>JAOANR010000013.1:29297341-29897341 GCA_030278955.1 Hygrophila difformis | reverse complement strand
TTATTGGGCAAATTGCTATGGGGTATGTTGCACGGATCAGAGAAGCCGTGGATTCATTTTGCCAAGAGTGATTTCTCGACGGAGCAACTCAGCGTTGCTGTTCAACCACGGAAACCCTCCAAGCTAATTAGTGTGTTGCATAAAATCATACCTTTTCTTAAAGGGGGATACAGGTTTCGGGTGGGGAAAGGTAGCAGCTCCCTGTGGTTTACGGAATGGTGGAAGGGCAGCCTGCTAGGGCCGAGATTCCCGTCCATAGCTATTCAGGATGTGGGATGTGTTATATCCGACATTGTGAAGGATGATAAGTGGGACTTCAGTGGATTGACAACTCAGATCCCTCCGAGCATTTCAGATGAGTTCGCCACCTCTCCTCCTCCAATCTTGCACTCATCACTTGCGGATGCATGGGTCTGGGGAGGTCATAGCTCGGGTCGCTACACAGTGCAATCCGCTTATTCGTATCTCATTGGCACCTCGGGGTCAGGGCAATCATGGCGATGGCTATGGCGACCATGGATTCCCGAAAAGATTGGTTTCCTTATCTGGCTGCTCGGACATGCAGCGTTGCCCACCAACCATCTGAGATATTGTAGGGGCATGGCTTCTACGCCCCTATGCCAGATTTGTGGTGATGACATGGAGACTTGGTTCCATTGCATTTTCAAGTGCTCATGGGCAAGGCAGGTGTGGAGTCAGCTGCGCATATTCATTCCTATGGACTGTGATCAAGTCCCCCCGGCAGAAATCATAGAGTTCCTTCAGGGCCTGTGCTTTGTATATGGGGAGGCTTTCATCGCGGCGTTATGGGTGATTTGGATTGAACGGAATGCTAGTGTTTTCAATGCCAACAACAAACCGGGAGGGGTGATCCGAAGTGAGATCCGTCGGCTCCAGTTGGAGCTTAGCCGAGCTCGAGAGACTCATGGCCATGGGAATAGACCAGTCCAAATGGTGGGTTGGAATATGCAGAACTTTCAAGATGTTATTCTGCACACTGATGGAAGTTCCTTCAGGAATCCCGGCTGATCGGGGTATGGTTATGTCATTCGGAATGGTGCTGGAGAGTGGAAGGCAGGGAGTTGTGGCTTCTTGGGACATCAAACTAATTTATATGCTGAGATAGCGGCTCTTGTCTTCGGACTTGAGCATGTTGTTCGACTTGGTATCCGGAGGGTTGGTGTTTATTCCGATTCCAAAGTCGCTGTTGCCCTCTTGGACTTGCAAGATGATTGCCACCCCCTGGCTTCTCTCATTACACGCGGCAGGGAGGTTAGATCGACACTAGAGTGGTGTTCCATTTGTCATGTTCTCCGGGAAGGTAACTGTGTGGCGGACAAGTTAGCCAAGTATGGTGCATCCAATGAACTTTTCTTCACGACGTGGGCTTTTCCACCAGATTTCGTCCAGGGGGAGTTGGCGGCGGACTACTCCGGCGTTATGTTCCCCAGGCACTAGTTCGGTCCACTTGTATTAGCTAGTTTTCAGTTATTTTTTTTCTCTTTTTCTCTGGCTTCGGCTATGCCAAAAAAAAAAAAAAAAGATTAGGGTTTTCATGAATAGCTGAGACAGTGAGACAAATAATGATTATTACTAAGTTTAAGAAATTTTCCATGCTTTAAGGATATTTTTTTTCTGGGACTTTTATTTTGTGCTTAAGTAGTGTTATACATTTGGGTTTTTCATTAAAGCTATGTATCAAATTCAACCTCACAATTGAGGTCTAGTAGTTATCACTAACTTTTTTGTGTCAAAAATGTTATTGATGTCCTTTACAAAAATAGTAGGGGACCTTGTTAAAAAAAAAAAAAAAAAAAAGGGGGTCTTGGATGGTCGGATTATACAATTATGATAGGGGTTGGGTTATTTCCACAATTTTATTAATTTTATAACTTTATAGAATAGGATTATGGTGGATTATGAATAACGCATATCTAGCTGTTGAAATTCTATCTCCACCTCCCAAAGTATAGAATAATAGGCTGTAATTCACCAAAAAAAGTATAGAATAAGATATCTTCAATGAAAAAAAGAAAAAGGAAAAAAAAAAAAAAAAGAGGAGAGGTTAAAACAAAAACGACAGCCATATCAAATGCCGTTTTTGGCGGCCACTAAACTTTTCTATATATTTTTACAATTCGGTTTCTATAATGGCATAACAATTATCAGCAGGTGCATGCAGCGCTAAAAATGATGTGTAGCCCTTTGTAAAGTGATGTATAAGCCTTATAAAGTGATGTATAGACGTTAGTTTGTTTTTTTATTAGTTTTTTGTTCATAACCTCTATCCATTACTTTTTTTATACTCACACATCATTTCATATACACATACATATCACTTTTGAATATGCCAGCATCTACAGGCCGCCAGCACCCAAACGATTTCCATATTTTTATATGGCTGTTGATGTTTTCTCTTAATTTTAAATATGGCTTGGGTAATCCTGAACTCTCAAAATTTATATTGTATTACACTATTACCTCTTTCTTTCTTTCTTTTTCTTATTTTTTTAAAGAGTGAAGTTATTCAATCCACTGAAAAAGAGTTCGTAAACAACGTATAGTGCAACAATTTTGCCCAAAAACAGCTAAACCATATGCCCATGAGAATACAAAACCTTTTTCATTGAATGGGTCATTCAATCCATTGAATCTTAGACTTTTTAGGCCGTCCCAACATTTTAGAGGCCCCGAGCAAAACTAAAAAAATGGGGCCTATAAAACGAACTACTTCCTACGTTTCTTTTTATTTGCTACGGACCTACCCAGCACGCAATCCAATGTAAGTTTTAAATCACTAATAACTCAAGTTTGGTACAAATAAAAATTTTAAAAGTTCGATATTTAAAAATTAAACGATGAGACGAATCTAATAAGATCTCACTTGACTATATTTTAACTATTATAACTATGAAATTTAAATCAAAGTGTGTTGGTGAATAGTGCTTAAACCCCAAATGGGGCAAATAAAATGAAACGGAGGAAGTATGTTTTATTACTAATAAAATTAATTTAATATTTTATTTTAGTAAATTATGTAAAATACTACTATTGTATTTTGTTAAAATATACATTATTGTAGTTATTTTTTTTTCACTAGGGAAGATTGGAAGAATTATATATATGATTGAGTTCAAAAATTAAATTAATTTTTAAAGAAATACAATTTAAATATAGTATAATTAATTAGATACTATAAGCCCACCGCATGATAAAGAAACTAATTAATAATAAAGTATTAGCAAATATATAAACTCCTAATCTTATATATAAAATATCAATAAAAAAATTTGAAAACATAATCTTTAATTAATTTTTTTTTAAAATGAGGCCCCACAAAATGTGGGGCCCTGAGCAGGTGCACTGGGTGCTCCTGCTAAGCACCGGGCCCTAGAAACCAATGTACAATTTACAAAGACAATGAATAATTGTCTAATCAAATGACAATTATCATGCAAACTTCTGTATAATTACCGAATTACTACGTACTCCCTCTTTTTTTAAATATTACATACCTCACTTTCACGCAGTTGTAATACCCGAGAATTTTCCAACATAAAATAAAACAATAATGAAATAAATAGACAATAAATACAATAAATACCATAAATAAATAAATCCAGCAAATAAAGAAATAAATAAATAAGGAATGAGAAATGAGATTTTTACTTAAAAGAGGAATTAAAGGAATTTAATTAAATAAAAGGAATTATTAAAGGTAAATAAATTGTACACCGAAACCCGACACCAATGAACTCGAGAATTCGAGTCCAACATCCAATTAGACCCGAGTAAAAATTTAGAGAGAAAGTAGAAACCCGGAGATACCCGGAACTCAGAATTCGGGAGCATAGAGGGATAGAAATCCGAAAGAGAGGAGGAAAAGCACGACGGATCGGACGACCCGCCCGGACCGAAGTCCAGGCGAGCTCGGCGCGGTGGCCGCGCGGTCGAAGAAGGGAGGGCGCGCCACGGCCGCGCCGTCGGACAGATTCGCCCGTTGCGTGAATCTCTCGCCCGAACGCGGATTTTTCGACTTCGGTTGAACATCTTTCGACTCAAGACCCTTAGGGTCAGATCTTGGACGCCCTAGGTCTTAGCTATCTATAAATAAACCCCCTTGGAAGCCCCGAACACTTTTACAAAACCCACAACTCTCCCTATACATTCGAAACCCTAATTCCGGAGTCGTCGGAAGCACGAAACCAAGGCGAATACCGGTTGGACGAAAATTCTGAGATCTCCAGCGTCGTGGTAAGTTTCGATCCAATCCTTGTTCAATATACGATTCGAAAACGAATCCTAATCTTCTCCTTTTCCCTTCTACACCTCGAATTGGATCTAGAGCGTAGAACCCGACGAACGGAGAGGAGAAACGGAGGACTGGAAGCCACGCCTTCAAAATAGACGATCCCGGACGTTCAGAACTCTGTAAGTTAGCCTTACATGGTTTTGGGAGGAATTAAAACATTCGAAACTAAAAGATTTAACAAGAGATCGAAAATCTGCCAACATGGTGTTTTTACCGACGCAACAGATTTGCCTAATTTTTCCGAACCTTAAAACGACGTCAAACGGAAAAACTTAAAACACGAAAACCGTTCCTAAGGCTTAGATCAATCTGCTGTAAAATTTTCAAAATTTTTAGAGACGAATTGATATGCGAAACCCAACCGAAACCGAACTGCTTGAAATTTGATCTTGAAATTCTTGACAGAACTTAGGTCCGATGTTGATCACGTTTTTGACATTAGTTCTAGACCGATTTAGATCTTTGGCCGAACATAAAAGTTATAGATAAATGTCTTAAGATGGTCTCTGTAAAATTTCATTAAATTTGGAGTTGATTTGCCATGGTAGATTTCAATATCTTTAAACTGTGACATACAAAATTCGGACAGATTTGTGTTTCTGTGAAAATTGGTGTTTTTGACCTATTTCGGTATCTCGGATTGAAAAAGTTAAAACACAAAAATTGTTCTTCTCGACGTTTCAGAGTCAGTAGTGAAATTTCGGAATTTTTGGAGTTTAATCTGATTTTAGACGAATTTTAGAGTAAACAGTGGTTTACCGGAAGTCAAATCTTGAAATCTTGTTGAAACATGAAATTAACCTTTAGGGTTGAAATGAGTTGAAATATGATTTTTAAATAAACTAAATTGAAACCAGATTTTTTGAAATTAAATCCCCTTACAAACTTGATAAATTAAAATTAGGGGTGAGTGCTCTGCAGGGTGCCCCCTAACGATTCACTTCGTGCCTTAATGGACGATGGTGACTCCGCGCGAAATTGAGATATGATATTACAAAAACGGCATGAGATATAGAGCCTACACTCTCGAGAATATCCACATGGGTTTCCCGAGGCTCCGGAGTGGTACTGGGTATGGCTGCTACCGGCTAAACTTGTTGAGATTGCCATGCAATCGTGAAATACTTGAAATACCAAATCTGAGATGTAAGGGGGAAATTAGAATTAAATTAAATTGAAATGTGTGTGGTTGTCTAATTAAGTTATTTGAATGCTTTATTTAAATTATGGCTTTATTTTAAGTTGAATAGTTAATTAAATTAAATCGAATATTATGTTATTATCATGCTTTTATTTAATTATGAAATGAATAGCTTTTAAACCCTACGATCATGTCTGTGTTAACTTACTCAGCAAGTTGTGCTGACCAAACCATTTTTATTTTTTTTTCTTACAGAGTATGTGGAATGAGCATGACCATATTCATGCATGGGGGAAATTACATTTTTGGACAACTTATCGTTTTTAAATTCGTACATTAGACTATATTATGAACGGGCCTGTCAACCCGTGTTTTGGCCATCTCGGCCCTATTTACATTTTCCGCTGCGATACTATACTAAAACAATTATTTCCGCTGCGCTATGATATTACTATTTTCGAATTATATCGTATGGGCTGTTTTGAATGCTTTAAATGTTTTAAATACTGCAATACCTAGCCTTGCATTCCTTTAGTAAGCTCGGAGAAACCGTGTCTTACTAGGGGATGTGGCGGTGACATCCCGACCTGGGTGACCAAAAACCGGGGTGTTACAAGTTGGTATCAGAGCCTGGCTATTTTTAAACTATTATTTTTAAAACCATTATTATTTTTTAGTACTATTAATATTTTGATTATTATTTTAAATTTTAAAGTATTATTTCCATGGAAAATTTTTATTTTTAAACCCATGGAAAAAATATATATAGTGCATTAAATTATTTTTGGGGGGAATCATCATTTGCATTTGCATGTTGCATCTCTTCTGTGAACTTAGAATCTTGGCGAATTTGAACCAAGAATTTTGGCGAATTTGAACTTATAATCTTGGCGAATTTGAACCTAGAATCTTGGCGAGTTTGAACTTAGAATCTTAGCGAAATTGAACTTAGAATCTTGGCGAATATTAACTTAGATCTCTTGCTTGCGCTAGATGGCTAGTCAGGACATGATGCAGTTGATGATCAAGAAGATGAATGTTCACCTTGATTCCCATCAAACCATAGAGCAAATGAAGTACCGTATGGCTCAATTGGAGGCCAGTTTGCACCACATGGGCAACTTGAGAGAGGCGGATCACCACCGCATAAACTAACTCGAACGCCAAGTCCAAACCCTCACTACACAAAACCTAATACTAAAGGAGCACATCGATGCCCATGGGCAAGACTTGAACACTATCTTTAACGATCTACTGCCGCCAAGTTCGGAGGAGGAAGACCCGGAGGAGGATCCTGCTACCCCACCGGAGGACGTCTTGAGACGCTAGAGATTCTATTTTTAGTAGCTACTATTTTGCTAGGAAAATATTTCTACCTTTGTACTAAAATTTCTTTTGAGGAAATAAAATGCCCGATTTATTTATAATAAATCAAGAAAAAAAAAACGGACAGAACTGTCCGTACAAAAAAAAATGAAATAAAACAAATTAAAATAAAACCCCGAAGCGTACGACGCTTCTTAGTTCGATCGAGCACCACGTGCTGAATTACAAAACACATATACATTTATAGAAATTGCTTAGACTATATGTTAAATTCACAAGTCCTAATCCACCCTATTTGTACCAGAATGGCATCCAGAGGAAGAGGAAGAGGAAGAACCCAACCCGCTTCCCAGACCACCACTGAAACACCTACCGAAATACCTCCAAATGTCACGGAACCGGCCCAACCTGTAGAGGAACAACCCCAAGGTGCGCAGTACACCCCCGCACCGAACAATGTGGGCGATCGTCTTCGGACGATAGAGGAGGTTTTCATTGCGCTAGGAAACGCGCAAGTCAACCAGGGCCAAGCTGCGGCGGTACCTCCGCCCCAAGCTCGCCCCAACTACTTGGCGATGGTGAATCCTTACCATCCGCCCCACTATGCTGGTGAGGAGGATCCAGCTAAACTGGAGGAGTGGATCCGGACTTTCGACAAGCTGCTGGAAGCAGTCAAGTGTCCGGAAGGAGAAAGAGTGCACGTCGCCTCATACTACTTGGGAGGCGAAGCTGACGACTGGTGGCAGGCGACACAAGCCAAACTGACGAAGGATGACGAGCCCTACTCATGGGCGGAAATGATGGAGATGCTCAGGGATCGATTCTATCCCCTGAGTACCAAATCAGCGATGTACGAAGAGTTCCTGTCGCTGAAACAAGGAGGCCAAACTGTGCAAGAATACTACACACTTTTTAAGGAGCTGGTGAGGTTCTCACCAAGGCTAGTGCCCACTGATGCAGAAAAGGCACAAAAGTTCGAGATGGGGCTGAACCTGTCTGTTCGCGAGGTGATCGCGGGGGTACACTACCCCGATTTGCAAGCTGTGTATGACCGCGCTGTGGCGGTAGCGCGTGTGCAACAACTGAAGAGAAGGGTGAGTGGGGAGTCCAGCAGGGGTCCCCAAGACAAGAGAAATCGGGACTCGAGAAACGAAAACAACACTGGTAGGAACGAACAGCGGAGAGGGTCGAATAGGCCTCAACAAAACAATAATGGGAGAAGGTTTAACCAAGAAGAACCCGTACCACCCTGCCCAAGGTGTGGACGACCCCATCTGGCGAGGGGATGCCCGCAACAGGGCACCTGCTACTGATGTGGTCGAATGGGTCACGTCCGACGGGATTGCCGAACCAGGGTCGAGAACATAACGAAAAGGGAAGACCTGGTCACGGGGCAGGAACAGCCTCAGAACCAAAATGGGCGGAACGGGAATAACCAGGGGTATAGACCCCCTCAAAACCAATTTAGGCCGCCGAATCAGAACTAGAACCAACGACCTCTGCCCCCCTCAGAACCAAAACCAACAGCAAAATCAGCAGCCGAATGCGAATCAGCAGGGCAATCAGGGACGCCCTATGGGGAGGCTTAACGTGGTTAATCAAGCGGACGTGCCTGCTCAAGGAAAAGTGATGGCAGGTACATTTCATGTTTTGAATACACATCTTAGAATTCTATTTGATTCTGGAGCTAGTTGCTCAATTATAGCATCAAGAATAGTGCATGTGTTAGATCTACCTAAGTGCGAGAGAATTAGCTTAGGAATTCAATTGCCTTCTGGAGAAGTAGTATCTTGCTCTAAACGATATAACGGAATTCCTATAGTGATAAAGAACGTAGAATTCTTCGCGAACTTAGTAGAATTTAACTTAAGAGACTTTGACATCATACTGGGGATGGATTGGTTCATAAGGCGGTGATCGAATGCCAAAAACAAAAGATCACCTTGTCAAAAAGTAGGGGAAAGAGAGTTATCTTCTACTCTTAGCCCCCTAAGAAGAGTAACAAAATCGTTAGTGCACTTAAACTAAGTAACTTGATGCGTAAGGGGTATGAACTATAACGTGCTATGTGCACAACCTTGAGGCGGAAGAGAACAAGGTTGATAGCATACCAGTGGTAAGAGAGCACCCGGGTGTGTTTCCTGAAGACATCCCGGGCATGCCACCTGAGAGGGATCTTGAATTCATGATAGATCTCATTCCGGGCACAGAGCCTGTCTCGAAAGCTCCGTACCGAATGGCACCACTGGAAATGAAGGAGTTAAAAGACCAACTCGAGGAGCTGTTAGGAAAGGGGTATATAAGGCCGAGTACTTACCCCTGGGGAGCACCGATTTTATTTATTAAGAAGAAAGACGGAGGATTACGTCTTTGCATAGATTACCGAGGATTAAACCAAGTGACCATCAAGAATAAATACCCTTTGCCGAGAATAGAGGATCTATTTGATCAACTGAAGGGAGCTTCAGTATTCTCGAAGATTGACTTACGATCTAGGTATCACCAGTTGAGAATTGCCGAGAAAGACATTCCGAAGACGGCGTTTCGAACTCGATATGGTCACTACGAGTTCACGGTGTTATCCTTTGGGTTAACAAATGCTCCGGCAATGTTCATGAACCTCATGAACAATGTATTTCGAGAGCTGTTAGATCAGTGCGTAGTGGTGTTCATTGATGACATCCTGATCTACTCGAAAAATAAGGAAGAGCATGCCCAGCACTTGCACCAAGTGTTAGGGACCTTGCGAAAGAATCAGCTATACGGCAAACTGTCCAAATGCGATTTTTGGTTGAAGGAGGTAGCATTTCTAGGACATATAGTATCCGTTGATGGAGTCTCAGTGGATCCGGCAAAAGTCTCTGCCGTAACTGAATGGGCAACTCCAAAGAGCCAAACCGAGATAAGGCGTTTCCTTGGCTTAGCCGGATACTATAGACAGTTCGTGAAGGATTTTTCTAAAATCGCACGACCTCTGACCCAACTACTTAAGAAGGGAGCAAAATACGTGTGGACAGAGGCTTGTGAGACAGCGTTTCAAGAACTGAAGAAACGACTCACAACCACACCCGTATTAACACTACCATCGGAGAATGGTGACTTCGAAGTTTATAGCGATGCTTCGAATGAAGGTTTAGGTTGTGTCTTGATGCAAGACTCGAGAGTCGTAGCGTATGCATCACGCCAACTGAAACCTCACGAGGAGAATTATCCGACACATGACCTGGAGTTGGCAGCGGTCGTTTTCGCTCTAAAGATATGGAGACATTATCTTTATGGGCGGAAGTGTCGAATGTTCACCGACCACAAGAGCTTGAAATATATATTCACTCAGAAGGAGTTGAATTTGAGACAGCGAACGTGGTTGGAACTCATCAAAGATTACGATTTAGAGATAGCCTACCACGAAGGGAAGGCAAATGTGGTAGCCGATGCCCTAAGTCGGAAAACCCAACACGTGACAAACTCGTTGGTAATTCCGCCGGCATTGTACATGGAGTTAGCAAGATTGGAGTTAGAACTTGTGCATCCTGGCACAGTTGGTGAAACGATCAATGCCATGGTCGTAGAAACTCCAATATTGGACGAGATTCGACTCGCTCAACCGGGCGACGCGAAATTGGAGAAGAAAGGGGATATATCACCGAAGGAAGGGCAATAGGATTTGCTGTCCACGAGGATGGAAGCATCCGTTTCAAAGGGAGATGGTGTGTGCCTCAGAAGTGTGCCGAATTGAAGCAAAGGTTGATGGAGGAAGGGCAAAACACGCTATATTCCGTACATCCCGGAGGTGACAAGCTTTACAAAGATCTGAAGAAGATCTATTGGTGGCCGGGAATGAAGAAGGAAGTGGCAGACTTCGTGGCGAAGTGTCTCACCTGCCAAAAGGTTAAGGCAGTGCGACATAAACCCTTAGGACTGATGCAACCACTAGAGATTCCAAGTTGGAAGTGGGATAGCATCTCAATGGATTTTGTCTCGGGATTACCCCGATCACCTAAAGGCATGAACAAGATTGGGGTGATCGTGGATAGGCTAACGAAGACAGCCATATTTATCTCGATGAAAGACACGTGGACTATGGACCAATTGGCCCGAGCCTACATTGATAATGTGGTACGACGACATGGAGTACCATATGACATCATTTCCGATAGAGACAGTAGATTTATCTCTCACTTTTGGACGGAGTTACAAAAGGCTCTTGGTACTCAATCAAAATGAGCACCGCATTCCACCCGATGACGGATGGTCAAACCGAGAGAACAATCCAAACACTAGAAGACATACTGAGAGCATGCATGTTGGAATTTAAGGGAAATTGGGAATCCCATTTACCCTTAATCGAATTCTCTTATAATAATAGCTACCATGCTAGCATTGGCATGGCACCTTTCGAAGCGTTGTATGGACGAAAGTGCCGAAGTCCGTTGAGCTGGGAAGAAAACGATAAGTCCGTGGTGGTGGGACCACAACTTATCGAAGACATGGCTCAACAAATCAAGGTGATTCAAGGAAAAATGAAAGCCGCACAAGACCGTCAAAAGAGTTATGCCGACGTGAGACGCCGAGACCTAGAATTTCAAGTGAGAGATAAGGTCATGCTAAAGATATCACCCATGAAGGGGGTGATGCGCTTTGGTAAACGAGGAAAGTTGAGTCCTCGATACATAGGATCTTACGAGATTCTAGAACGAGTCGGAAATTTAGCCTACCGACTGGCTTTACCGCCGCAATTAGATCGAGTTCATAATGTCTTCCATGTCTCACAACTAAAGAAGTATGTGCCGGACCCGACACATGTACTTCAACCGGAGATCATTGAGCTCGAGGAAGATTTGACTTATGAAGAAGTCCCAGTGCGTATTCTCGACACTAAGGAACGCGTAACTAGGAACAAAACCGTCAAAATGATCAAGGTTCTTTGGTCAAACCACGAAAGTGAGACGGCAACTTGGGAAGTAGAATCCGACATGAGAGAACGCTACCCGACATTGTTCCAAACTGATACCGACACAGTTATGGGGACATAACTGCAATCTTAAGGGGGAGAGGATGTCATACCACCTATTCTTCGCCCATTTTTGTAAACAAAAGACCTTAGCACGAGAAAGGCCGTAACACAACTTCGATGACGAAGTTGATTCTTAAGGAGGGTAGACTGTAATACCCGAGAATTTTCCAACATAAAATAAAACAATAATTAAATAAATAGACAATAAATACAATAAATACCATAAATAAATAAATCCAGTAAATAAAGAAATAAATAAATAAGGAATGAGAAATGAGATTTTTACTTAAAAAAGGAATTAAAGAATTTAATTAAATAAAAGGAATTATTAAAGGTAAATAAATTGTACACCGAAACCCGACACCAATAAACTCCAGAATTCGAGTCCAACATCCAATTAGACCCGAGTAAAAATTTAGAGAGAAAGTAGAAACCCGGAGATACCCCGGAACTCAGAATTCGGGAGCATAGAGGGATAGAAATCCGAAAGAGAGGAGGAAAAGCACGACGGATCGCACGACCCGCCCGGACCGAAGTCCAGGCGAGCTCAGCGCGGTGGCTGCACGGTCGAAGAAGGTAGGGCGCGCCACGGCCGCGTCGTCGGACAGATTCGCCCGTTACGTGAATCTCTCGCCCGAACGCGGATTTTTCGACTTCGGTTGAACATCTTTCGACTCAAGACCCTTAGGGTCAGATCTTGGACGCCCTAGGTCTTAGCTAACTATAAATAAATCCCCTTGGAAGCCCCGAACACTTTTACAAAACCTACAACTCTCTCTATACATTCGAAACCCTAATTCCGGAGTCGTCGGAGGCACGAAACCAAGGCGAATACCGGTTGGACGAAAATTCTGAGATCTCCAGCGTCGTGGTAAGTTTCGATCCAATCCTTGTTCAATATACGATTCGAAAACGAATCCTAATCTTCTCATTTTCCCTTCTACACCTCGAATTGGATCTAGAGCATAGAACCCGACGAACGGAGAGGAGAAACGGTGGTCTGGAAGCCACGCCTTCGAAATAGACGATCCCAGACGTTCACAACTCTGTAAGTTAGCCTTACATGGTTTTGGGAGGAATTAAATTGTTCGAAACTAAAAGATTTAACAAGAGATCGAAAATCTGCCAACATGGTGTTTTTACCGACGCAACAGATTTGCCTAATTTTTCCGAACCTTAAAAAGACGTCAAACGGGAAAACTTAAAACACAAAAAACGTTCCTAAGGCTTAGATCTATCTACTGTAAAATATTCAGAATTTTTAGAGACGAATTGATATGCAAAACCCAACCGAAACTGAACTGCTTGAAATTTGATCTTGAAATTCTTGACAGAACTTAGGTCCGATTTTGATCACGTTTTTGACATTAGTTCTAGACCGATTTAGATCTTTGGCCGAACATGAAAGTTGTAGATAAATGTCTTAAGATGGTCTCTGTAAAATTTCATCAAATTTGGAGTTGATTTGCCATGGTAGATTTCAATATCTTTAAACTGTGACATACAAAATTCGGACAGATTTGTGTTTCTGTGAAAATTGGTGTTTTTGACCTATTTCGGTATCTCAGATTGAAAAAGTTAAAACACAAAAATTGTTCATCTCGACGTTTCTGACTGAGTAGTGAAATTTCGGAATTTTTGGAGTTTAATCTGATTTTAGACAAATTTTAGAGTAAACAGTGGTATACCGGAAGTCAAATCTTGAAATCTTGTTGAAACATGAAATTAACCTTTAGGGTTGAAATGAGTTGAAATATTATGTTTAAATAAACTAAATTGAAACCAGATTTTTTGAAATTAAATCCCCTTACAAACTTGATAAATTAAAATTAGGGGTGAGTGCTCTGCAGGGTGCCCCCTAACGATTCACTTCGTGCCTTAATGGACGATGGTGACCCCGCGCGAAATTGAGATATGATATCGTCAAAACGGCATGAGATATAGAGCCTACACTTTCGAGAATATCCACATGGGTTTCCCGAGGCTCCGGAGTGGTACTGGGTATGGCTGATACGGTTGCGGCCGCCGGGCTACCGGCTAAACTTGTTGAGATTGCCATGCAATCGTGAAATACTTGAAATACCAAATCTGGGATGTAAGGGAGAAATTAGAATTAAATTAAATTGAAATGTGTGTGGTTGTCTAATTAAGTTATTTGAATGCTTTATTTAAATTATGGCTTTATTTTAAGTTGAATAGTTAATTAAATTAAATCGAATATTATGTTATTATCATGATTTTATTTAATTATGAAATGAATGGCTTTTAAACCCTACGATTATGTCTGTGTTAACTTACTTAGCAAGTTGTGCTGACCAAACCATTTTTATTTTCTTTTCTTATAGAGTATGTGGAATGAGCATGACCATATTCATGCATGGGGGAAATTACATTTTTGGACAACTTATCGTTTTTAAATTCGTACATTAGACTATATTATGAACGGGCCTGTTTAACCCGTGTTTTGGCCATGTCGGCCCTATTTACATTTTCCGCTGCGATACTATAGTAAAACAATTATTTCCGCTGCGCTATGATATTACTATTTTCGAATTATATCGTATGGGCTGTTTTGAATGCTTTAAATGTTTTAAATACTGCAATACCTAGCATTGCATTCCTTTAGTAAGCTCGGAGAAACCGTGTCTTACTAGGGGATGTGGCGATGACATCCCGACCTGGGTGACCAAAAACCGGGGTGTTACAGCAGTCCAATGCACATTGTAAATCAGACATTAATAATTCAAGTTTGGCATAAGTAAAAATTTTAAAAGTTTGATATTTAAAAAACTACAAGACGACACGAATCCAACAAAATCCCACTTTACTATCACTACAAAAAAAAAATAAATAATTCTTGTGACGAAACTCAGAGTGACGATAATAAAGTTGTCACAGTAAGTCTAAATACTGTGATACAAAAAATTTATTGTCACTAATTTATTCACACAATAATTATTAGTTACAACACTCATACTTATCACTATATTTTGTCACTAATTTATTGTACAACAATTATTTGTTACAACAATGATACTTTTCACTATATATTGTGACTAATATATTTATATAAATTGGTGATAAATTTTAGGGTTACTAATTATTTTATTTATCTTAGGATAATTTAAATTTCTAGCCATAAATTCTATATTAGACTCTAATATATAATTTTAAATTATATAAATATAAATTAAATTAATGATATATCTTCCGGGCAAGAAAAACATTTTAGAAATTCAATTAGGAGTCCCCAAAATTAGTTGTTACAAAATCATAAAATTATTCTGAAGTTTGTTAATAAATAGTTTCGAACCTTGGACATGGAGACCAAAGTCTAAACCACTTAATACCAATTCGCTGAACCCACATTTAGGCCTTTTTTTTTTCGAGGGAAAAGTCATTTATTTCCGGACAAAACATGTCCATCTACAATATGGCAGCCGACCACCATATGACAAAATACAACAAATGTTTTCCAGAACAGAAAACAACATCAGACCATGTGCCCCGAAAGGCATAATGAAAATGAAGGTAAAAACAAACGTTCAAAACATTAGACCAAGGCCATGAAAAAAAACAAACAGCAGCGTCGGACAAACTGCTCTTCAGTAGCCGTCCCATTAGGCATCAGCAGAACACAAAACACACCAGTAGCAGGCATCAACTTCCAACAGTTTAAAACCAAAGCGCACTTGCTCAGAACCACGTCTCCACCTTCTCCTCTCCATATGCTCCTTTCCTGGCCCAACCGTCGGCACAATCATTGCATTCCCGCATTGTATGTTGCACTTGGACATTACCTCCAAACCTCAATATTGCCAAAATAGGAATCATAAGTTCAGCAAATCTCAAGGGAATACTGCTCGGATTTCTTATCCAACTAATCACATTTTTTGAATCACATTCCAGGATAACTTTTGGGATAGGAAAGCCTTGGTCCCTAATTATGGCCGAACATACCTTGCTTACCGCTTTGATCTCGGCTTCATTCGAATCCGCATAGTCAATGCTATCCGACAGGATAAATATAATATTCCCCTCATCATCCCTTATGATCCCCCCCACACCTGCCGGACCGGGATTACCTAGGGATGATCTGTCCGTGTTTATTTTCCACCATCCTTTACCAGGCCAAGTCCACGCCAAACCAGATCTAGGAACCTTGGTACGCCTGACCCCTTGTGCTATCAGGCTCCCTGGGAAGTGCGCGTCCAACTGAGTAGCATAAACAGCATCGCCTCCCCATGTGGCCTGCCACCACAGGCCTATGTTATACTTGATTTCGTCAACAGTACCTCGAATATCAACTAGTTCACCCTTGAAGACCACAGCATTCCTTCTTTTCTATATAGTCCACAGAGTTGCCATCCCTGTTAAGAGCCAAGCATCTCTACCACCGAGTTTGAATTGGCAACCAAGCCACCACTCCAATAAGTTTTGAATGCTCCCTGGCATCCCCCATCTTACATCAAACCACCCAACTACTGTGTACCAGATTTCTGTCGCCATTCTACATCTACAAAAAAGATGCTCTATCGTCTCCTCCTCCATTTGACAGCATGGACACTGGATGTTTGATCCTTGCAGGCTCCCTCTCATAGCCAGGATTACACGAACAGGTACAACATTATGATATACCTTCCAAGCGAATAGCTTTACCTTCATCGGGCACTTGATTTTCCATAATCTCTTCCACATCCATTTCCTATTATCCGCTACCTCATTCACACCACGCTGCCAACAGGCCCTAACAGAGGACAATCCATTACTATCATTTACCCATCTAACTCGGTCCTCCGAATATCTATTCATTCTATGTTGGCTAATTACTTGAAACATTTCATTCCACATATCAATTTCCCAATCAAACAATGATCTCCGTAATTCAATTCTCCATTCCCACTCAAACCCCCTCCAACTCCCAAAATCATCTATTTTCCCGTCCTTATTCAATGAAGAGCATACAGTCTAGGATACATTACCTTAAGAGTCTCTCCCCCCCAACCCAAGCATCAAGCCAAAACCGAGCGCTACCCCCATCTCCCACTTGGATTCTGAACCCTCCGGCCAACCTAGCCAATCTTGGACAACTCCAGCTTTCGCATATTTTACCCCACATCGTATTTCCTCTTCTAACTTCTGGTATTAGGGGTTTTCACCACCATAATATTTTGTACTAATATCCTCTTTCCAAAATGCCTCCTCTACCCCAAACCTCCGCCTCTATTTGAGAAGTAACGCATTATTAAAATCTTGAATGCTCCAATTGCTTAACCCCCCCAACCTCCCAGTGCGTACAGATCCGCTCCCAAGCAACGAGATGTAGCTTTCTCCTCTCCTCCCATTCATTCCAAAAAAACCGTCTTTCTATCATTTCCAGCCGATTCGCCACAAATTTCGGAATTTTGAAAATAGATAAGAAGTACAAGGGCAAGCTATTCAAGACTGATTTTAATAAACACATCCTTCCCGCATGTGACAGCAATCTCCCCTTCCACCCCTCTAATCTTTTCTCCACCTTATCAATCACCGGTTGCCACACCGCCACCCCATTAATCCTGCCCCCAATTGGAATCCCCAAGTACTTCATAGGCCATACCCCCACCTCACACCCGAGCAGTCCAGCCGCTGCCTGCACCTTCTCACTTGGGCAATTAATTCCATAGATACTACTTTTTCCAAAGTTAATCCGTAACCCCGTAGCTAAAGAGAAGCACCTCAGAATCCTCTTGATTACCACCACCTGTAGAAGATCACCTTTGCAAAATAGGATAACATCATCTGCATATTGAAGATTTGTAATCCCCGGACCATCGCCCCCAATCTCCAGGCCCTCAAAAATACCCAACTCAGTCGCATTCCCAATAAGCTTGTTAAGTAGTTCGACCACCAAAACAAAGAGATATGGTGAAAGTGGATCTCCTTGTCTCAACCCCTTATGCAATTTAAAAAAATCCGTAGGAGACCCATTTATTAGCACTGATGCCATGGCTGTACAAACGCATTTTCTGATCCATCCAACCCACTTTTCCTCAAACTTCATCGCCCTAAGAACCCGGATTAACGCCTCCCACGAAACGTTATCATATGCCTTTGCAAAGTCCAACTTGATGATAAATCCCTCCCGCCCCGCTGACTTTGTGGAATGTATGACTTCTGAAGCTATCAACACACTGTCCAAAATCTGTCTACCCTTGACAAACGCCATTTGGGAGTGTCCTACAACTCTATCCAGAACTTCCTTAACTCTTCTAGCCAACGATTTAGCCACAATCTTATAAACACATCCAATAAGAGATATTGGCCTAAAATCGCCAAACCCCTTAGGATTGTCAATTTTAGGAATCAACGTTATAAATGAGCTTCCCACCCCTCTTGGCATCTTTCCCCCCTGTTCCAGTACTCTAAAAATTTGCATCACATCGTCTTTAACCACATCCCAGAACTTTTTAAGAAAACCCATATTAAAGCCATCCGGACCCGGGGCTTTATTACTATCGCAACTCCACACCGCCTCCTTAACCTCCTCCTCCGTAAAACCCCTGCCTAACCATGCCCTGTCCTCCTCATTTAACCCTGCCATACCGACTTGCTCAATTTGAAATATTACATTTTTTTGCGACACAAGACAGGCCAACTCAGAAGCTCCCTTCCCAGTCGCGAACCTCAGGCCCAGTCGTGAAACCTAGTTTCACGACGCAGATTGCGTCTGGCGACACGGGTCCAGTCTAGCGACAGGAAGTGTCCAGAATGCCATTTTTAGGATTTTTGCTTACTTTTTATGTATTTTTCTCTTTTTCTATTCTACCTTATGTAGTGTTAGGGTTTATTTGACCTTAAGGTTTTGGCTACTATATATAGTGCCTCCCCTTCACTTTGTAAGAGAAGAGTTTGATTAATATTGAAATTTGAAGCACAATTGCTTTCTCTTTGGTGTGAAACCAAAACTCCCTTGTCTTGAGCATATCAAGCAAGCAATCCTCTTGAGTGATTCTTGAGGGGGATATTTTGTGTGACTCAAAATATCCAAAAAACTGTGAGTTGAGTGATTCTTCTCACATGTTCTTGGTGTGAAGCCTTGGACAACAATCATCAATTTGAGATTGAAGCTCTCAAGTTGTGTAACCAAAATCTAGATTTGAGGACTTGGTGTGACTCCAAGTTTAGCTTGTCTTTGGTTTTGGTGAAGCTTCCTTATCCTTTTTATTTTCTTGTTTTAATCCCCATTTGGCATCACTTGTCATTTGACAATATAATATAACATTATATCCAAACAACCCCATGCTCATTTTTCTTCATCTTCCTTTTCTCTCACAAGTAATTGCATAACTTTGATCTTGGGCTTGAGATTCATGTCATTTGGTATCAGATCTCAAGTTAGCGTTACTTGTTCATCCATCAAAACCTAAAAATCGAAAATCTCACCAAAAAAATAGTGGACAGCATTCTGT
This sequence comes from Hygrophila difformis, assembly GCA_030278955.1. Taxonomy (NCBI): domain Eukaryota; kingdom Viridiplantae; phylum Streptophyta; class Magnoliopsida; order Lamiales; family Acanthaceae; genus Hygrophila; species Hygrophila difformis. Next base: position 29,878,097 of record JAOANR010000013.1, on the reverse strand, counting down.
TCAGGAATTCTGGAATTTTTCCGTTGGGATTTTAGACAATCTGATCTCATATTTGAACTCATTGGACTGTTTACATAAAGATTGATATAAAGAACTCCTAATTTGGCCAAGAAACGAGCAAGTTATGAAGATTTGAAGTTTCTTGGTGTTCTTGAGCCAAAAACCGAAAATTCTCCATATTTTGCTTCCAAATCCGAAAAATCTGCTGTTTTTGCTATCTAATCTGTCCCAACTTCATAATATGGATGTTATATGTTTGTGTTTGAGTTTGTTGGTTAATCTATGCAAGAACTTTGTTAATCCGTGAGAGTTGGGGCTTAAATATATTAGGGTTTGTTCATATTGTGCTTGGGATCTTCAAATCTTCAAGAGTGTTCTTCATTTGTTCTTGATATATTCAAAGTGTTCTTCTCATCTTCAATTATTATTCAAATTGTTCTTGGGGCTAATTTGTTTGATCCATTTTGCACCAAAAACGTGTGTGTTGGAAGTAAATACAAGGGGGACCAAAAAGCACAAGTCTTACAAGAGGTACAAACGGGTACACATTCCGCTTTTTGGGGAAATTGAGGTTTTAATTACAAGTGTACTAAAAAGCATAATTGTTGGGAGACTACTAGTGGGTCACTATCACAAGATACTTGAAAGTCAAATACCCACATTTGCGACATATTTTATCTGTTAACCCCCCCCCCCCCCACAAGTCAGTTCCATCCCCGTGCACCATTTTCAGAATCAGTTCCAAATACAGTGAATATATTTTTGACTGGCACAATTGTTCCTCTGATTAATTTCAAGAACACAGAGTTGAAGTTCCGTCTGAGATACAAACAGTGGAATTCCTCTCTAAAATTGTGACACCCAGTTATTGATTCCATCAGTTATTTTATTCCAGTGGGTTTGTGTGAATTCTCTTTTTGTCCTTCCGGGTTTTATTGTGAGGAAACGGATTAATTAATTGTGACTGCTTGATTAAAACTTCGAACTTAATAATCATTGTATTGCATCACATATTAATTTTGTGTGCCATTTTTCATTGAGTCGAGTAATTCCAATCTGTTTCTGGATTACGCGTACATCAATTCGAGCACCAATCCTCATTTCTGTTTTGGTTGGACATATTTGTGGAAGCGTCTATCTCATTGTGATTTAATCCCTGGTTGATTACCATGCTTGTGAGAATTTGTGAGGAATATTTGTGAGTGGCGAGTGCACCCCAAAAATATATCTTTGATTATTTTTGCACTAATCATTTATAGATATATCTTCCTAGTGTTTTAATTGCAAGTAAATCACCATGGCGCAAATGACTGATGTTTTGATGTAACACCCCGGATTCGATAACCCAGGCCGGGATGCCACCGCCACACCTCCCAAGCAAGACACGAGTTCATTTGAGCTCACTAGAGAGATGCAAGGCTAAAGGTACTTCAAAAACAATTTAAAAACAAGCCCAAAAAGATTTATTTTAAACTAACATAGTATAATCCACAGAAAATAAAATAAGTCGCAGCGGAAAATTTAAATATGGGCCGACATGGCCAAAACGCAGTGGGTAATTTAAGTCTAATAAAATGCAACATTTACAGTTACTAATTTAATTCCCGAGCCCAATATGCGTGCATGCTCATGCCATTTCTTCATACTCTGTAAAAGAAAAATAAAACAACGGGTTTATCATTATTATAAAATACTGAGTAAGCCGATCCTAACATAACAATAAAGGGGTTTAATTAAATAGTTAAATTTTTACTCCTAGGCATGCATACAACAATCCATTTACCAATTTAAAACAAATAAGAATTTAATTTGTATTCTTTATCATGCATTTAAATTTCATAAATATTAATTTAGCATGGTATAAAATTTAAAACAAAATTTTAAATGCATAATTAAAGACTTAAATAAATAAATACATAAAAGAAAAGGATTAAGTCTTTTATTTTCCCCCGTTACGTCATCAACTCAACAATATTTAGTTTAGCCGGCGATCCGGCGGCCGCATCCAATTTAATAAGTGTCATTTAGCCGGCGATCCGGCGGCCTCAGCCAATTTAGTAAGTTTCATTTAGCCGGCGATCCGGCGGCCTCAGCCAATTTAGTAAGTTTCATTTAGCCGGCGATCCGGCGGCTGCAACCAATTTAGTAAGTTTCTTGTGTAGCCGGTCGTCCGGCGGCCGCAGCCGTTTCGTAAATTTCTTGTGTAGCCGGTCGTCCGGCGGCCGAAGCCGTATCTGCCATACCCAGTAACATTCCGGAGCCTCGGAAAACCTATACGGATATTCCCGAGAGTGTAGGCCATGTATCTCATGCCGTTTTGGCGTAGTTTTTTCAATCAAGTATCTTGCGTCCATTATAGGCACGCCGAAAAAGGCTAGGGGGGCACCTTGCAGAGCACTCACCCTCCACCAAAGTATCTGATATCGTTTCAATTTAGTGTAACGGGATTCTTCAAAAGTTTAGATTTATCGTATTTCAAGGTTTCGACCGTTTGTTTCGAAATTTCAAAATCTCATAAATTTCAAATCGTTCGACGTCATAGTTTACGCCTTTTTAATTTAAAAATTCATTTCAAGTCCGAAAAATCTGAAATTTTTACAGTGTATAAAAAAAACCCTAACGAACAACTTTTGTGTTTTAACAATTTCGAAATAAGGTGAGAAAACATGTCAAAAATCGAGTTCATTACACAGGCAGTGTTCTGTCCGGATTCAGTCTTGGCACAGTTCAAGTATTCGACTTTTTAACATAATAAATGGACTCCAAAAATTCTGAAATTTTATATTCACATACTAGACATGATTATCTACAACTTTCATTTAGATTGCAAAGACTAGATCGGATGAGAGATTATAGAAACATGCTCATCAAGTTCGGACATATGCACTGTCAGCTTTTCAAAAATATTTTGGAAAATAGTTTATGTTCGACGCGATTTGAACTACGTTGATGAAAATTTCTGAAATTTTTACACAACATAGAATAATGTGTTAGGATCAAAATCCTAGTTTTGAGTTTTACGGTTTGAACTCTCGAAATAGGGGCTTTAATCGGATTTCAGAAATTGCGCAAGATAGGGTTTTTAGGTTCGGTTTTTACGTTTCGTTACAAAGTGACTAAATCGGACGCCCCTAAGCCACCCGTATTGATATGAAAGGTATCAACTTACAGTGATAGTGTGCTTGGTCTTCCTAGGGTCGCTCGGTTCGTTCAAAGTCACTACGAACGGATCTACGCACACGTTCTCCTTCTCCTTCGGCCACGAACGTGTTTGCAAGTCAAAGATCCAAAAGTTAGATTGAGGATTTGAGATTTAAAACGAGATAGGAACCTAGTATAGTCCTTACCAATGATCCAAGGACTGTAATCCTTGATCTACACCCTTCCTCGATCGTCGTTGGTTGCCGGAAACTCGTCGGAAGGTCGCCGGAAAGTCGTCGGGAGGTAAGAACTTTGTATATTTGGTTTGGGAGAGTTTGGGGAGGACAAGGGGTTTGAAAGGCTGATGAATGAGGCTAAGGATCCTCCATTCTCGTCCTAAATGCCTTTCCCTCGACTGGGATCGACTTTCTTTAGTCGGGGGTCGAAATTTAGGCAAGAAAATCGCATAACCGCGTCAAGTGTAGCAGGCTGTGTGGTTGGCGCGGGGTAAGGCCAAACACCGCGCGGAGGGCGCGCGGCCTGGTCTGGGCCGTGCGTCCGGATTGGGCCGTGCGATTCCGTCGGGCCTTTTCTCCTCTCTTTCGGGTTTCTATCCTCCTACACTTTCGGGCTCGATTTTTTCGGGTCATTCTCGGATCATGATTCCTATCTTAAATCTATTTCGACTTGATTTCTTGTTTGAAATCTTAAGTCCGTCGGTTTCGGATTTGTCGGCTTCTAATTCGTCATCTTTTGGCTCCCTTGCAATAATTTATCTAATTAAATTATTTCCGCTTCATGGGTTCTTGGAATTAAAATTCTTTTCCTTCTTGAATTAATTCCAATTCTTTTGGGATTAATCCATGGAATATCTTCGGGCTTCCTTTCCCTCTTTTATTCTATTTTGAATTTATCGGTAATTCATTTCCGAGCAATAATGAATTATTTTCTTCTTCTCGGAAATATTTCGGCCTTGATCGGATCAAGAAATAAATTTTATTCCTTTGGACTCCGATAAAAATCCCGGGTATTACATCTGAACTCACTTAAAGGAATTGAGCAACAAATCCAAATTATGAACAGTAAATTTGAGAAAAATGACGAAAAATTTGGAGAGTTAGATAAAAAGATGGAAAATTCATTTAATATTGTGGGAAAAAGAATTTTGGTTTTAGAGGAAAGAATTAAGAAGCAAGCGGACAGCGTGTGTCGCCAAGTGATTAATGAAATCGATGATCAGATTAAGGAAAAGCTGGACGAGCGAGTCCTTACCTTGGTAGACGATTTTGAGGACAAGTTGACCATGCGGGCCCAAGCCATTGAGTCGCATGTTTTAAGGAATGCTGAGCTTAAATTGCAAGAAGAGTTCGATAAAAGAACTCCACCACCCGTCACCACATCGGCCGCGATTCAACTCAGTCCAAAGTCGAATCAAAGTCGACAGAGCTCACACCATGAGAAGAATTATTGGGAGGATGAGTTCGCGTCTGAGGCGGACAAATCTGATCGAGTGAAAATCCCGTTTGACCGTCGGCAAGGACCGCCTAGGCAAGCTCGAATGTGAGGAGGGAGACCACCTTTACATCCCCCATTAAGAGAAAGAATTCCAAGGAATCGGCATGATCGACCTCCGAGGGACGAATCTGTTGAAGCAAGCGAGAGAGAGTATAGGAATCGGAGAGAAGACCGGTATGAGAGGCACGATCGAGGAGATCGGGTAGATAATGACTTGAAGGGAATTAAGTTCAATATTCCAGTGTTTAAGGGATCTCATGACCCACAAGAGTACATCGATTGGAAGGACTCCATCGAATTGATTTTCGACTGCCACCGATATTCTGAAGAAAAGAAGGTCCAGATAGCAATCTGTGAATTCAAGGACTACGCGCTTGTGTGGTGGCAGAAGACAATTAAGGACATACAACAGCAGGGTTTTGAACCGATCAACACTTGGATCAGATTAATGCAAGTCATGGATGCTCGATTCTTACCTGTCAGTTATCTGAATGAACTGCATGCGAAGTTGCAATCATTGGTGCAAGAAAATAAATCCGTTGAGGATTATTTCAAAGAAATGGAAATTCTGATGATCCGCACCAACACTGAGGAGAATGAGAGCGCAACCACATCTCGATTCGCGAATGGACTTCGAAGAGAGATATTTGATGAGGTAGATGTCATGTGCTACGATGATTTAAAGGACTTAGTCCGAAAGGCCACAAGGATTGAAGCCCGACATAAGAGAAACAGGGACCTCCCGTACCTCGTTCAAAACTGAAACCTCCCGCCGATGGAGTGATGAGATAGTATATGAGCCAGAAAAGGAGCAGGATAAAAAGAGGCCTAAGCCTTTTGAAATCGACAAACAATTCAAGGAGTTCCAACCTGCTAAACCTGCCGGACAAAAGGGCGCTGCCGACAAGCCTAAAAATAGGGAAGTAACTTGTTTTAAATGTAATCATAATGGTCACTATGCTTATGAATGTACATTTGAACGCAGGGCAGCTATTTTAGAGTCTGGAAATATCCGAATCCTTGAATCCGATGCTGAAGAAGATGGTCGTGATGCTGAGAAAGAAAATTCTGAAGAAGAGCAGTACGAGGAAGAAGTGATCGCTGGCGAAGGGACACTGTGCAATTTGGTGATAATGCGATCACTGCAAATGAAGAAAAGTGATGAGTCTGAGTCATCACAAAGAGACTTTATTTTACTGTCACTGCGATATTTTGGGAAACATTTCATCTGTAATAATTGACTATGGTAGTTGTGCGAATATTGTAAACGCCTATGTAATCCGCAAGCTAGGGATCGCTACTGAAGAGCACCCGAAGCCCTACAAGCTGAGCTGGATGGATGGGAAGGAGCAGATGCAAGTCAATCGGCAGGCAAAAATCCCCATCGCAATGGGCACCTATATCGACACGATCACTTGTGACGTGGTTCCGATGACTGCTTCCCACCTCCTACTTGGACGACCATGGATGTACGATCTTGACGTCAATTATAATGGCCGCACCAATTCTGTTTCTTTCATCCGCAGTGGAAAGAAATACCGTATCAAACCTCTGCCTGAGCACATCATACAGAAAGATCAACAACTGTTGAAAAATAATATGAAAAAGGAAAAGGTTGATAGGCAAGCTGAGCTCAAACTGAAAAAGGGCGAAGCCAAAGGAAAAGCGGTATTACTGGCCGAAGCTGATGAGAGCAAAGAATTGGCACCAACAGGTTACTGTCTTCTGACTGTTCAAGAAAATGATTTAATTCCTATCAGAATAGTCAATTCTGCACCTCATAAAATCATTTCTGATGACAGAAAACCTGCGGACCCAGATCGAGCTAAGGGAATAAAAGGAAGGCAATGGGGAAGGACCTCTCAGTTAGCTTTGGAGTCAAAAGCTTTTCGAGTGGGAGGGTATGACGTGGAAGTCAGATCCGACCCGACCCATTTTTCCTGCAATTGGGGAAAGCCCATACATGCTATGCATGGGCTCTCCAATTTATTCTGAAGAAGGAGAGTATAGCCGCCGCCGCCACCACCGGAGAGTCGCCGGAGACTGATCGGAGAAGCAGCTGGGAGCATCACCGGAAGTTGATCGGAGCTCGCCGGAGTTTGGCCGGAATTTGGCCGGAAAAGTCGTCGGCGCCGTCGTCGACCACCAGTCGGAGAATGGTCACTGGTCGGAAGTGGATAGACTGTTACTTTGTTTAATTTAGTTTATTTCAGTTTTCAACAAGGCATGTAATAAATTAAACAACTACTGTGGGCCCATCCCAGACTTGTTGGATTTCCAGGAGTCCGCCAGACCCCCAGTTCGGAGACTCCAGTCGTGAAACTCTCGGTCGTGAGACGCCAGTCACAAGACCACCCCTCCGGACATGGGACAGTCGTGATCCTCAAGCCCAATCGCGAGACTCCACCTCCCAGTCGCGAAACCCACTATCGCGACTGGCCATCTGTTTAGCGACATGAAGCACGAACACAACAATGCTGGTCCAGGACTCCAGTCGCGAGACCCCCGGTCCGGAGACTCCCAGTCGCGAGACTACATCTAGCGACTCCGTCCGAGTTTAGCGACACAAGACAGGCCAACTCAGAAGCTCCCTTCCCAGTCGCGAACCTCAGGCCCAGTCGTGAAACCTAGTTTCACGACGCAGATTGCGTCTAGCGACACGGGTCCAGTCTAGCGACAGGAAGTGTCCAGAATGCCATTTTTAGGGTTTTCGCTTACTTTTTATGTATTTTGGTCTTTTCCTATTCTACCCTTATGTAGTGTTAGGGTTTATTTGACCTTAGGGTTTTGGCTACTATATATAGTGCCTCCCCTTCACTTTGTAAGAGAAGACTTTGATGAATATTGAAATTTGAAGCACAATTGCTTTCTCTTTGGTGTGAAACCAAAAACTCCCTTGTCTTGAGCATATCAAGCAAGCAATCCTCTTGAGTGATTCTTGAGGGGGATATTTTGTGTGACTCAAAATATCCAAAACCGTGAGTTGAGTGATTCTTCTCACATGTTCTTAGTGTGAAGCCTTGGACAACAATCATCAATTTGAGATTGAAGCTCTCAAGTTGTGTAACCAAAATCTAGATTTGAGGACTTGGTGTGACTCCAAATTTAGCTTGTCTTTGGTTTTGGTGAAGCTTCCTTATCCTTTTTATTTTCTTGTTTTAATCCCCATTTGACATCACTTGTCATTTTGCAATATAATATAACATTATATCCAAACAACCCCATGCCCATTTTTCTTCATCTTCCTTTTCTCTCACAAGTAATTGCATAACTTTGATCTTGGGTTTGAGATTCATGTCATTATTTACCAAAAAAAATACTCCATTTTATAGTAATAGGATATTAAAAAAACTAATACCCATCATTAATTACTAAATTCTATATCTTATAAAGCATTTAATCACAAAACTTAGCTGACTCATCACAATCATTTTGAACAAATTTAATCAAAATCCCTACCAAAAGGCAAAAGTGGTTTGAATTTTGAAGCACTATTTGTGGAACAGCCTTCATACTCAAGGGCGGGACCATTCTACAAGCTCTCGTTATGTGCACACACTTTTTTTCCACAAACACATAAAAAACAATTGGATTTGGGCACACACTAAAATACTTACCTATTCTACCCTTTCAACTCATATACTAGAATTTGGAGTCCTGGTCTTTATGTTTTGTAGTCCGGGTCTCTATTTCCTAACACACACATATCGGGGGAAAGGGGTTTACGTTTACGACACACACAAAATTGGAAGAGAAAATTGGAAGAACACGAGAAGAAGAAGAGGCCGAAGAGAAGAAAGCCAAATCTGTCAAAGAAAAATGCCGAGGATGCGCGGAGGAAGGATCCGTGGTGGCGGCGGTCGTGGTGGCGGTCACAGATACAGACTGACAGGATAGTTTTTTTTTTTGTTAATGAACGGCCACTCTTGGCCGTTCGCTATAGCTGAGGAACGGCCATTGGAGCGGATCGGCCAGCACTGGCCGGGGAGATAAAGAGACGGCCGGCCAGTGCTGGCCGAGGAGATAAAGAGACCGCCGGCCAGTACTGGCCGGGGAGATAAAGAGACGGCAGGCAAGTGATGGCCGATCCGCTCCAAAGAGGAACGGCCAGTAATGGCCGTTCTTTCTTTTTTTTTTTTACTTCTCAAACAGAACAGCCAAGAGTGGCTGTTCCTCAACTATATTTCTCAAACTCGACGCACAATACAACTAATCTGCAATATTGCAAATCTACGATACAAATGTAAAAAAACTTACAGGTTCTATGAGTTGGTATTCGTGTTCTTCCACCACATGTGTAACACCCCGATTTAATTAACTCATAATTAATTTAATTAATTATGGTTAATTAACATAGGATTTATTATATGGATATTTTGTAGGTATGATTTCAATGAAGTGGAGTAATAAGTGTGTTCAAACCCACAAGAGAATAAGAGCTCACGTGCTCAAATGAGTGCATTATGGTGTATATGGCTCAAGACAAGTGGACTAACCCATTTTCCGGACCTGACCCGCATCCCTTGACCGACCCGGATCCATTTTAAGGGATAAAATCTGAAATTTGGATTAGAGAACCCATTTCAACCCCAATTTCTCCTTCCATTCCCGTCACTTGAAGAGATGGGAAACTAGGGTTCCCAAAAACTTGAGGGAATTGATGGTTCTTGCCAAAAATCACTTGGGGGATGTCATATATAGCTTTGGTAAGTATTTTCTTGAGTTTCCCTTTTCAATTTGGTGCTTTAGATGTGGCTTTTTGGTAGCATTTGGAAGAGTGACGAAAATGGGTGCTTGGGTTGGACGTTTTGTAGATTGACTTGGAGTTGGAAGTCTAAACCCTTAATTGGTGCTTGAATCTTGCTTGAGGAGGCTTGGGTAAGTTTATTGTTGAGTTTAATTGTCCATTTTTTTTTATTAATGGAACTCATTGTTAATGCGTGTTGAGAGTTGGCTCAATTGGTGAATTGTTGATGATATTGGGGTCAATTCTTGTAATGTAGTGTTTCTTGGTTGGATTGGAGCTTGGAGATTGAAGAGGGAAGCGTGTGGAGTCTTCTTACACAAAGGCAAGAGTAGGACATAGCTTAATGTGGGGGAAAAATGGGTGAAAGATGGAAGAGAACGCAGAAACAGCATTTGTTGTTCTGCTGTGTTCAGTTTTAGGCGCCGCACAACCTTGGTGCCCCCAAAAACAGTCCGGAGCGCCAATTCGGCGCCCCAGACCTCCAGGGTTCTAGTTCAGGCGCCACAATGCATGTGTGGTGCCTGAAACCCCCTTTGAGCGCCACCCTGGCGCCTCCTGTGCACCCCAAAAATCCACAAACTTGAATCGGCTCTAACTTACTCGTTTCTAATCCGATTTTCGCAAACCATATATGAATCTGACCTACTCGAAACGAGTATTTCAAATATGCAATCAGATTCCAGAGATAATGATTCTTTAAAAAGTCAAAAATTGGAATTTGTAGCCCGGGGTGTCACATGCGGGCCCGATTTGCTGTTTTCTTCCGTTTTTCATTCCCCTTTCGTATTTTATCATTTCTTACTCGTTTTTAAGCGTCGGAAAATGTTTTAAATTGTTTAAGAATTGTTGGAACACAATTCGTGGTTATTAATGTCAGATTTGATAGATCTGCCATGCCTTAGCTTAGGATGGGATCTTGCGTTTCTCCTAATTTGATGACGGTGAGTCACGTGGAATATGCTAGCCGATATGTGGGGTTGGCGACCCGAATGCTGAACTTAGTCGTTGGACTTGGGAATTATTTTAGTATCCGTTCGAATCTAGTGATTGGGCATGTGAATTATGATCATGGGAATCATGTGATGTATGCTTCCGAGTCGTGAGATTGGGCATATGTTTGACATTATTGTGATTAGTGACTTTATGCTTTCGAGGATACAAATATCATGTCTATGCTTTCGAGTGTTAACTGGGCAAGCTTGATTATTTGATTATCCTGGGCATGTTTATTGTGATGATTGTTGGTTATGCTTTCGAGAACTATGTTCTGGGCATGTAGGCTTTCGAGAGCGAGATGCTCTGGGGCAATACCCGCTAGATGTGGTTCGATCCTTGGGGATGCCACTCCGTAAGTCCACTTGACCCTTTATGCATGTAGTGCTCGCGGCGAGGGCACTGTAGGTATCTTTTCCGACCATTGAGGTGAGGTGGAGCCTTAATGGGGAAGAATGTCGGCCATGGTATTAGGATGTGCGCTAGGCATACTTCTGTGCTGAATTTAGGGTAGATAGACACTTTAGGTCATAACATTTCATCTCATCATCCATCATTCATATTATTATCTGTTTTGCAGTGTATGACGTAGTTGAAGCACCGGTATGGGATGGGGTGATGTTTTAATTATGTATTTAATTATGCAATTATATAAACTATTAATAACCCCTTTAAAAGCTTATTCCCTGTTTCCCAGCTTTTCCTACTCTTGCTCAATACTTTATGTACTGACACCTTGCTTTTTGTCTGTTTTATAGATACTCCCGAGGATGACGCAGTGCATGAGCATAACGACAGGTTTGGGGCTGAGTGATCTAGTAGGATTGCATTGATAGGTCTTGATTGAGTTGCCGTATTAGACTTTATGCTATCTAGTTGTGACTAGCTTGTTATTTTTTAGTATTGTCTGACGGTTGGGATTGGCTTGAGAACCCTTGTTTTGTTATTTCCCTGTATACTTGGTATTTGGACAGGTTAACGTGAGTACCGAGGTGAGGTACTGTATGTGGCTTATAGCCGAGACTTGATGATTATGTGTTAGACATGTTTCTGTTGCTTACTCTGTTACTCTATTGTTATTCTCTGTTGGATTTTCTGATTACCAGGCTTCATGTTATTGAACTTAAATTGATTGGCCAATAGTTTAAGTGAGGTAACACGGCAGTGACGTCAGCAAAAATTAGTTTAAAATTTTTGGGGCGTTACATGTTGGTATCAATGCCATGTGTGCTCTTATGTGCTTAGAATTTTGACACAAGCATGTGGTGAGGTGTGTGGGGGAATGCATGTAGTATAGGATTTGCATTTGATTATGCTTATATTCCTGTTGCGTTGCATTATTTTTGGGATAACTGCGTACCTTATGGGATTGAGTTTTGGTTTGTGAGCCAAACCTCGATCAATCCATAAGGATATCCCGGGTGATCTATACTTACTTAATTGATATTCGGTAACTATTACCGAATGTTACTCAATGATTTGTTATGTTTGAGTACAGGATACTGTCACGCAGAGTTGGAACCGAGACGCGGGAAGGGCCTCATAGAAATTCGGGAACAATAATTTGTGACGATGGGCAGTATAATGTCGGTGAAAGAATGACCTCACTAAAGAGAAGGGCCTTCATTCGGATGAACTGTTGGGAGTTGATGAGGGACTTCGCCTTGAGGACAAACCAGTTTCACCGCCACTGCCACTAAGGCTATGCCTTTCGATTCCATTCAGCTTATGCCACAGATGTTATCAGTTCTACAGAACATTAATCAGGGACAGAGAGTCGATCCAATTAATCCCAATAGGCATCTTGTGGATTCAGCGCTACGTTGGTGGCGAACTTGTGAGAACGAATTTGTGAAGAGATCAAGATTCAGTTGGGAGGCGATCTGCTATGCCTTGTGATCTCATTCTAAATCCCTTAGATGATGGATGTCAAGAGGAGGGAGTTCCTCGCTTTGGAGCAAGTGTGGACATGGCAGTTCAAAATATTACCAGCGCTAAGTGGAGCATGCTGTATTATTGCAAGTCATTATAAGGATAGTGCCACATATTATTGAATGTGTAGGTACTATACTAGTTGACGACGTGCTAAACTCGGGCACCGTGTTCACTTATATCCTCGGATATTATATCCAAACACCGGATGGGACCTTTGATGACTTATCATCTTTCTGTGTCATTACCATCTGGTGATATAATACGAAGTCAACGGATAGGACCCAATGCATGTATAACTATAAAGGATTCGAGAGTTCAACACTGATCTTGTGGTGCTAGACTTGGCGGATTTTGATCTCATACTGGAAATGGATTGCTGTCTAAGTACAAGGCGAGGTTGGATCTCAGAGTACCAAGAATATCTTTCGTCAATCAAGAAGGTGAGGAAGTGATCTATTACTCTAATGTTCGAGTTGTATCCTCCGTGTCTTTTGCGGTATTAAAACAGAACGGGGTACCCGGCACATATCTGCTATGTGCACGAGATCATACCACCTACACCATGACAAGCAGTGTCACTAATTCCTATCATCTCAGGATCTTCCGATGTAATTCCGATGAGATACCCGGGAGGTAGAGTTGCCATAGGTTTGGTGCCAAGCGCAATGCTGTTTTCCAAGACTCCTTATCTTATGGCTCCTGCAGAATCGAGGGAGTTGAAGTACTTGATTAAGGATACATACAACCAAATGGTTCACCTTGGGAGCACCGGTAGTCTTTGTGAAGAAGAAGGATGGGAGTTGCGGATGTGCATCGATTACCGTGGACTTAATCAGGTGACGGTCAAGAACCGGTATCCAATACCGGGGATCGACGACTTGTTTGATCAGTTGAAGGGCGATTCTACGTCTTCTAAGACTAATTGAAGATTCGGATATCATCATATTCGAATAGAAAAAAGGGACCACGAGAGAACGTCCTTCCGAGCACATTATGGTCATTTGGAGGTTACGATGATACCGTATGAATTGACCAATGCACAAGCGGTCTTCATGAACATGATACATCGTGTGTTCAGACCATGGCTGGACGTGTGTATGGTCATTTTCATCGATGAATATAGGTACACACTCCCGATCCACAGACGCACAAGGAGCATCTCATAACAGTTTTGCAGGTGCTCAGAGAGCACAAATTATATGCCAAGCCTTCAAGTGTTCTGGCTGGATAAGGCTGCTTTTCTTGGGCATATAATTTCGGATCAGGGAATTTTCGTGGATCCAGCTCAGGTGGAAGTAGTGTTGGGGTGAAATCCACCAACTACTGTTTGTGATGTACGTAGTTTCCTTGGGTTGTTAGGGTTGTACAGGAGGTTTATTGAGGGGTTCGTAAGTAGTGCTCGACCCCTGACTCTTTTATTGAGGAAAGATGTACCTTTTCAGTGGAGCGAGGATTGTCAAGAGGCATTTGATCTATTGAAGGAGAAGGTGACGGAAGCTCAAATTTTGGTGTTATCCGATGAACCTGGAGAATATGTGGTATGCACCGATGCTTCTCATCGAAGACTTGGATGTGTACGTGTGTAGAATGACAGGGTGGTTGCATATGCATCTGGGCAATTGAAGCCTCATGAACTAAATTGACCGACTCACGACCTGGGGACGGAAGCGGTCGTGCATGCATTGAAGATTTGGAGGCATTATCTTTATAGAGCTAAGTGCCAAATTTATTCGGGTCACAAGAATCTTAAGGTCTCTACAACGCAGATAAGATGAGTGGGAAAAAGCGAAGTTGGTTGGAGTTCCTGCAGTATGACACAAGCATTCAGTACATTGAAGGAAAGGCGAGCCGTGTGGTTGATGCACTCAGCAAGAAGGGACACACGCTGCACACTATTACCCTCCCTTGGATTTTGAGGCAGAATTGGAGAAGGAGGAAAATTATGGAGGAAGCACATTGTACACCTTACTTTGTACACCCGGGAGCTGTGAAGATGTACAAGGGCTTGAGACAGAATTACTGGTGGAAGGGCATGAAGAAGGAAGTTGCTGAGTTTGTGTCTAAGTGCCCTACTTGTCAGAAGGTTAAGGCAGAACACATGCGACCTTCGGGGTTATTACAACCTTTGGAGGTTCCCATGTGGAAATGGGAATCTATTGCTATGGATTTTGTCACTGGATTGCCTAGAATACGGAACAGGTTGGACACCATTTGGGTGGTTTTAGACCGACTGACCAAGAGCGCGGAGTTTGTACCTATGAGGTTGAACTGGAGTATGCAATATTTGACGGGTGCTTACGTCCAACATGTGGTTACACGGTTTGGTGTGCCGTGGGGGATCATTTCAGACAGGGATTCCAGATTCCTGTCTAGATTTTGGAAGAAATTTCAAGCAACTTTTGGCACTCAGATTTGCATGAGCACGGCATGGCACCCTCAGACTGATGGGCAGACAGAAATGACCGTCAGAACATTGGAAGATATATTGAGGGCTTGTGCTATGGACTTTCAGGGGACGTGGGAGGAACATCTATCCTTGGTGGAGTTCTCCTACAACAAACAGTTACCACGCGAATATCCGTATACCTCCTTTCGGGACCTAATACGGAAGGAAATGCAGAACACCCTTGTGCTGGAGTGACCCTTCAGAGCGAGTGGTGATGGGTCCCGAGCTTATTGAACAAACCACTGAAATTGTGCGGGTGATCAGAGACAGAATGAAGGAAGCTCAGGACCGTCAGAAGAGTTATGCAGACTTATCAAGGAGGGACATCGAGTTTGCTGTTGGTGATTGGGTACTTTTAAGAGTCTCACCGATGCGGGGTGTGAGACGATTTGGGAAGAAAGGGAAATTGAGTCCCCAGTTTATAGGTCCCTTCGAGATCATCAAGAAAGTTGGGAAGGTGGCCTATCGTTTGGACTTGCCAACTGAGGTGGGGAACGTGCACAACGTCTTTCACGTGTCACGATTGAGGAAATGCGTCTCCGAGCCCGACAAGATCATCCAACCGGATGAAGTGGAATTGGATGAGAGTTTGGAATATGAGGAATATCCCGTGGCGATTCTGAATACCAAAGAGAAAGTACTTCGCAACAAGGTGATCAAGATGGTGAAAGTACTCTGGTCTAGAAATGGAGTTGAAGATGCCACTTGGGGGACGAGGACAGTATGTTGGAGCGATATTGCTGAATTGGGTTTGACCCCAAACCAATGAGGTAACCTACTTAATCCATAATCTTGCATTCGAGGACGAATGATCCTATGAGGGAGCGATTGTAACACCCCGATTTAATTAACACATAATTAATTTAATTAATTATGGTTAATTAACATAGGATTTATTATATGGATATTTTGTATGTATGATTTCAATGAAGTGGAGTAATAAATGTGTTCAAACCCATAAGAGAATAAGAGCTCAAGTGCTCAAATGAGTGCATTATGGTGTATATGGCTCAAGACAAGTGGACTAACCCATTTTCCAGACCTGACCCGCATCCCTTGACCGACCCGGATCCATTTTAAGGGATAAAATCTGAAATTTGGATTAGAGAACCCATTTCATCCCCAATTTCTCCTTCCATTCCTGTCACTTGAAGAAAGGGGAAACTAGGGTTCCCAAAAACTTGAGGGAATTGATGGTTCTTGCCAAAAATCACTTGGGGGATGTCATATATAGCTTTGCTAAGTATTTTCTTGAGTTTCCCTTTTCAATTTGGTGCTTTAGATGTGGCTTTTTGGTAGCATTTGGAAGAGTGACGAAAATGGGTGCTTGGGTTGGACGTTTTGTAGATTGACTTGGAGTTGGAAGTCTAAACCCTTAATTGGAGCTTGAATCTTGCTTGAGGAGGCTTGGGTAAGTTTATTGTTGAGTTTGATTGTCCATTCTTTTTTTATTAATGGAACTCATTGTTAATGCATGTTGAGAGTTGGGCTCAATTGGTGAATTGTTGATGATATTGGGGTCAATTCTTGTAATGTAGTGTTTCTTGGTTGGATTGGAGCTTGGAGATTGAAGAGGGAAGCGTGTGGAGTCTTCTTACACAAAGGCAAGAGTAGGACATAGCTTAATGTGGGGGAAAAATGGGTGAAAGATGGAAGAGAACGCAGAAACAGCGTTTGCTGTTCTGCTGTGTTCAGTTTTAGGCGCCACACAACCTTGGCGGCGCCCAAAAACAGTCCGGAGCGCCAATTCGGCGCCCCAGACCTCCAGGGTTCTAGTTCAGGCGCCACAATGCCTGTGTAGCGCCTGAAACCCCCTTTGAGCGCCACCCTGGCACCTCCTGTGCACCCCAAAAACCCACAAATTTGAATCGGCTATAACTTACTCATTTCTAATCCGATTTTCGCAAACCATATATGAATCTGACCCTACTTGAAACGAGGATTTCAAATATGCAATCAGATTTTAGAGATAATGACTCTTTAAAAAGTCAAAAATTAGAATTTGTAGCCCGGGGTGTCACATGCGAGCCCGATTTGCTGTTTTCTTCCGTTTTTCATTCCCCTTTCGTATTTTATCGTTTCTTACACGTTTTTAAGAGTCGAAAAATGTTATAACTTGTTTAATAATTGTTGGAACACAATTCGTGGTTATTAATGTCAGATTTGATAGATCTGCCATGCCTTAGCTTAGGATGGGATCTTGCGTTTCTCCTAATTTGATGACGGTGAGTCACGTGGAATATGCTAGCCGATATGTGGGGTTGGCGACCCGAATGCTGAACTTAGTCGTTGGACTTGGGAATTATTTTAGTATGCGTTCGAATCTAGTGATTGGGCATGTGAATTGTGATCATGGGAATTATGTGATGTATGCTTCCGAGTCGTGAGATTGGGCATATGTTTGACATTATTGTGATTGGTGACTTTATGCTTTCGAGGATACAAATATCATGTCTATGCTTTCGAGTGTTAACTGGGCAAGCTTGATTATTTGATTATCCTGGGCATGTTTATTGTGATGATTGTTGGTTATGCTTTCGAGAACTATGTTCTGGGCATGTAGGCTTTCGAGAGCGAGTTGCTCTGGGCCAATACCCGCTAGATGTGGTTCGATCCTTGGGGATGCCACTCCGTAAGTCCACTTGACCCTTTATGCATGTAGTGCTCGCGGCGGGGGCACTGTAGGTATCTCTTCCGACCATTAAGGTGAGGTGGAGCCTTAATGCGGAAGAATGCCGGCCATTGTATTAGGATGCACGCTAGGCATACTTCTGTGCTGCATTTAGGGTAGATAGACACTTTAGGTCATGACATTTCATCTCATCATCCATCATTCATATTATCATCTGTTTTCAGTGTATGACGTGGTTGAAGCACCGGTATGGGACGGTGTGATATTTTAATTATGTATTTAATTATGCAATTATATAAACTGTTAATAACCCCTTTAAAAGCTTATTCCATGTTTCCCAGCTTTTCCTACTCTTGCTCAGTACTTTATGTACTGACACCTTGCTTTTTGTCTGTTTTATAGATACTCCCGAGGAGGACGCAGTGCATGAGCATAACGACGGGTTTGGGGCTGAGTGATCTAGTAGGATTGCATTGATAGGTCTTGATTGAGTTGCTGTATTAGACTTTATGTTATCTAGTTGTGACTAGCTTGTTATTTTTGAGTATTGTCTGACGGTTGGGATTGGCTTGAGAACCCTTGTTTTGTTATTTCCCTGTATACTTGGTATTTGAACAGGTTAACGTGAGTACCGAGGTGAGATACTGTATGTGGTTTATAGCCGAGACTTGATGATTATGTGTTAGACATGTTTCTGTTGCTTACTCTGTTGCTCTATTGTTATTCTCTGTTGGATTTTCTGATTACCAGGCTTCGTGTTATTGAACTTAAATTGATTGGCCAACAGTTTAAGTGAGGTAACACGGCAGTGACGTCAGCAAAAATTAGTTTAAAATTTTTGGGGCGTTACAACATGTTCATCTCGGTATTGCTTATCGTTCATGGGTTCATCTTGGTATTGCTCATCGTTCATGTCCATGGAGTATGAGTATATGAATATAAAAATGCGTAAGAAAAGTAGGGTTTTGGGTTTAGGGTTTTGCGTTTTGTTTTGTTTGAACGAGGAAGAAAGGGAGAGAGGGAGGGAAGAAAAAAGAATTTGTAAATTGTGTGTCCCAATCCTTAAGAGAATGCCCCAATCCTCATTTTTTAACTAGGGGTATATGTGATATTTTATCAAAAAGTGTGTGTGCCCCTAACTAATCTTGTGGGTATATAACCGAGGCCTTCTTTTCAATCTTTCCGTTTTCATTTGAACGAATTTTTTTTTTTAAATATAAAAATAACTTTGTACAATATACAGCTAGATGTCATATACTTCTACTACTTATTTTAACAAATACGAATAGAAATATAGTATAAAACCAAAAACATGCATAAAAATGGCGTATATCAAATCCGTCGAGTAATGAACAACAGTTGAAAGGGAACTGATTGAAACAAGTCTCTCAGCAAATGGCAATTGACAGAAGTCACATTATTAATTTTTTGCCATAAAATATTAGTATTATCAAAGAGATTAACTAGAAGAATTAGATTGCTTATATAATGATCATTTGAATTGTTCAAAATGCAGGCAAGCAACATTTCAAAATCAAAAGAAAAACCATAAAATAAAAAACTGAAAATAGCAGCCAAATGATAACAAAATATTTGGTTTCAAATTATGAACCCAGAAGAAAATAGCCTAGGACAAATTTGTTGGCTACATAATAAACCTGGATATATAATATTCTACCAAATAATTAACTGTGCCATAACACATATTGGAATAGCTGTTAGCATGTGTGAGCTTACCCATGTATTCCTCCAACTCAAATCAGGCTTACATGAATTTGTCTTTCAATGGTCCTTTCGACATTTTACTTAAAACCTGGGCATTCAACACCACATACTGTTTCCTTAACTCTGCTTCTACTTTCTCCGCAAACTCATCAACCTGGTCTTCGTATTTTTCGTAAACCACAGGCACTGAATGTAGTAAAACAACACCTGCATTTGGGGTCAAAACAAAGAAGAAACCAAGAAAGAGTATAATTAGGCAATGAAATGCCTGGCCTGGGTGCCATTGGAAGAAAAGATGGAAGCCAATATATTGCTTACATAAGTAGCACAAGCTCACGAAGCTGAAGCAGTTACCAAGCACAGAAAGAATCCAAAGGGTTGTAATAACCTAAAACCCAGAAAGAAATATGCCAATGAGACATGCTAGCTAAATTAATCGAATAAACCACACAGAAGGATAAGCAGTAGTTGAGGTCTTGGCCTCAGGAGTTGTTAAGCTAATGAGCTATTGAACTAAAGTTGATGGCATTAATTAAAAGGGTGAATGATGAGATGGTGTAAGGATTAAGCGTACTGAGAGGAATTTCCGTAGATCTCTGCCTGATGCAATATCTCTAAGGATGGCGCAAGCTCCATTGAACTCTACCCTAAAGGTATGAGCTACAACTAGAACAATATCTTCTGGGATGGTGATTTCTGGTATCCTAGGACGGGGTCTGAGAAACATACAAGAAAGTTAATAGTTAATATGCATATTAAAAGGCGTGCTGGGAAAGATGAATTCAGAGGACAATTAAGAAGCATACATGTTGATAAAGCCTGATGCATTTGACCATAGAAAAATTGTAATCTGACCAAGCATAAGGATATGACAAATTAAGGTGAGTAAGTGGTATTCAAGCAATTCAAAGAGTATCCAAATAGAGGTGGCAACTCCAATTACAGTGAAGGAAACTTGTTTGTCCCTCCACAAGAAAACATCAGCAGCTGTCAAAAGTTCATACTTGTGAGATTTACAATACACAATCATAATTGGTGTCTCAGAAGTATTGACAATGTTTAACTATGCATCATTAGTCAAAAATGCAAAAACAGAGGGCAATTAATGAAATAGAAGCCAAAAAAACAAAAACAGTGGCCTAGTCGCAAACCTGCTAGAAAAATAGTAAAAGATTTGGTCCTGTTTGATCTAAGTTCTGAAAAATTAATGATTTGGTACTTGTGGTATATGAATATGACAGAGGAACAAGGCAACATAATGACTATACATATCAAGTGAATAGAGTATAACACTGCAAATGTTATAGATACATTTCAATTTTCAACATGAATCAAATATAGAAAATAGTCAAATGCTAACATTGAGCAAGCAAGGCAAAAAATAATGCTCCATAAATCAATCACAACAAAGGTTTCTGTAATAACAATATGTACATTTTCTTAACATTATATAGACTTCCAAGTAATTGACGGTACATCATTCGAAATCTTATGTGTCATCATCTTCAAATCCAGGGGCGGATCTATATGTAGTTTAGGGGTGGCACAGGACACCACTTAAATTAATTAAATTGTTATTTTAAGGTAGATTTTTTTTTTTTTTACATTTAGCTAGATTAGGCTTGGTGACACCACTTAACTTTGATGGTGACACCACAATATTTCATTTCAACAAGTTTTCCTCTATAGTTTTGTGTTGTATTTACCATCCCTAATTTAAATATAGCTTCCACTATTTTTTGGTACACCACTTAAAAAATTTTATGGATCCGCGCTGTTCAAATCCCTTAAGTATTGCTAAAAAGCATGTAAACAAGGCATGCACTCAGACTCAGAGTCACACAATTAATTTCTCTTGAATAATGCACAAATATATAGAATGCATATAACTACAACAAGCGAAACCAATAAAACTATATGATTTCAAGCCTTCAAGATAAAAATCAAAGAAAATTGCACGAGTTTCACAACGAATCGGCGATATCCAAAACGCATCCAGCAGAGAACAAGGATCAGGAATTGATACAAACCCTATTTAAACATCTAGATAACAAAAATTACAAAGACGTACTTTTTCCACCTCCTAGAACCTTGTGCACGGGCCTTTCACGGCCAAACAGGCGGTAGATCTTGGTTCTCTTGACAGACACGGGCGGTTTTTCCCGGCGATTGTCGTCGTCGGAATCGGAAGAAGACGAATCAGAATCGTGCAATCTATAAATCATCCGATCGATCAACGATTCATTTGTGGAATCGTTTTTCTTCGGCAGAGGGATGCCATCGGCCATGGATTCCGTTTACCGATTTTCTCAATTGCCGCCAAAAACAATGGGATTCAAAAGTGATACCAGTGCCAGGATTTGAGGTTCGTCTCTTGCAAGGGAACTAAGACGAAATCGAAAACACGTGGGAGTTTAAGGAGAGCAATGGAGATTCGGAATTCCCGAGCCTGAGGTTAGGAGGGATTAAGCGAGAAAATTAAGCAATTAATTATGTGATAGCTAGTAAATAACGGGCGTTTATTACAAGGAAACATTAATTCGAGAAAAAAAAAAATAAATTAATTCAACCCATGCACGTAACAAATGGAGACTCTCTGCGTATGTATGGAATTATGGAGGGGGGCGAAGCCTCTCCATGTAAGATTATAGTTTCGCCCCCCGGTGCAACAATGTTGTATTAAAATGAAATAAAAATAAAAGGAAGCAGCTACCATACAGTTGGCTGCATATACAGCCTTGGTGTGAATGTTATTTTTTTTTTTTTTTTTTTTTTTTTTTGATGTGTGTAATGGCTACAATTGTTTTTGTGATGGTTGTTCCCTTCTATATTATCTATTAAGTATTTTTTACACACCAGATTCAAACATCACACATCTGATATTAGACATCATATAATCAACGGGTGATATTATTATTAAAAGAAAACGGAAAACAGTGAACCAACAACGAAAAGAAAAGGATGAAAAGCCACAAGAGGCAAAACCACCAAAATACACGGTGACCAAGGCCAAAAAGATAGCCGGGCAAGGGCCCAAAAATCTCCCCGCCGGCCTCGTTAAAACCCTCACATGGAAAAACCCATTGGGAAAAACCCATGAGAGGGAAAAAGAGTACCAATGCAGAAAAGGAGATAAAAACTACCGTACAGGATCACAAAAAACTCCACTAGTGAAACCTATAGTAATCAAAATTCATATCTTGAAAAATGTGTTTATGCATAAAAGGTGGGGCAGAAATATACCAAGTCAGGTCTCCTCCAATAGAAGAAAGCTCATCGGTTGCAGCATTGTCTTCCCTGAAAATGTGAGTGATGCGAAAATTGATTTTCTTCATAATGTCTTTGGCCGCCTTCCATCTTCCATAAAATCGCCAAGGGATATTAGGGTTATGCGCAGAAAGAGCATGGATAACATAACTCGAATCAGTCTCCATCCATAGATTGAACCAACCATTATCAAAAGCAAGTTCAAGACCCATACAAGCCGTGGCCAATTCCGCCTCATACGCATAACCAAAGCCAAATCCACAGGAAAAAAACCTTTGGCAAAACATCTAGAATTACGAAAAATGCCTCCGCCAGAGATCAAATTCAACTATGCGCAAGAGCAATTCTCTCGACACACGAAAACGCCGACGAAACCTATGACTACCGTATATTGGATCTTCAGAGAAATAGTCATTGTAAAGCCTTGCACGACCTGCTTCACGATCTCAATCCACATAAGTTCTTCGTTTTCTACCACCGCCGGCCGAAGTTGTGGCACCGCCAAGTAACTTTTTTTTTCTTTTTCTAAGCAACGATAATACTTCATTAACACTAGTATCATCAAGAAAGAACTGAAGATCACTAGCACATGAAATTTCTCATCAGATGAGTGAGAAGATGAAGACATTTTTTTTTCTTAAATGAAGGTAACAAATATGATGCAATTTTGGAAATGTCAATGTTTTGAGGTGAGAAGTGCAACAAATAGAATAAGTCTATTTATAGACTTCAATTTCATAAGATAACGGTTAGTATTATAACGGCTAGTTTCATAACGGATACTTTTATAACGGCTAGTTTCATAACGGATATTTTTATAACGGCTAGTTTCACAATGGATACTTTATAACGGCTAGTTTCATAATGGATACTTTGAAACAATATTTGTTTCATGACGGATACTTTTTAATAAATTTATGTTTTATTATATTTTATTAAAGTAAATTTTTTTAAAAAATATATATAACATAAATAACTGTTGAAGGTGAATTAAAATTACTAAAGTATTACAATATAACAAAATAAAACGATTACAATATTATAACATAATAAAATAACTAAGATATTACAACAGAAACAGAAACACAAACACAACAAACAATATTTGAAACCTAAATTCCCCACTTCTTCTTAAATTTTTCTACTACTCTTGAGTGAAAATGCAGTTGATCCTCTGTCATGTTCGACGTATCTTTCATCATTATTTTCCACTCTTTATTAGTGGCAATAGTCTCTTGGGCAGCCGCAATGGTAGATAGTGTCTCCAACTTTCTCTTATTTTGTTCTTCTATAACCTGAATCTTTTCATCAATAAATTCTAAATTTTCTCCGGCATTGGATGTGGTTGCTTTTCCATTACCCATAGCCATTCGCCTTGCTAAGTTCCTCCCCTTTGGCCGCGAGCGTTCTGACCTAGGTTCCTCTCCAGCACTTGTGTCGGTATTTGAGCTTACAACATACTCTCCGGATACTGAGATTTTGGATTTCTTTGAGCCGCGATTATCAACTTCTGGGTCCTCAAACTTCGGGTGGTCTTTCAAAACATGCCAAGTACTCATATGAACAAAGTCCGAAGCATATTTCGCCATGTATTGAACCTTCACATTCTTTATGATATTTGCATCACTGCAACCACTCCCCCAAGCCTTCTTCTCCTGATTATAACAACCACAAAATTGTTTCACCTGTTTTTGTAGTGTATAATAATGTGTCTTCAACACAGTGTGAAGTCTAAATACCGCTTTCCTTGGATGCCCCTTGTTGTACAGCTCAGCAATCCGGACCCACATTTGATCCCCTTTTTTATGGTTTCCGACAATAGGATCCTCACTAATATCGACCCAACTACTCGCCAGAAAGGCATTTTCTTCGTGGGAGTATGGTTTTCTGTGTGAAGCATTATTTGTTGGTGGATCATCGACATCATCAAAATTAGCAGCCAGATTAATCTGCTGAAGACCTACAGGAGAAAATTGCGAAGAGAAAGGAGTTGAACGTTGAGAGTTCAGAGTTGGAGTGTCTTTGTCTGTGCCCGAACCATCAGTACTAGGCTTTTTTGAAGAATTTGTACCCATTGTTGGACGAAATCCGTATTGAGGATGTACCATATAAGGAAATTGAGGTGGATACATATAAGGAAATTGAGGTGGATACGGATTGGGTAGAGTATTACTACCTTCAGGAAAAGCCGAAAATTGAGTTGGAAAATTTTGGGGGAAATTGAGATTTTGAAACTTGGAAAAGGGCGAGCGAAAATTGTTATTTGGGGCGATAAATTTTACCAGAATTTGAAGAATTGAACCATATGTTTTGGAGAAGAGAAGAAATAGAAAGTAAAGAAATAAAAGTTGAGAATATGAGATGTAAGAAAAATGGTGAAGTTTAGATTATTTATAGTAAAAATAAAAAAAATAAAAATTAAATTACTCAACGACTATAAACGGAAACATGAAAAAAAAATTTTGAAAAAATAATTTCTAGCATTGGTGGAGGAAGTGGGGAAAGCAAGAGGTAGCTATTTTGCTACCCCATTTCGTACGGGAATCAAGGCTGCTTTTGCAGTCTTTAATTTAATTTAATTTAATTTTTAATTCAAATTTAATGACATATCCGTTGCTATTTCTTTAATTTTTTTAATTGAAATTCTATTTTGTCATTTTATGCCATATCCGTTGCTTATCTTTATTTTATTTTTATTTTTTATTATATTTCAATATATCCGTTGCTAGAAATTATTTTTTCTAAATTTTTTTTCATGTTTCCGTTTATAGTCGTTGAGTAATTTAATTTTTATTTTTTTTATTTTTACTATAAATAATCTAAACTTCACCATTTTTCTTACATCAAATATTCTCAACTTTTATTTCTTTACTTTCTATTTCTTCTCTTCTCCAAAACATATGGTTCAATTCTTCAAATTTTGGTGAAAATTCGTCGCCCCCAAATAATAATTATCGCTCGCCCTTTCCCAACTTTCAAAATCCCAATTTCCTCCGAAATTTTCCAACTCAATTTTCGGCTTTTCCTGAAGGTAGTAATACTCTACCCAATCCGTATCCACCTCAATTTCCTTATATGATACATCCTCAATACGGATTTCGTCCAACAAAGGGTACAAATTCTTCAAAAAAGCTTAGTACAGATGGTTCGGGCACAGACAAAGACACTCCAACTCCGAACTCTCAACGTTCTTCTCCTTTCTCTTCGGAATTTTCTCATGTAGGTCTTCAGCAGATTAGCAGATTAATCTGGCTATTGATTTTGATGATGTCGATGATCCACCAACGAATAATGCTTCACACAGAAAACCATACTACCACGAAGAAAATGCCTTCCTGGCGAGTTGTTGGGTCTATATTAGTGAGGATCCTATTGTCGGAAACGATCAAAAAGGGGATCAAATGTGGGTCCGAATTGCTGAGCTGTACAACAAGGGGCGTCCAAGGAAAGCGGTATTTAGACATCACACTACTGTGTTGAAGACACATTATTATACACTACAAAAACAGGTGAAACAATTTTGTGGTTGTTATAATCAGGAGAAGAAGGCTTGGGGGAGTGGTTGCAGTGATACAAATATCATAGAGAAGGCAAAGGTTCAATATAAGGCGAAATATGATTTGGACTTTATTAATATGAGTACTTGGCATGTTTTGAAAGACCACCCGAAGTTTGAGGACCCAGAAGTTGATAATCGCGGCTCAAAGAAATCCAAAATCTCAGTATCCGGAGAGTATGTTGTAAGTTCAAATACCGACACAAGTGCCGGAGAGGAACCTAGGTCGGAACGCTCGCAGGCAAACGGGAGGAACACAGCAAGGCGAATGGCTATGGGTAAAGGAAAAGCAACCACATCCAATGCCGGAGAAAATTTTGAACTTATTGATGAAAAGATTTAGGTTTTGGAAGAACAAAATAAGAGAAAGTTGGAGACGCTATCTACCATTGCTGCTGCTCAAGAGACTATTGCCACTAATAAAAAGTGGAAAATAATGATGAAAGATTCGTCGAACATGACAGAGGATCAACTGCGTTTTCACTCAAGAGTAAGAGAAAAAATTAAGAAGAAGTGGGGAATTTAGGTTTCAAATATTGTTTGTTGTGTTTGTGTTTCTGTTTCTGTTGTAATATCTTTGTTATTTTGTTATGTTATAATATTGTAATCGTTTTATTTTGTTATATTGTAATACTTTAGTAATTTTAATTCACCTTCAACAGTTATTTATGTTATAATTTTTTAAAAAAATTTACTTTAATAAAATATAATAAAACATAAATTAATTAAAAAGTATCCGTTATGAAACAAATATTGTTTCAAAGTATCCGTTATGAAACTAGCCGTTATAAAAGCATCTGTTATAAAACTAACCGTTATAAAATTATCCGTTATGAAACTAGCCATTATAATACTAACCGTTATCTTATGAAATTGAAGTCTATAAATAGACTTATTCTATTTGTTGCACTTCTCACCTCAAAACTTCAACTTTTCCAAAATTGCATCATATTTGTTACCTTCATTTAAGAAAAAGAAAAATGTCTTCATCTTCTCACTCATCTGATGAAGAAATTTTATGTGGTAGTGATCTTGAGTTCTTACTTGCTGGTAAAAAAGGGTTCTCTCCAATACAAAAGTGCACGGAGGCGATTCACCACCTGGCATATGGTGGACCGGCCGACCATTGGGACGAGTACCTACGTGTTGCCGAAACAACTGCCATATAGTGTCTCTTTAATTTATGTCGTTGTGTAATTGAACTATTTGGCGAATACTACTTGAGGAAGCCTGACGCCGAGGATTGTCAACGATTGTTACAAATGCACGAACAAAGACACAGATTTCCCGGAATGTTGGGGAGCCTTGATTGCATGCATTGGGCTGGGAGAAATTGCCCGGTTGCTTGGAAAGGTCAATTCACACAAGGTGATCATGGTTTCCCAACAATCATGCTTGAAGCGGCTGCCTCTGCAGATTTATGGATATGGCATGCCTTCTTCGGGGTAGCAGGATCCAACAACGACATAAATGTGCTCAACAATCTCCTTTGCTCACGGATACTCTGCAAGAGCGCGCCCCATCCGTTTATTTTACAATAAATGACAAACAATATAATCAAGGATACTATCTTACCGATGGAATCTATCCAGAGTGGTCTACTTTTGCAAAAAGCTTTCAATGTCCTCAGGATCCAAAGAGGAAGCATTTCAAGGAAATGCAAGAGGCTGCTAGAAAAGATGTCGAACGGGCATTTGGAGTGCTTCAAGCTCGCTGGGCAATGATTAAAGGTCCAAGTCGTTTTTTGTACAAGAACAATATGAAAGATATAATGTTACCTTGCATTATATTGCATAACATGATCATTGAAGATGAAGGAAATGAAGCCGAAGATTGGTCAGATGATCCCAATTATTCAACTCCGCCTCCACAAAGAGTGCCTCCAATTGGAACATTCAGTGACTATGTCAGGAGAGGTATTCAACTACGAGATAAGCAAAAACATCTCCAACTTTGACAGGATTTAATTGAGCATCTTTGGGCCCGATCCAGAAATAATTAGTTATATTAATTAGTCTTTGCGAACTATTTATCATTGCATTCATGTTTTTTTCCCTATTATGTTTGGCTTGAATTTGTATTTTTCATGTTTTATATAATATAACTATTTAAAAATATTATTGGAGTTATTTATTCAAAATAATTTAAAATGTTAAAGAATTAAAATAATTCAAAAATATTAATTATTTATTAGTATTTATTTAAACTTAAATTACTATTTTTTATAATTGATAAATTAAATTATAAATGGTATAATAGATATAATAGTAAATGGGTCCCCTAAATACCTACTTTTTGGGTATTATTGTTGGGGGAAAGAGTTAGGTATTTATGTAGAGGTATTTAACTTTTGAGGTGGCGCGGACGTGACATCTAAATATCTGAAATGGAGGTATTTCCACGGGAGAACGCGTAAGAATGTGGCCAACTTCAAAATCCAGACGCTGGCCAAATTCTCTCGAACATAGTGCACAAATCAATGGGACTGAATACAAAAGATGTTGAAAAATAAGAATGAATTGCGTTCAAAACCAATCCCAGTTTTTATTATACTATCTTTTTCTATTTATTCTCTTGCGGTTGTTCGGTCCCATTTCGAAAATCTAAATCACCTCACATGGTATCATTAGGATTGATGCCATATGTCTGCATTTCACTAGTTCATTCATATAGCCATGGGTCTATTTTTTTTTCTTTTTTTTTCATTATAGTTTTATTCAGGAATCCACGTGGATTATTTTTATGTCCGTAGATTTATTACAAGTTTACAACAACAAAAATAGTACAGCAGTAGTATGCAACTATGCATGCTTAAATATTAATGAAACTATGAAGGGAACACTGAACAGGGTAAAAATGAAAAACATTATTTCTACCCTTGTGAAGTACTCCTAATATATAAATAACCAAGTAACCCCCCATTTAAGTCTCTATTTCTTAAAGGGTATGTTTAGCAAATACTTAGTTGTTTAGAGTTTGTAGTTTAAAATTAGTGATGGAAAAACAATTTTAAATTAAAATACTTTTGAATAATGGTGTTGAATATTACAGTTTAAAATTAAAGTTTAGAGATAAGAATTCAAAAAAGTAAACATTGGGAAATACGCATTCAAAATTTAGAAATTAATATTTAACAGTTATGGAAATTAGTGATGTAATTTAAAAGTTTAACATTGGGATTTTTTCCAAAATGCACAACCAAAGTAAATCATTATAGCACTCTATTAAACCTAACAGAGAATCTACATTTGTTTATAACAATGAACAATAAGATGAGACTGGAGTCGAGACATGAAAAATGCACGTCGATATGAATATAATCCACTCCAAGTCGAAGGCAAGACCTTTTCAAAAAGACAAGACTATTCTTTTACAGCCAAGGAGATTCTCACCCACACTCAGTCTCATGTAATCTAATTGAAGAGTTCCAAAACGTAAAATTAATCACAAAACAGGGCAATGACACCAACACAAAAGACTCTAGCAACAATCACATCCACTCGAAATCTATGTCCAAAACCCCGAGACCTAAGTCGACCATATGGTACATCCGTACATGATAAAGAATTTGAACCCAGGTGCCAATTGTCATATGAAAATATATATATATATATATATATATATATATATATATATATATATATGCAAAATGGACTCTGCTAAAAAGGAAATATGAACAGGTCAAGCAAATAACTTCACGACTGAGAATAACAAATATTGTTGAAAAAAATAAAGTGAGAGAGAAGAAGCCCTTAGTATTCCCATTTCTTCAACTCCATGCCATCGGGTGCACTCCCTTCAACCTTCTTCGATCCCACTTCTTTCCAATTTGTTGACAGCACTGTGCCGTTTGACTCCAACTGTTGATTATCATAGGAGAGAGTGTCAGAGATATCAAAGAGAGGTTTACTGGAAAATGTTCAAAGATAATGCCCAGATCTTGAGAGCTTTGTAGTCACTATGAAATTATAGATTGAGGTTCTTACGAAAGATTTGCTCATTGCTCTTCTTGCATCCTCATCAGCATCACGGTATATGTCTTGGAAGAATTTGCTCAAACCGGCATCACCATCGAGTTTTTCTTCCTTCTCCTGATAGTACATGGGGAATGAGTAAGTTGTGCAAGTTAGGAGTCCTGTTTTTATAAGTTCCAAGTATCAGATATTATATCTTCAAATACGCACCTCTTTTTTCACTTCGGCTTCAAGTTTATCCCAATCCACTCTTTTTAGTTTCGAGGAAGGGTAAGTGGGTCTTTGATGACCTATTGAACCAGAAAGAGACAATGAAGCATTAAATAAAAGTTACGTGTAACTGTTGAATGGTGCATCAATAATTTGGGACTCAAACTTCCAGAAAAATACAGTTACCTAATGCTGATGATATTGCCGTTGGTACAACAGCAGCACCCCTATTAAATTCGAGGTAGGCCCAATGTCCATTGTCTGCCTTGGCAAGCCGGATCTCAATCTTTGTGGACAGGACACCATATTGACATTTTGAAGGAATTATCTTCTTGGTGATCAAAACACCAAAAACATTAGACCAAAAGAGCATGAATCAGACCCAAATGGCCCAAAGAAAATGTATTGACAAATTACCTTCCCAAATAGTCTGGGTTGAAAATGGTATGCTTCTTGGCCAGGTAATTCTATGGTAACACTCAGCTGAACAATGAGCCAAGAGTAAAAGTGAGTTCAGATATTTATTAACACTCAAGAAGTGTTTGAAATAGCCTAGTAAGTAGTAAAGCACCCAGTACTTACTATTTGCTCTCCAAAATCAACCACCACACTATCACTTGGTATTCCCTTGGCAAATATTGTTACTACAACTTCCTCAGGTTTCTGATAAAATGCATGCCTGCAATTTACAAATAGATGATTGTCAAAACTACAGAGATCTTGATCCGAGTGTTCAACACCAGGTCATTGATACCATGCAAATTATGTCATAGCTTATGACCCCAATTTAAGAACATAAGAGTCGAAGGAATTTGATGAAACTATCCTAAATTTCAAAAGTTCTTTCACTATTTAATGTGTATATCTAAAGTTCTTTAAGTATCAAACAGTAAAGAGGGGCAAAGTATTCTAAACGTCAACAGTGTCCCAGAATGTATAAGATGTTAGAGATTATCATCCTTTCAATTCACAAGGTACAATGATGTCCTCCTCCATCTCAACTATGCACCTTTCATTCAATGGTTATTTTCTACAATCAAACCTATCAGAGTCAAGCAAATATCAAAATGAAGAAATTACACTCTGCTATTCTCAATTTCTAAGTGACTCATGGATACTGTGGTAGGTTGTCTTTTTCAACTTTTAGCTAATCCACATGTTTTTTTTTCCACCACCATATGATATCATTTCATAATATTTTCTTCCATGACATATTTTCAATATATATATATATATATATACATACACATATAGTGCATATATCTTCTCCCATTTCTTTATCGCTAATGGACTTGAACAGATGTCCAACAATGTACCACGAAAAATAATACTTCATTTTCTATTTCTTTTTTTTTTTTGCCCCATTGGGGTTTTGGGCACTATTGATACACCCACTTTAACTTAAAGTTTTATCATAGTTATACAAGTTAAAATATAGCCAAGTGGGATCTTGTTAGATTCGTCTCATCATGTAGTTTTTAAATATCTAATTTTTTGAATTTTTACTTGTACCGAACTCGAGTTACTAATGGTTTAAAATGTGAATTCGACTGCGTGCTGGGTGGGTCCGTAGCAATTTTTTTAAATAAATAAAAATTTAAAAAAAAAAAACAAAAAACAGAGGAAGTATTTAATATACAGGGATGAAAATTGAGCTGATTTTCATGGCTGGTAGTACTCACAGCCTAAATGTGAGGATCAACTACTTTTATAGTAGTACAAAATAATATTGATCCTAAAGAGCATAAAATGACGTCAATATTAAACTCGTCATGCAGAAAGCATAAGCTCGTATAAACCTGTATTTTGGCTTAGTATCTGATGATGCAGCACCTTCACTGGATGTGCCAATGGCTTTTGGCAAAGTGATTGGAGTATCCACTTCTGTTGGAGCCTTATCAACAACATGCTTAGGCAGCTGTTCTGCTTCCTCTGAAATAAATAAAAGAGTGTTCATGCAAGGAAAACAAGAATGCATACGTAAAGAACACTTGAACTATCAATCAGAGTAATGGCCCATTATGGATAAGCATACTATAGAATAATACTAGTTCTGAAAAACTATTGACATTTAATTAATAAAAACTTATCAACAAGAAATCATTTTGATGCCATATTAAAATTCTATACCATTTTGCAGAATCTTATGCTGCCTTCTCAGATGGCAACTTCACATTCTGATTGAAGAAATGAAAATAAAAAATAAATATATAACAAGTGGAAGCAAGGAAAACAGTCACACATGATCACATAACACATGTATCCAACACCATCCAGGTAAAAAAGAGTCTTCGACACAAGAAAGGGATGTATGAAATAACTTTTCTTGCCCAGTACAATGGGCTCCATGTGTATCAACCTTTTTAGAGATTTATTGGGGAAAATGACAATGATGAAAAAATAGAACTTGTTCAATGAACCTAGGAAAAATTGAGATTTTTTTCATGTTCAGATAGAGCTTCAAATGAGCCTAGTGCGGTACCTATTCTCGAGTTTAGCTTGAGTTCTTCACAAGGCTACCTCAATAATTAAGCCATCTGTCTTAATCGAACTTTTACAATAGGTTTCGAAAGAATTTATTTATAAAATTATAAAATAAGCCTTCATAATTGTGTCTAATCAAATAACTGTTGAGCTAAGTTGGACCTCGTTTATAGCTAATATTATATTCACTTTTATTGATTAAATAATCACATGTGGGATTAATTTTATCCCACCATTTGAGGTTGGACTTGGGTTATAATCACTCATTTTAATATTATAATACCGGGCACATGAGTAATCATGGGCATTATCCTAGAAAGTAAACATGTGATTAGCTCAACATTCGGTGCTTGACTTCGAGTTTGAGTACCAAAATTTCTTAATAAAGTTGAGCAATACAATTGTACAAGCTTGATCAACTCAATATCAACCCTAGCCTGCCTTTTCAATACCTATCTCATGAAGTCATTACTGGGTAGAAGGGAAGTAACTAGAACAACGAAGCAAATAAATCAAAACAAAATTCTGCAGAAAGAAAGCGAAGGGGAAAAATTAAGTCCAGGGCTCCAGGCAAAAGAAAGTTAACACCAACGGCCGGACAAGGGGGGAACACCAAAAGATATTGGCAGAAAGCAGACTAGAATGACAATAATTGAACATAAGATAAAAATGTCAATATACTAGAACTATAATGAAAATCTTACATAAGATAAAAAGGACCAAACCAGAACCAACAATAATTGAACATATACTAGTGGCGTGCCCTACCCTCCTATTGTGAGGGCAGTGTAACATGCCAATAATGGTTGCCAAAGATTGCCATAGGCTTTTGTTGGATGGGAAGAATTTGATTTTGAAATAAAAGGGTACATGTGATACATTCTTCAATGACAAGAACAAAAAGTGGGGGTGGGACCTAAAAATTGGAAAATCTAGTAACTCTGAGGTTCGAGGCACTCACGTAGAATCTAATTCAGGGTTAATGGAGATATGGCATTCTAATCAATTTTCTGAATGGATTAATTTTATAAATGTTATATTGACTTGGTTTATTAAAAAATGCCACTTTTAAGTTTTAATCAGTTTACTAAAAGCAATGCAAATGCTTAGAGCATTATTATCAATGTCAAGCTGAAAGAACAAGAATATTGTTACAACATGCAAGCATATAATCATATTGAAGAGATTACTTCTGATCACATATGGCATTAATATTACCTGCTATGAGCTCCTCACATTCTTTGATCAAATTAGAAAACCTGGAATCTCCAGGTGCTAAAGAGGCACCCATTTCCAAGGCTGATTTAGCAGTTTCATATTCCTCAAGCTTGATACAAGCCATGCTGTTAGCAAAAACATAACTGAAAAACTTAGGTATCCGTCAAAATAGAAACTCAAGTGAAACTTGTAAATTAGAAATACATTCACGGGTGTAGGGGTGCGTGTGTGTATTTTCCTTTCACTATTAAAAAGATGCATACTTTTACTGTGACGTGGAACATATTTTTAAACAAAAAGTTGAACTACGAATGGTAGTGAAGTTACACTGAAGTAATTCATGATATCAAGCACAGAAGCCAAAAGATGACAATCAATACAGTCTTCAAGAACTTCAGGCAAAATAAAATTCATGAATAAACTTAATTGATAAAAGCCTTGCATAGATTGAAATATAATTCAATGGGAATGGCTTAATGGTTGCCATCAAAATGCAAATCAAAGTTAATATTACAATGTCTAACCGAACTCCATGCAGGGTTCCTAAATCCAAATTCAAAATTTCAGCAGAGTTCTCATTTTCGTAAATGAACTTGGGCTCATGCAAAGCAATCCTTAAGGGTTGTAACCAATATAGACTCATGGAGTGTGGGCACTACATGTAAGTCTTCCGTGGTACATGGTCCAAACGTTCCACATAATTACGTAGCTGAGGTAGGTTTCATTTAAACCCCAGGGATCAAACCAATTTCCAAAAATTGATTCAACATCAAAGAATAGAATGGCATTTATCGTTGTCAACAGTCAACAAAATTCTTAAACTACAAACACTTACCCTTTACGCAAATATGCCTTGGACATATCACGATTCAATTCAATCGCCTTATTTGCATCAGCAACCGCTTCTATGGATCAAGATTGAAGGAAAACAACAACAACAAAAAGATTAACTTAGCAATACGCCCAGAAACAGAATTACAGATATCCAAAGTCACAACAAACTTCACCCATTTACAACTAGCGTGTACAAAGTGATACCTTTCAATATTCAAATGCAAGTGCATATTTGCTTCCAACATCAAGACAAAACCAGAGGGGAGTTGCACTTACCGGTGAAGTTTTTTAGCTTAATATTGGCCTGAGCACGGTCGACAAAGAGGTCGGCGTTGCTAGGGCACGCAGCAATGGCTTGACTGTAGAGGTCAACGGCTAATTCGAAGTGATCATCTATGAAGGCCTCTTTGGCTCTGATTTCGAGATCCGAAGACGCCATTGATGCGTCGAATGGGGCGGAGTGGAGTGGATCAAACCTGTGGGTTTGTACAGACTCCAGAGGATCAGAAGTGAGTAGTGGAAGAGAATTGATTGAAAGGGGATGAATAGGGGCGAAAGAGGGGAAGACTTGACTTTTTAGGGTTGGTGATTGCTTGCTATAAGTACTACTTACCTCTGTTTTGTTTTTTAATAGTGACATTGATTTATTTATTATTATCACATAGTCATTTACTTCCTCTTACCCATTTAATTAAGATAATTTTTTGCGAAACATTAATTAAGATATTTGGATAGTAATAATTATTTTATTTAATAATTTTAATTATTTTTTAAATATAGTTATGTAAGAAAAACATAATAAGTGGGATTTTGTTGAATTCGTCTAATCACATAGTTTCAAAATATCAAATTTTTGGGATGAGGATTTAGCCCAAGTGGTTAAGTCCATCGACTTCCGTTGGAGGTTCGATTCCCCACCCGCCCCCCATCCTTCCCTTTTATTCCCCTTTGTAATTTGTGTGGCATGGGCTCCCATCACTCATTTCCTAGACTATATAGGTTGTTCAGCAAAAAAAATATTAAATTTTTAAATTTTTTTAGTTATATACAATATAAGCTATTACTGATTGAAAATATTTATTTAATTGTGTGAAATGCATACATGTTACCAATTATTTAAGAACATAGGTAAGTGTTTATTTCCTTAAATCAAGTTAGTTAAATATTAAATCCACAATTATTTAAGAACATAGGTAAGTATTTATGTCCTTTTATCCCTCTCCTTATATACTATTAAGCAAAAAAAATCCCACTACCAGAGAAAATGTGCGGTCTACAATTATATATATCATCTCTTCCTAAATATGTTGTTGGATTATGATGAAGAGAGGTCTCAAACGAAGGTGTGCAAGAAAAATCATTGCGCGTGTACCATCCGGGTAGTGATCATTTCATGTTATCTTAGGAAATATTTTATATATAACATATATGTACATATATACATATAGATGTGTATATTATCTATCCTTCCCCTTTGTTTCCTTTGTAATTTGTGTGGCATGGACTCCCACCACTCTTTCTCTGATTTCGGCTTCTCAAAAATATATATAATAAAAACTAAAATTATATTAATTAAATGATAAATAATTTATTAATTAAATAAAACATAAAATAAAATTAATTAAATCAAGAAAAAATGAAATCAATGTAATTAAATAACATAATAAAATAATTTAAAAATTAAAATAAATGTAAATAATAACATAAACTTATTTTTAATAAAAAAATACTATGAAGTCAAAAATTAAAAGTAAAATTAATTAAATAAGTTATGAAATTTAGTAATTAAAATAATAAATAAATAATTAATTAAATTATAAAAATAATTAAAGATATATTTAATAAAAATATAAATAAAATAATAACATAATGGGAAAAAAGTTTAGCGACCGCAAGTTCGGACGCTAAAGCGGTCGCTAGATTATATTTTTTAAAAAATAATAAAATTTAAAAATATTTGAAAAAAAACCTTGCGACCGCAATTGGGTCGGTAATGTGGTCGGTAATACCGGCCCTCTTTATTGCCATTGGTGTTTTGGTCGCCAAAAACCCCCTACGCAATAACGGATATATTTTTTCCGACCACCATTTCGATCAGGAATGTGGTCGGTAATAACGACCCATCTTTCCTCGGTCGGTAATTGCGGTGGGGAATCATCAAATTTCTTGTAATGTCCGCAATTAGCATATGTTATCGTGTTTGGAATTAATTCCAAAAAGAATTAAATAAATAAATAAAAATCAATTCATTAAGTCTACATTCTCATCACTATTCTTATTTTCCTTTTAAAAATAAAATAATAGTCTTAAACCAATTCAAATAAATTCAAATCTATGAAAAAAAAAGATGTCTTCCGAATCCTCTCAGCCTTCTCTTCCCTTGGATCCGCCGTCTCCTCCCCCTCCGCCGCCTGACCCGGCCCCTTCCAAGCCCTCTTTCCGTGACATAGCTCTTCCCCGCCCTCCTTCTACTTCTCCTATGGAAACTGATCAAACCCCTTTTTGTGATTTGGCCTCCTATGATTTTGTGGATAACAATCTGCTCCTTCCTTGTATTGATTTCGATGACGCAGCAGTGGCTCTCCTAAGTGCTCCGTTTGTGGATGCCTTGGTGGTTCAGTTACTTGGGAAATGCCTTAGCCTGACTATGATGCAGACATGCCTTTAGAGATTGTGGAAACCTAGAGGCGACTTTAGGGTTGTTGACAACGATAAGGGGTATTTCCTGGCTAAGTTTGGATGGGCTGAAGATCGGCGTCACGCTTTGTTTGATGGTCCTTGGTCTCTCTTCGATCATCATCTGGCACTGGCACCTTGGTCGAGAGATACACATGCCAATGCTGGTATAATCACCCGTACTTCGGTTTGGGTTCGGTTTCCAGGCCTGGATCCCATGTACTATGAAGAGGAAGTGATGCTTCTAATTGCTAAATTGGTAGGAAAGCCGATTCGCGTGGATATTAACACAAAGGAACTGAACAGAGCACGCTTTGCTCGCATTTATGTTGAGAATGATCTGGCAAAACCTATGATCAGTAAGATTCGTGTGTCATAATGTTGGCAACCTGTTGCATACGAAGGCCTTCATCACATTTGTACCACATGTGGGAGGTTTCGTTTTGATCTAAAAGAATGTATTCACCAAGTTCACCAAGTTGCAACTCCTTCCCCATCCGCATCGATGCCGGCTGCTAATATTCATACTGCTTCCGATGATGTCCAGTCGGCTGTAAATTTGCCGCCACCTGCTTTAGGTAAGGTTGACAATGGTTTGGAAAGTAGTGCGCTTGACTTGGGATCTAAATCCAAAGATTTCCCTCATAAGGTAGTGATTCCTCAAAATCCGGAAATAAATTTAGGAGAATCTCCTGTTTTGGAAAGCAATAATAATGCCATTTTTACGTCTGTTTCCCTTTCTCACGGTGGATACACTCGGTGATTGGCTTACGGTTACTCGACCGGCAAGAAAGCCTTGGAATGGAGGGAAGTCGGGCACTCTTCCCAATAAGAAATCCTAATAATGTTATTCCACGAAACATGCATACGTCCACAATCTCGAATCCCCTGTTCGTGGAGTCGAAAACATCATATGGTGAACAGGATTCTTATAAGAAATCAAAGCATAAATGTCCTTGCAAATCTAAATCTAATGATAAGGATAAGACGACAGAAACTTCCAATTCTTTTGCTGCTCTTGCAAATTCTGCGAACTACATGGAGGAGGAACCTTCGTGTGATGGTGACTGTGACAGCCTTGCATTGGTTGTCCGATGATTGAGTTTAAGGATTTTTCAGTTCTTACATGGAATGTTCGTGGCACCATGCACAGAAATAATCAACGCCACATTGCTGATGTTCTTAAGAAATATAAGCCCTCGCTGCTTGTTCTTATGGAACCTCATGGTATGTTTGATCAACTCAAGGTTTTCTTATATCTCCTTGATTGTGAGGCTTTACAAATTATCGAATGCTCAGGTCACTCTGGTGGCCTTTGGGTGCTCCGCCGGGTGGACCTACAAGTTTCTTGTGCTCTTCATTCTACCCATCGGCGGCTGCTCACATTTAAGATCATGAGTGGTCCTGTGTCGTAGTTTCTTTCCACTATTTATGCTAATCCTAATGCTTCTGATAGGGAGCGTGACTGGGATGATATGAGGCAGGTGGCCTCCCTCATTCGGGGCCCTTGGCTCGCTCTAGACGATTGGAATGCTGTTGAATTTGATTCTGAGATCTTGGGCATGTCGCCTTCTCCTCTTTCTAGTGCTCGTTTTAGATCTGTGCTTGGAGATTGTGGCCTTAATTCTATTCATACGGTTGGGGATCCTTTTACTTGGCAAAGAAATAATTTGGGTGGCAGTTTGGCTCGGAAGAGGCTTGATCGAGCTATGGCCAATGTGGACTGGATTTCTCTTTTTCCTAACGGTTTTGTTGAAGTGTTGCCCAGGAGAGCTTCAGACCATAACGCCATATTACTTCGATGTGGTTCGCAGCTTGGTGGGTTTTGGAAACGTCCCTTTCGCTGGGAAATGGCTTGGTCCAGTCATCCACATTATTCATACATTGTAGATGCTGCTTGGAATTAGGACTCTTCTTCAATCCAGCAACTGCTTGATTGTGTGAGAGACTCATCAATTCATTTTAATACTTACACCTTTGGGAATATTTTCAAGAGGAAAGATCGCTTGCTTCGTAGATTGACTGGATTCGAAGGATGTTAGCTCGGGTGGATTCTATCCGCCTTAATATTATGGAATTACATTTGATGAGCAAGCTTGATGAGGTATTTAATTAAGAAGAGATGTGGTTTCAAAAATCCTGAGACAAATGGATTGCTATGGGTGATCGTAACACCAACTACTTTCATACTCAAACACTCAGTAAATGAAGAAGGTCTAATATTAGTGGTCTTGAGGTTGATGGAGTGTGGGTTACTGATGATAATACCCTACAACATCATGTTATTAACCATTTACTGGGGCAATCTTCTCCAAATTCTAATACCTTACAGCCCCTAGCGCCTCTTCAACCCTTTCTGGATGCGGAAAAATTAAGGGATGATATTAATTTTTTGGAAGTATATAAGGCCGTCCAGGATATGAAAAGCTAGTCTGCACCAAGTCCCGACGGATTTCCCACAACTTTTTACAAGTTGTACTGGGACTCTATTGGGCATTCGGTCTATGAGTTTGTCCATAAGGCTGTTTCTGAGGGATCCTTTGATGAGAAAATTGCAGCTACACTCATCTGTCTTATTCCTAAAGTGGATATTCCTAAGGAGATTCGGCATTTTAGGCTGATAAGTTTATGTAACGTGTGTTATAAAATTCTCACAAAGGTTTTGGTGAATCATCTTCGTCCGTACCTCCAGACTTACATTGGGCCCTTTCAATCTGCCTTTTTGCCAACTAGAGGTACATCTGGAAATGCTATCATACTACAAGAAGTGATCACTACCTTTAAAAATCATAATAGGCATGGCCAAGACTTTTTACTCAAAATTGACTTGGAGAAGGCCTATGATAATGTGTTGTGGGATTTCTTAGAAGAGTGTTTAGAGGATATGGGGCTCCCGTTTCCAATTATCCGGGTGATCATGTTTTGTGTCCGATCTCCGGTCTATTCTATTTTATGGAGTGGTAATATTTTGGATCCTTTTACTCCTTCGAAGGGCATTCGCCAAGGTGATCCTCTATCACCTTATTTATTCATCGTTATTATGGAGAAATTGTCTAGAACAATTTTGGCTAAGGTTCATGATGGTGAGTGGCAGCCTGCGGTGTTATCTCGGGGTGCCCAACCCCTCTCCCACCTTATGTTCGCGGATGATTTATTAATCTTTTCGAAAGCCTCTGTCGACAGTGCTACGTGCATGGATTCGGTTCTTGCTAGTTTTGCTTGTCACTCGGGTCTTAGGATTAATCCCAGAAAATCTCAGGCTTTTGCTTCGCATGCAGTCACGGTTGCAACTAGAGTGGAGTTATCTCGGATCCTCAACATCGATTTTACTATGGATTTAGGAAAATATTTGGGTTTCTCTTTATTCCATGGTATCATTCTGGCTGACCATTTTGATTTTTTGATTGAGTCGTTGCACTCTAAATTGAATTCCTGGAAGCGTGCTCTCTTGAATAAAGCTGGTAGACTCACCTTAGCTCAGTCTGTTCTTTCTGCCATCCCAGCTTATATTATGCAAACTTGCTGGATTCCTTCCTCAGTTTGTGATAAAATTGATCGATGCATTAGGAATTTTATTTGGAAGAATGAAGAGGGTCGTGGTTTGAACTTGTTGAATTGGGACAAGGTGGCGACTCCACGTCACCTGGGGGATTTAGGTGTGCGCAAGTGTATGGATATGAATCTTGCTTTGCTTGGTAAGCCTTATGCGGATTTGATGTGTCAAGAATCCAAGCCTTGGGTTAAATTGCTAATTGACAAATATAGATGTGAAAATGGTTTCTTCCCTCACAGGCCTGGCTCTTCCCCTTTATATAAAGCCATGCATAAGGTGGTGGATTTTTTCCAAGAGGGTTTTCTTTGGTGGATTGGTAATGGTGAGAGTAACATTTGGCACAGTAAATGGCTGAAGGGAGGTCCTATTGCGCCTCGCATCCCTTATGTGCATAATGTGGATTCTGAATTACGTATTAAAGATGTCTTCAACAATGATAGATGGGATTGGGAGTCCTTGTACACTTTTGTTCCGGATGACATCAAACGGGAAGCTCTTGAGTTCGACCCTATTTCTCTCCATGCCGCTGCCAAAGACCAGCGGGCGTGGTTGCTTGCTTCTAATGGAAAATATTCGATGAAAACAGGCTATACTTGGATCCTGAAACTTTTGACGAGTTTGCGTGACACGAGTATTTTCCAAATTTTATTACTGGTTTATTGCTCGAGGAGGAAACTGCGATTTCAAATGGTGCCTCGAGAATCAGTAATTTTCTGAAATATCAGGTTTGGATTTATTAAATGAAGAGAATTATGATGCAGGGAAGGGGTTTAAGAATATGTTAAGATTTCCCTTTTTATTACTCATGTGGGGTTCAAACGGCGCTGTGGTCCTTCCAGCCATGAAACTTTTGACAAATATCACGGTGCAATCGGGATGGACCTTCAGTCTGTCACCCTGAAAGTCCCTAGTATCTGCACCATGATGCTTCTCTTAATTTCATGTCAAGAAGATACCTGCCATGAAATTCTTGAACATCTTCCCACTGTATGAGTATGTTCCCAAAATGTTGTTTTTATTTACTCGTGTCAAGAAACTGTGCTCCCGAAAGCGCACGGGTCAAAAGTTGCAGTAATTTATAGTAAGACCGGATCGTTCACTGGAGGATGTGCGATGGAAGCAGGGCCCACGTCGTTTACTAAGATTTTCCACTCGGTTACTCGTTCAAGTTTTGCAAGGGTTTCTAACAACTACTTGACATAATTTAAATCCAGATCATGAAAGCAGTAAAAATGATTCTACAGAGCATGGTACACTAGATCGAGAAAAGCAATTAAATCTATGCTACTAAAGCAATATAAAATTATGCTACACTATCTAGAAAGCAGGTTTAAATATGACAGAAGGGACATGGAGGAAATAATAAAGAGTGGACAAGATTCAGATGAAACACAATTAAACTTCCATTTTTATACACAGATCTTAGCTTGGGATAATCCTCTAGTTAGCTAACTGTCATGCTTTCTACGCCATGTTCCCTTTAACAGACAGGTACTTATGGTGAGAATTTACATGCTCTTAAGACAACAATTTCTAAGATACCACAGACTTATAACTCCCTCCACAGGCCTTGTGAAGTTACATTACATATCTGTGGTGGACAAGCAACACCTAACATATCATTAGTTGACATGCCAAGTACTCCTATCATTCCCCCATGTCACACCCAAAGTTTCAAATCAAGCCCCAAACCATTCCATAACTCTCAAACCTTTTAACAGATGGACAACCCCTAATTCTTCCGAGTGACCTCTATGAAAGCATTTAAAGGGAAGCAATAAGAAAGCTGTAAAGAAAGCATTTAAATCTATCACTCGGAATCGTTAAAAACGTCTCTTTCCGTTAGTATAAAAGAGCCCCTGGTCTTGGTGACCAGATGCAGATCAAGAACCCCCGAGATATCGATAAGCCACAGGGCTTACAACATCTGGGTAGTTATGAGATACAAACTAAATGAAACAGATCCATAAATGAACCTATTCCGGATGTACTCACTCAGGACTCAATTCTAGACATTGGCAGAAGAAGATAGTAGTCGAAGGAATACTCAACCTTACCTTATAAATTCACCAAGGCCTATATATTGTTCCTCTAGTATTATTTATCACATCTCATCTACACCCAAGTGGATATTGACTTAATGCGATATCTAATATCAGATTTCCAACACACAGCAATTTTTGAGAAACCAATCGATATCTGAAAATCATTCCCTAGACAGGTACTAAACTCTCAATTAAAACACAGATCCTTTCAGTCTAGATGAGACCTAATCGCTGACTCTGCTTCTAAGCTCTCAAAATCAATCCCCAGTGGAAGATGAATTAGTCATAACTGTCGAATTTATCCCTTACTCAGATCCGGATTTTATAAAGAAATTTTTGTTGGAAATTTATTATGCAGCATCAGATTTAATCAAGACTTCTGTGTCCAAGGAGAAGGATCCCCAAAATAGCGATAAGACCAGAACATCTACATAATAGTATCATGCATACAAGTATATGAAAAGGAAAATAAAACACCCCAAAATATATGGTGGGGTTAGACAGAATGCGATACACAAAGGTGGATTAGCCTGAGAAGAGAAGAAATCGGCTAAAAAGAGTGCCAGAGATAGTTGAGGTTCTCCGGACTGCAAACATCTGCCGTCCGGTTCCCAATTTTCCCAGATGATTGATTGTAGACTGAAAGAATTCCAAATGACGGTGACCGCCGTCATTCAGTTTTCTTTTGTCTGTGAGTGGAAGAATAACCCACATGTTCTTGCTGTAATATTTCTCAACTGATGTTGGTCGACATCAATTAATACCATTGCAGCTTGAATTCAGGTTGAGAAATTAAGATAAGGAAAATTAAAACTGTATCTGATTAGGAATTGGCTGAGTGACTAATCGAAACTCTTAGTGAAGAGAACGCTCGCCGAAGCTT
This sequence comes from Hygrophila difformis, assembly GCA_030278955.1. Taxonomy (NCBI): domain Eukaryota; kingdom Viridiplantae; phylum Streptophyta; class Magnoliopsida; order Lamiales; family Acanthaceae; genus Hygrophila; species Hygrophila difformis. The sequence goes on along the minus strand of JAOANR010000013.1, from coordinate 29,834,263 downwards.
CCACCAACCACTAATCAGACCATGCAAAATAACAGATAATGATTGACACACAGAAGACGGGTTAGTTGATATCCCTGTGAAGGGACCTTTCACCAACATTAATCTGTGCGTTTCTCGTTATCCGTTCATACATGCAATGAAAGAGAAAACATAAAAGTAAGAAAATATTTTTGGTATTGTGTGGGTGTTAAGCACACAATAAGTGGACACTTAATGGGTTGAAATGTGTAATGGATAAAGTTAGGTGAAATGGGCCTAGGCCCAATACACCCATGCAACTTACACAAATCATGAAAGAAAAATATTTTTGGAGTTTTCAAAATAGAAGGGATAGTTCAATTCGAATTATTGGGGTAATTCGAATTGAGAATGCATGAAGAATGAAGTATGATCTTACCCAATTAATCCTTGCAAAGGAATGAGATATCATCTAATTCGAATTGTTGAGCAATTCGAATTAATTCGAATTAGACAACTTGAATTGATGAAGTCCTTTCCTTGCTCAAAATTGACTAAGGCATATACCTCAAGAGGAGGGTGAATTCGAATTGTTCAGCAATTCGAATTAATTCGAATTGCACAATTCGAATTTGGTAAGAGGTGGAAAATAAACTAAGGCATGAATGGATGATATGCAATACAATGTGGTTTCCCTTCCCAATTCGAATTGTTGAACCAATTCGAATTAATTCGAATTAGAGAATTCAAATTGGTTGAAAACTACATGAGGGAAATTTTTGGGTGTGCAATTCGAATTTCTTAGGCAATTCGAGATAATTCGAATTGCCTCAATTCGAATTACACATTTTCAAACAACAACAATTTTTGTTTTCACAAGTATGGGTTAGGTGAACACTGTGCTGTAATGATGGTTTTAGATTTACTAAATCCCCCATCTCACATCAATGTCATTTCACAACCACCCTAGTGAAATTTTCAAGTAAGAAGCAAATACATGTCCAGTGGGTATTGGCAAGATTCAAACCCTATTTCTACAAACAAAGGATCAAAGATCAAAGAACCTAAAACATCTAGTTATCTAAGAACTGCATGAATAAACTAAGAACACTCAAGTTATCTAAGGAAGCATAAATAAGATCAAGGCAGGAAAAATAAAGCATAAAAATAAATATCAACAAACCTAAAAACATCTAAAATCTAAGAACACTTATTTGAAGCTCTAAGGTACAAAATCAAACCAAAAACCCACCAAACATGCATTTATTAAGTTTGAATGTCAACTAGGACATAATAAATGTAACCTAGTTGAAACAAACAAACATACTAAGCATTTATTTCTAGAGAAAGCATTAAAGAGTGCCAAAACACATGAATAAAACCATTTCTGGAAATTTTCCTTGTATTGACACTTTGAAAGCAAAATAAAGAACCCAAGACCATCATTAACTTGAAGGTAGGGTTTATTCTAACTAAAAAGCTTATAAAAATTCTGGAAAATGGTTACTCTAGGGGTTACACAAACTGCTTCTATACTAAACTAAAATCAAAGCATGTAAAGATTACACTACTTGCAAGAAAATAAACTAAACTAAACTAACTACCTACCTAACCCTTAAGGGGTGTGGAACTTCCTGCTGTTCTTTTTGTCCCAAGCTGCTTTTTGGCAAAATTCTTGATCTCTTGATTCTGTTGTGGAAGGTCTGCTTTTATAGACAATCTTCGAAATCCTAGGCCCACCAGTGTTATGTCCATGCTCCACAGCTTCTAATGAATTTTTGAGTGTAGTTCGAATTATCTCAACCAATTCGAATTAATTCGAATTATGAGATCTCTTCCTTGAGCTGGGATTTTGGCCTTCAGTTATCAATTCGAATTGTTAGGATAATTCGAATTGGTCTTTTCTCGAATTGGATGAGGGTTTTTGCTTGGCTTCCTTGCACTTGTTGGCAATTCGAATTGTTTGTGCCAATTCGAATTAATTCGAATTGGACAATTCGAATTGCATCTTCTTCTTGCCTTTGGGTTTCTTCTCTCTTCATTCCCTAATTCGAATTAATTCGAACTTGAACAATTCGAATTAGACTTCTGCATCCCTTCCAACACTTAACCAATTCTTTGCTCTCTTTAGCAATTCGAATTGTTGTGTAATTCGAATTAATTCGAATTGCACACAATTCGAATTATGCTTCAACACTTAACCAAATTTCAGTTGTGGGATTTTCAATCTTTTTCCCATCTTTTTGGATTTTTGTGGGCTCTTTTATTCTTTTGCCCATCTTTTCATTCCTTTTTCTTTTCTTTTCCTTTTTTCATGTTTTTGGATTTTTCTAACACAAATACAATTAAAAATTGTATATTTTGTGTCTTTTCATTACCGGCTTGATGTTTTTACAAACTAGCATTAATCTGTCAAATTCAACTGCTTTCTTATTACAATAAGATGGAAACACGATCAAAATGTCCGTCTCAGACACGGAAATGGATTGGAAATAATGGACGATTTTGGCCATTATCAGATCCTCCAGTGACGTAACACTCAGGATGACAGATCGGCTGCTTGGACTTGGAAGATCCCGGCACCTGAAAAAATTAAATTCTTAGCTTGGTTAGCAGTAAACAATGCCATTCCCACAAATAAATTGAGACATGATAGGGACCTTGCTGCATCTAAAAGCTGCGATATATGTGGAGGGGTTCTGGAATCTATTAAACATCTATTTTTCCTCTGCCCTTGGACTTCTGCTGCTTGGAATTCAATTGGTGGTTGCCCTCCCGTCAGTGGCTTGAATCGGATGTGGATCCTGGCATGCTTCTTCCTCGTTTAAAAAACTGTTGGGCTGGTGTGCATTGGGCTTTATTCTGGTGCATTTGGAGGAGTAGAAACGCCATGATTTTTTGGGGGGAGGAATGCCGTTCCAGTGAGATGATCAAGCAAGCTCGATTTCTTGGTGATGCTTATGAAAGGGTTTATGGCCGTAATATTAAGAGGAGGGAGCTTTGCTTGGTGACTTGGAACCCGTAGTGCCATCAGGGTTTCATCCTCCATGTGGATGGAAGCTCTCTTGGGAATCCTGGTCCAGCGGGGTTTGGTGGTGTGATACGGGCTGAGGATGGCCATTGGTTAGAAGTTTTTTCCGGTTCGGTTGGCATTCAATCCAATCTTATTGCCGAATTACATGGTATTTGGAATGGCATTAAGAGGCTTCAGGATCTTGGAGTGGTCTCTGCTACTTGCTACTCGGATTCCTTGGAGGCTTTGAGACTCATTCAAAATGATGTTCAGTCTGATCACTCCATTTTTCCCATTGTGAGGAATATCTTGGATTTCTTGGATGATCACCCGGTTTTTCGCTGGTTCCATATTTTGCGTAAGGGCAACTTTGTTGCGGATTCCCTTGCAAAGCGTGGTGCACGATCGGATGAGTTTTTCACGACTTGGGTCTTTCCCCCGGATGAGGTTCGACCTATGCTTGCTTCGGACATGGCAGGGACTTGGTTCCCTCGTTTTTTATTTTCCTTTCTTTATTTTTGTTTTTGTTTTCTTTCCCCGTCTTGCTCTATAGCTTGTAGTTTTTTACTTTGTTGTTTTGCTTTTTCTTTGTCTTCTTTTTGTCGACGCTTGATGCGTCTCTTATCCAAAAAAAAAAGTTCAAATCTATGATATTAATTTATTAAGCCTAAATATAAAATACTAAGGTCATGTATGACAAAAAAGCTAAATCGAATCAACTATTTTGTGAGACAATGTGAGATAAAGTAGCTTTTTTTTTAAAAAAAAAAGACAACTTAAAACAATGTTCAATTAAGTTTTTTTGAAACCTCTACAAATAGCAGTATTTTGGATTTTAGCTTATTCTAGGAAAAAGTTGGTCTCAAATTGTCAAACAACTATTTTTGACTAATTTATTATTTATGTAATCAGTTAACAATTAACAGCTCATTTCCAAAAAAGCCCTCAAGTAGTTTAGTATATAGCCCATTATCATTAAGTCCATCTGTAAATTTATGTCCCTGTTTGGAAGGGCTCCAAGCTCTACATGATAAAGAAAATATTGAGTCAACTACCCCATCACAATCACAATTCTTTAACCTCACCCTCTAAACTTTAAAACTTTAAAATAGTTTAAGAAATTAATTAAATTAAGTAATCACTTCTATGTGCAAATATCTAAAATATTTTTCATGTGGGAAAAAGAAATTTGAACGTTACTTGTTAAACCCAAACCCTCGATCGATCACTCCCACAAAATTAAGAGAAGAATAAAGGGCACGATCATAGAGGCAGCGGGACAATCAGACTACGGTGAAGGCAGAGGAGGAAGGAAACCATATTTAAGGGCTTTGAGAGCTTTGAGGTATGTCTATGTTTTTGTGTGAATGAATATGAGAACCTTATAGCAATGTATAATGGTTGTGAGATATTTGAAGAGAACATGTACCGGAAGTAAAAGAAACTTGTGTTGGTGAAGTGTCTGGATAATGGGAATCGTTTGGGCAGACTTTAGCATAGAGTAATGTTTTATTGTGTGGTTGGGTAGTGTATGTGAAAGTTGATTGTAGTTAGTTGATGTTCACTTGAATTTTATATTGTATTCTCATAATGAAATATGCAACGAATCAATATCTTGCTATTTGAAAAAAATGGGACCGCGGAATGAGTATGCCTCTCTTTTGTGATGCATAATATGAAATGTTGTTATAGTGACTAAACATAATTTCGGTTTGTTGTTTTTGTGATAAAATATAAGCAATAGTGGGCAGCAGAGCAAAAGTGGTGATTTTAGTTTACTTGTGCTTTGCCAGTACAACAATGAGAAGCACTCATTTTGCTTCACGAAAGATACGAGAGTGGCAAATGTACAGAATAATATGACATAGCTATGGCCTGATTTTAGCACAAATGAGGGGATTAGGTTAATGTCCTGATTTATAAAAAATCAGGAAATCCAGAATGTTATGTGTGTAACGTAAATGTGCTGCCATCCAAAAAAATATAAGTAGTTGTCGTTTATGTGTACTAAAATAAATATGAAAGTGAATATGCTAATCCCACAATTTTAGGCAATAAATAGTGATTAATTGGGACCTATCAAAAATATTTTTTGAGCAAATAAATAAGTGTGTATGTTGTAATTCAATGGAAAGAGTGGAACAAAAGAAAAACGTCCAATGAGTTACTCAACTAGAGAAGATGATGCTGGATATAAACATACATCTTGATGGAGATGCCATTACGGAACGATGCGCAGACATAGAACGCAACAATGCATCCGATGACGGAGGTGGTGAGTGGGAAGACGAACCAGATCGAGTATTAAATATGATGAGTGGGGATCCAACTGATGATGTATCGTTCCATGGTTTTGCTGATATATGCCTCGTTGATTATAGTTTGCGCGCGGAGCATGTTTGTAGTGATGTGGTCCGAAACGAGTTTGAAGGGGAAAATAGAGAAACCGAAGGCATCGAATGTCACATAACTCCGGTGTTAACAGGTTACATCATAGATAGTATTTTATTCGCTCACACTTCACAAATATATGTGTAATCTGAGAATGGATAATGATGTAGCAAATATATTACACGAAAAAATTGTGTGGGTATTGGTTTACTGTGTGTATCTGTACAGTGTGATATTGGAGAGTATTAGAATTTTATATAGTACAACACAATTTTCATGATATCAATACAACGATATCTGCCCTAATCCGGTTTAACTCTGCTCTGAGGTAATTTTTCCGTTGTCCGAGGTCATCACCAGAGGCCTACAGATGACAGTACTCCACAAGAGTTATTAAATTGTGAAAAAATGTTCATTGATATGTGGGCATAAGATATTATTTTCCGAAAAGGCTACCTGGTCATAGTTGGAGTCAGGCTGAACCCTCGGACCGCTGGCGTTTGGTTCAAATGCAACGTGAGAGGAGACGTAGTTTGTTATGATCGTATACGAAAGGAACAAATTGCAGGCATTTTGGGAAAAAAAATAAATATATACTCCATGCATAAAGAGAATGGCATCATATCATATCATATTATATATAGTAATATAGCACATTTACTAATATAGAAAGATTTATGGAAGCATATTATGTGTAGTAATATATCATATTTAACCAAATATATAGCGCAAACGAATGTCAGCATAGTCTAAATAGTAATATAGCATATTCAATCAAATATACAGCATAGATAAATGACCGTATATTACTCCTACGATTTTCAAGACAACTACTACAATCACAGCGCAATTATTTGATTCTAATAATTTCATTACCTTTAATAATTATAATATATAAATTATATAAGTAATATGCGTATAAATGAATAATAAAAAATATTATTATTAAACAAAATACATAAGATTCTTAATTTAAATATTTATTATCATTAAATTTAAAGAAATACGTTATTCTATTTATGACAGGATTTATGGCATCATCTAAAGTGGAAAACTCATATCCGAAATGAAAGATAATGTACACTTGCAGTTTCAAAATCCACAACACTATGAACCAAAAAGCTAAGATATTTTTTATATGTACATTGGTACGATTATTATAGCAAGATTTATGGCAGCATATTCTAGTTAATAGTATAACATATTTAATCAAATGTATAGCACAAACGAACGGCATCATAGTCTAAATAGTAATATAGCATTTGTAATGAAATATATAACACAGATAAATGACAGCATAATCTGTATAGTAATATAGCATATTTAATCAAATATATAGCACAACTGAATGGTCGTATTTCACTCCTATGATTTTCAAAACAACTGCTACAAATGCTACGATTCCCGGCGCATAAACTGCCTTTAGGGATGTTGGTGAAAAAATGACAGTCTGCTTCCACCGCTGGTGTCAAATGGGGAAAGAAATAAAGAACAATGATATAGAAATTTGCAATTAGTGTGAGAATTAAATCTAAATGATTCTATTATTAAAAATAATGTTTTTATATAATCTTAAAAAAAAATTGACTTAATATTGGCTCAACACACGCTTAAAAAATAAAATTCCAGCACAATTCCGATCCATAATTTTAGGCAATGAAAATTGGATCATATCCCAAAATTTATGCAATTCATATAAACTAAAAAAGGAAAATGCAAATTCAATAATGGTCCCCATTCTATCCAAAAATATTGCACAGATATAACCGATGGTATATATTAATTCAGGATATGCACCTTTCACACAGTGGCGGACTTACAAAGGGCCTTGGGGGGGCCAGGCCCACCAAAATAAAAATTTATTTTTTTTAGCCCAATAAGTATAGGCCCATAAGATGCACCCCTAAATTTTCTTCTTCCCTCGGTCATTCTTTGTTCAATTCGTGAGTCCTTTCAAAAGACGTTCAAGTCCGTTCGTTCCATTCGTGACTCCTTCGTTCAAGTCGTCTTCCAAATCTGTTCATGGTTCTGCACTTCTGCTTTGGAATTCTCAAATCTTCGTCCTCGTCGATTCGTGGTGCTGCCCATTCGTGAGTCCTCTTTTACCCTCATTTCTTTTCTTACAAGCTATAGTCAAATTTGAATCTTGAGTCAATTTTCATACGCTTTTCTGTGTATCCATTTTCTTGAAATCCTTGAGTCGATTTTTCTTTCTTGAATTTTTCACTTGTGATGAACTGATGATGCTTTCTGGGTGGAATTGGTTTGAACTCCTGGAACGGCTCTGGAAAATTGATTGAGAGAAATAATCAATTATTTCAAATTCATATCAATTTGATTGACAAATATGTATGTGTTTCAACGTGTGGACTAATTGTGTAAGTTATAGAACCAATTTTAAATAAAATAAATAGACATATATGTCAATTCAAATTTATATGAATTTGAATATTTCACTTGAACTCGTTGCCTTTGTCGATAAATATAACCCAAAAAATATTGGTTTGGTTGATTCAGTTAGTTCAAAACTTGCACAATGGTTTGGCTGCAAGCTAACTTAAATTCTCTTGAATTATTCATTTTGTGTGTGTGAATGAATATATTATTGAGAAATATATGATAAGCTTGGTCATATAAAAAAATATGAAACTCTTATTAAAATCAAGTAAACTCAGGGTGATTATTTGTCTTTTGATATTCATATTGGTTAGCTGACAATTTTAGTCTTGTTTGATAATTGCTACGGCTTATAGCTCATATATATTTAACTATCCTAACAAATCAAGATGAAAAGACAAAAAAGAGACATCACTAGTTTCTTTCAGAAGAAAATAAACAACGTTGAAGAAACTTCGACCCTAAATCCAACTTCTGTTGAAGTTCCTCAATCCCAAGTGCAAGAAGAGAACCTTGAAGATGCCACTGTGAAAAAATTGGAATAAGTTCAAATACAATTAATTGTGAATCCTCATTCAATCACAATGAAAGATTAAGTGCAATTGATGTTATAAATCTTCCACAAGGCACAGGGAAAAGGAAAAGGATTAGTGATTTCCATCCGGATGATAGAGATATTGTTAGAAATGCATACATTCAAAGAAAACTTTGCCGACCAATGGATTATGAATTTCCTTCAAGATTTATTGGACAAAAAGAGCGAAGATTTAACCCAGAGTGGTTCAAAACACATAAAATATGGCTTGAATATAGTGTAGAAAAAGATGCAATATTTTTTTTTTCCTTGCTACTTATTCAAGAGTGAAAACGCTCAGGAGGTGATGTCTTTGTTGATGCAGGATTTAGAGGTTGGAACAAAACAGAAGCATATAAAAAGCATATTGGTGTGTATACTAGTGTTTATAATCAAGATGTGAGAAATCTTAATGATTATGAAAATCATAAGAGTTCTATCTCTTTTTGTTTGAATAAACAATCTCAAATAATTATGAGCAACTACCAAAAGAGACTGCAAGCTTCTATTAAATGTCTTCGATGGCTCTTGCTTCAAGGACTCCCTGCTCGAGGCCATAACGAAGGTGAAAACTCATTGAATAGAGATAGTTTTATTGAACTCTTAAAGTTATATGCGATGGATAATGTTAATGTTGGAAAAGTTATTTTGGAATCTGCTCCTCAAAATTGTCAAATGGTATCCCTAAAAATTCAAAAGGATATCATTAATGCTTGTGCAAAAGAGACAATAAAAGCATTGTTAGAGACACTTGGTGATAGTTTTTTTTGCAATACTTGCTGATGTAAGTGCCGATATATCTGATAAGGAACAAATGGCTTTTTACTTGCGATATATCAACAAAAGAGGAGAAGTGACAGAGTGCTTTCTTGGTATTGTTCATATTGCAAATACCATTTCTTTGACACTTAAAGCAGCAATCGAATCATTGATGATAGAGCACTCTCTAACACTTTCTTCTGTTTGAGGTCAAGGTTATGACGGTGCAAGCAGTATGCAAGGTGCGATCAATGGCTTTATAACTAATGTTAAGCGAGTCATCTTGTGCTTATTATGTCCATTATTTTGCTCATCAATTACAATTGACACTTGTTGCTGTTGCTAAGAAAAATATCGATTGTGGATGGTTATTTGTTGATGTGCTTGCACGTTTATTGAATTTTTGTGGGATGTTCACCTAAGAGAAAATAATTTCTTAGACAAAAACAAGCTGAAGATGTTGTTGCAGCACTAAATGTGGGTGAATTGGAATCTGGAACTGGTTTAAATCAAGAGCTTAGTCAGGCCTGGTGACACGTGCTGGGGATCTCACTTTAAAACTATTTGAAATGTGATTAGTTTGTATCTTGCAATTCTTAAGTCTCTTGATGCTATTGGGGAAGTTTCTGATAGTGTTGACAAGAATAAAGCTGATTCACACATACACCTGTTGATGTCATTTGACTTTGTCTTTTTGGCACATCTGATGGTGGGCATATTTGGGATTACAAATGAATTGAATTTGGCTCTACAAAAAAGTGACCAGGATGTTCTAAATGCAATGACATTGGTTGACATTGTTAAGGTGAATTTTCAATAGATGAGAGAGAGTGGATGTGATTCTTTAGTTAATAAGGTCACTTCATTTATGTCCAAGCATGACATAGAAGATGAAATCCCCAACATGGAAGATAAATATATTGTTCCAGGGAAGAAATTTTGAGGAGGTGCAAAACAACCAACAAACTTTCACCATTTTCGAGTTAAAGTTTTCATGAGTGTCATAGATCTACAATTGCAAGAACTTGAAAGTCGATTTGATTACTTATTTGTATGTCTTTCTTTAATCATTCTAATCGATTTTCTTCTTTTGACATTGACGAATTGGTTTGCCTAGCTGAGTTCTATCCTAATGAATTTTTGGGCAATGAGAAGCTATTCTTGGAATGTTCTCTTCAGAACTTCATTGTTGACATGCGAAATGATGACCACTTTTTAGAGGTGAAGAACCTTAATGAACTTTCCATGAAGCTTGTTTAGACACAAAAGCATGAAACTCATCCAAGAGTTTATTTACTCTAGAAGTTGGCATTGATTTTGCCTGTGGCAACAGCAAGTGTGAAGAGAGTATTTTAAAAAATGACTATGGTAAAGAGTAAGTTGCGAAATAACATGGGTGATCAATTGTTGAATGATTGTTTGTTTACGAATATAGAGAAAGATTTGTTTTTAAAAGTTTGTATTGAAGACATTGTAAATCGATTCCAAAGTATGAGGACTCAACGTGAACAATTGTAACAATTTTAGTTAATATTAATTTTCTTGAATGCACAATTTATGTATTGGCTTTATTATTATCAAGTCAAAGCCCCCCCTCCCGAATTAAATCCTGGGTCCGCCACTGCTTTAAGTCTCTTGATAGGTCTCTTGATGCCATTAGGGAAGTTTCTGATAGTGTTGACAAGGATAAAGTTGATTCACTCATACACCTGTTGATGTCATTTGACTTTATCTTTTTGGCACATCTGATGGTGGGCATATTTGGGATTAGAAATGAACTGAATTTGGCTCTACAAAAAAATGACCAGGATGTTCTAAATGCAAAGGCATTGGTTGACGTTGTTAAGGTGAATTTGCAACAGATGAGAGATAGTGGATGTGATTATTTAGTTGATACGGTCACTTCATTTTACGGCCAAGCATGACATGGAAGATAAATATGTTGTTCCAGGGATAAGGAAATTTTGAGGAGGTGCAAAACAACCAACAAACTTTCACCATTTTCGAGTTGAAGTTTTCATGAGTATCATTGATCTATAATTGCAAGAACTTGAAAGTCGTTTTGATGAAATAAGTAAGGAATTACTTATTTGTATGTCTTTCTTTAATCATTCTAATCGATTTTCTTCTTTTGACCTTGACGAATTGGTTCGCCTAGCTGAGTTCTATCCTAATGAATTTTTGGTCAATGAAAAGCTATTTTTGGAATGTTCTCTTCGGAACTTCATTGTTGACATGCGAAATGATGACCACTATTTAGAGGTGAAGAACCTTAATGAACTTTCCATGAAGCTTGCTGAGACACAAAAGCATGAAACTCATCCAAGTTTTAAAAAATGGCTCAGATAAATAGTAAGTTGCGAAATAGCATGGATGATCAATTGTTGAATGATTGTTCGGTTACAAATATAGAGAAAGATTTGTTTTTTAAAAGTTAGTGTTGAAGACATTGAAAATCGATTCCAAAGTATGAGGACTTGACTTGAACAATTGTAATAAATTTTAGTTAATAGTAATTTTCTTGAATGCACAATTTATGTATTGGCTTTATTATTATCAAGTGGAAGCCCCCCCCCCCCCCCCCTCCGGGAATTAAATCCTGGGTCCACCACTGCTTTAAATCTCTTGATAAGTCTATTGATGCTATTGGGGAAGTTTCTGATAACGTTGACAAGAATAAAGCTCATTCACTCATACACCTGTTGATGTCATTTTGACTTTATCTTTTTGGCCCATCTGATGATGGGCATATTTGGGATTACGAATGAACTGAATTTGGCTCTACAAAAAAGTGATCAGGATGTTCTAAATGCAATGGCATTGGTTGCCGTTGTTAAGGTGAATTTGCAACAGATAAGAGATAGTGGATGTGATTCTTTAGTTGATAAGTTCACTTCATTTATGACCAAGCATGACATGGAAGATGAAATCCTCAACATGGAAGATAAATATGTTGTTCCAGGGAAGAAATTTTGAGGAGGTTCAAAACAACCAACAAACTTTCACCATTTTCGAATTGAATTTTGAAAGTCGATTTGATGAAAGAAGTAAGGAATTACTTATTTGTATGTCTTTCTTTAATCATTCTAATCGATTTTCTTCTTTTGACATTGACGAATTGGTTCACTTAGTTGAGTTCAATCCTAATGAATTTTTGGGCAATGAGAAGCTATTCTTGGAATGTTCTCTTCGGAACTTCATTGTTGACATGCGAAATGATGACCACTTTTTAGAGGTGAAGAACCTTAATGAACTTTCCATGAAGCTTGTTGAGACACAAAAGCATGAAACTCATCCAAGAGTTTATTTACTCTAGAAGTTGGTACTAATTTTACCTGTGGCAACAGCAAGTGAGAAGAGAGCATTTTAAAAAATGGCTCTGATAAAGAGTAAGTTGCAAATAGCATGGGTGATCAATTGTTGAATGATTGTTTGGTTACGGATATAGAGAAAGATTTGTTTTTAAAAGTTAGTGTTGAAGACATTGTAAATCGATTCCAAAGTATGAGGACTCGACATGAACATTGTAATAAATTTTAGTTAATATTAATTTTCTTGAATGCACAATTTATGTATTGGCTTTATTATTATCAAGTCGAAGCCCTCCCCCGGGAATTAAATCCTGGATCCGCCACTGCTTTCAGGACCAAAACTCAATCCCAAATAAGGTGTTGGGATAGCAGAGCTAGCCAAATAAATGCATTAACATAATAAAGAGAAATGAATAAATTATAAATTACATTGAATAAAAAATAATTAAATAAAAGAATTAACATTCCTAAGAGCATCCCCATCGCCAAACCAAAAAAATAATTAATACTGCCATGTGTCAGATGAATTGAGATATACAGGGATGTGGGAAGTCAATTAAAATAATTGGGCCAACCATTCGAGTTCACAGCTTTGAACTCAATTAACGGAGTGCTTTTTGGGTTGCAAATGGCTCTCTTTATTTGGATGCCAAATCTTAGGCAAATCTCCTTCAAGAGCAATAGGACATATATATAGAGAAAGATCTTTATCTAAAGTTAGTGACTTAGATTTTGTATCACAGATGTTTTTTTTGTTTGAATAGACACATGAACAGGACAAACAAGACAAATATATGTATGATGTACATTATATAAAAGATGCCTTTTTGTTTGAAATGAGATGTGTTTACAAATTTTATTTTTGTATTTCATACCCAATGTGTTTTTTATATTTTTTAAATTGTTGATGAACATGAATAAGAGAAACTGGTATTAGGGAAAAAATAATATATAAAAATATTAATATATTTTTTTAAAAAAAATATATATGGGGGCGACGACATAGGCGACGAAAACGTGTCGTCGCCTCCCGGCGATTTTTTTTTTTGTAGTGACACAAGTACACTAAGTGACTAAACACTTAACCAACTAAAGCTTAACCGAGAAACTTTAGAAAAAAATAACACTTATATTAATATACAATATAATTATAAGATTATTCCTATAACTAAGTAAGACACAAGGCACTCTTTCTTACTTCCATCATCATCCAAATAGTAGAGGTCACCCCTATTTATAGAGTGACCAATGGATCTAAAATATTCTAAGTTAAAAATTATTAATTTAGATATTTTTATAGATACTATACGCATCAATTTATTTGTTATTCTAGAATATATTCTAATATCGTTACTTATAAATTTCTTTGAATTTTGCATTAATTTCTAACATTCTATCTATCTACAATGCTTAAAACTACATGAAAACCCACCTTTGATTAATCATTATAGCAATTGAAAAATTGTTGGTGCATTTTGCATGTCCTAGAAAACCACTCTTGGATCCATCCAAATGTCTGTGGTGCGACACCAACCCAAGAGAATACCACACCGCTACCTATGTTAACAAGAAGTTAGTCGTTTTTGGTGGATACGGTGATTCTGAGAATGGTATAATCTTCTATAATGATATCTTCGAATTGACTTCTGGTATTCTCCTTGTGCTTTGCCCTTTTCACTCAAATTTCGCAAATAAGTGAATGTTATCCTAAATACTCCCTTCGTTCCTACATACCCTCCGTTCCTATATAGTTGTCTTTTTCAGCTCAATTTCAATAACCAAGGTTTGCATTAATTAACTCATAAATTTACATTTTTATCATTCACCAAAACTCATTCTTAATAAATACCAACAAATAGCATTTATGTAAAGTGAAGAGCAATATAGTAAAAATATAGCATAACTATTTATAACTACCTGACAACTATTTTGGAACACTTTTTAATCTCTAAAAAGACAACTAAAAAAGAACGGAGGGAGTAGTTCTATAGCTGTTGAAGCTTTTCACTAACATAATCTTTTTGTTTCTTAATTGCAACGTGCTTAGCTTTGATTGTGATCTTCTCCAAAAATGGGTTCTAAGGATCCCCATAAAAGCTGTCCTATGATTTTCCCAAAACTTGATCTGATACTTCATCTGTCTCAAAACTTGATCTGATGGTCCCAAAAACTTCTTTTACAATTGTCAATATGATAGTCCCGAAACATGATCTGGCAATCAATTTTGAGTGGTCATCAATTAAATCTACTACTTCATTCATTATCATGAACAACTTGGTTTGATATGGTTTTGCATAATCCATTCACATGATAGTTGCTACTTCCTCTGTCTCAACTAAGATATCATGTTTGACTTCTGCACACAATCCAATGCACTTTTTAATCGTTAATATCTCAAAATATATAAAAGTAAAAATTATGTAAAATATATATTAAAAAACTATACAATTAAACGAATCTAACAAGATCAAACTCGACTATCTTTTTTAATTATATACATAAAATAATATTGAGTCAAAGTTGAACAATGAACAGTGTCGAAAACTCAAACATGATATCTAAGGTGGGTCGGGGGGAGTACTTGATTCAAAGTTAACAATAAGCTTTTGGTTTTAAAAGCATGTATGTTCTTGAATAAAAGGACACTTCTAAGTTTATCATTGGCAGGCAAATAAATATTTTAAAATTTTATCACGACAATGATACAATTCATCATTTCTTGTGCGAGGTAACATAATCTCTTGTGTGGCACAAGTTGAAGACTACCGGTGAGAGCTATTTCCACCACAAGCTGGTCACATGCATAACATTTGGTTTCAGAAAGTACTTGATTGTTTGGGGGGATACTCAAAAAAGGGCATGCGTGATGATGTTCATGCGCTCGACCTTGGTAAGTATGTAATGACTACCACCACACGATTAATATGAAGCCAAATCAATCTATGAGTATTTCACACTTTTTCTTTTGTGCATACATATGGCTGATCATGAAAACACTTTTCACAACACTTCAAACAAATGAAAGTTGCCTGAGATTGTGAGATGAGTGGTAGAGTTTTCATTGAATTACTGAAAATATTAGTATTACTTTCTATCCTCATGGATGTTAATGTGACAATGTCCATCAATAAATAAGAACGTGTGTAATTAATAGTTGCACATTATTTTGCCAAAGTGTGTATTAATTCCTCAGTTCCAATTGCTTAAGTAGGTTTTAAATGAACTCTGAATGTGAAACTGCTGCTATTTTGTCATCTTGATCATGGTTTTATGCGGAAAATGGCGAGTGGGCTAAACTTGCGGCCGTTGGGATGCGCACCTCCCCAGAGGTTTAATGTCTGGCAATAGTTATGCTCCCATAGAGCCATAGAGATGGGGAGGTGTTTTTGTTATTTTTGGTGGTCAAAATAGAAGACCTGAACCAATAAGTGACAATATGACCATGGGCGTATCTATATGTGTACAAGGTGGGTCAATTGACCCACCAAAGGGGAAAAAAAATATTACTATTAGTATTAATAGATTAATAATTTATTCCAATCTAATGGAAAATTTAATCATGTCCAATTAATTTTCTAAAATTTTCCTTCTCGTCTTTCCAAATTTCCAAGATGCATTTGGTCCTAAAACCATAGTACTTGAATTTCCTAATTCATGTTTGAGTTGTTCTTCTCTTTTCCAACATTTCAATCTACATCTTCACCCTAAATTTCAATTGTTCCTTCATTTTCCAGCAATGATTATATGATAAAGAATAAAATGTTGAATAATAGAAGAGATTAATTGTTGAATAATTGCTTAGTCACTTTTATCTACCAGATTTTTTTTTTTTTTAAATATTAGTATTGATGTTATTATATGACATGTACAGCAGTCTGCATGGACACAGGTTTTATATTTCTAGTATTGCTTGGAACCTGTAAATTAGGTTTTATATTTTCTAGGATTGCTTGGAACCTGTAAATTACGTGTTCGGTTGATAAATATTGTGACTATTGTAATGTGGCTGTAGCAGTACATCACGAAAGTCGAAAGATTAGGACCACAAAAGTCTCTAACGAATCCATATTATGTTTCTACATAAGCGTTGGATCAAATTGCGCGCGCACAAGTTACTACCACTCCCGAACCCGTGTCAAGACCTCTTCCCAAACCACTGGGTAAGTCAATGAGAGGTTCTGATTCGCATTCCCTTTTGGTTTTTCTCATGAAATTATTTACCGAATTGTGGTGATTGTTTGCTTTCCTTTATGTCATCATAGAATCATTTTGTGATGTTCTTTTATTTATACTATAATGAGAGAAAAACAAAATATGGTTCATTTTTCATGTACTATAACGGAATTCGTTCCATTCAGTTTTTTTTTTGTTATTTTTTTTTAAGACACCATGCCACACAAATTACAAAGAAAAATAAAGGGGAGGGATAGTGGGGTCGGGAGACTTATCACTAGAGTAAGTCCCAACCCATAATAATAATTTAGTTGAGAGGAAAGAAGAGAATTATATTTATATTTATTAATATATAATAATATATTAAAATGAGAATTGATTTTGGATGAGTATAATTGGAAAGGATGATTGATTAAGGGAACCACTAGCAAGTAATTTATTCAATTTTCCCTCTTGTGTGGATGTCTTCACCTACCAAATTGCATTTTAAAAATTTAATTGGTAGGGCAGACTCTAAAATGTGAAAAAATAATGAAGCACCCCAAAGAGGACTCTTTAGTCCATATAGTTTATAATTAATTATTTAAACATGGCATAGCAGCAATTGAATAAACGAAGCACCCAAAAGATGACCCTTAGCCACCTGTTTTGTTTTTCAAATTTCAATCACTTGTGTGTTGCTTATCTACATACTACATTGACTCAGAAATTTAAGAAATATCATGGAAAGTTCAAAAAAATACTTCATCCGTCTTATTTAATTTGTTTTGTTTGACTTCTGCACACAATTCAATGCACTTTTTCAATCGTTAATATCTCAAAATATGTACAATGAAAAATTATGTAAATTATATATTTTCAAACTACATGATAATAATACAATTCTAACAATGCCCAACTCAACTACTTTTTTACAAATATATAATTGCAATAAAATTGAATTAAAGCTGAAGAATAAACAATGTCAAAAAGTCAAATAGAATGTGTTAACTAAGACGGAGGGAGTACTTACTATGAATATATTCTTTAGTTGGATAATCTTTAGGGTTGCCAAATAAAGCGGTATGATAACCGATCCGATACAATATCTGATTATATTTATCCGAATACAAAAATACCCGGCCGTATCCGGAACCGGAGGGATATTAATAGGATATTAGATTTTAAATCTTGATATCCGAATATATTAATATATTATTATTTATTAATTCAAAATTATCAGTAATTATAAAAAATATCAGATTATCCGATAATTTGTATATGGCTAAATCCTATCCGTTACATATCCGTCCTTTATTCGACATGTATTCGTATCCCAAAAGTATTTGAATTCGTATCCGTATTCGATCCGACTCTGAGGGAAAAAAATGTGAGATAATATATCCGTATCCAACATTTTCCAACTGTATTCAAACCGTTTTCATCCCTACCAAATCCCCCGTATATATGGAATTTAAAATTTGAGTAATTTTTCTTTTTTTAAACAGCCTATACGGGTTAGGAAATGAGTAGTTTGAGCCACGCCATACCAATCACAAATCGACAAAGGATGGATATGGCCGGGTGATGAGTCGAACCCGCAACCTAAAGATTGCAAGTAAAGAGACTCAATCATTAGGTCAAGCCTTCATCATAGAGTACAGTAATTGAGGTAGCGGTTTAGCATAATAAATTATTTTTTTTATCATAAATATGCATGTATATAAATAAATATATTTTGGGATAATGTGAGTTTCGATTGAGAATCTTCTCGGCAAGCGACGGAGGCAGCAGCCACTAGCGGCATACCAGTATTTGAGTGTTGGGATTGGTAGCTCTTTCAAATATGTATGAGTCCAAAATTTTTATTACTTCTCTAACTCTTGAGTTCTGCAGAGCAACCTACTACAACCAAGTATGTATATGTATGTTAGTATGTATAGTAGCAAAATGAGAAAATTTTGTTTGTAGTAGTAGCATAAAAATTAATAAATGACAAGTTAAAATTGGGATAGCAGTGACGAAAAAAAAATAGAGGAAATGAATTTTTTAGGCCATTACAAGACACCATTTCCACATTTGGGCCATTATGAAATCAATTTTCAATTTTAGGTCATTAGAAACCATCTTTGACTAAATTAAGGCCATTTAGACATTTTGACTTTTTCAAACTTCAATTAACCCTACCAACTTTTACTTTATTTCATTTTGACCCCAAATTTTAGTTTCTTCATTACCATTAGTCCAATATCAGCCCATCATGCTTCCGATAATACAATTAAGCACAAAACTCCATACCTTGAGTTTGACCGCCTTGCTGCCGGGTTTCTCAAGCTCCGGGTTTTTACGGACTTCTTCCAACCACGCAGCCGCAACCGATGGTTCGCCGATTCTTGTCTCCTTCAGCAGCAAACAACACAATCATATTTCGTTTCCTACCTTATGATGTATCAAGGTTTGGGGTAAAGGTTTTAACTATATAACGGAGTATTGGGAATATTTGGAAGCCTGGATTTTATTGAAGAAATATTATAAATATTATTCAAACATAATTTCCCCTAATGGAGAAGACAGACACTTAGTTCCTCATGGAGGAAACAAGACTCTTGGGGATGCACCCCATACTATTACAAACACAAAGGAAATTTGCAGAAAGAGAAATATTACAAATATTTTGAAGAGTTGGGAGGATTTTCGATGCCTTCCATCTGCTTCAAACTCCTTTATTTATAGGTGCCCGCCGACTTCAGCCCCGGATTTCAATCTTTCTCTAAATCCTTGTGACGTCACTGCGTTCGTCACTTGGCCTTAATTTCCACCGGCTACATTATTGTCCTTTTTGAATTATTGTGTTAGGTGGCTTTTTGTCAACTTTCCACCTTCTCTTGTCGGCCACTTTCTGCCAGCTACTCTGCCCTTCTTTGTCGGCTTTTAATTATGAGTGTTGCCGACACCTCTCTTTCTTTTACATCCAGCTAATCTTACTTTGGCTTGTGAAAGTTTTTTGTACGTTTCTTTCCTTTGTCCTGTTCGGGTCCGGATTTTTTCTGGGTTACCCGGATCTTTGTACCGAATAGGGGTTTCTCCTGTTCTGCACAATATGGGCATATGTGATTATCTCATTGGCCAACATGCATCATGTTGCATGCCTTTTTTCTGGTAGACTCGGTTGCTGGCAACTTGTTTTCCCAGATGAGTAACCTCTTCTTTTCGAAGGAGGTTTCCGCAAACTCTGTGCTTTTCCCTGTTAAAGAATTAACCAGAAACGATCCATTTAAATTGTTTGAGAATATTTTAAACGGATATTTAACCTTTTCCATCTCGGTGAGACAGACCCAGAATCCCCATGCTCGTCGGGTGGAGATTTCATCTTCGCTGATTGAAGATACCAATGGTGCCTTCTAATCCATAGACTTAACTCTGTTGAAGGCAATCATATCAGGTCTTTGTAATTTAATAAATTGAAAGACCGGATAAGAACCTTTTCCAACTGTCTCTGGTCCCGCTGAAATGAACTTAAGCTCCAGAATATCTCCTCTTTGCAGGTGCGGGTTGTTCTGCCATGATTCGTGCACCGCACTACATATCCATCCCGGAAGTTTTTCGATTTCCGGAAACCCTGGGGATGTAGTATGAACAGATGCTAATGCTCCAAAGTCATACCACTACATATCCATCTCTAAGGTTATTGATTCTTCTATCAGTGACTGATAGATGTAATTCAGAATCAATGCCTTCTTTGAAGGTTGCTTTAATTACTACTTCAATGGCTCCTATGTGGATCCATTTCATATTAATGGCGATTTCCTCCTTCATTCTGCTTAACTCCTCAAGAATTTCTTCTTTAGGAATTAATTGCATATCCATAACATTACAAGTAAGTTCCATAGGAATTGCAAACTCACCTGCACTTACCTTGTAGATAATGTTATGTCTTCTCTGGTTGAGTCCCATCTGGTTAAGAACTCGTCCAATCCCGCCAATTCTGAATCCGTCATATGGGCTGAGGTTGGAATCTTGTCGCATTATTCTTTCCATGGTTCGATTCGAGATCGTCATCCTTGAAAAGAATCCAGACAGGTTTTCAGTGGTCTGAATCCTGTCTTCTTCAGTCAGACTCGGTTGAAGATCCATCTGAATATGAGTTCGAGTCACTTCTTAATTCTTCCTCGTAGATTCTTTCATCCGAGGGGATGTCCTCAAACTGATAGACTGGTACCAGCTTTTCATGGTAGACTGCTTCCACGATATCTTCCGTGGCTTCGTACATTCGTATCTCACGATTCTGAGGGCAATCGGGTGAGATATGACCTCTAGCTCCACACTTCCAATAGTTGCAGTCCTTGAAACTTTCGTTGGCTCGGGTATGGGCTCGTCTGAATGTTCTCTTGGACGTCGTTCTCCCCGTGCTCCTTGCTGCTGATCTCGTTGAACCTTGGGATGAACTCTTCGTCGTTCCCGTTCTTTGTCCAGTTTTGTATGATCTGGCCTTGCCCTTGGACCACCATGCTCTTCTTCTTCGGAATGGAGGTCTTCTGAAACTCCTACTGTATGAGCCTCGACTCTTCTTCTTTCTCCTCTTTTCTTCTGATTCTCCTATAATGGTTGGAAAATCGTTATTTTCACAGCAAAGAGGGGTTCTTTTTATTTTACCTCTTAGTCTCTTGATGTTTTTTTGGGCTGCTGCCTGTTGACACCATTCTCTGAGCTTATCCTTTAAGAAGGACATTCTCCGGGCTATTGAGTCCACTGTACCAGTGGGCACTGTGTACGATTGGATCAACATCTCTCTCCATGGGCTGCAGATCTTTGCAAAGAACATGGGACATGCTACTTCAGCTGTCATCTTACTCCGAAAATAGTATTTAGGAAACCAGTAGATATATTCGTCTACTGCGCAAATACTTCTTAACTCCATACCCAACAGTGCTTGGGTATAGACCTTGATCTTTTCGATTCTCTGTTCTTCAAAATAACCATCTCCTACAAAATGGGTTTTGAATAGGAGGCCAAACCTTTTGCAGATTGTGCTTTTGGATTCTCCTTCGAGTATTTGCTCCTTTAAAGCAGCCGTGGAGTTTTTCCAGCCCAGCTTCGCCGATCCTTCGAGACTTAGCTCTATTAATCGGACAAAGTTTTCTTTATCGAGATCCAGAGTGGTTGCTGCAATCTTCATTGAAGCTACCCATTCGTCGATCAGGTCTTCGATGTTTCGGAAGTCGATAACGCCGAGGTTCAGTGTTATGCCATATGGATTTAATGGTTGTAACATCGTCTTGGCCCACGGTGTGGATTCTGGTGCTCTACTCGGGTTTCGTCCTGGGTTTCGTCTAGCATTGAGATGCACCTCAGGATACCTGTTTATGTGAAAGTCTGTACTTTCTCTCATTGGGACATCAGGCGGTCCATCGTGGGTCACGTTGGATCCTGATTCCTCCGCATAACCCAATTGAAGAACTTCATTGGGTTTTACATTAACGAGATCCATAATCCCAAGTTGGGAAAATGATTCTGCTAATTCTTGTAGATCTGATAGATCTGCCCTGGAAACACTCATTCGACTGTTTTCAGGAGATCGATCATAAAGCTTGTACTGGTCCGAATGCATCTCTAATATTGGCTTGGTTATTCTTGGAAGATCCAGGAATATCTTTCTGCCTTTTCTTGATATCCGAAATATCAGATTTCAGATTTAAAATCTCTTTCTTTAGATCTTGAAATAATTGCAAGATCTCCTCTATTGACTGATTCAAGTTATCTATTTTTCCAGGTATAATTAATACCCGGTTACCATAATCTTGAATCGTTTTTTGGATTTCCCTTAAGTCCTGTGAGAACTTAGAGCTATCCGGATCAATTTCTTTCCAGTCTGTTCCTCTCATTTTTAGGAAAGAAACTAATTTTGATAATATCTTGTCCCATGGACAAGTTCAAGAAATTCCTTTGGAATTTTCTATTTTTTATTTCCAAAATTTGGAAATAACTCGTGTGTTTCAAATTAATTGATTCCATTAAATAATTAAATCTTCTCCATTAAGAAATAAAATATTATAAATAATATAATTAATATGTTCTTCAATAAAACCTAGGCTCTGATACCAATTTTCAAGCGCATTGGGTGTCATTTATATAGTGAAAACTTAAGTATATTGACAAAGGAATAAAGTAAATAAAGTCAAACTTTCTTGGGGTTTTAATGAAAGAAAGAAAAAGTTGTTGGGAATTAATTAATTTTCAAATTGGTCCTTATGGCTCAATTCCATTCAACATGTGTTTGTAATGGCCTAATTTTGGAAATTCAACTTATAATGGCCTAAAAGTGGAATAGACTCCTTGTAATGGCCCTTTTTTTTACTTTCCCCAAAAAAATACTAAGGGAAACTAGATTGTAATTATTGATCATAGCGGTGTATCATCATAAAAATTAGATGGTGCCACCAAGAAAAATATAAATAAAATATATTTAGCGTCAAATAGGAATTTTATTTACTTAAGTGGTGCCTGCACTTAACTCCAATTTAATTATTCATTTTAGATAAATAATTGGCTAACAGTTTGGATTATTGCCAAATCCTTCAAAACTTATCCACAATTTTAGAATAAATGATCAATATATTGAACTCCTATACTCAAGCCCAAGACGATGGCATGTGAACAGGGCTGATAATCTTAAAGTGGCAATCCTTTTCCATGCATCTATGTCAATGTCAATGTATATGTTGGGGCCCCAAATTCAATATTTGTACTTAGACTGGAATCAAGAACCGCGGTCAACTTACGCACACTAACCACCAAATTACCTTTTCTTACAAGTACATATATACACTAATATCATGTCGTACTCCCTCTGTCCCAGCTAACTTGTCATGTTTGACTTTTTGACACTGTTCATATTTCTACTTTGACTCAATTTTATTACAAGTATGTATTTGGAAAAAATAGTCGAGTTGGATCTTGTTATAATCGTATAATCATGTAGTTTTAGAATATATATTTTAGATAATTTTTTATTGAACAAATTTTGAGATATTAGCGATTGAAAAAGTTCATTGGATTGTGTGCAAAAGTGAAACAAGACAAGTTAAGTGGGACGGAGGGAGTATTATATATTAGTACATTTTTACCATGGTAAGAGTATTAAATAAAAATAGGATTTCATTTTTCTTATAATAGTGTACTCATGGTTTAAATAAATTATTAGTAATACTATACTATATAGCCCCCTAATATTGAATACTATATGTCCATATGGATACAATTCAATTCCAGCTTTGACGTGGCGTGAAATACCAACCTCTGAGTACACATAGTTTGGAAGAAATATCTCGTTCTATATATGATACTCCTCCGTCCCACCACACTTGTCCTGTTTGACTTTTTTACAATGTTCATTGTTCAGCTTTGACTCAACTTTATCACAAGTATATATTTAGAGAAAAATAGTCGAGTTGGGTCTTGTTAGAATCGTATGTTCATGTAGTTTTATAATATATATTTTGCAAAATTTTTCATTGTACATATTTTGAGATATTAACAGTTGAAAAAGTGCATTGGATTGTGTGCAAAAGTGAAACAAGACAAGTTAAATGGGACAGGGGAGTATTATATTCTTAATTGCTTTGCTTTTCAAAGATAATTTGTCTAAAATACTACTCCCACCGTTTCTCACTTTATCACCGTTAAATATTTACACCCAATTTAGGGTATATTTTTAATAATTAATAATTAAAATTGGATTCAAGCACAAATTATATAAAAAAAAAATTGATATTCGTAATATAAGTAATTAGATGAATTCAATAAGATTATGTTTGTGAAGTAATTTGAATTTAGAGTTTGAAGTTATCGGGAAAAATAAATTTCAATTAATTGAGAGATATATATATATTTTTAAATTGAGATAATGTGGAGTATGAGAACTTAAAATTAGAGTTTATGGTTTGAGTTTGAAATCAAAGATTGGATGTGGAATATAGTTTTGAGGTTAATATTTAATGGTTACGGAAATAAATATTTACTATTTATAATTTTTAAACTCTGTTTAGTAATTGTTTTATTTAAAACTAAATGCTAACCTTTCCTCAGGAATGCAACCTAAGAGTGATCATTTTAAGGTGAATATAATTTTATTAAATAAAAAAAGGAAAAAAATAAAAAGTCGATCGGGAATCATACAGAGGGTTCAAGTTTCACATTTGTAGGATATGAACACGAGAATCACAGTGCTGGAGAATGTAATAAAAACCATTTGCTAGCAATTCCAGCTTATTTAAATATGTTTACTTGGTTAATTAGTGTTGGGGACTTTGACTTGAACCTCACTATTCATCCCACCAACAACTATAACAAATTAAAAGAGACCCCTAGTTATATTTGAAATAAGTCGGCCACTAATTATTACTTATTAAACATTTCATTAAAGTTTAAGGCATGCAGACGGCGGCACACCAATGCTTTTACCTATATATCTGTCTCCTGCTCTCCATATAACCTTGCCACTAGCTCCACCATACCCGCCGTTGCTTCTCAGACTACTTGTCATCGGAGACGACACAACCGAATTAAGCCGCCGGCCGCAGCACCGGATTAAATCATGGCCGATCATTCGTCCGATCCTTTCCCGGCTCCTGCTTCTGCACCAATAACCCCTCGCCCAACCCTTGTGATTCCTGCAAATAATCCGGCTTCCGCCTCCGCTTCTGCTGCTCCAACTCCGTCCATCGTCTCCCTCCCGCCGTCCCAATACCACTCCCCTTCCCTCTCCCGCTCCCCCCTCCTCACCCCCGGTGGCACCCCCCATCCCCGAAAGACTCCCAGGATCCGAACTCCCCGTTTCATCACCCCTCTCATCACCCCTCTGGGCAGCCCTCTTCGCAAGGCCATCAAACTCACCAAGCTCGACCCCCAGGACGCCTGGCTCCCCATCACCGAGTCCAGAAACGGTAACGCCTATTACGCCGCTTATCACACGCTCTGCTCCGGGATTGGGATTCAGGCCCTCGTTCTCCCCGTCGCCTTCACCATCCTTGGCTGGTACGTACTTTCAAAACCCTAGCTAGCTAGCTAGTAGTATTTCCTTTTATTCCTGTTTGAAATATATACTGCCTCCTACCTCCGTTTTTTGTGAATGTGAAACGTGTGTCTTTTTTTATACTATTCATTATTCAACTTTGGTTCATATTTATACAACATTTATATAAGAAAAAATATATAGTCAAGTGAGATCTTATTAGAATCGTCTTATCTTGTAGCTTTATAATATCAAATTTTTATAATTTTTACTTAGACACAACGTGAGTTATTATTAATTGTTAAAAATATGAATTGGATTGGGTGCCCATAGGAAGTGTTCATTGAATTTGTGTTCATCTGATCTAATGTTGTTTGTACCATAATTGATCAGGGCGTGGGGAGTTATTGCCCTGACTTTGGCCTTCATCTGGCAGCTATACACTCTGTATCTGCTGGTTCAGCTCCACGAATCCCCCGAAAATGGAATCCGTTACAGCAGATACATGCAGCTGGCCTCCGCTACATTTGGTAATTCAATTTTTACTTCCTTTGGGTAGTTAATTAGGTCTCACTTTGTACAGAATGTCTTAAAATTGTTCTGTGTACATACACCAGGGGAAAAGGTATCGAAAGTGGTGGCTTTATTTCCGATCATGTACCTGTCGGCCGGGACGTGCGTGGCTCTGATCGTGATCGGGGGCTCAACGTCGAAGATGCTGTTTCAGACACTGTGTGGCGCGGGTTGCACGGCGAAGCCACTGACGAGCGTGGAGTGGTACCTGGTGTTCACTTGTGCGGCGGTGCTGCTTTCTCAGCTCCCCAATTTGAACTCCATCGCCGGGGTTTCGCTCATCGGATCGCTCACTGCCGTCGCCTACTGCACCGCCATATGGACCGTGTCGGCGGCCGAGGGCAGGCTGCCGAACGTCTCCTACAATCCGGTCAGGAATGGTAAAGAAATCGAAAGGGTTTTCAGTGTGCTGAATGCGTTGGGGATCGTTGCTTTTGCTTTTAGGGGACACAATCTCATTCTTGAAATCCAGGTAACAAATTCCTTCCTTTCTATTCAAAACTTACTTCTTAACCCTCTTTGATGTATTTTTTAGACTCCCCAAATTAATCAGCTCATTGTACAATAGTTTTTGGTAGCTAAACCTCAAATTTGATACAAAAAAGTGGTCTATTCACATTTGTGACCATAGGTAGCCGCCAAAGAGGAAATTCCCTTACATAGTCTACGGTGTAATATTCATCCTAATGAACTGAATAATAGTCCAAACAAAGAAACATGACACACATCGATATGGACACATTCTTGACCAAACAAAGTAGTATTAGTAGTTGGTGATGTATCCAAGGAATGTAAAATCGTAAAGTGTACATTTTTATGACTTAAGAAATTGTATTATTTGTACGAACAGGCGACGATGCCCTCCAGCGAAAAGCATCCTTCCAGCGTTCCCATGTGGAGGGGCGTCAAATTTGCGTATTCCGTCGTTGCACTGTGCTTGTTCCCACTCGCCATCGCTGGATACTGGGCTTACGGCCACTTGGTACTACTTTATTCTTCTTACAAAAAAGAACTCTTTGTCCGCCATCATTATCCCAATTAACTAATATATGGTTGATTATGACCACCAGATTCCGGCCAACGGAGGGATGCTGACAGCGCTATTCGTGTTCCACAACCGCGATGTGGCACGGTGGGTGCTGGGGCTGATAAGTTTCCTAGTCATAATCAACGCGCTGAGCTCATTCCAAATATACGGGATGCCCATGTTCGACGATGCAGAGTCGGCCTACACACGGAGGTTCAAGAAGCCCTGCCCGTGGTGGCTAAGGGCCGTGATCCGGACACTGTGCGGGTTCATTTGCTTCTTCGTCGCAGTGGCGTTGCCTTTCCTGGGGAGCATGGCGGGGCTGGTGGGAGGGGTGTCGCTGCCGGTGACGTTGGCGTACCCGTGCTTCATGTGGCTGAAAATGAAGAAGCCAAAGAAGTTTGGGGTAAGCTGGAGCATAAACTGGACACTGGGAGTGGTGGGGATGCTACTCAGTGCATTCCTCACGGCTGCTGGAATCTATGTTATCATAGACACTGGGGTTCAAGTTAGCTTCTTTAAACCTCATTAATCGCCATGCTCCCAATCTCAATTTTTTCTATATATATAAAATTTATTATGTGAAATATACTATGTTACAATAATAATTTGTGTACGATTAAATTGCAAGCATACCTATACATATATAGTGATATAGAGTTATAGATAGCCTCCTTTATAATCTTTTCCATGCTTATTAGTGTGGCCACTGCCTACAAGTGTAATAGTTTTTAGAGTGCTTTACTTTTCTCTTTTTCCTTTTTTGTTATTTTTTTTTAGGGAGAAACGTTGAAATTAGAAGATTTTAATAGGAGTGAACTGTGAAAATCGTTTTGTATGAGTGTGTAATGGTTTGATGATTCTTGATGGTGTGAAAATCTTTTTCCTATGGTACCTTTTTTCTGCAATAATTTTGACTTTTGCATATCATTACTTTCTCCCATTCAAATTAAAACATTTATTTGGGAATGGGCTTCAATTAATGATTGACTCACCTGAATTTTAATTTTATGGTTGAAAGTTTCAATCTCACTCAATTCTCTATCTCTCATTTTTATTTATTTATAAATTGTATGTGGCTATGGACCATTGTTAGGGTGCGACTAAAACAAATGACATGATGTACTGCGAAACTCCCCACCGTTGATTAAGTTTTAAAATCAACGGTTGAGATGAATTGGAAGGATAAAAATGTAATTTTGCTAGATTACTCCAAAATATACTTTAGTATATTTCAACGACAACGTATGTACTTATCAGCAATTTCTTGATTAATATATTATTTTCAGCGACATGCATATTGTTTTCAGCGCGCCTTCCGTATATTTTTAGCGACGTGGTATATACTATATCAGCGATGCTTTATAGTATATTTAAGCGACTTGATATTTTGCATTTTAGCGACTTCATGAAAGTTGGAACCCCAATTCTTTGGTTTAATATCTTTTTAGCGACGAGCTAAGTGTATTTCAGCGACGAGCTGTGTATATTTCAGCGACCAGCTGTATGTATTTCAGCGACATATATAGTATTTTTCAGCGATACCATTGTGTGTATTTTTCAGCGACTTGACGTTATAAATTTTTTTGGACAATTTTACCCTTTTACATTTTGAACCGTTTTATTTTAAGTGAACGGTTGAGATTGGTGCCTTGATGTGCTGCGAACTTTATTGATTGCACCATAACCGTACCCGTGGCGATGAGCTTATGAACTCCACCATTCACATCTAATACTTCATCCGTTTTTTATTGTTAGCTACATTGCAAGTTTTTTCATTGTTCACTGAACTACTTTGATTGCAACTTTTCTCATATTTATACAAGTTAAAATATAGTCAAGTGGGATCTTGTTAGATTCGTCTCGTCTTGTAGTTTTTAAATATGAAACTTTTAGAATTTTTACTTGTATCAAACTTGAGTTATTAATGATTTAAAATGTGCATTAGACTGTGTGCAATGTGGGTCCGTAGCAAACAAATAAAAACAGATGAAGTACTATATAACAAAGGAATAAGGGGTGGGATAGGGATTGGAGCGAATCGAAACGCCAACAATAAAGTTGTAAAGTAGAGACTTACCACTTGAATAAGTCATCATCTCCAAATTATGTGTATTTAAGAACTATTAAGGGGAAATTAGTAAACAACTTATCCTACCAAATGTAGTTTGCCAGAGTGGTATGAGGCTCTGGCAACTTAAGCAAATGTGTTGATTTCGAGCCTTTGTGTATGCAGAACACTACAAGAATCTGCGGGTTTACCGACCGACAAATGCGGTCAGCAACCCAAGCGGACGGGTCGTTTCCGGGGTTGCCGACCGACTTACCGACCGCATTTGTCGGTCGGTAATATCTTGGTCTGGATTCCCGGGCCGACCAATTGTCTTGGAGTCGGTGATGTTGCCGACCCACATGCCGACCGGCTTATGATATGCATATTTTGCCGACCGGCGTGCCGACCACAACGTCGGTCGATAATTCGACCGGAAGGACCTCCTGGATCTCGCTTTACCGACCGCACATGCGGTCGGTAATTCGGTCAGTAGATCTTGGAGACCAATTACCAACCGCATGTGCAGTCAGTAAATCATGCAACAACAGCCTCAGATTGGCTGGTTTTTACATCCCACCCTGCTGCTCAAATCAAGCATCAAACCAACAATCTCAAGTTCAAGAATACATTACCAATTCATACCAAACTTCCAAACAGCAATAAAGGTTCGAAAAACACAACTACCACAACATGTATCTACATATCATTGCTAGTCAACGATCAATAGAATACGTAGTAGTTCAAGTCCAATACCAACAAATCCAATACCAACAAGTTCTACAAACAAGTTCAATCGAACAATTCCACCCAACTAATGCAATATCCAAAGACAACAAGTATTATGAAATGATCAACGACAAGAGTCAATGAACAGCAGAATCACCTCCTCCAAATCCATCATCCCCGCGGTCGGGGGATCGAGGACCCCGAACCCCTAGCCATCTCTCCATCTGCTCCTCCATGGTCATCTGTGACTGGGAGAGCCAATCTAGAGTCGCCATGTACTCCTCAAACTGGGCATCCAATTGTGCCTGCGTGGCATACTGAGAAGTAGGAGGTGGAGGGGTGGAATCAACAGCATCTATAGGCCTGATCGACCTGGCTACAGAGCCTATGCCATAGACTGCCTTCCGCCTCTGTCGTGGCCACCAGCAACGTCTAGGAAGAGGCGATCCGGATCAAAGCTACTACCAATCTCCGGATTCTGGCTCAAAGTCTCAGCAACGGCATTAAACTCCTCATGTTTAAGATGAAAAAGGGTCGGCAAGTAAGTTAGTATCGAGGCAAACCATAATTTGACCACGATATTTAGAATATGTACCTGAAGATCCTTCGACTTGTCTGCTACACAATCATCCTTCTGGTGCTTTCTTGTATGTGTGTGCTCATGGAGCTCATGCAAGTGAACAGACCCATCCTTAACAGCCGACTATAAATTTTTAAAAAATCATAGTGATGAGAATGTTTCATTCAACTACCTTATAAAATTAGAACTAAGGGATGTTCAAAAAATACCATGTCATCAAGGGTGGCACGGAATGTCTTGGATCCCGCAGTGTGTGTGGGGAGGGCTGGTGCATCCTCCTGACCGCAGCGTCTGTTCAGCTTCCCCTTTTGCTCTTATCCTTGAACGCTTGGGAATCCTATATTCGCCTCCAATTCTCTGCCACAACCGCATCCCCCGGCATCCGTTTTTTCTTACTTCTTATGTCCAATGTGTAATCCTTGTACATGTTATGTGCAATTAAGGTAATGAAACTCTCACGTATTACATAATTAAACACTATAGTTGTAATTTAGCACTCACCGTGATATGTTTTTCTTCTCCCACTCTTTCCTTACAACAAGGGCATGCTCGGGAGCCCAATGAGCAACTTTCTGCAGATTGAGCTAATGTTCATTACAGTCAGTAGTGTGAAAATTACACATTATTACTATCTTAAGCACATCATACCTGGAACTCTCCCCAATAGAACTCCTTTGTCTCTTTTGAAACCTTGCCCCAGCTAATCCCATTTAGATCTGCGCGTCTGGGATATATGTTCGTAATCTTCCTCACGACGGCATTCGGGAAGTCAATACTATAATACTTCCTCCGTTTCCGTGAAAGTGCAACATTCACCCAATGCACGCAGTCTGAAACTTTTGACAATTTCCCACACAAGCATTTTCTAAAATATACCAGGTTAGATTTATTAAAAGAAAAGAGTTATGATTCACGGGAAAGGGTTTAGGGATATATCAAGATTGTTAGTCTTTTTATTACTCAAGTGTGGTGCTTTGATTTCAAATGGCGTTGTGGTCCTCTCTGTCGTGAAATGTTGACAACTCTCATGGCACAGCCGGGATAGGTTGACCTTCAGCCTGTCACACTGAGGATCCCCGGCATATGTGCCATGATACTTCTCATCAATTCTTGCCATAAGATTTCCTGCCATGAAACTTTTGACAGATTTCCACTCCCTGAGTATTTTCTGAAAAATCATAATCCTGGTTTAGGTTTTATTTAATGAAACCAATTTAGGGTGGCGGAGTTGTGATTAGGGATATATTTATAAGTTGTCATGTTTTTATTGCTCGTGTTTAAGAAACTGTGGCCCGAAAGCGCACGGTGTCAAAAATTGCAGTAATTTATAGTAAGACCGGATCGTTCACTGGAGGATGT
This sequence comes from Hygrophila difformis, assembly GCA_030278955.1. Classification (NCBI taxonomy): domain Eukaryota; kingdom Viridiplantae; phylum Streptophyta; class Magnoliopsida; order Lamiales; family Acanthaceae; genus Hygrophila; species Hygrophila difformis. The sequence goes on along the minus strand of JAOANR010000013.1, from coordinate 29,802,380 downwards.
GCGATAGAAGCAGGGCCCACGTCGTTTTACTAGATTTTCCATTCGTATTGCTCAATAGGTTTGAAAGGTGATTAATAACTACTGACATGAATTTAAACTTGATTACAAAAGCATTTAAGTTACTCTACAAAGCGAACAAGTCTGTTCTAGAAAGCGGGTAAAGGTTATTCTAAGAATGCGATAAACATTATCTATGAAAGCAGGGAAAAATTACATTGTGCCAACCGTGAAGCTGAATCACAATGTAGACAGAAGGGACAGGAAGAAAAGAATGAAAATTGGATAAGATTGAGATATAGCAATATTAAACTTCCATTTTTATACACAGATCTTTGTTTGGGATAATTCTATCAGATAGCCAATTCTCATGCTCTCAACTATGCTTTCCCTTTAACAGACAGGTACTTACAATATGAGTTTACATGTTCTTAAGACCGCAAATTCTAAGATACCACAGATTCGTAACTGCCCTGGCCTGGGTGTGTTACTTCATCTGTGGTGGAAAAGCAACACCCGACATATCATTTATTGAAATGCCAAGTACTACTATCATTCTCCCATGTCACACCCAAAGATTCTAATCAAGCCCTGAACTATCCCTTAACTGTCAATCCTAGTAGCAGTTACGCAACTCTCAATTCAACCGAGTGACCTCTAATGAAAGCGGTTAAAAGAAAGCAGTAAAGAAAGCATTTATAACCTATCACCCGGGGGTTTGAAAATCTGACCCTGGTAGTAAAAGACAGCTCCCCATCAGGATGAAGGAGTATGGATCAAGAATTCCCGGCTCTTGGTGAACCACTAATGTGTTCACTTCCTTCCGGGTGATTATGAGATGCAAACTAATGAAACGAACTAATGATTCAGTTCGTTCCGGATGCACTCACTCAGGACTCAAAAATAGGCTTTGGCAGAAGAGGATAGTAGTTGAAAGAAAACTCAACCCTATCTTAGAAAATGACCAAGGCCTGGATGATGTTCCTCTAAGATTATTCACTGCACTGTATTTGAGTCCAAGTAGACCCCATCTCGGTGTAGTATTCAATCTTAGATTTCCAACAACCAGCAATTTTGGAAAATAATGGATTTGAAAATCATTCCCTATCAGGTACTAGACTCTCAGTTAAAACACAGACCCTTTCAGTCTAGGCGAGACCTAATCGCTGAATCTGTTTCTAATTTCCCAAAATACAACCCTTGACAGGATATGAATTAGTCATAACTGAGGAATTCATCCCTTACTCAGATCCGGATTTTATAAGGAGATTTTTGTTGGAAATTTAATATGCAATATCTGTTTAAGATCTAGACTTCTATTGTCCAATGGAAGGATCCCAAAATAATTACAGACCACAATAGTACATAATATTATCATGCATACAGATATAGGGGAGTGTAAAATTAATTGACCCAAAATATAGATGCGGGTCTAGACAGAAGGTGAAACACAGATGTGAAGTGATCAAGAGACCAAAGTAATGGCAGAATAATCAGGTGGACTGTAAACATCTACTGTCCAATTTCCCAATTACTCGGATGGAGCGGATTTAGACAGCTTAGACCCTATAATGGTAGTGTCAATACCAGTTGGGTCTCCACTGTCTGTGAATTCGGATAAAAACCTACATGCTTCCCTTCTATAATGATCGTCAGTTGGCATTGACTGATGCCAACTGACTCCCATTACAGATTGGAATTTGGGTTTGGAAATTAAGATAAGAAAAATAAAACTGTATCTGGATGGGAGTCAGCCGAGCAGCTATTATAACCCCGGATGGGCGAACCGCCAAGGCTTCCACTGACAGTCATCCAGACCATGCAAAATAACACTTAGTAATTAATACCCAGATTACGAGCTGGTAATCCATGAGGGAATACCCGCCAACATTAGTCTGATGTATTCTTTACTAATTGTTCCACACAACACGCAAAGACAAAATCAATCAGAAGTAAAAGAAGATTCCTTGTATGAGAGACATTGGTTTCTCATGCAAGGTTGTGGATTGGATCCACAATTGAAGGTCTTAAATAATCCTTCCTACCATAATTAATTACAGTCCGGATTATCTGTTTAAGCCATCAAGATTTTGTTTATAGAGGAGTGTTTTAATGGCAATTGAACAAAGGTCCTTTAATCATGATGATTATTGATGTGTAATTATTGCTAATCTCACTCTTTAATCATTAATGATTCAAGGGTTCAATTAATTAAGTGATGCAAATGGAGAATCAAAATTTGGGCAGCATAACACTCTATATTGCAATTCCAGAATGTTACACCTTAACCCGTGGGGTTATGATGTGAGTGTTGCAATATAATGTAGGAAGAGAATGAAGGTTGTTTGAGATTAAATAGAGAGAAGGGAATCTTTGTCGCGATATCATAAATTTTGTCGCGGACCGAGGTCCGCGACATGGGTATCCCGACAAGTTTTTAGAATTTTTGGCAGCATAATGCTTCTTTGTCGCTGTGCAAGATTTTGTCGCGGAACGTGGTTCCGCGACAAGAGTGTTTCGCGACAAAGAGTTTTCAGAAAATTCTTAAAGCATTTGAACCTTTGTCGCTATGCATGGAAAGTTTGTCGCGGAACGTGGTTCCGCGACAAAGTGGTTCCGCGACAAAGAGTTCAAAGAATAAGGAACATGGCATAATTTTTCTGTCTCAGAATGGGATTTTGTCGCGGAACGTGGTTCCGCGACAAGATGATTCCGCGACAAAAAGCCATGCAGACAAAATGCAAGAGTTAGACACCTTTGTCGCGGAACGACCATTTTGTCGCGGAACGTGGTTCCGCGACAAAAGGCGGTTGGCGACAAAGGCGATTCAGGACAAAAGTCAGAAAAAGCAGAAATGAACAGTGGCATGCAAACAGCGTGATCTCACCCTATTTCAGATCAAAAAGCTATTCTAGGCTAAAAATAAACAAGAAACATTCAAAATAAGGAAGAACATGCTTAAACAAAACTAGACAGAATATTAAAAATAAAGCAAGAGTCCTAATCTAGGGTTTGATCACACATACACACAACATTATCCATAAAATGCTAACAGTAAACATAAAAATAGCATAATAGGGATCAAGTGACCCCAAAATAAAAAGAAAGCATAAATCCATGGGGTGTGAGACCCATTTCATGATTTGGGACACAAATGATGAATGTTTTCCCATATTATTGAAGGGGTGTTGTTAATACCCATGATTTGGGTATTACAAACCCTAAAACATGAGTTTAGAAACCAAAACATGATATAAAAGTGGCTATCTAAGGCTACTGGAAAAGCATAAAACAGGAAACAAATCCTTAACTAAGCTAAACTATGAACAAGAATTAAATAATACAAAAAAATAAAAACTAAACTACACTACCTAAAGCTGAAACCCAAGCTTGTCTTCAAGAGAGCTCTTACAAAAATTCCAACTTTTCGACTCATGGGAAACACCTCATATTTATAGAAGTGTAACCCTAAGCCCATGGGCCTTGATTCTAGCCCATTGTGTCTTAAGACATCACACACATCACAGCTTTGTCTCGGAGCATCAAGTTGGTCGCGGAACACACTGCATGTGGCAAAGCTTCTCGACTGGGTCTGGTGTCTCTAATTGGGTGTCTTGGTCGCGGAACATGCCTTTGTCGCGGAGCATGCCATCGCGACAAGGGGCATCGCGACAAAGGGCTTGGCTGGTTTCCTTCTTCTTCTGAGCTGCTTGGTCGCGGAACCCTCCTTTGTCGCGGAACCATGCATCGCGACAAAGGGCTTCCGCGACAGAGGTCTTCCTGGGCCTGCTGGATTGGGCCAGATGGGCCGAAGATGTTCTTTTTGTGGGCTTTTCTATCTTTTTCCCATCTTTTTGTATTTTGTGGGCTTGCTTTATTCTTTTGCCCATCTTTTCATTCCTTTTTCTTTTCTTTTTTTTTTCTCATGTTTTTGGATTTTTCTAACATAATTATGTAATAAAATTACATATTTATGCCTTTTGATTGGGATAAGACAATCAAAAACTACAAGTATTAAACTCCCTTGATTGCAGTGTTTAATAAAATGATACTTGCTCACTATATCGGGCCTACAAATCAAATATTATTATTAACCCTTCATGAACATCATGTTTGAAAAATGCAAGGATTAGGGATGAGAATTAGAGGATGACATGAACATGTGCAATAAGACAGAGCCTCACATATAAGAGAGTCGAAAATTTCACTCACTCTCAATTGGGGTTTAATCATTGAACGCTCAAAATCAAATTTAATTAAATTATCCGATAAGCTTGCAATCAGACCAACTCGCCACCGGCTCATTTCTTCAAATCGAGATCATGAGGTCTTATTCAAGGGTTATAATGGGGCATACGGTTGTAACATTTGGTAGGAAGGGGAATTATTGGGCTAAGAAGTGACAAGAATTAATTCTATCATAACTTGGCACATTTTTATTTAAAAATTTATGATCATCAATATATTTTGTCTTTCTTTCTTTTGCTTTTCTTTTCTATTGCATGACATTAGGCTATGTCTAATTTGCTTTGTCGTTTGCAATTTATTTGATGTTGAATGGAATTCAACTTTCTCTCTCTCTCTTTTTTTTTTTTTTGAATCGGTTTATAATATACCGATTAATATGGATTGATGATCATAAGTTTAATGCCTTTGATAGAATTTATCCTTACACACTTGGGTTTGAATTTCTTTGGTCTTTTTATAAGGCTAGGAATAATATAGTGGGTTTCAAAGAAAAATTAGGCTTAAGGCTCAAAGTGGTTAATCCTAAAGGGAAAATATTATTGGGTTTGGATTTCAAAAGAAGGCCAAAAATTTGGGTTTTCTAGGTGCCTCGATCATATGCTCGATTTTTGGGAATATGGCATGGTCTTGAATCGGTCCCAATTGCAAGTTCTAGTTTCCTTTAATCAAAATGATTCACACATCAAAGAAAATAAATGAGTAAAAGTGACTCATGGCTCAAATCTCACAAGGTTGGGTTGATTCATGTCATACAATATTCTCAAATTTAATCAGAGCTTAGTTCTAACAATTTATTCAATCGGAATCTCTAACATGCAGATTTATTACCCAATAAGCTGATCGCATCATTAAATTTTTATAGCTCAAAACCTCAGGAATTCATTTCATGCATGTCTTCAATTATATTATCCCAATTTAAAAGTTTGAAAATTTAATCACAAGCCTAAATTCAACATGTGAATTTAGAGCAAGTTTATGCATATTTTTGCTGGTCATTTAATCGAAAGCAGTAAAGAGGCACTGCTGACATACTAGGTATGTCAACAGCATATTTTTGGTCTGACAGTCACTTATTCATCTCGGACTGTACAGACATCTTTTTCGAAAAGGAAAGCAAGTAAAGATCTGTTCAGTGGTCTCAAAAGCTGAGTTCCAATTTGGGGAAAGCAAATAAATACATCCGAGGCAAGGGGTTCTCGTGCAGTTAGTACAAACCTGCACACACAAAAGGGGGAATCCCTTGCAGCTTACTATTACTAAAACGGAAATGAAATAAAGCAGGCTAAAATGGGACTAGGATTCTTCCTTCTTTCTTCAGGGCATGTATCGGAGCCAGAGGACGCAGCTGGAAAGCTCACAACGCAGGCACCAATCGCGGTTTCTCAGAGGTGCATGCCACCTTGGGCAGTAGACTCTGACTCCTTGACCCGCCCACAGGTGTGGGGTGTCTGGGTTGTCTGTTATCCAAGCGAGGACGTTGGTGGACGTATACCGAAGAACTGATCGATCTGTCACCATCCTGTCGATCATTCTGATCCCTTGCTCAACTTGGCCTTCATCCGTCTTACTCATAAGCATCAATCCGCGGGTGAAGATTGACGCCTTATGGTTGTCCTCAAGTCCCGGGCGCAGCAGTTCACAAGCGTGCTCCTCATTCCCTTCTGCAAATGCCCTGAGTGCTGGGATGATCTGAAGATTGAAGTTTCCTGCTTTTGTGCATATTCGCAGGAATCTCTCCTTTTGCCGACGGATCCTTCCTTGCCATCTCTTCACAGTGGAGGAGTTAACCTCGCATCGCCTGTACACGATGGCGAGGTTTCAGCATCCCTGAGCTTCTTGCATATCCGTTGTGCGGCAAACACCTCCCTGATCTCATCCTCTCATATTCGGGAGAGAATTTCACCAAGGAGTTCGAGCGGTAAGTCCAGCAACTTGGTTCCTTCTGGTGCAGGATCTGGAATGGGAGGATTACCCCTGAAAAGATAAGAAGTGATAATCCAATTTTTATATAATTTTCAGAAATTATTCAAGTTCAGAAACCAACATCCTCACATTTAGAGCTTTGCTCTAGATGTGAGGTTATTAGATTTCCAACTCGAACTTTGATTTAAAGCACAGGTAAACAATATTTGGTTTTAAATGGGCTAAGGAGCCCAAAATAAAACAAAATTGGCCATTGGCCTAAAATCTTTTTAATGGGCCATTGGGCCCAAAAGTTTTTCAATTTTATTAAACAAGTCCGAGACACTTGTTGGAGGTGGAATGGGATGGACAGATGGAAATGGAATGCTCGAATATTGGAATGTGCAATGAAGACGTGGCGGAGCGGATCTGCTATTTCTGGATAGCTCGAACTGTTTGGACAGTTAGAGCATCCAAAAATTTGCAAACACTGTTTTTAATTTTAAAATGGTTGACTTATTTTATTTAATAAAAGTGGGATGTGAGTGGTCCCCTTTTGGATTTTGAAAAGGATAGCAGTTGGGTGACAAAAATACTGCTATCTTACTCACACTAGTGTTCCATTGGGAACAAAAACTCAAGTCAAACATTAAACAAAAATAACTCTTTTTGTCTTTTCTAAAGGGTTGCTTTTATTAAAAGTGGAAGCTTCTCATTGGGTGTTTGTACTATGTTTCCATAAACAAACAAACATTTATTCCCATGAGATTTCTAACATGAGAACAAATGTGCCCAAAAAGATCTTACCTCTTTTATTACACCAAAACAACACTGTAGAGGTCACATCAAGATCAATTAAACCAATAACATCAAGATATTCAAAACAATACCCAAATGTTCATCAGTTTGTTCTTTTCCAGTTTTAAACTTCAAAATCTGTAAACCATTACCAGTTTTAACGCCATTAATCAGTTTTCAAAACAAGTTCTCAAAAACTTCAAAATGGTGCTCATAATCGGGAGCACTCAAAACCTCCAAAAATATGAGAACATTTGTGCACATAAATCACATTACACCATGAACACAACAAAATAAAAATAAAACAAGGGATTACGAGGTGCCATGAATACAAAATGGGTTTACCCTCCCCTCCTTGGCTCGGGTCTAGGCACGGGTCCAAGGTTTGGGAGGAGTCCGTAAAATCGATCCATGGTTTCCCCTTAGAAAAAGAGTAAAGGTTGCGAAGAACACGTGGTGTTCGTTCGGATGAGAGGAAAATGGGGGAAAGAAGATGAAGAAACTGAAGGAAGTTGAAATGACAAGTGAAAGTGAAAGAAACTGGAGGGGGTGGGGGGGTATAAATACTAGAACTTTTTGTCGCGGAGTCCGAGACTTTGTCGAGGAACAAGGTTCCGCGACAAGGCATAGCGACATCAGAGAGGTTGCGGAGCAGGGGTTGGTCGCGGAGTCATGCTCCGCGACAAGGCTATCGCGACAAAGTTCAGTATGGAGACAAGGTCAACGCAGGTTGTGTCGCGGAGCAGGGCTTGGTCGCGGAGTCATGCTCCGCGACAAAGTGCATCGCGACAACCAGCAGAGAAGAGTTAAGAACAAAAGAGGGTTTGTCGCGGAACAGGGCCTGGTCGCGATGCATGACATCGCGACAAAGGACCTTCCGTGACAAAGAATTTTAAATTTTCAAATTTTCTTGGACTGGGCCCGAGTGTGATATTGGGCCTGCGTCCATTTTATTTGACTTGGGCTGAATAAATTCAGTCCAAATAAATTCAAAATGCTGGGCTGAGAATTAAAATAATCCACTTGCATAAATTAGGTTGGATCGGTTCCACTTATCTGTGAAATTTATTCTGGATTTTGAATTTCTTCAAATTCCGGGAATATTTTCTTAGACTCATGGAATTGATCCAACCGAGAACCTGGTTTTTTTTTCCATGTTACTCTTTTCTGCTCCTCTTTTTGGTGGTTCCGAACTTCTGCAAGATAGATAAGTAAAGCGCATTAGATTTTCTCCAACTATCAACATCCTCACATTTAGAGTCTTAGTACTCTAAATGTTTAATTGATCTTTGGGTACTTTCTTGTCGTGAAATAAGTACTATAAATATATACTATATATATATATACTGAAATTTTTGTGTTTTTAAATGCTGTTTCTTATTGAATGTAAGCCGGGTCTGCCACTGCTTGGCTTTCTTTCTCCGGATCGAACTGTCCAAGGTACTCTTTTAATCGTTGTCCATTCACCACTATATCGCCCCTATCAGTTCGGATCCTGACAGCTCCATTTTTGAACACCTCTAGTACTTCATGTGGTCCTTCCCATCTAGATTTGAGCTTTCCGGGGAACAGCTTCAACCTAGTATTGAACAATAACACATGTTGACCAACATAAAAATACTTAGGTTTAATCCGGCGATCGTGCAACTTCTGGGTCCGCTCCTTATAAATTCGAGAGCTTTCATAAGCTTGCGATCGTATTTCCTCAATTTCGTTGAGGTCCAACTTGCGTTTGCTCTGAGCGACTCTCGGATCGAAGTTAAGCGTTTTAACGGCCCAGTAAGCTTTATGCTCTAGCTCTACAGGCAAATGACAGGCTTTTCCGAAGACCAGCCTGTATGGAGACATCCCGATGGGAGTCTTATATGCTGTGCGGTATGCCCATAGAGCGTCATTGAGCTTACGTGCCCAATCCTTACGGGTTATCCCGACTGTGGCTTCGAGTATATGTTTGATTTCGCGGTTGGATACTTCGACTTGACCATTAGTCTGAGGATGGTAAGGCGTGCCTATCTTATGGAGGATCCCATTTTTACTCATTAAAGTTTCAAAAGCTTTATTGATAAAGTATGTTCCTCCATCAGATATCACCACCCTAGGTACGCCAAATCGACTGAAAATGTTGTTCTTGAGGAACTTGATGACTTGGCTACCATCATTGGTCGGTAATGCGACAGCCTCAACCCATTTGGACACGTAATCGACAGCTACCAAGATATAGTAGTTTCCACCAGATGGTGGAAACGGTCCCATGAAGTCAATGCCCCATACATCAAAGATCTCAAGTGTGAGAATCCCCTTTTGAGGCATCTCATCCCTCTTGGAGATGTTTCCTAATCTTTGGCATCTGTCACAGCCCTTCACAAATGTCCTGCAATCCTCATAGATGTGAGGCCAATAAAATCCACATTCGAGGACCTTGTGGGCCGTTCGAGCGGGACCATGGTGACCTCCATATTCTGATTCATGGCATTTTCGGACAATTTGATAGGCTTCATGCTCGGTCACACATCGCCTGATTATTGAATCGGCGCAGTGTTTGAAGAGATAAGGTTCTTCCCAGAAGTAACTTAATACATCTCGTTTGAACTTATTCCTCTGATGATAGTTCGAAAACTGTGGGGTTATTCCGCACGCCAAGAAGTTAGCGATGTCGGAAAACCATGGACAAGCTTGATTATGCAGATGCAACGCGAACAACTGTTCGTCCGGAAACTCTTCATTGACGGCTTTTTCCTTTTTATCATTATCTAATCGAGATAAGTGGTCAGCAGCACCATTATCTCGACCTCGCCTATCTTTTATTATGATATCGAATTCTTGCAGCAAAAGTACCCACCTGATTAATCGAGGTTTTGCATCTTGTTTGCTAAACAAGTATCTCAATGCTGTATGATCGGTGTATACTATGGTCTTCGTACCTATCAGATACTGTCTGAACTTGTCAAACGCGAAGACTACAGCATACATCTCTTTCTCCGTTGTGGTGTAGTTAATTTGGGCTTCATTCAGGGCATGACTTGCGTAATGAATTACGCAATGTCTCCCATCCTTATGCTGTCCAAGAACTGCGCCTACGGCGAGACCACTAGCATCGCACATTACCTCGAAAGGCAGTGACCAATCGGGTGGTTGCACTATCGGTGCAGAAACCAACATCTTCTTGAGCGTGTCAAAGGCTTGGACACACGCTTCATTTATTAAGAAAGGATTTTCTTTACAAAGCAGATTAGTGAGCGGCTTGGCAATTTTAGAGAAATCCTTAATGAATCGCCGGTAAAAACCGGCATGCCCTAAGAAGCTCCTAACTGATTTGATAGAGTTGGGGAGAGGGAGATTGGAAATGATGGAAACTTTGGCTGAATCAACTTCAATGCCTGCGCGAGAAATGCGATGACCTAACACTATGCCCTCAGTGACCATAAAATGACACTTTTCCCAATTTAAAACCAAGTTAGTGTCCTCACACCTCTTTAAAATCTTAGCAAGATTGGTCAAACAATCTTCAAACGTATCTCCATATACAGAGAAGTCATCCATGAAGACCTCAATGCATTTTTCGATAAATTAAGAGAAAATTGACATCATGCATCTTTGAAAAGTAGCAGGTGCATTGCACAAACCAAAAGGCATCCGTCGATAGACAAAAGTGCCGTACGGGCAAGTAAAAGTGGTTTTATCATGGTCTTCACTAGAAATAACAATCTGATTATAACCAGAATAACCATCCAAAAAGCAATAAAACTCTCTCCCTGCCAACCTCTCAAGCATCTGATCAATGAATGGCAATGGAAAATGGTCCTTGCGTGTGGCCTCGTTCAGCTTCCGGTAGTCGATACAAACTCTCCATCCGGTCACTGGCCTGGTTGCAACCTCTTCTCCTTGCTCATTCTTGGTTATGCACATCCCTCCTCGTTTGGGTACGACCTGCACTGGGCTAACCCATTTGCTATCAGAGATAGGATAGATTATACCAGCATCTAAGAGCTTGATAACTTCTTTCCTTACCACTTCTTGCATAAGGGGATTCAATCGCCTCTGAGGTTGACGGGAGGGTTTAAACTCTTCTTCCATTAGAATCCTGTGCATGCAAATAGACGGGCTTATTCCTTTTATATCAGAAATGGTCCAACCTATTGCATGTACATGTTTCTTAAGAATGACCACCAGAGCATTTTCTTGCTCTTGGGAGAGCTTAGCCGAAACAATCACGGGTAACTTTTTATGTTCTGCGAGAAACGCATACTTGAGATGATCGGGTAATGTTTTAAGTTCAAGCTCTGGTGGACATTCAACGGAAGGGAGTAGTTTGCGAGAAATGGGTAGTGGGAGAACAGATTTACCTTCGGGATCCTGCATCAGTACAGGATCCTCTTCTTCCTTTTGGTTGGCGTCATCAAGGAATTCGATGTCGTCAAACTCCTCCAGATCCCCTGTTTCGGGATCGGCAAAGTGAACGGCTTTGCATCCTTTGTGCTCCACGCCAGCAGGCTTCAGTACCTGCTTTGATGGTTCATCCAGCATCATTTCACAATCAAGTTCAGAGTCTGGCTCTTCCCTAACTATTACATTTTCAAAAGAAAAACAAGAACTGCCATTCGGAAATTTCTGCAATTTCTCCATATCAAAGATGATCTCCTCGCCATCGACCCTTAAGGTGACTTTTCCGGATTTAGCGTCAATCAGTGCACCACCAGTAGCTAGAAATGGGCGTCCAAGGATAAGCGGCATTTCAGAATCCTCTTCAATGTCGAGGATGATGAAGTCGACCGGGAAAAGAACCTGCCCGGTTTTGACCACAACATCCTTAAGGATTCCTACGGGCTGAGTGATCGATCTGTCTGCAAGTTGCAGTCTCATCTTGACCGGTTGAATTTCTCCAAGCTTAAGGCGAATAGCCATAGCTAGTGGCATCACATTGATGCTTGATCCTAAATCACAAAGCCCCATACTCACTATGGCCTTTCCGAATTGTACTGGAAGTGTGCAACATCCGGGGTCCTTCTTTTCAGGCATTCTCCTCTGAACGATGGCACTGCATGTGCTGTTGAGAATAATCACCTCTTCCTGCTCAACCTACCTTTTTTCTGAAATCAATTCTTTCAAGAACTTAGCATAGATGGGCATTTCGGAAATCATTTCTGTGAGAGGAATGGTTATCTCTACAGACTTTAATTGTTGCAGAAATTTCTTGAATTTAAGATCATGTTCTTTATTTTTAAGACGTGCAGGATAAGGAATCCTGGGCATGTACTTGTTATTAGGAATTTTTGGTGGTGAAGGGAAGGAAGTTGTACCTTCACCTGTACCCTTATCTGTTTCAGCCGTTTCAGGCGCAGCTTCAGTCTGCAATTCGGCTGTCTCTTTTTCCGCTTCGTTCTCATTATCAGCTTCCTTACCAGCATTGTCAACAATATCATCTTTCTCACGTTCCGCTCCAGTATCTGCTCCCTTTGGTCCAGCTAGTACTCTTCCAGATTTCAAGGTTATTGCCTTGCATTGCGGGTTCTTTTCCGCGGTGCTTGGCAACGTTCCTTTGTCCCTTTTCTGCATCTCATTAGCCATCTGTGTAACTTGGGTCTCCACATTTCTGATGGAGGCCTGCAGTTGATTGTTGATCTCTTTCTGACTAGTGATGAAATCAGTCATCAAGTTCTCAAGCCTTGAAGGAGGCTTTTGATTCTGATTCTGATTTTGATTCTGATTCTGATTCCACTGGCCTTGGTTTGGGACAAACTGAGGCTGGAAACTCTGATTGGGCTGAAAGTTCTGGAAATTCTGAGGCGGCCTCTGCTGGATTTGAGGTTGGAAACTTGGGTTCTGAAAGTGTTGGCCCCTGTTCTGAACAAATCCCTGATTCTGCTGAGGGTTGAACTGTTGTTGCTATGGCTTGTTCAAGAGATGTGAATTCAAGGCGTTGTTGTTTGAGTAAGACAAATTCGGGTGTCTATTTGGAAAAGCTCCTGCATAGTTACAGCTCTCAGCTGTGATTTGCTCGCATGTGTCAGTTGCATGAGCACCTTGACACAGACCACAGATCACATCAGTTTGCTGTCCCTGTGCAGAACTTCCAACTCCTTGATTTACAGACAACGCTGCCACTTGCTCTTGAAGCTTTTCAATGTCTGACTTCTCTACTGTACCTACAGCACATAAACCACGAGGGGGAGTGAGATTACCATCATCAGTTAGAACAGAACGGTTGACACTCATGGCTTCAATCTTTGCCCAGGCTTGGTCCATCGGTATGTAAAGCAAATGTTGACCACCAGCAGCATAGAGCATGGATTTCCATGCTGGGGTCAGACCACTGTAGAACTTTCTCAGTCTCTCCCAGTCATGGAAGCCATGTTGAGGACACTTTCTGAGCAGGTTGAAGAATCTTTCCTTTGCATCATACAAGGACTCGTCTGGTTTCATTTTGAATTCCGCAATTTTGGAGCGGCATTCATCCACCTTGGACTCCGGGAAGTATTTTGCTAGGAAGTTTCTGATCACATCTTCTCATGTAGACTTCTGATTTACGGGCAGTGACTTGTACCATGTTCGTGCTCCGCTTGTCAGAGAGAAGGGAAATAGCCTTAGTCGAATAGTGTTTGCGGATACATCACGATTTTTGATCGTGTCACACAATTCTAGGAAGGTTTGCAGGTGATCATGGGGGTCTTCATGGCTTGCTCCGGCAAATTGGTTGCTCTGGACTAGATTGATCAGGGCCGGTTTCAATTCGAAGTTCCTAGCCAAGAATGGAGCTTGTCCAGGAATATTCAGATATGGCTCTAAAATCGGCTGCATGTAATCAGCGGCAGCTGCTGCTTGATGATTGTTCTCAGGCCCGCCTTGGTACTGCTGTGGGTAGTAGTTCTGAGGCATGAAATAGTTCCTCGGATCATTGAACTCATTCGGATTCGGGGGATTCTGATGGGGGTTATGGTATTGCTGATTTTGCTGACTTAGGAAATTTTGCTGGTTTGGGTGGTTCTGGTTGTTTGGTGGGTTTTGATGGTTCGGATTGGGAGGGGGTGCCTCGAAGTGTTGCTGCTCCATGTTTGGTGGGTTCCCACCTCCTTGTATGATCTGGGGAGGGGGATCATCCAAATCATCGTTATCAGCATCTTCGGGGTCTTCCTCAATGTTGTGAAGTGGGGGATTGGGTTGAATGATTGGTGGAATGTCCGGGTTTGCCATCTCGGAAATATCGCTGCTGGTGCTTGGCGAAAGTAATGCCTGTCGTTCCCGTTCCTTTCTTCGTTTAGTCTCCGCCCTAAGACGTCGAGCTGTCTTTTCTATCTCTGAATTAAACGGGATCTCGGCTGGCGTCTGCTTCCTCCTTTGCATAGAACAAGGGCTTCAATGATGACAGTACCTGCACAATCCCCAGGTTAGAATTGGTTCTGAAGGTGAATATTTATAATTATATGTATAGGCTAATCTAGGAGCAATGAGGAATGTAATTCTCTAAATAAAACGGCGCTGCATCCTCCCCGGCAACGGCGCCATGAAACTTTTGACAATTTCCCACACAAGCATTTTCTAAAATATACCAGGTTAGATTTATTAAAAGAAAAGAGTTATGATTCACAGGAAAGGGTTTATGATATATCAAGATTGTTAGTCTTTTTATTACTCAAGTGTGGTGCTTTGATTTCAAATGGCGCTGTGGTCCTCTCTGTCGTGAAATGTTGACAACTCTCATGGCACAGCCGGGATAGGTTGACCTTCAGCCTGTCACACTGAGGATCCCCGGCATATGTGACATGATACTTCTCATCAATTCTTGCCATAAGATTTCCTGCCATGAAACTTTTGACAGATTTCCACTCCCTGAGTATTTTCTGAAAAATCATAATCCTGGTTTAGGTTTTATTTAATGAAACCAATTTAGGGTGGCGGAGTTGTGATTAGGGATATATTTATAAGTTGTCATGTTTTTATTGCTCGTGTTTAAGAAACTGTGGCCCGAAAGCGCACGGTGTCAAAAATTGCAGTAATTTATAGTAAGACCGGATCGTTCACTGGAGGATGTGCGATAGAAGCAGGGCCCACGTCGTTTTACTAGATTTTCCATTCGTATTGCTCAATAGGTTTGAAAGGTGATTAATAACTACTGACATGAATTTAAACTTGATTACAAAAGCATTTAAGTTACTCTACAAAGCGAACAAGTCTGTTCTAGAAAGCGGGTAAAGGTTATTCTAAGAATGCGATAAACATTATCTATGAAAGCAGGGAAAAATTACATTGTGCCAACCGTGAAGCTGAATCACAATGTAGACAGAAGGGACAGGAAGAAAAGAATGAAAATTGGATAAGATTGAGATATAGCAATATTAAACTTCCATTTTTATACACAGATCTTTGTTTGGGATAATTCTATCAGATAGCCAATTCTCATGCTCTCAACTATGCTTTCCCTTTAACAGACAGGTACTTACAATATGAGTTTACATGTTCTTAAGACCGCAAATTCTAAGATACCACAGATTCGTAACTGCCCTGGCCTGGGTGTGTTACTTCATCTGTGGTGGAAAAGCAACACCCGACATATCATTTATTGAAATGCCAAGTACTACTATCATTCTCCCATGTCACACCCAAAGATTCTAATCAAGCCCTGAACTATCCCTTAACTGTCAATCCTAGTAGCAGTTACGCAACTCTCAATTCAACCGAGTGACCTCTAATGAAAGCGGTTAAAAGAAAGCAGTAAAGAAAGCATTTAAAACCTATCACCCGGGGGTTTGAAAATCTGACCCTGGTAGTAAAAGACAGCTCCCCATCAGGATGAAGGAGTATGGATCAAGAATTCCCGGCTCTTGGTGAACCACTAGTGTGTTCACTTCCTTCCGGGTGATTATGAGATGCAAACTAATGAAACGAACTAATGATTCAGTTCGTTCCGGATGCACTCACTCAGGACTCAAAAATAGGCTTTGGCAGAAGAGGATAGTAGTTGAAAGAAAACTCAACCCTATCTTAGAAAATGACCAAGGCCTGGATGATGTTCCTCTAAGATTATTTACTGCACTGTATTTGAGTCCAAGTAGACCCCATCTCGGTGTAGTATTCAATCTTAGATTTCCAACAACCAGCAATTTTGGAAAATAATGGATTTGAAAATCATTCCCTATCAGGTACTAGACTCTCAGTTAAAACACAGACCCTTTCAGTCTAGGCGAGACCTAATCGCTGAATCTGTTTCTAATTTCTCAAAATACAACCCTTGACAGGATATGAATTAGTCATAACTGAGGAATTCATCCCTTACTCAGATCCGGATTTTATAAGGAGATTTTTGTTGGAAATTTAATATGCAATATCTGTTTAAGATCTAGACTTCTATTGTCCAAGGGAAGGATCCCAAAATAATTACAGACCACAATAGTACATAATATTATCATGCATACAGATATAGGGGAGTGTAAAATTAATTGACCCAAAATATTGATGCGGGTCTAGACAGAAGGTGAAACACAGATGTGAAGTGATCAAGAGACCAAAGTAATGGCAGAATAATCAGGTGGACTGTAAACATCTACTGTCCAATTTCCCAATTACTCGGATGGAGCGGATTTAGACAGCTTAGACCCTATAATGGTAGTGTCAATACCAGTTGGGTCTCCACTGTCTGTGAATTCGGATAAAAACCTACATGCTTCCCTTCTATAATGATCGTCAGTTGGCATTGACTGATGCCAACTGACTCCCATTACAGATTGAAATTTGGGTTTGGAAATTAAGATAAGAAAAATAAAACTGTATCTGGATGGGAGTCAGCCGAGCAGCTATTATAACCCCGGATGGGCGAACCGCCAAGGCTTTCACTGACAGTCATCCAGACCATGCAAAATAACACTTAGAAATTAATACCCAGATTACGAGTTGGTAATCCATGAGGGAATACCCGCCAACATTAGTCTGATGTATTCTTTACTAATTGTTCCACACAACACGCAAAGACAAAATCAATCAGAAGTAAAAGAAGATTCCTTGTATGAGAGACATTGGTTTCTCATGCACGGTTGTGGATTGGATCCACAATTGAAGGTCTTAAATAATCCTTCCTACCATAATTAATTACAGTCCGGATTATCTGTTTAAGCCATCAAGATTTTGTTTATAGAGGAGTGTTTTAATGGCAATTGAACAAAGGTCCTTTAATCATGATGATTATTGATGTGTAATTATTGCTAATCTCACTCTTTAATCATTAATGATTCAAGGGTTCAATTAATTAAGTGATGCAAATGGAGAATCAAAATTTGGGCAGCATAACACCCTATATTGCAATTCCAGAATGTTACACCTTAACCCGTGGGGTTATGATGTGAGTGTTGCAATATAATGTAGGAAGCGAATGAAGGTTGTTTGAGATTAAATAGAGAGAAGGGAATCTTTGTCGCGATATCATAAATTTTGTCGCGGACCGAGGTCCGCGACATGGGTATCCCGACAAGTTTTTAGAATTTTTGGCAGCATAATGCTTCTTTGTCGCTGTGCAAGATTTTGTCGCGGAACGTGGTTCCGCGACAAGAGTGTTTCGCGACAAAGAGTTTTCAGAAAATTCTTAAAGCATTTGAACCTTTGTCGCTATGCATGGAAAGTTTGTCGCGGAACGTGGTTCCGCGACAAAGTGTTCAAAGAATAAGGAACATGGCATAATTTTTCTGTCTCAGAATGGGATTTTGTCGCGGAACGTGGTTCCGCGACAAGATGATTCCGCGACAAAAAGCCATGCAAACAAAATGCAAGAGTTAGACACCTTTGTCGTGGAACGACCATTTTGTCGTGGAACGTGGTTCCGCGACAAAAGGCGGTTGGCGACAAAGGCGATTCAGGACAAAAGTCAGAAAAAGCAGAAATGAACAGTGGCATGCAAACAGCGTGATCTCACCCTATTTCAGATCAAAAAGCTATTCTAGGCTAAAAATAAACAAGAAACATTCAAAATAAGGAAGAACATGCTTAAACAAAACTGGACAGAATATTAAAAATAAAGCAAGAGTCCTAATCTAGGGTTTGATCACACATACACACAACATTATCCATAAAATGCTAACAGTAAACATAAAAATAGCATAATAGGGATCAAGTGACCCCAAAATAAAAAGAAAGCATAAATCCATGGGGTGTGAGACCCATTTCATGATTTGGGACACAAATGATGAATGTTTTCCCATATTATTGAAGGGGTGTTGTTAATACCCATGATTTGGGTATTACAAACCCTAAAACAAGAGTTTAGAAACCAAAACATGATATAAAAGTGGCTATCTAAGGCTACTGGAAAAGCATAAAACAGGAAACAAATCCTTAACTAAGCTAAACTATGAACAAGAATTAAATAATACAAAAAAATAAAAACTAAACTACACTACCTAAAGCTGAAACCCAAGCTTGTCTTCAAGAGAGCTCTTACAAAAATTCCAACTTTTCAACTCATGGGAAACACCTCATATTTATTGAAGTGTAACCCTAAGCCCATGGGCCTTGATTCTAGCCCATTGTGTCTTAAGACATCACACACATCACAGCTTTGTCTCGGAGCATCAAGTTGGTCGCGGAACACACTGCATGTGGCAAAGCTTCTCGACTGGGTCTGGTGTCTTTAATTGGGTGTCTTGGTCGCGGAACATGCCTTTGTCGCGGAGCATGCCATCGCGACAAGGGGCATCGCGACAAAGGGCTTGGCTGGTTTCCTTCTTCTTCTGAGCTGCTTGGTCGCGGAACCCTCCTTTGTCGCGGAACCATGCATCGCGACAAAGGGCTTCCGCGACAGAGGTCTTCCTGGGCCTGCTGGATTGGGCCAGATGGGCCGAAGATGTTCTTTTTGTGGGCTTTTCTATCTTTTTCCCATCTTTTTGTATTTTGTGGGCTTGCTTTATTCTTTTGCCCATCTTTTCATTCCTTTTTCTTTTCTTTTCTTTTTCTCATGTTTTTGGATTTTTCTAACATAATTATGTAATAAAATTACATATTTATGTCTTTTTCACACCAGCTCAATATTTTTACAATTATGCATAAATCAGTCCAATTCGACTGCTTTCTTACTTAATGTAAGACCGGAATGCGATCAAATGCCCGTTTAAGACACGGAAATGGATTGAAAATAATGGTCATTTCTGGCCATTATCACAGTCTAATTCATGTTTTAAACCATTAATAACTTACGTTCGGTATAAGTAAAAAATTTAAAAGTTTGATATTTAAAAACTACATGACGAGACGAATCCAACAAGATCTCACTTGACTATGTTTTTCCTTGTATAACTATGATAAAAATTTAAGTCAAAGTTAAACAATGAATAGTAACAAAAACTGAAATGGTGCAATATCAAAAGAACGGAGGAAGTACAATGCAAGTTGTTCACATACATAAGATGAATACTCATATTCTATAAAGATACAAATCAGATTATTAATTTAATTTAATGTAATATGACTTACATCCCATCAGTGGGCTTTCGGCGCAAGAAGTACCCGGTCATTCCCCTGCTGAGCAGCGGGAGGAGTAGCTTGTGTAGAGCCAACCGATCCTAAAAACGAACAAATGGGTATATTAATAGGCAATTTTTAATGTAACTATTTTAAAACAGATAGTACCTGGTGTGTGTGTGGGTGGGGGTGGGGTGGTGTCTCTGGAACTGCCTGATCTGAATCATGAACTCCAGTCTGATCCTCCGCACTGGCACTAGCAATTGAAATTCAAGAAGTAATAATTAGGAATACATAGTTGATCGTATAGTAAGGGAAATAAATGTACTTTCAATTACCTGCCATCCGTCGCCTATAAGCCTCCCTCACCCTCCAGATCCTTGCCGCCTCCTCGGCTGATGTAAGGGGTCGTTGCGGCGTGTTCGAAGACGAGCCACCCCCTCGGTCAGACATCTGTACAAGGGCCAATCTTATTAGGAATTAGCGATGCTTCTAAATAAAAGATACAATGTGTGAAATTTCATAAAGTATATAAGACGTCTATCACATTTCAAATTTGGAAATCCTCGTCCGAAGTATCCTGCGACGGATCATACGGATCAATGTCATCTGAACTAGAATCAGTTTCAGCCGAAGATTCTGAGTCAACGTCATCATCCCGCTAAAGGTCCATGTATTGGACAACAGTGTCTGTTAGTCGCTCCCTTCCAGACGTGAAACTTGTAGTTTCAATACCCAGATGCTCTGGGGCGTCGACCTGAAACGCTTTGGGTTCTTCCCCAGATCTCACGGTTATTACACCCCTAGGTTTCACCTTACATACCGCCAGCCATTTATTCGTACCGACACTTGGCCGCGTGGTTAGGAACGAAGCATAGCACACCTGTTCCGCTTGGAAAGCATATATAAAAGGATCATATATAGGCAGAGACTTTGATTTGTTAATCTCAACAAGCTTGTAGTTCAAATGGGTGCGGGTTCCAATTCCTTCGCGTGGATCAAACCATCTACATTTGAAGAAGGTAATTTGCTTGAGAGGCAGTGCCGGGTACTCTATGACAATAATCTCTTCGATTATCCCG
Source organism: Hygrophila difformis (assembly GCA_030278955.1). NCBI lineage: Eukaryota > Viridiplantae > Streptophyta > Magnoliopsida > Lamiales > Acanthaceae > Hygrophila > Hygrophila difformis. The sequence goes on along the minus strand of JAOANR010000013.1, from coordinate 29,781,918 downwards.
TAGTAGTCTCCTGACGTGCTCGGGATGCAAACACCACTGTTGTAGGTCGATCTGTTCATGTCGTGTGATTCCGTATGAAATTTCATCCCATTTATGAAGTACATTCTATATGAATTACACGTGGGAAGTGGCCCCTGTGCTATATGGCTCAAACATGGATTTTCGGGTGGATTTTGCATCACATATGCCTCCAACCATCGAGGGAAATCGTCCACTATTGCAGTTTGAATATCTGCCTCGCTTATTCTCGGCCGGATATTGTGTAGATGTTGTTCATATTTCCTATTTGTAAGAAGAGGACATTGTTATCATACAGAAAACATTGAAACAGGAATTTAGATATCTCATTTTTACAACAAACTTTATTATGTACTTACACGAGATAAGGGTCAATCTCTTTGCAATTCATGAGGAGGTAATTGTGAATGGCTTTTAACTCTTGTACTGACAACCGCCTCTTCTTAGACTTTCCTTGGGCTTGACCCGCGTATTTGAATATACTTGGAAGACGTTCGTCGTATTGAATTGAGCTTCCATCATCGTTCCTTGGCACATTCCTCTCGTGCGTGAATACATGCCTCTCAAAGTAATGAGTGCAGAAAATTGATGCCTCGCGAACCATATATGCATTGCAAATACTACCTTCAACGTGTGCCTTGTTCCGCACGGTATGCTTTAATCGGTTGAGAATCTAGATTGTAAATATGGATTATATGTACGACAATTCATATTCAATAATTAATACATTAAATCCGTAACAACATATAAATAATACCTTTCATACGGGTACATCCATCTGAATTGAACGGGACCGGCAAGTGAAGCTTCGCAAGGCAAGTGGACAGGTAAATGTTCCATGCAATCAAAGAAGGCTGGCGGGAAGATTGTCTCCAACTTACACAGGACTACTGGTATATCTATGGCCAGCCTTTCTATATCCGCCATTTTCAATGTCTTCGCAGTTAGGGTGCGGAAAACATTGCACAATTCTGTAATTGGTTCCCACACACTCTTAGGAAGTAGTTCACGCCATCCAATTGGTAGAAGCCGCTGCAAGAATATATGGCAATCATGACTTTTCATGCCAAACATTCGATGTTTATTCATGTCTACGCATCTACCTAGGTCGGATACACAACCATTCGGAAATTTTAAACTTGCGACCCATTTCAAAAATATGTCCCTCTTATCCATGTCCATCGTGTACACTGCCTTTGGATATTTCCCTGTCCGGGGGTCCCTATGCAATTCGGGCCTGTTACACATGGAAATGGTTTACGTCATAAGACATGCATAGCGTTGTAGTCCCCATTTCTCAACTGCCATGCACGACAATGTCCTCGCGTGCTTTCACATTGTCTTTGGTCTTCCCCTGCACATCCATCACAGTATTGAACACATTTTCAAACACATTCTTTTCAATGTGCATGACTTCCAGGTTGTGTCGAACCAAATTCGTCTTCCAATAAGGTAGATCCCAGAATATACTCCTCTTTTTCCATCCACATGTCCTAGTTTTTCCATCCCAGAATATCCCAGAACACATTTTCAAACACATTATTATAATGCCCTAGTTTGCCGACCGCACCTGCGGTCGGCAATGCGGTCGGCACTCCAGCCCGCATTTATGGTGGTCGGCGAAATGGTCGGCTTTACCTCCCCCGAGCCACAACGATCACTTTTTCCCGACCGCGGATCTGAGGTCGGGAAATCGGTCGGCAATGCCGACCGCATCTTGTCGGTCGGGAATCCCGCAATTTCTTGTAGTGGAATCCTGCTATGTGAGAGGCAACCCTTCAATGTGAGGGATTAGTTTTGAGTCCTATGAGACCTGGGGATACCCTGGTATTCAGCTAAAAAATTTATCCGATAATTCGTAGCTATTCATATGTTTTCACTAGTTAACATGCCAAACAACTATTAATAGTGTCCGGTGATTAGAGGATTTGGGAAGAGAGGTGTCAATCTCATTCTCTTATTCGTTCTTCTCACCCGACGTATTTATGTTAAGTTTTTTTGGTAAATATTGATATTCATGTGTCAGAAAATGTGTGTGGGAGCCCAAGCTACACAAATTACAAAGGGGATAAAAGGGTGGAATAAGGGGTCAAGTGAAAATCGAACTCCCAACCATAAGGTTGAAAGTCATGGACAATCAAGTCTTCATTCCCCTATACTTCTCTTAAATTTGAAGCAACAAAGAGAAAACAAATAATCAAGAGAAGGTATTTGAACGCATGTGCGGCCTTGTTCAACCAAAAAAAAAAAAAAGCTAGGATATTTGAAAAGTACTAATAATGGTAATAGGCCATATCGTTGCCTTGAATAAATTTGATTTGATAAGATGAGATTTGATTTAATTAGATTCATGATATCTACTAGATTTCTTATTTGCGGTCCGTTTGGTTGGAAGGATCTTGAATTACTAGTGGAAATGTTATTGTTGGAAATGTGAGATTGCTAGGAACATTGGCGGATTCATCATAGGACAAGGTGGGTCAATTGACCCACCATAGTTTTTAAAAACAAAATTATTATTATTATTATTATTATTATTATTATTATTATTATTATTATTATTATTATGTAAAATAATTTTTAAATACAACTTATATTTATATTTACCATCTCAAGCCACTTAATGCATTGGAGAAGTTTCTAACAAACACTACAAGAAATTTGCTGATTCCCAACCGCAATCACCAATTGAGTAAAAACGGGTCATTATTACCGACAACATTCCCGACTGAAATGGTGGTCGGGAAAAATATGTCCGTTATTGCGTAGGGATTTTTTGGCGACCAAAACACAAACCAAAATAAAGGAGATCGGTATTACCGACCACATTAACGACCACAATTGCGGTTGAAATTTTTTTTTCAAATTTTATTTAATTTTTATTTTTTTTTAAAAAAATTAATCTACCGACCGCATTACCGACCGAAATTGCGGTCGCTAAAGTTTTTCCCATTATTTTACTATTTATTATATATTTTTATTAAATTTTTCTTTGATTATTTTATAATTTAATTATTTATTTATATTTTTTTGCTTGACAATTATTTATTTATGTGAGCCATTTAATTATTTATTTATTTTATAATTTATTATTTATTTATTTTTATATTAATTTTATTTTTAATTTTTAATTTGACTTCATATTATTTTTTATTTAAAAATATGTTAATTTTTTACATTCATCTTAATTTTTGAATGATTTTATTATTTTATTTAATTAATATAATTCTAGTTTTTATTTTATATTTTAATTTAGTTTCTAATTTACACATTTATATGTATTTATAGTTTATATAATATAAAACATTCTATGTAACAATAAGAAATATTTGGTGCACGGATGGCATACACGCGATGGAATCCCTTGCACACTTGGGTTCGATGCCTCTCTTCAACAAAACCTTACAACATACTATTTGGGAAACTGTACTATATAGAGCACATGACGGAATATAATTAATGGTGTAGAGACCTAGTCAAGTTGGTTAGTGTGTTGAGGTTGGGTGAAGTTGAGGTGGTGGGTTTGAGCCCTCTTGGGCACATTTTTTTTTTTTTTTTTTTTTTTGCATAAAAGAGAATTACCGGTTAGTAATTCGCTCGGAAACCTTCTCCAGGACCTTTTGAGACCAGATAGTACCGACCGCGTTTGCGGTCGGGAATTTTGCCGACCCACGTGCAAATTCTTTTGGTCGGCGGCAAAATATCTACCACCAGATTCCTAACCGACACCTGCGATCGGTACTGCAGTTAGGAAGCTCCGAAACGCCATGCATTTTGGAGTTGCCGAACGCATTTTTCAGTTGGGGAACGCATTTTTTCTTGTAGTAATAATAATAATAATAATAATAATAATAATAATAATAATGATAATAATAATAATAATAATGAGGCACTTAACTATTTCATTTGATTGCCTTTTTGGCACACTTGACGTTGATTGTTAATTATATTTGCAATTACGAATGAATTTGAATTAGGTTTGGCATCGCAGAAAAAAAAAATTATGAATGCAATGCTAATGATTGATTTTTTTTTTTGGTGAACAAGGACGCAAAAGCGTCAGCAAAGAGGGAACAAAAAAATTACGGAAAGAAGAAAAATAAGAACAAATCAAACTAGAACCGAGGGAAACACGTCCCTGTCCTATCAGCCGTCAGAGCTTCACGGGAACCATCTGGCGGGAACGCCCAAGTGGTAAAAAACTCTTCAGAGGAGGCACCTCGTTTAGCGAAGGAGTCGGCAACCGAATTCCCTTCACGGAGGATGTGAAACCATTGAGCCCCAGGCACTTGATCCCGAAGGTCATGAATATGCCGTACCAATGGGAATAAGCGATGATCATCCGAGACACCGTGCCAAATGATGTTGAGAGCGGCTACGGAATCCGAGTAGCAAGTGATATTCAAGAATTCTAAGGCTTTGATCCTATCCAACCCATGCCAAATGCCATGAAGCCCGGCAACTAAACTCGAACCAACACCAATAGAACCAGAGAAACCCTCAATCCAACTGCCATCCTCATTCCGAAGCACCCCACCAAAACCCGCCGGACCCGGATTACCGATAGAACTGCCATCAACATGAAGAATAATCCCACTCGAATCCAGCGGATTCCAGCACACCCACCGAGGAACAACTACTTTGCATGGCTTAGCAAAGGCACGATTGAAGCAATTGCCCAGATGAGCAACCTCCCGAACTGCAGCAGTGGAGTTCAGATTAGCACCACGCAAAACCGTTGCATTCCTGCCTTTCCAAATTGCCCAAGCAGCCGCCCAATGGAGCCCTTCCCATGAACGACAAATCTGCTTGAAGGAACTGGCGATATAATCCTCATCAATCAGGAGACTCTGCACTGTGTAACCCAAACTCCTCCAGATATATAGCGTCCAGGGGCACCGGAAAAGAATATGAGCGATGGACTCCTCCTCCCGACCACATATAGCACAAGTAGCAGCTTGTGCAAGACCCCGTCGGAAGCACAACATATTCGAAGGCAAAGCATTATGGACAACAAGCCACATAAGGAATCAGATCTTCTCTGGGGCTTTGATCTTCCAAACCCACGACCGAGGCCTATCCTCACCTAGCCCACGTTGAGTGAGCAGCCAATAATAACCCGAGCGAACAGAATATTTACCATCCGTAGATCCCAACCAACACCATGAGTCTCTGGCAGCAGCATGCAGAACGAGGGGACCATATTCACGGACCTCTAGCTTGATGGCATCCGGCACATTGGTGGCAAGCGACTCCCACTGCCATCTCCCATCCTGGAAAACGTCCCCAACTTGCAGATCAAGGTCCACCGGATGGATGTCCGAGACTTTGCTAGCTACTGGCCCCGATCGCAGCCATGCATCGAACCAAAAATTGCATCGACCATCTCCGATTCTAACTCGACAACCATCCTCTAGCAACGGCCCAACCTTGCACAATGCACGATAAATGGCAGAGGCTACCGGCCTTGGAGTCGGGTACCCACCAACACAGCCATACTTGTGGGTAAGAAGTTGGACCCAGGGTTTTTGTACATTACAGCGGACATCCAAGTAGCATTTGCCTAGGAGGGCAACGTTCATGTCTCGGCTCGTACGAATACCAACACCTCCAAATGTTTTAGGGAGAGCCGCTTTACTCCAACCAACCAGATTCAAGCCATGGCCATGTGAGTCCTTCCAAATAAAATTTCGAATAATAGCATCAATCTTATGGCAAATGGTAGTCGGGAGCCACGTAGTTTGCATGGTGTAAGTGGCGATGGAAGCTAGCACCGATCTTGCCAATGTCAACCTGCCCGCTTTATTTAAAAGCCCACGTTTCCAAGTCGAGAGCCTGCCTGCCACTGAATCAACAAGAAACTGGTAGTGAAGGCTGTAATACCCGAGAATTTTCCGATATAAAATAAAACAATAATCAAATAAATAAATAATAAATAAAATAAATACTATAAATAAATAAACAAATCCAGCAAATAAAAGAAATAAATAAAGATAAGGAAATGAGAAATGAGACTTTTACTTAAAAAGGAATTAAAGGAATTTAATTAAATAAAAGGATGGATAAATGGTACACCAAAACCCGACACTAATGAACTCGAGTATTCGAGTCCAAAACATCCAATTAGACTGAGAATAAAATTTAGAGAGAAAGTAGAAACCCGAAGATACCCCGGGAATCGGAATTCGGGAGCATAGAGGGATAGAAACCCGAAAGAGAGGCGGAAAAGCACGACGGATCGCACGACCCGCCCGGACCGAAGTCCAGGCGAAGTCGGCGCGGTGGCCGCGCGGTGAAGGTGGTTCAGCGCGCCACGACCGCGCCACCCCACAGATTCGTTTGTTGCGTGAATCTCTCGCCCGAACGCGGATTTTTCGACTTTCGGTTGAACATCTCTTGACTCCAGACTTTTAGGTCGGTTGTGGACGCCCTAGGGATTTAGAATTCTATAAATAAGCCCCTTGGGAGCCCCAAACAAGTTTACAAAACCCTACAATCTTCTATACGTTCGAAACCCTAAATTCGGAGTCGACGGAAAGCACCAAACGGAGGCAGCAGCTTTGGACGAAAATCCAAGGTCTCCAAACGTTGTGGTAAGCTCTAGTCCAATAAATCTTTTCACTTTTCAATCCGAAAACGGATTCTAACTTCGGTTCTTTTCTTTCTACACTCCGTATCGAATCTAGATCGTAGAACCCGACGAACGGAGAGGAGAAATGGTGATCTGGAAGCCACGCCTCCGAATTAGACATCCCCGACATTCATAGACACTGTAAGTTAACCTTCCATGGTTTTGGGAGATTTTAAAACATTCGAAACCTAAAAGATTCAACAAGAACCATAAATCTGTCCACTTTTGTTTTTCTACCGACGCAACAGATTTGTTGAATTTTTCCGACCCTTAAAACGAACTCAAACGGAAAAACTTAAAACACGAAAAACGTTTCTAAGACTTAGACCTAGCTACTGTAAAAATTTGGGAATTTTTGGAGTTGATTTGTTATGTGAAAACCCGTTGAAACCGAACTGTTTGATTCTAGATCTTGAAATCTTGGACAGAACTTAGGAATGATCTTGATCACGTTTTTGACATAGGATCTAGGCTGTTTTAGATCTTTGGCCGAACATGAAAGTTGTAGATAAATGTCTTATGATGATCCCTGTCAAATTTCATTAAATTTGGAGTTGAATTGATATGGTAGAATTTGAAATCTTTGAACTGTGATGTATTAAACTCGGACAGATTTCTTCTTATGCGAAAATTGGCGATTTTGACCTACTTAGGTATCTCGGATTGAAAAAGTTAAAACACGAAAGTTGTAGATCTTGATGTTTCCGAGTCAGATATGAAATTTTGGAATTTTTGGAATTAAATCTGATTTTAGACGAATTTTGGAGTAAACTGTGATTTACCGAAACGAAATCTTGAAATCTTGTTGAAACATGGAATTGACCTTTAGGGTTGAAACGAATCGAGATATTATTTCTAAATTAATACAATGGAAGGCAGATTTTGAAAACTAAATCCCCTTACAAACTTGATAAATTAAAATTAGGGGTGAGTGCTCTGCAGGGTGCCCCCTAACGATTCACTTCGTGCCGTAATGGACGATGGTGACCCCGCGCGCTAAACTTGAGATATGGATTGCCTAAATGGCGAAACTTAGAGCCTACACTCTCGTGAATATCCGTATGGGTTTCCCGAGGCTCCGGAGTGGTACTGGGTATGGCTGATACGGTTGCGGCCGCCGGGCTACCGGCTAAACTTGTTGACATCGCGATGCTATCGTGAAACTTTGAAATACCAAATCAGGGATGTAATGGGGATTCTAAATTAAATTAAATTAGATTAAATTATGTTGTTGTCCAATTAAATTATTTAAATGCTTTATTTAAATTATGGCTTTTGTGATTAAACCATGTGATATGTGTTATTAAATAGAGCCCTGAGATAATTTAGGCTATTGGATACTTGATTAGATTAAATTATATATTATGTTATTATCATGCTTTTGTTAAATTATTAAATTAATGGCTTTTAAACCCTACGATCATGCATGTGTTAACTTACTCAACAATTTTGCTGACCAAAACCATTTTTATTCATTTCCTTACAGAATATGTGGAATGAGCATGTGTGAGCACGATTCATGCATGGGATTTTGGGGAACGCTTAATTTGCTTTTAAATTTCGTACTTAGACTATATTATGAACGGGCCTGTTTAACCCGTGTTTTGGCCATGTCGGCCCTTTTTATATTTTCCGCTGCGATACTGTATTAAACCAAATATTTCCGCTGCGCTATGCTATTACTATTTTCGAATTATATTGTATGGGCTATTTTGAATGATTTAAATGTTTTTAAATACTGCAATACCTAGCCTTGCATCTCTTTAGTAAGCTCGGAGAAACCGTGTCTTACTAGGGAGATGTGGCGGTGACATCCCGACCTGGGTACCAAAAATCGGGGTGTTACAAGTTGGTATCAGAGCCCGGCTATTTTTAAACTATTATTTTTAAACCATTACTATTTTTAAAATACTATTAATATTTTGACTATTATTTTAAATTTTAAATTATTATTTCCATGGAAAAGAAAATTTTTATTTTTAAAACCCATGGGAAAAATATATATATGGTGCATTAAATTATTATTGGGGGGAAATATCATTTGCATATGCATGTTGCATCTCTGCTATGAACTTAGATTCTTGGAGACTTGAACTTAGAATCTTGGCGAAACTTGAACTTAGCATCTAGGCAAAACTTGAACTTAGAATCTTGGAAACTCGAACCTAGAATCTTGGCGAATTGAACTTCGAATCTTGGCGAATATTAACTTAGATCTCTTGCTTACGCTAGATGGCTAGTCAGGACATGATGCAGTTGATGGTCAGGATGATGAGTGTACATCTCGATTCCCACCAAACCCTAGAGCAAATGAAGTACCGTATGGCTCAGTTGGAGGCCAATTTACATCACATGGGCAACTTGGGAGAGAGGCGGATCATCACCACATAAACCAACTCGAGCGCCAAGTCCAAACCCTCACTACACAAAACTTAATACTAAAGGAATACATCGATGCCCACGGGCAAGACTTAAACACTATCTTTGACGACCTACTACCGCCGAGTTCGGAGGAGGAAGATCCGGAGGAAGATCCTGCTACCCCACCGGGAGACGTCATGAGGCACTAGAGATTCTACTGTTAGACATTGTTCTGCTAGAAAAATATTTCTACTTTTGTACTAAAAATTTCTTTTGAGGAAATAAAATGCCCGATTTATTTTTTTAAATCGAAACAAAACAAGACAAAATAAAATAAAACCCCGAAGCATACGATGCTTCTCAATCCGAACAAAGCACCACGTGCTAAATTACTACACACATATACATTCATAGAAATTGCTTAGACTATATGCTAAATTCACCAGCCCTAATCTATCATATTTGTACCAGAATGGCACCCAGAGGAAGAGGAAGAGGAAGAACTCAAACCACTCCCCAAACCACCACTGAGATACCTACTGAAACACCACCAAACGTCACTGAACCAATTCAACCTGATGAGGAACAACCCCAAGGTGCGCAGGACGCCCCCGCACCGAACAATGTGGGCGATCGTCTTAGGACGATAGAGGAAGTGTTGATTGCGCTCGGAAACGCGCAAGTCAACCAGGGTCAAGCTGCGGCGGTACCTCCGCCCCAAGCTCGCCCTAACTACCTGGCGATGGTGAATCCCTACCAGCCGCCCCACTATGCTGGTGAGGAGGATCCAGCTAAACTGGAGGAATGGATCCGGACTTTTGACAAGCTGCTGGGAGCGGTCAAATGTCCGGAAGGAGAGAGGGTACATGTCGCTTCATACTACTTGGGAGGCGAAGCGGATGACTGGTGGCAAGCAACGCAAGCCAAACTGACTGAAGATGACGAGCCTTACTCGTGGATGGAGATGATGGAACTACTCAGGGATCGATTCTATCCCTTGAGTACCAAAGCTGCCATGTACGAAGAATTCCTGTCGTTGAAGCACGGAAGCCAAACGGTGCAGGAATACTACACCCGCTTCAAGGAGCTGGTGAGGTTCGCACCAAGGCTAGTGCCTACTGATGCGGAAAAGGCACAGAAGTTCGAGATGGGACTGAACCTGTCTGTGCGCGAAGTGATCGCGGGGGTACACTACCCCGACTTGCAAGCCGTATACGATCGCGCTGTAGCGGTAGCACGCGTGCAGCAGCTGAAAAGAAGGGTGAGTGGGGAGTCCAGCAGGGGTCCTCAAGACAAGAGAAGTCGAGATTCACGAAACGAGAACAACACTGGAAGGAACGAGCAGCGCAGAGGGTCGAATAGGCCCCAGCAAAACAACACTGGGAGGAGGTTCAATCAAGAAGATCCGGTACCGCCTTGCCCGAGATGTGGACGACCACACCTGGCAAGGGGATGCCCGCAACAAGGCGCCTGTTACCGATGCGGTCGAATGGGTCACGTTCGACGGGATTGTCGAACTAGGCTCGAGAACATAACGAAGAGGGACGATTTGGTCGCGGGGCAAGAACAGCCTCAAAACCAAAACGGGCGAAACGGCAATAACCAAGGGTACAGACCCCCTCAAAATAGGCCGCAAAACCAGAACCAGAACCAACGACCTCCGCCCCCACAGAATCAAAACCAGCAACAAAATCAACAGCCGAATGTGAATCAGCAGGGCAATCAGGGACGCCCTGTGGGGAGGCTCAATGTGGTAAACCAAGCGGACGTGCCTGCGCAAGGAGAGGTGATGGCAGGTACATTTTATGTGTTGAATACGCCCCTTAGAGTTCTATTTGATTCTGGAGCTAGTTGTTCAATTATAGCATCAAGGATAGTGCCTGAGTTAGATCTACCTAAGTGCGAGAGAATTAGCTTAGGAATTCAATTGCCTTCTGGAGAAGTAGTGTCTTGCTCCAAACGATATAATGGAATTCCTATAGTGATAAAGAACGTAGAATTCTTCGCGAACTTAGTAGAATTTAACTTAAGAGACTTTGACATCATACTGGGGATGGATTGGCTATCCCAGTATAAAGCGGTGATCAAATGCCAAAAGCAAAAGATCACCTTGTCAAAAAGTAGGGGAAAGAGAGTTATCTTTTACTCTCAGCCCCCTAAGAAAAGTAACAAAATTGTTAGTGCACTTAAACTAAGTAACTTGATGCGTAAGGGGTATGAACTATATGCGTGCTATGTGCACAACCTTGAGGCGGAAGAGAACAAGGTTGATAGCATACCAGTGGTAAGAGAATACCCGGACGTGTTCCCTGAAGACGTTCCGGGCATGCCACCTGAGAGAGATCTTGAATTCACGATAGATCTCATTCCGGGGACAGAGCCTGTCTCGAAAGCTCCGTACCGGATGGCACCACTGGAAATGAAGGAGTTAAAGGAACAACTCGAGGAGCTATTGGGAAAAGGTTACATAAGACCGAGTACGTCCCCTTGGGGAGCACCGGTTTTGTTTGTCAAGAAGAAAGACGGAGGACTACGTCTTTGCATAGATTACCGAGGACTAAACCAAGTGACCATTAAGAATAAATACCCCCTACCGAGAATAGAGGATCTGTTTGATCAACTGAAGGGAGCTTCAATATTCTCGAAGATCGATTTGCGATCTGGGTATCATCAATTGAGGATTGCCGAGAAGGACATTCCGAAGACAGCATTTCGAACACGATATGGCCATTACGAGTTCACAGTGTTATCCTTCGGGTTAACAAATGCTCCGGCCATGTTCATGAATCTCATGAACAACGTGTTCCGAGAATTGTTAGACCAGTGTGTCGTAGTGTTCATCGACGACATCCTGATCTACTCAAAGAGCGAGGAAGAGCATGCAAAACACTTACATCAAGTGTTGGAAACCTTGCGAAGAAATCAGCTATACGGCAAGCTGTCGAAATGTGACTTCTGGCTGAAAGAAGTGGCATTTCTCGGACACATAGTATCCGTTGATGGAGTATCAGTGGATCCGGCAAAAGTCTCTGCCGTAACTGAATGGGCAAATCCGAAAAGTCCAACGGAAATAAGGAGTTTCCTTGGATTAGCTGGATATTATAGACGATTTGTGAAGGACTTTTCAAGGATTGCACGTCCTTTGACCCAGCTGCTGAAGAAAGGAGCAAAATACGAGTGGACCGAAGCGTGTGAGACTTCGTTTCAAGAGCTGAAGAAACGACTCACAACCACACCCGTATTAACATTACCATCAGAGAATGGTGACTTCGAAGTATATAGCGATGCTTCGAAGGAAGGTTTAGGTTGTGTTTTGATGCAAGACTCGAGAGTCGTAGCCTATGCATCACGCCAACTAAAACCCCACGAGGAAAATTATCCGACACACGACCTGGAGTTGGCAGCGGTCGTATTCGCTCTAAAGATATGGAGACATTATCTTTATGGGCGGAAGTGTCGAATGTTCACCGACCACAAGAGCTTGAAATATATATTCACTCAGAAGGAGTTGAATTTGAGACAGCGAAGGTGGTTGGAACTTATTAAAGACTACGATTTAGAGATAGCATACCACGAGGGGAAGGTGAATGTGGTAGCCGATGCCCTAAGTCGGAAAACTCAACACGTGACAAACTCGTTGGTAATTCCGCCGGCATTGTACATGGATTTGGCAAGATTGGGGTTAGAACTTGTGCATTCTGGCACAGTGAGAGAAACGGTCAATGCCATGGTAGTAGAAACTCCCATATTGGACGAGATTCGACTCGCTCAACCGGGCGATCCGAAACTCGAGAAGATAAAAGGGTATATTGCCGAAGGAAAGGCAATAGGATTTGCTGTCCACGAGGATGGAAGCATCCGTTTTAAAGGCAGATGGTGTGTGCCTTTTAAATGTGCCGAATTGAAGCAAAGGTTGATGGAGGAAGGGCACAACACGCCATATTCCGTACATCCCGGAGGTGACAAGCTATACAAAGATCTGAAGAAGATCTATTGGTGGCCGGGAATGAAGAAGGAAGTGGCAAATTTCGTGGCGAGATGTCTCACCTGCCAAAAGGTTAAGGCAGTGCGACATAAACCCTTAGGATTGATGCAACCACTAGAAATTCCAAGTTGGAAGTGGGATAGCATCTCAATGGACTTTGTCTCGGGATTACCCCGATCACCTAAAGGCATGAACAAGATTTGGGTGATTGTGGATAGGCTAACGAAGACAGCCATATTTATCCCAATGAAAGACACGTGGACTATGGACCAACTGGCCCGAGCCTACATTGATAATGTGGTACGACGACATGGAGTACCACATGATATCATTTCCGATAGAGACAGTAGATTTGTTTCTCATTTCTGGATGGAGTTACAAAAAGCTCTCGGTACTCAAATCAAAATGAGCACCGCATTCCACCCGATGACGGATGGACAAACCGAAAGAACAATCCAAACACTAGAAGACATGCTGAGAGCATGTGTGTTGGAGTTCAAAGGAAATTGGGAATCTCATTTACCCTTGATTGAGTTTTCCTATAATAATAGCTACCATGCTAGTATCGGCATGGCACCTTTCGAGGCATTGTATGGACGAAAGTGCCGAAGCCCTTTGAGCTGGGAAGAAAACGATAAGTCCGTGGTAGTGGGACCACAACTTATCGAAGACATGGCTCAACAAATCAAAGTGATCCAAGGGAAGATGAAAGCCGCTCAAGACCGTCAAAAGAGTTATGCCGACGTGAGACGACGAGACCTAGAATTTTAAGTGGGAGATAGGGTCATGCTAAAGATATCACCCATGAAGGGGGTGATGCGCTTTGGCAAATGAGGGAAGTTAAGTCCTCGATACATAGGACCTTACGAAATTCTAGAACGAGTCGGAACTCTAGCCTACCGATTGGCTTTACCGCCACACTTAGATAGAGTTCATAATGTCTTCCATGTCTCGCAACTAAAGAAGTATGTGCCGGACCCGACACATGTACTACAACTGGAGATAATTGAGCTAGACGAAGATTTGACTTACGAAGAAGTCCCAGTGCGTATTCTCGATACTAAGGAACGAGTAACGAGGAACAAAACCATCAAAATGATCAAGGTTCTTTGGTCAAACCACGAAAGTGAGACGGCAACTTGGGAAGTAGAATCCGATATGAGAGAACGATACCCGACATTGTTCCAAACCGATACCGACACAGTTATGGGGACATAACTGCAATCTTAAGGGGGAGAGGATGTCATACCCCCTAATTTTTCGTGCATTTTTGTAAACTTTTGAACTACGTTATGGCTTGATCCCTTTACCGGGTACGTAGGCAGCTTAGAAGTTTTAATTCTAAGTTCAGTCACAAAACAATAAAACAAACACAAGACCTTAGCACGAGACGAGAAAAGCCGAAACACAACTCCGAGGACGAAGTTGATTCTTAAGGAGGGTAGACTGTAATACCCGAGAATTTTCCGACATAAAATAAAACAATAATCAAATAAATAAATAATAAATAAAATAAATACTATAAATAAATAAACAAATCCAGCAAATAAAAGAAATAAATAAAGATAAGGAAATGAGAAATGAGACTTTTACTTAAAAAGGAATTAAAGGAATTTAATTAAATAAAAGGATGGATAAATGGTACACCAAAACCCGACACTAATGAAGTCGAGTATTCGAGTCCAAAACATCCAATTAGACTGAGAATAAAATTTAGAGAGAAAGTAGAAACCCGAAGATACCCTGGGAATCGGAATTCGGGAGCATAGAGGGATAGAAACCCGAAAGAGAGGCGGAAAAGCACGACGGATCGCACGACCCGCCCGGACCGAAGTCCAGGCGAAGTCGGCGCGGTGTCCGCGCGGTGAAGGTGGTTCAGCGCGCCACGACCGCGCCACCCCACAGATTCGTTTGTTGCGTGAATCTCTCGCCCGAACGCGGATTTTTTGACTTTCGGTTGAACATCTCTTGACTCCAGACTTTTAGGTCGGTTGTGGACGCCCTAGGGATTTAGAATTCTATTAATAAGCCCCTTGGGAGCCCCAAACAAGTTTACAAAACCCTACAATCTTCTATACGTTCGAAACCCTAAATTCGGAGTCGACGGAAAGCACCAAACGGAGGCAGCAGCTTTGGACGAAAATCCAAGGTCTCCAAACGTTGTGGTAAGCTCTAGTCCAATAAATCTTTTCACGTTTCAATCCGAAAACGGATTCTAACTTCGGTTCTTTTCTTTCTACACCCCGTATCGAATCTAGATCGTAGAACCCGATGAACGGAGAGAAGAAACGGTGATCTGGAAGCCACGCCTCCGAATTAGACATCCCGGACGTTCATAGACACTGTAAGTTAACCTTCCATGGTTTTGGGAGATTTTAAAACATTCGAAACCTAAAAGATTCAACAAGAACCATAAATCTGTCCACTTTTGTTTTTCTACCGACGCAACAGATTTGTTGAATTTTTCCGACCCTTAAAACGAACTCAAACGGAAAAACTTAAAACACGAAAAACGTTCCTAAGACTTAGACCTAGCTACTGTAAAAATTTGGGAATTTTTGGAGTTGATTTGATATGTGAAAACCCGTTGAAACCGAACTGTTTGATTCTAGATCTTGAAATCTTGGACAGAACTTAGGAATGATCTTGATCACGTTTTTGACATAGGATCTAGGCTGTTTTAGATCTTTGGCCGAACATGAAAGTTGTATATAAATGTCTTATGATGATCCCTGTCAAATTTCATTAAATTTGGAGTTGAATTGATATGGTAGAATTTGAAATCTTTGAACTGTGATGTATTAAACTCGGACAGATTTCTTCTTATGCGAAAATTGGCGATTTTGACCTACTTAGGTATCTCGGATTGAAAAAGTTAAAACACGAAAGTTGTAGATCTTGATGTTTCCGAGTCAGATATGAAATTTTGGAATTTTTGGAATTAAATCTGATTTTAGACGAATTTTGGAGTAAACTGTGATTTACCGAAACGAAATCTTGAAATCTTGTTGAAACATGGAATTGACCTTTAGGGTTGAAACGAATCGAGATATTATTTCTAAATTAATTCAATGGAAGGCAGATTTTGAAAACTAAATCCCCTTACAAACTTGATAAATTAAAATTAGGGGTGAGTGCTCTGCAGGGTGCCCCCTAACGATTCACTTCGTGCCGTAATGGACGATGGTGACCCCGCGCGCTAAACTTGAGATATGGATTGCCTAAATGGCGAAACTTAGAGCCTACACTCTCGTGAATATCCGTATGGGTTTCCCGAGGCTCCGGAGTGGTACTGGGTATGGCTGATACGGTTGCGGCCGCCGGGCTACCGGCTAAACTTGTTGACATCGCGATGCTATCGTGAAACTTTGAAATACCAAATCAGGGATGTAATGGGGATTCTAAATTAAATTAAATTAGATTAAATTATGTTGTTGTCCAATTAAATTATTTAAATGCTTTATTTAAATTATGGCTTTTGTGATTAAACCATGTGATATGTGTTATTAAATAGAGCCCTGAGATAATTTAGGCTATTGGATACTTGATTAGATTAAATTATATATTATGTTATTATCATGCTTTTGTTAAATTATTAAATTAATGGCTTTTAAACCCTACGATCATGCATGTGTTAACTTACTCAGCAATTTTGCTGACCAAAACCATTTTTATTCCTTTCCTTACAGAATATGTGGAATGAGCATGTGTGAGCACGATTCATGCATGGGATTTTGGGGAACGCTTAATTTGCTTTTAAATTTCGTACTTAGACTATATTATGAACGGGCCTGTTTAACCCGTGTTTTGGCCATGTCGGCCCTTTTTATATTTTCCGCTGCGATACTGTATTAAACCAAATATTTCCGCTGCGCTATGCTATTACTATTTTCGAATTATATTGTATGGGCTATTTTGAATGATTTAAATGTTTTTAAATACTGCAATACCTAGCCTTGCATCTCTTTAGTAAGCTCGGAGAAACCGTGTCTTACTAGGGAGATGTGGCGGTGACATCCCGACCTGGGTGACCAAAAACCGAGGTGTTACAAAGGCTCCGCGCTGCCCCATAGAATACCGGAAAACCGAGATATTTCCCAAGCTCCTGAGTAAAGCCAATATTGAGAATGGCCGAAATATCATTCTTGGTCTGAGGAGGCACTGCCGCCGACGCATAGGCAAGGGATTTTTGAGCATTGATCCGAAGCCCAGCTTGAATAGCAAAGTTGCTCAGAACCCCATCCAAGCACCTAGTGCTATCTAAAGAAGCTTCCTAGAACAATAGAAGGTCATCCGCGAACATAAGATGTGAAATAGGAGGTGTGTTCCGAGCCAACTTAACTGGAACCACTGTCCCAAGTTAACTTTTTCCAGGATAGAGCGAGATAACTTCTCCATAACTATAATAAACAGATACGGGGAGAGAGGATCCCCTTGACGAAGCCCCTTCGCCGGAGAGATGGCGGGTAAGAGCCCACCATTCCATAGTATATTGTAGACGGGGGACCTCACAAAACATAATGATCTTTCTGAGCGAGTGAGGAAGCCCCATCTCCCCAAGGCAAGACTCCAAAAAATCCCAATCAACATTGTCGTATGCCTTTTCAAGATCGATCTTAAGAAGGAATTCTTTCTTACGACGATGTTTAATGTGGAAGGTATTCACCACTTATTGAAGAATAATAGCATTCCCCGTCGTCCCTCTGCCTGGAATAAATGCTGACTGGAACGGCCCAATAAAGTTCTTGAGAATAGGCCGAAGCCGATGCACAATAACCTTCGTCAAAATTTTGTAGCTCACATTACACAGACTGATAGGCCGAAATTGGCGGACCTCCCTGGGGATCTCGACCTTGGGAATGAGGCGAATAAGAGTAGCTGCTATAGAAGGATCAAACCTGCCATGAGACATAGCATCCTGGACGAAGTGGCAAATAGAATTCCCCACAATATTCCAATAAGTTTTGTAGAAAATAGTAGGAAATCCGTCGGGGCCGGGCGCCGAATAACTATTCATCCCCATAACCACATCTTTCACTTCCTGGTTCGAGACTTCTCGGTCCAGTCCCTCCACAATCGGAATAGAATCCAATGGAGCTAACGTAGGTCGACTGTTGGGGCAAGGCAACCTCATGCCATATAAATTCCCAAAATGGTCCATAACATGAGTGCGAAGGGCACTGTCATCCGTCACCCAGTGGCCGTTGACCTCCAGTCCCATAATATTATTTCTTTGCCTACGGATCATGGTCTTCGAGTGGAAATAGCGAGTGTTACGATCACCCATAGTAACCCACTTGTCCCGGGACTTTTGGAACCACATCATCTCTTCTTGAGCCAAGATACCATCAAGCTCAAGCATGAGCTCTTGCTCCAGGCGAGCCATACAAGCGGAGTCGATGCCAGCTAGGACACGGCGGACACCCGCAAGCCTCCTAAGGATCTTGCACTTACGCCGTGGGATGTTGCCAAAACAAGTCCTGTTGAAGTGGATGGACGAATTTTGCACCTGCTGCAGTTTCTCCATCAGGGACGGACCACTCAGCAGCCAAGAGGAATCAACAACATGTTCATAGTGGTTATGAGAGGACCACATGCACTCCCAACGAAACGGGCGAGGGGCCGCGGGCGTAGGTTGTTGAAAGCAACGCAAGAGAAGCCCATTGTGATCCGAAGCACGTCTTTGGAGCACCTCGACAAAGCCCTCAGGGAAATGATTCCCCCAGATAAGGTTTGCCACTGCCCTATCTAAGCGCCGGCGAGCAAGAGCCCCCCCTGTCGTATTCCGTTGCCACGTAAAGATGTCACCCACTGTATGTAAAGTCTGGAGCCCGCAATCATCTAACATGGAACAGAAATCCAAGGTCTGGTTGTCATTAAAAGCCATGCCAAAATTTCCATTAGCCGAAGTAATAGAATTCCAGTCTCCAATTGCGAGCCATGGCCCTTCCACAATCTAAGCCACCTGTCGCATAGCCTCCCAGTCCAACCCTCTCCGGTTGGCACATGGATTTGCATATACCGCAGTAAATGTCCATGTCGCAAGGTCTCGACAGACTTTAAAGGTGGCCAATCTAGGACGTCCGTCAATGCATGAGTAGGAAAAAGGCGTCCCAATACGAGCTAAAATCCATAGGCCTCCTGCTTGTCCTTCCGGATCAGCAATGAATAACGATTCATAGTCCAGTTTGTAGAAGAAAACTTTAACCCTATCGAACACCCCTCGGGGTTCCATGAATATGGCCACTGACGGGCGTAAGGTTCGCAAAACATCAGCAATGTGTCTTTGAGTTGTCTTGTTCATGGCTCCACGAATATTCCATGACAAGAGCGAAAACTCTCTGAACTCAATCATCATAAAAACAATGGTAAGAAAAAGGCTTTTAGATGGCCTCTCCAGAAGCCATCGCCACATCTCCCCCATCCTCCGACCTTGGCTCATGTCCAGCCCCAGATTGCGGCTCCAACGCATTCCCCATGGTAGTATCTCCTATGACTTCCACTGCATGGTTCAACCTCGTCATGATCCCTGATGAGACTGATACAGACAATCCAGAATCACCTTCCAAAAGATGGGCATATTTGGCAGGGAATAACTTAGTTGCCTCAGCAGCTTTCCTATCCACTTGCTCGGCTAGATCAGAGTCGTCAGTCTGGGTGCGCTTGGCACCATTCGGCGGGCCCTTTTCTTGATTCATCTTCTTGGTCGAAGATCCAGTCTTGGTCTTACCAGGCCAACTGGAATTCGAGTTCTTGCCTGATCGAGGCTTAGGAGGAGTATCTAAGGCCTTGGGGGCCAGTCCAGTAAATTTAAAAATCGTGGGCTTTTTAGGGTTTGGCACACGAGGTTTCCGACGCTTGACCACCATCCATTCCCCTAATCCCAAGTCTTCCTGAGATCCGGAGTCTGTAGCAGGAAGATTTGGAGGATCCCTATTCACCTCACTGATAATATCCACTCTTCCCTTAATCAACGGAACTTCCTTGCCAACAATATCCTTATTAGCGGAAGTTTCCTTGGCAGTGATATCTTTCCCAAGATGCATCCAATTTGGTGAATCTTTGGGATCTCCTCCCATAGCAGCCCGCCCCATAGGGGTACTGGCGGCCGGCAGCTGGCCGGATAGATGATGAGCGCCAGGCGACACTGGCGGAGCACTCGTTCCAGGGACTCCCGCCTGAGACTGGCCAGTGGCAGACAGACATTTATCATGCAAGTGACCGAAGCGCCCACACTTCATGCATAGCGTATGTAATCCCTCATACGCAACTCGAACCAACTCGCCCTCAACTTCAATGGTTCCTAATAGGGGCTTCTCAAGACTAATCTCTACGCAAACCCTAGCGTATCGGCCACGAGAGATAGATCGGGTGTTCGGATCGATTTTAATAAAGGTACCAATAGCTGTAGCAATGACCCTCAATGCGTTCTCCTTGTAAAAGGCCGGATTAAGATCCGGAAACCGCACCCAAGTTTGAATGGTATTCACTTTCGATTTCGCCGGATTGAACTTTTCCGTCCAACGAGAGATCGCAATACAATGATCGAAAATCATCCACGGGCCTCCAGTGAGGACCTTCCCACGGTCCTCTGGCACTGCAAACTTCGCTAGAAAGCAACCATAACCGATGTCCAGGACATCAAAGTGCCCAGACAATTTCCATGCACGGGTTACCCTCTCCTTGAAGATATTGTACCCCACCGTAGTCCCCAAGACCTTGAGGATCAAGGTATCCCGCCAGGGATGCCACATCTCCTCAAGCACCGATCTCGCAAACTTGATACTTGGACAATGTTTGTGTAAGCCAGTAGAGTTGATGGACGCTAGGTTTTCTGTTAACCAATCACGAGGATCACCTTGATGCAACGAAGGCAAGGAGGTACCAGACTTGAGGGCATCACTGAAAGAACGGGTAGGGTCAGACGTTGGTGTAGAGACAGGCGGGTGAGCAGATGCCGGAGCGGAGTCCGACGACAAGCTTGGAGAAGGAGGATCGGGAGGACGCTCGAGAGAAACCATTGGAGAAGGATGATTGATTTAAATAAGAAAAATCTTCTAAATTTCAGGGATAATGAATGGAAAGAGTTGCATCATTTAAGATCATGTATGTAGTGTAGATTCCTATACATTTGAAAGTGTATTTGTTTTTTAAGTTAGTATTACTTATCCCTGTGTCAACGACAAGAATGAAACGAGTTTTATTAACAATGGTACTGTTTACTTTATTTATAATGGGATTGTTGAATGATTGTTTACTTTTCTTATAACGGGACCGTTTACTATATGGACGTTAGTATTAATGCTATTGTATAATGATAGCAATACATAAGATTTCTTGTACTTAATAATAGTACTTAATATTTTGTACTCCCGTTGTCTCAATAAACTTGTCTTGTTTGACTCATATGTACCATCCAATATATTTTTTAAACTATTAATATCTCTAAACATGTAGAACTAAAAATTATATGGTATATATATCTAAAGTTTTATGATTAAAAAAATTTAATAATACCGGACTCGACTATTTATTTCAAATATATAATTACAATAAAATTAAGTAGAAGTTAGATAATGAATATATAGTATAAAAAGTCACATATGACACATTAGATGGGATGGAGGGAGTAGTTTATATTATTTTGAATTCAACATTTTTAGTACTTTTATAATAATTATTTTATTAAAATTAATTATATTAACTAACAAAAATGACCTACCAAATTAATTTCCTGAATCCGCCACTGGCTGGGAATATAGTGTTATTGTATAGTGAGCCTACAGCTAGGGGTGGTAAATTGGTTGGGTTAATCGGGTACCCAACCTGAACCCGAAAAATGTGGGGATTGCTTGTGTCGGCTTTTTTTAGTTAAAAAAAAAACTCGAAGTCGGGTACTCGAATCCGAAACAATAGATCTGGTCGGGGATCGGGTTTAACAAGTGAACCCGAATTCCCCGACCGGGTACCCGACTAACCCAATGATTTTTTTTTTATTTTATGGTATGGCCGTTCTTCTCCTCTCCACAATGCAAATCTTCCAAATCACAAGTAAAATGGAAGTTGCCTTTTTTTTTTTGGGTTACAG
This sequence comes from Hygrophila difformis, assembly GCA_030278955.1. Lineage (NCBI taxonomy): Eukaryota > Viridiplantae > Streptophyta > Magnoliopsida > Lamiales > Acanthaceae > Hygrophila > Hygrophila difformis. The sequence continues at coordinate 29,759,835 of JAOANR010000013.1, read as the reverse complement.
GAAGTTGCCTTTTGAATTTACACATTCCATTATTCTATTGCAATTAAAAATTTAAAACGCCAATTTCTAAATCCATCCTCAACCTCAAGTTGTCTCCAAGAGTAAAAGTGATCTTTCACACACGTTTGCATGTTAGACTTCATAATACATTGCTTTTTAATGATTTAGTGTTCGTATATTTGGTTGTTTCTTGTTATTAGAGATTTTTTTAAAAAAAAATAATTAAAAATTTAAATAAAATAAAATAAAAGAGGGAATTGGGTACCCGACCCGACATATCGGGTACCCACCTATGTTGGGTTCTGTTCAGGTAATTCAATACTATATCCGAACCCGACTAAACCGAAACCTCCAAATCCGACCCGACTAAACCATCCGCAAATTCGCCAATTGTTAGTGAAGTATTTGAGGGCTTCAACTGCACGGTTTTTGATGCCCCAAATCTTCCCCAAGCAGAAGCAATAGCAATATCCTCTTACATTATGTTCATTTTTGTTGTTATTCTAATTGTCATGATATTTTTGGTTATATGCATATTGCACAAAAGTTTTTGCATGACAACTACGGAAGAGTATTTTAGGTGTTCGTTATCTACTGTTTGTTTCATGAACAATTTTTAGATATTGAAATTCCCAATCGGTAAAAAGAATCAACCTACATTGGACTACAATGGAGTGATGTTTGCTCTTTCATTTTGTTAGCTGGTGCAGTTGGCGAGATTTGCAAGTTCAGAAGATTTCAAGCAACGAGGAATCAATAAGCTTACATCAGTTCTCAACTAATTTAGTAGTTATGTCCATTTTTTGCCTTTCATTGTCAAGTTAATTTCTTACTACTTATCGGTTAATACACATATGTACACTCGAGACCAAGTCTGCTGTGACCGATGCTGAAGCGAGTCACAATGGCTGCTCTATATTTAACCACAGACCATGTGTCATCTGTCAAGTTATGGGATGCTGCTCGGTGAGTTCTTTATGTTTTATTCATTGCCTTTGTGTGCTGCACTCCTTTCACCATATTCATTTATGAGATTTTCGATATTCTATTGTTTGAATATTGATCAATTGGATTTGTTGTAGTCTTCCTCTTTGCCAAAAATTTTGGAATATTCCATATAATTATTTTTAAATTTTGTTTGAGTTCGAGAACCAGTAAAGGAAAATCCAACCTGGAGCAGGTAAAACATTTTCAAACAGTAAATACGCATCTTATTTCTTTAGCCCATCTCCTTCCCCTTGCTTATCCAATGCCAACTGCCCCTGCTACTGTAATGGTATACATAAATACTCTAGCCCCTACTGCTGCTGTTTTGTTGACACTGTGCTCCACAGTTCCCTTCTGTGTTCGCTGTTGTTTTCCATAATCGCCAATCTGTTTTTCTGTGTAATGATAAAAGTGTTGATGAATTTTGAGAATAACTTGTTTGCATAATATATTGGTTCCTGCGTTTGCTCATCTTGTGTATATTTCTTGGTTGTCAAACATTTGCATATTTATTCTTTTATTCTTTAAGTCTTTGATTCATCTTTTATTCTTTATTCATAATTTCATTACGCTTAGTTCATCTCTATAAAATTCTGAGAGTCTTCTTCGTCCATTTTCCTATATTTCTTAGGACATCGTCTTTTCATGTCAAAGACACGGGTTTGTTCTATTTTTTTATTTTATTTAATTTTTTCGTTACTTCTATTTTATTATATTTTTGGTGTTTACTTTGACAGGTAAACTAAAGGTGCACAAGGATGCATATGTTGATGATTAGTTAAACTAATTGGCTTTTTGCCGCTATTAACAGCTCTCTGGCCAATCTCTCGCGCCGAAGCCCCAGCTGCCTCCACCTGCAATATTGCCCCTCCAGCCCTTTATGCTACTCTTATTTGGTAATTACTTAATTTTCCATGGTCATGAGTGCACTCTTTTTGAAAAAATACCTCGGGCCTTTTCGATTCAACACTCTCTATTTTGATTACGGGTGTGGCTCAATTTTTTTCAAGTTGGAATTTGGAATTCAGCGCTCTCATTTTGGTTTTGGTTTATTTACAATGGATTTGGGATTCAACGCTCTCACTATGGTTTATTCAGCTCCAAATTAGCTATTGCCTCTAATTATCAATATCTTTAGGCTTCATTGGGTTCTAACTGCTTTCTTTTGAATTTTTATTGAATTATTTTCGTGATATGATGCATTCTTTTGCCATATGTGAATATCTTGCTCCTATTGTGGTGCAATTATAGTATATAATTCGAAGATAAATTGGCATTTTTTCTAATGGGGCATCCGCGAAGTAAACACTTGGAGATAATTTCTTTTGGTTGCTTGATGATATTGTCACCATTAGTTAGTGTGAGAGTTGCGTATTCTAATTTTTGCCCTCCCGTGTGTGATAATCTTTTTCAAAATGATTTATCTGGCTTGGGATATAGTTGTTTCAGTCCTTTTATTCCAATCAAATCCCGTTCCTTATGAGTTTAATAAATGTTGTAAATTGCCACTGCATTTTATAACTGGATCAAGCTGGAAGAGGCACATTTTCTGTAAACAATGGTATATTAGTAAATGAAATGGAATACAAGTAAGTGGGTGAGATTTGATTACCCGAGGATATTGTAAAAGATGGTTGTTCCGAAGGTTAACCGAGGGCTTGACCAGAAATATTGAAAGAGACATAGTACTCAAGTGGGCTGGCATTTGTTAACTTTAGCTCATCATCGACTTTTAGTTGATAAACGCGGCATAATTCATGCCAACGATAATCATTGTAGATAAAAAAAGGGGGAAAGGGGGGGGGGGATGGTATTTTAAAGTGAATGTCCATTGGCGTAGTGCCCTTTGTACTGAAATGGATGTATCTTCAAGAGGACTGTGAATACTATCACTGAACGCCCGTGGTAGGACCTGCACAGAGAAGTAATGCAAATGTTTTTTTTATAAGTGAAGTGTCACTAGGACTGGCAAGTATAAAATTTAATTGATCTTTCTCATACCGTGACTGTTCTGAAATTGTCTTCGAGGATCAACTTTGTTTCCATAAAGGGGTTGGATATGAAGTTGCAGAATAAGTTATCAATGCGATCTAAACTTTACCAGCATATATGATGCATGAACGATTCAAAATAATAGTGGAAGTTGCTTTTCACATATACGTTGCTGGCAGGCACTTATCATTCCTTTCCTAAACTTCAACGGGAGTTGTGGAAAAAATTGTTGGCGACATTGTTGGAAACAAATGAATTGTTCACTTAGTTGTTGGAAACTAGATTCATTCCTTTCCTAAACTTCAACCTTAGTTGTGGAAAACATTGTTGGCGAACATATTTACTTCTAACACTGTGTTATCATATCTGTGATCAACTGATGATAAAATGCCTACTACCAACTTATATGTGAGAAGCAACTTCCACAATTATTTTGAATCATTCATGCAGCATATATGTTGGTAAAGTTTAGATCGCATTGATAACCTATTCTGCATCCTCATATCCAACCCCTTTATGGAAACAAAGTTGATCCTCGAAGACAATTTCAGAACAGTCACGGTATGAAAAAGATAAATTAAATTTTATTCTTGCCAGTCCTAGTGACACTTCACTCATAAAAAAACATTTGCATTACTTCTCTGTGTAGGTCCTACCACGGGCGTTCAGTGACAGTATTCACGGCCCTCTTGCAGATACATCCATTTTAGTGCAAAGCGCACTACCCCAATGGATATTCACTTTCAAATACCATCCCCCTTATTTTTTTTAATCTACAATGACTATCGTTGGCATGAATTATGTCGCGTTCATCAACTAAAAGTCGTGATGAGCTAAAGTTAACAAATGCCGGCCCACTTGAGTACTATGTCTCTTTCAATATTTCTGGTCAAGCCCTGGGTGAACCTTCGGAACCATCTGTTACAATATCCTCGGGTAATGAAATCTCACCCACTTACATGTATTCCATTTCATTTATAAATATACCATTTCATTTCGTTTTTTACAGATACAGCAACCTACATTGTTATGGACTCCGAAGATGACCCAGACACCATCATCTCTATCAGTTCTGATGATTCAGACGACAACACTCTTGATTTCTTTCAAGTTGACATCAAACCATCCCACAAAACGACTCTTGTAAAGCTAATCTCACATATGATACACTTATACATCATAGATATCCATGTACATCAATAGCATGCTTCATTGTAAATAGACTATTCCTGTCAACTTCTGGCAACACCATGCTTTGAATTCAAATGATAAATTGTACTCCCTCTATCCCATTTGAAATGTCTCATTTCATTTCTGCACACAATCCAATGCACTTTTTTAATCGTTGATATCTCAAAATATATACAACTAAAAATTATATAAAATATATATTATAAAACTATACGATTAGACGAATCTAACCAGACAAAACTCGACTATTTTTTTAAATATATAATTACAATAATATTGAGTCAAAGTTGAATAATGAACAGTGTCAAAAAGTCAAACGGGACAATTCAACTGGGACGGAGGGAGTACATGAAGTTCGGGAATGCTGGCACAACTTACGAAATGCAGCTAAGGTATACACATGTGACACGCCCGGGGTGTAACGACTCATTGAAGATAGCCATGGGATGGCCACACTTCTTTCCAAAATGTAAGATGCTGGTCAACGAAGCTTGGAAGTTCACAATAATTTCCAAGACTAACTGTCGAAGACGGAACGAATTCCTCTTCCAAGAAGATATGGTCCGATCGAACTATTAAATTCAATGTTCAATAGTCTTATCTTTGAAATACACCATCTAAATTGTATCTCAGCATGTCTTATATTTATAGAGTGCCGATAATTACTGTACCACGACACTCTTTATGTTCTGAGAAATCGTGTATTGTTATTTTCTTTATTGTATAATACTACTCCCTTCTTTTCAGCATTCTCAACGCATTTCAATTCCTTATTCATTCACTTCACTGCTTATAAATAACTATTTCCTCATTTTAGCTCAACCCAGATACAAATCCAGCCCTAAATCAAGATAGGAAAAAATTAATCATTTAAAACTATGTCCAAAACCACCATATTCAAATAAATCAATTTTTTTTAAATCCTCATATCATAAACTAAATAACACTCCTGCTTTCTCACATTCTCACATCACCAGCCGCATCAATAATCATTACACTATTACTGAAACAGGTTACTAAAATAATTCCCGAGATTCGTCCTACATAACGCCTTCTCTTCAAAACTTTCCCAAGCCACAAATCCAAACACGGAACTTCTTCTTCACCAACACCACCACCCACGCATACAACCATAACACGTCTGACCCGCAAAATGGACCTGCAGCCCTACAACACTGATGAAGATGGAACAATTATGATCAACACGCCTACCTCAGGCATGAAGCAGTGGATGGTAAAGGTAATGCTCATTCAAACATCAGCCCCAAGAACATCCAGAGCAGGGGATAGAAAATACAGTGTTGGTCGATGCAGAGGTAACCATAGAAAATACAGTGTTGGTCGATGCAGAGGTAACCACTCCCTCTGAAATTTATTCTTTTTCCTTTATGCAATTTCTTACTCTTACTTCAGATTCACGACTCACTATATTTTGTGGCTTTCAAACCAAATGCATAGCTTACTAAATTTTTTCATTTATTCTTTTCTGTTGTCAAATTTATTCTTTTCTTACAACCAGTTACCAAATCTTTACCCATATACATTCATTTTTTCTTTTACATTGTGAAATTTCTTGCCAGTACTTGTAATCCATGTCTTACTAAATTTTTCTTGCAAGGGAACAAAAATAAGATGTGCATTTGACAGAGACATCCCACTAATGGACACCTGCCTTAAACTATTCACCACTTACAAACTCTCTAGCCTAACAACAAACGCATCAGTAAATGACCTTCCCACTTTCCACCCCGACCTTCAACTGATATTGAACCAAAAAACCATCTCCGCTGTTAGTGAAGCCCCACTGAATGTCCTCACAGAAAACCAGACTTCGCACTCCTCTCGAACCTCAAGCCATTCTTAGAGACAAAGGAATATATCGGTATATACATTCTTCTGCCAAGTTTTCCATTTCCTCCGCTTATCGCAAAACATATATATCTTTACTACAAATATTATTAATTGTGCATTAAAATGTTGTTGAAGTTGTTATTGATTTTGCACCACCGAAGACCGGGGGCGGGGTGGCCTTACAAGAAGTCATACTTATCTCGGATGAGTAAGGACTCACACATTGCTGCATATATTAATTATATGTATACAGCCACATTTACTAACTTTGCTTTAAACATTTCCAGTAACACGCCGATTACATTGACATTCTGGAACGAGTTGGTGAATGCAGAAGCTAAGACTTTTATCCTCAAAATCCCTAAAAGGCCAATTATTGTCATCTTCAACGTCAAAGCAGCTGCATTTAATGGTTATACCCAAAACTCATTTTTTAATACAACTATCTGTTTACCATACTATTATATATACATTTACTAACTAAAATCGCTATGAAACCCCCAACAACATAAGGCATTTCATTATCAACAACAACCCAAAAAATGGTCGTCTATGATCCACCCTACCCGAAAGTCACTTACCTGCACAAATGGTGCGTGCCTTAATTAATACTAATGATTTCTGTAAACAAAAAAACACTAACATCACGATTTCACAGGAAGCTGGAGAACAAGAAAACACTGGAAAAGATACTCCTTGACAAGCCTTACTTGAATGCATCAACAGCAACACGTCTGGCAAACATTAAACAAACTAACACTACACTACTCCAATCTCCCCCAATAAGACATTTATACCGCTGCGTACAATATTAAATTCAATGTCTTTGTATACATAATTCACCAAAACCTTCTATCATGTTCATTTATATTCATGTCCCAAAATTACACATTATTGCATTTCTTTATTCAGACGGAGAATATCAATGCATAACAACTTTTGAAATACCATAGGCGGAGCAATCCAATGTGACATGCAGCTTGTCAAGCTTGCAAGATTGGAAAACTTGCACCTCCAAACAATGTCTACCGGTGTTTTCAAATGTGAAAAATACCTACAATTTGAAGAAAGGTCCGTTCTATGCATGCCACCAAAATTTTGCCTCACCAATTCCCATATTTTTACTTTTACTACATCCACAAATTTTTAATTCACTTTCCACGGAATCAAGATCAATGTTGAAATCCAGGACGCAACCAATTCTGTACAATGTGTTTTATTTGAAGAACATGCAGAAAAGATTTTAGGAGTCATTCCAAATGATATCTTGCAAACTACCCCGACTTCCTCTCTAATCATTCTCGTACAGTAACTTCAGTTAAGAAGTTTCTTCCTACATATTATTGTTGATCGAATAACAATGTTGCTAACTATTTTCCCGCCAAACCACTACAGAAAAGGTGGAGCTCTATGAATTCCGCAACGATGAAATACAGAACCAATCGGTCCAGCTGACAATCAAGAAAAATTTTACCCCTCCCACAACTTCCTTGAATAATAGCTATATTGTAGCCCAAATTGAAGCCTTCCAGAGAACAAAGGTGATTTCTTTTATGTAAACCAAAGGCCTAAAGTACATCTGTTCCATTTCACTCTGACCCTCATAATATATTCTTTTACCTGTGCCAGAGATCCTACCAACAACACCACCTCCACTGCAAAACACAGAGTCACAACAGTCTGGAATCACACCTCAACTCCACCAACTATCTGCATATGATGCTGGTGAATCAAAGACTTGCAAAGATCTTTTGCCAGCATTAGAAGCTCAAGAAAATCACCCTCAGTTTCTTCCAGATAGAACGAGTGATAACAGGAATGGCGGTGATAAAGAAAACCATCCACATATATATATGGTTTGAAGATATCTTCTTATTCCAAACTTTTGCTAAACCTTTTGACATTTGTTGCTATGCTACAAACAATCATATTTTGTCTTTAATTGCAGCTACAACTTTGCTCATTCTGCAAAATGATGCAAACATTATGGTTTTTGTTATTGGCAAGTTGAGTATCACAGACTTGAACCATTTTCATGTACACATTAATGTGTACTTTCTGCATACTCATATCGTCTTCTACCCTCTTCTTGACAGCTTGTCGTAGAGATGCAAAATATAATTTAAATCCTAAGTCACCAAGCACAAAACAAATGTAGTATAGTAGTGACAAGGGTCGTCTCCTCAGGGATTAAAATATAACTAATATATGATATATATATATATATATAATATACAAAAGGAGGGGTTTTGTATTGAGAACAATAAAATGATAACAAGAACTAAAAAGTTAATTAATTCTACAAACTATGAAAATGACAAAGAGGTTCAAGAACATAAATTTAAAACAAAATATTGGAATTAAAAATCTCTAGTTCAAAGATTGATTGGGAATGGCATTTGGGTAAGATCATCGATGTATAAACATTGTGATAATGATAAACCAGTTATAGTTGTCAGGCCCGCTTAAACAACCAACTTTTCTTTTAAGTTTAGACAATTAAGGTAAGCCCGTTAATTGCCTCTAATCAAACTAACACTCCTAGGGACGCTCATAGAAGATGTTGTCTAATTGCATTATAATCTATAAAAGCCTGATTCGCAGTAATTCCCAATTCGATTATATAATTTCCTGGGAAGGAACTAATCAACACGGCTACCATCTATTCAATTCAAGTACAATTACGGAAACCCAAAATAAATTGGCAATCAATCATCAAACTAAACAAATATTTGGACCCTAAATATTCATCCAATTTAACAATCATAGTAAAAAAAATACATCATCACATCATCTCCTAAACACAAGATGCCCTTCTTCACCAAATACCTAAACTAGAGAAAGTAAAGTTCTACTCTAAATCCATAGAAGAACAAAACAAGAAAAGAGAAATACAACTAAGAATCAAGGAGAGGAGAAAATGAGATGGTCTTCTCTTGATCGCCTGTCCTTGATTGTTCGCCCCTTTTCTGCTTTTTTTTTTTTCTTCAATCATCTTTTTGCTCCCAAAAATCTGCCTGAATATGTGTCCGGCCGTTCCCCAGTCTTTTTATTCCCCTTTCCCAAAGTATTTTCCTTCTCATGAAGTAATGTATAAATGGGCTCTTTAGAGAAATAGACGGGCTTTGAATGGGCAATGACATAGGCCCATGGATTTCTTTCCCATATTCCTGCATGTTTGCTAGTCATGGTCATGACTAAGGAGGCTGTGGCTTGCTGTCCATCATCTTCCTTCCATTTTGTTCCAGAATTTGCCATAAAACTTAATTCCTATTGATAGCATCAAATATATGCAACATAAGTAGAATCCATTCCAAAAGTACCAAAATATAATCCAAAATATATACTAATAATATGCATAAATATTACATTATCACTTCTATTGAACAATTTTCAACATCCTGTTCAAGCAACATAAAATCACCTCACGCACACTTCACACAAAACAAACATAAAACAACATAAACGTACCTATTATTCAAACTACAACATACATGCAAATGACATAACAATTATAATACACACAACCTTTTGCGCGGCGTAGCGCGCTGGATACGAGTTCTAGTGTGTGATAAAGTTAGACGTCTGGCCAGGTCCGTTGTAAGTTAGTTGCTGAAATGTAAATGAGGAAAGATGAAGTTAGATGGTTAGAAAGGCGGCAATGCCGTCCATGTTGCAGTGTAACAGAATGTGAAAAGGGAGAGGGATAAGTTAGGATGATAGAGAGCCAACAGAGCCGTCCATGGAGTAAAGCAGTCGGAGTATTTGAATATTGAAGCCCTTTTATTAGGCCTGTCACAGAATACAATAAGTGGTGCTTGGTACTCAGACTTTTCAAGATGAGGGTTTTACCTCTGATCCTCGGGATTCAAGGACATTCTGGTGACTGATACAGGGATAACAATGATATTTCGGTGACTTATACAGGAACTTCCGGTCACTCAACTAAGCTAGAAATTATGCACACATAGGGACTCACAACAAAATATAACACAAAGTTGCTAACACTCGAACAGAAATGGAAAACTCCTGGAGATCGGTAGAGGAAGTTCTTTCCGGCGGGATTCTTCCGGTGGGAAATCACTCTTTCTCTCACTAGGGTGCTCAGAAACTTGGTCCTCTTATTGCAGCAATGGAGCTCTATATATAAGAGGTGGAGGAAGGTCTTTCTGCAAATGTTGAAGGAGAATATCTTAAACTTGAGGGACCAATCTACAAATTCGGGGCATGAAGTGACAATCGTGGGGGACAAGGCTTGTGGGTAGTGGGTGTCATGTCTTCGCGTTTTGCAGGTAATAAATCTGATCATCTCTTTTCTTTTCTTTACTTTTTTTTTTTAAAGTCAAGGACAGGCTTCTGCGAGATTTTTTTGGAGCATGATCAAACTTAAATACAAGATATAATAAATAAAGCAGATGCGTATAATACTTAGTTTGTTTTTTTTTAAGTCTGGGACAGGCTCCTTCGGGATTTTCGGAGCATTTGTGTACATGATATAATCTGCAAGAGGAAGCGGAAATGAAGAGTTGCACTACATGGTTTTTTTTTAAAAAAACCCAATATTTCCGAACCAAGAAGATGTACCTTCAGAAGTCGATTCACCATGAGGAGAGGCTTGTAGCTCTTGCATGATTGTCATTACTTCTTCAGGGGTTTTTACAGCCGCAATTCTTGTAGCGATATGGTTTTTCTGTTCTTCAAACGTGATTTGTGCAGGTGTTCGCTTGTCAGTAATGCTTCTCCGTTTCTTGTCTTGTTGAATCCACTGTTCAACCTGTTCTAGGAAAATGCTTTTCACAATGTAGCATTTGTTCCACCATTGAATCTTATCCTCAAGACCCTGTGTGGAGAACTATTTGTAGATTCCAAGTAAATATCCATGGACAATAGAACTTTGTGCAGAAATTAGTGAGATGATCAAATGAATCTTTTTCTTGAGGGGTCCGATGGTACATGGAGGCAAAATTTTCATAAGACTGTTGAACAAGGGACGGTAGTATTTGTGGGACGGATCCAAAATGGTTCCACCAAGTGGACCACCAGATCGGATAGGAATTCAGGTCAGTCGATCTGTCAAAATAGAACAACCGTGTGTGGTATTTGGATGGATTAATCACCAGAAGATATTGAACCAGGTTTGCTAATATTCAAAATAGTTGAAGTGTTTTTTTGGCAAATGGGTGGGATTTATACTTTGTGCCAAAGGAAATTTGTTTGCTAAGGGATCCAATCCATTTTGAGGGCGGAATGACTCTGAAAGTTTTACACTGTCAGCATATGATTTCAGACGTATTGGATCGGGATTTTTCATCATAATTTGGGCTGACTGGTAAATTCAAGGATGGACTCATAATAGAGTTGGAATTTGTCATCATCGAATTTTTTGAATCAGGTATCTTTGCCAAAGATGGCTTCTGCTGTGTGAAAAGGACTCTTTCTGGTCTTGACTTTAGAAACTCCGAGGCAAGGGTTTCTCAGTATTCACTTGTTAAACAAGACAACACAGTTAAATAACCACTTTACACTCCACTTGGCTTTAATACCAAAGAGGTCGCAGATGAATAACATATATAATGCATATCTTTTTCAAAATTTGATATGAAATCAGGATTCTGGCAGGTGCAAATAAGACAACTATAAAACTGCTTTTATTGTCCCCTTTGGACAATATGAGTGGAATGTTATGCCCTTTGGATTAAAAAATGCCCCTTCAGAATTCCAAAAGATTATGAATGACATCTTCAATGATTATTACAAATTATGTATTGTCTATATTGATGATGTTCTAATCTTTTCCAAATCCATAGAGGAACACTTTAAACACCTTCGAATTTTCCTTTCGGTTGCCAAAGAGAACGGATTAGTCATCTCTGAACCAAAGTTTAGTTTTTTCCAGACGAAAGTAAGATTCTTAGGTCACTATATCACTCAGGGTACAATTACTCCCATAGAAAGATCCCTAATCTTTGCAGAAAAATTCCCTGACAAAATCCCCGACAAAACACAGCTTCAACGACTCCTTGGAAGCCTGAACTATGTTCTTGACTACTATCACAATATAAAATCCAAACTAAAACCCCTTCATGATAGGCTACAGAAATATCCTGCACCGTGGACGGATACTCACACTATCTTGCAGATCCAATCCTTCCAAAAATTGTTGGGACAGATGTTCAGACATAGACTATGGTGGAATTCTGAAACAAGTCAATGAAGGAAATGAGTGCATTATTCAGTTCACCTCAGCACACTGAACACCACTCAGAGAAATTATTCTACAATCAAAAAAGAGATCTTAAGCATAGTCCTCTGTATCATTAAATTCCAAGGAGATCTGATCAACCACAAATTCATTCTCAGGGTTGATTGCAAAAGTGCTAAAAAAATCCTTCAAAAGCATGTCCAAAATCTGGTTTCTAAATAAATTTTTTCTAGATGGCAAGGACTTTTAAGTGCTTTTGACTTTAATATTGAATATATTAAAGGTGAAAATAATTTATATTCCTGATTTCTAATGCGTGAATTTTTGCAAAACAGGGAAAATGCCTTTGAAACCGGTCAAAATATATACTGATAAAGAGCAGAGGACCCATGCCAGCAAGAAAGTCGATGCGAATACTGCGCAGAATAAAAATACTAATAGATCCTTCCAAGAAAGGTTTGAAACAGGAGATCCTCATGTTGGTGCTATCGACTCCTCAAATGGTAACTTTCAATACTATGTTACTTCGAGTCCCACACACAGTTAACACGAGTTTGACCCTAATGACCAAAATCCTGAATCCCCAAATAATCGTAAGAAGATCTCAGAAATCCCAGCACCCATACCTCTCTAGCAAATCCCCCAGGCTGAAGAATCCCTTGCCAATGAGCAACCAAAAAACCATCTCTGACACATACTCTTCCTCAGTTGCAAAAAGGACTTCTGTCTCCACTATCCAATCCACCCAACCCTCCCCAAAAGAATGGTTTCTCAAATTACAATTCAAAAATATCATTACCATAGAACCTAGCTTCGACAAAGAAGATCCTTTTGAAATAGCAGAAGCCATCTTTTGCAAAGATACCTGGTTTAAAAAATTCGATGATGACAAATCCCAACTCTATTATGAGTCCATCCTTGAATTTACTGAGTCAGCCCAAATTAAACATGAAAAATCCTGATCCAATCTCTCTGAAATCATATACTCATAGTGTAAAATTTTCAGAGTCATTCAGCCCTCAAAATGGCGTATATATGAACCATATATATATAAACTTCATAAATAAACTCTTTAAACCAATTCAAATCTTGCCAAATCTTGCAAAATCTTTAAACTCTTTAAACTTCATAAATAAACTCATCTCTAGCCTCTGAAATTTTTTTTATTAATAATATTAATAATAAATCATATATCATATAATAATAGGCCGGAAATGGCGTATCGAGTCCGGAACTGCTACATTGAGGAGATTGCATATGTGGGCCTTGGAAAGTCAAGCTTCAAAGGATCCAGTAGTGAAAGCGTTGCGAACAACATCATAAATATCATTACCCACCAGTGGCCAGAATTTAGAATAAAAAGTGGTAGGGTACCCATCCGGACCGGGTGCCGTATAAGGCTTTAGTTGCTTCAAAGCTAAGTCAATCTCATCTCAACAAACATTCCCTTGCAGAGAGTCACACTCCCAGTGAGCAGTGGATTGAAGAGGCGGGAATGTTTGCTACAGAGAGGGTGGCCAGGTCCGAACTCCACGTGTCGTCATCCAGACAAAGCCGGTGAATTTTGCTACAGTGATGGTGATATTTAGCTTGGGCATGAAAATATTTGGTGTTTCGGTCTCCTGTTCGCACCCAACTTTCTCTCGCCCGCTGAAACCAAAATAATTCCTCTTGTCAAGAGTATCCTGAAAATCCTTTTGAAGTTTCTTTTCAAGGAGGATAAGGCGCTGTGAATCGGACCACATAAGGCAACGATCAATACCCTGAAGCCGACGTAGTAGTTTTCTTCCTGTTACGGATTTCTTTTATAGCCACCATGCAATGATGAGTAGACATAGTCTGGAGGTGAGCCAATTTATCTGATACATATCCATCACCTTGCCAAGCATTCTCAACCAAGGAATTCTAGTCCGGGTTAGCGCACCATATTGCTTCCCATTTAAAAGGTTTCGGAGCTTAAAATGAAACAGGCTCCTAAATGACATAATAAGTGCCGTGTGATCTGGGCAGGTTCGGGCAAGAGTATACACTTGGGCATTCGGAAAGAGGTCAATAAATTCCATAGAAGCGAAGTCGCGGTCGAGTGTTTTTTTAACAATATGAGTTATGTTCGCAAGCCGTGTCCAAGTAAATAGGGAGCCCTCTGTCCGTAAATGAAACAAGCGCCACCACCAGGCAGTCTTTAAATTCATCAACTCTATATTGGATGAAAACCCCACCCAACGTTTCCGAAACATCTAAGGTTTCATTCTAGTTCCCCAACAAGAGCCACGACCCCATAATTCGATTACGAAGTTCACAGAGATAAAGCCAAAAGCCCCAACGTCTATTCACGACCTCATCCACATCAATGGAGACAGATAGGCCCAACTTTGCAATGATCCAAATACCACCGGCTCTACCAAGTGATTCTTAAATATAGACAGGTGAGACCAAGAAGAAAAATAAAGTTACGGACACGATCAAAGGGCCCATGGGGTTCCAAAATAACACAAAGGGATGGCTTATGAGCCCGGAAGAGGTTAGCCAAGCATCTTTTCGATCGAGGGTTCATAAGGACCCGGATATTCCAAGAAATAATTGAGAAGTCCCTGAAAGCAGACATAAACACAAAAACAAGAAGAATTTCGGACTCCGCCTATCCAAACGAGGCGCATGCACACGACATTCGTGCTAATGATTTTTCATGTTCAATATCACCCATAGCAACCTGATCCGCCTCAGGAGGTCGAGCAGGGACTATATCCATATGATCATGTTGTGACGACGGCAAGGGCAAGGCTGCGGGAGTCGCGGACTTCACTGCAGCCGAGTCATCCACTAAAGCTCCCGAGGATGAGGGTTGACCAACCTCCTGAGCTTCCAAAGATAAATTCTCATTAATACAGCTCTTCTTAGAGCCCATAGTAAATCTTTCGGGATATACTAACTGTTTCCCACAATCGGTGGCACGAAGAGGTTTAGGGTTTAGGGACGTACAACCTGCAGAGAACGCGGCAGAAGGCCCATTTGATCTAGATTTATCATCATGGCCCTGGCCCAGCTTATTGGTCATGTTTGAATTCGAAGCCAAGATATCCGAAGATTCTTTCTTTCTTGGCCTGTGCCTTTGTGCTATCATCCAAAACACCAAGATCTGCAATATCTGAAATTCCTTATATCTTGAGAGTTGTTTTTAGACAACTCCAAATCAGTTGCCACAGAAGCAGGCATGTTTCCATAGTTACCATCACTTGCCAAACCATTTCCTCGGTCCCCAGAATTCTCTTTCGTCGATGATTTAGCCGGCACCACAGTAAGGACTACCAAAGCAGGCATATCATCATGATTAACCTTTCGAGGACACGAGTTCTAGAGGTGGCCAAACGAAACGCACCGCATGCATAACTTGTGTAGACCCTCATATGCAACATGGATAATATGGCCTTCCACATCTAACTAACCAACCAGAGGTGCATCAAGATTAATTTCGACGCATACACGAGCGTAGTGACCCCGGGATATGGCAATGTGTTATGGTCCACTTTGGTAAGAGTACCAATCGCCGAAGAAATGACAAGGAGACCACTCTCATTATAGAACGCCAGATTGAGGTCCAGAATCGCACCCAAGTTTGAATGGAATTGTTGGACGTAGTCGGATTGAAATCACGATTCCAACGAATAGCTGCAAGACAATGATCAAAAACCATCCATGGTCAAATAGTTAGAACTTTCTCCCGATTGTTTAAGGATTCGAATTTAACCATAAAGCACCCATGGCAAATATCCAATAAGTCAAAACTGCCCATCAAGTTCCAAGCCTTACCAAGTCTATCTTTCAAAGCAATAAATCCAACAGACAAGCCAAGTACCTTCACAATAAGAGTGTCTTTCCAAGGTTCATAAAAAGCTTCCAGGACAGAAGAGTGAAAACGTATCTTTGGGCAGCTATTGTTAGCTCCAGAATTAACTAAAGAAGCCAATTTAGCAGCAAGCATATCACTGGCATTATGTTGAGGAGGAATTCGCAGCCAATCCTCCCCTAGTTACGATGTCACAGAAAGAGGGAGCCGAAGAAGTCGCCGGAGGCGAGTAATCACCAGGCGGCGCCGGAGGATGAAGTGGGGTTTCCGGAGTATTCATAATGTTTTCCAGAGTCGGTCGCTTGTCTCCAATCAAAAGCTTGTATAATTTAAACACGAAGGGCAGTAACACAAATACGACAGAGCACTAAATGGAAAGACAAGTGAGAAATCCACGGTATGAGATCAAAAATCAAGAAAGAAAGCACTGTGGGACGAACAAATCTTCTCCACCTTCGCAATCGCAGAGCAATAAGTCGTCTGTTTAATTTCCACTGATTAATGATTCAGCTTTTTGTGTAGTACCAGTTATTGGTGCTACATGAAAAGATAAAATAAAATAAAATAGAAATAGATAAAGAGAAGAAATGTACCATGCAGGTAACGACTAACGAGTGAGTGGGTCTCAAAAAGTCTCATTTGGTTTGGCAATGGCCAGTTGTCTTGAATTGCCGATTCCAGAAAAAACCTAATTTCCAGCATTCCTACAATTGTAGAAGAAACTCATCTGACTTTTACCATACAGAGTTCCTCTCTAAGTTTTTTTTGTAAAAACAAACAAACAAACAAACAAACAAACAAACTTTCTAGGATTGCTCTCTTATACACTAATGGGTGTTTAGATACTTCATACAAAATTTTGCAAGTAGACCCAAGCATCTAGTACATCACTGAAGTGTTTGTTTCTACGCTTTAAATCAAATTATCTATTTATTGGATTTGTAAAACTCAAATAGTCAAATTAATTTATTTTGTAAACAACAAATATTCAAATTAGAGTATTTGGTTGGAATAATTTGATACGTGGGTCGATATAGTCCAACTTACACACAATTTTCTTGCAGCAATAAAATGGAGCTGGAAAACGCATTTGAGTGTGTAAAAAATTTTACCAGAATATACTTAAATTATCACAATTCCCATCTTTCTGTTTTTTCTTCGTTGGTGTCCCATTGCCCATTAGCAGCTGCAAGTTCACCATCATATTCGTCGCACTTCCACCTAGCCTTTGTCGCTGCTCTCCATCACACCGACTACGCCTCCCACCACACCAATTGTTTGTTCACTTCGAAACTAAAGCCTGTGTCAATCTAAAATTGCTTGCCACTGCCAACCACCGTGTGCCGTTGTTGTAGCCTTTGACATTGGGTCCAACATTGGTGTGACCACCATGTGAAATGAGCTTGAGGATGATGGCTACATGACCTACACGGCATTAGGAATCACCATAGCTGCCAAATTCATCATTGGAGCAACAACCAACGCTGGGATTGAAACGGAGCCAACCCAACATCAAAACAGGGGAGCTAAGGCACCAACCAAGCATACTAGCACCTCAAGAGGACCTCATGCACCATTCTGGTGCCCCGGAACACTTAGCCAAAATCTTGAGCTTGAAGTTTCAGCTCCCAGGCGCCAGACATGCATAACGGCGCCCAAAAAGCCTCATGGGCGCCAGTTAAGGCGCCACCCTGCTGCTGTCAACAGGGAGGATCAGCTTCCAGGCACCATATATACATAACGGCGCCCAAATCCCTGGGCGCCACTTTGGTGCCTCCCCTGCTGAAAAATGCGTTTTTGAGTGGTTTTGACCTATTCAAGTGGGATCCGACCCTCCATTACCTTATTAAACCTACTCCCCTTTCTTCCCCATATTTTCCATGTATTTTCAGTTGGTTTTTGCTAGGTTTATGATTGGGGATCATTATGTTAAGTTAATCCCCATTTTCTACCTTCCTATTTCCTTGTTATTGCACTTTAGTATCTAGGGTTAGGATTATATGTGTTGGGACTAAGCTAGGCCAGAGGATAATTCCATCATTATTCAATCAAAGACATTGTTCTTGTTTTGTTCATCTTCTTGAGGGTATCAAGAGTTGATCACTTGAGAATCAAGGGGTACTTGATCTCTCACCCCCAAAATCGGGTCTCTACACATCGTATTGTGTAAAGTTTGTCTATTTCAATTGATTTGCAATGATTGATTGAATTACTTATTCATTTGTGCATGTTTGGCATTATTCTTGGGTTTTTGATCCTCATATTAAGGGTACTTGATAAATCCTTCTTCCATTTGAAACCCTACTTATCATATCCTTTACTTTTGCATTATTTGTGTGTTTAGCTCAATATCTTGCATCCATCATAATTAAATTTGGTATCAGAGTTTGATTAGAATTTCTTGGCTCCTAATTAGGTTGTTTAGTCTTGGTTTTGAATGCATTGTCAAATTCCTTTGTCATTTACCAATTTTCATAAAATACCAAAAAATAATCACCACAAAGTGTTTTGAGTGCTTGATGCTTATATGCTTTTCATAGCTTATTTTATGATTGTTAGCCTTGCGAGATATTTAAAAAAATAAAAAAGTGGATATAAACCATTGGCACTTGGTTCCTATGCCTTGTCAAGAACCAAAGGGGTTGAAGTTTTGTCAAACAATGTTTGATAGTGGAATTCCCCTAAATTTGTGAAACCAATCGGTTGAAAAGGCAAAAGTGCACAAAAGCCAATTAGCTCTATGAAACTTTTGACAAATTTCACTAACACGAGTATTTTTATAAAATATATCAGGTTTGGATTTGTTAAAAAGAAAAGAGTTATGATTCGTGAAAGGGGTTTAAGGATATATTTCACTTTTTATTACTCAGGTGGGGTGCTTTAATTTCAAATGGCGCTGCAGTCCTCTCATGTCATGAAACTTTTGACAAGTCTCATGGTACAACCGGGATAGATTGACCTTCAGCCTGTCACACTGAGGGTCCCCGGCATATGTGCCATGATACTTCTCATGATTTCATGTCATGAGATTACCTACCATGAAACTTTCGGCAGATTCCCACTACATGAGTATTTTCTGAAAAATCACATTTTTATTTACTCGTGTTAAGAAACTGTGCCCCCGAAAGTGCACGGAGTCAAAAATTGCAGTATTTATAGTAAGTACCGGATCGTTCACTGGAGGATGTGCGATGGAAGCAGGGCCCACGCCGTTTACTAAGATTTTCCACTCGGTTACTCGATTCAAGTATGTGAAATGACTAACAACTACTTGATATAATTTAAACTAAGCTATGAAAGCAATCAAAATAAAGCAGATAAAATTATTCTAGAAAGCGAATTAAACTTAATCTAAGAAAGCAATAAAATTATTCTAGGAAAGCGATTAAGATTATTCTAAGGAAGCAGATTTAAAATGAGACAGAAGGGACAGGAAGAAAATAATAAAAATTGGACAAGATTCAGATGAAACACAATTGAACTCCCATTTTAATACACAGATCTGGGTTTGGGATAATCCTTTCAGTTAGCTAAATCTCATGCTCTCTATACCATGTTCCCTTTAACAGACAGGTACTTACAGTAAGAGTTTACATGCTCTTAAGGAAACAAATTCTAAGATACCACAGACTCACAAATGCCCTCACATGGCCATGCTGAGGCATATTATTCATCTGTGGTGGACAAGCAACACCTGACAAATCATTTATTGAAGTGTCAAGTACCGTTATCATTCCCCCATGTCACACCCAAAGATTCTAATCAAGCCCTGAACTATCCCTTAACTCTCAGTCCTAGTAGCAGTTACGCAACTCTCAATACAACCGAGTGACCTCTAGAGAAAGCAGTTGAAAGAAAGCGGTAAAGAAAGCATTTAAAGTCCTATCACTCGGAGGTTTTTGAAAGTCTGACCCTGGTAGTAAAAGAAAGCCCCCAGTCAGGGTGACTGGGCGTGGATCAAGAATTCCCTAATCTTAGTGAACTGCTTGAAGTGTTCACTTCTCATCGGGTGGTTATGAGATACAAACTAATGAAACGAACTAACAGATTAGTTCATTCCGGATGTACTCACTCAGGACTCAAGAATAGGCATTGGCAGAGGAGGATAGCAGTTGAAAGGAACTCAACCTTATCTTAGAGAATAACCAAGGCCTATGTGTTGTTCCTCTAGAGTTATCTATCACACCGTATTTGAATCCAAGTAGATCCCATTTCAGTGTGATATTTAATACCAGATTTCCAACACACAGCAATTTTGGAAAGCAATAGATATTTGAAAATCATTCCCTATCAGGTACTAGATTCTCAATTAAAACACAGATCCTTTCAGTCTAGGTGAGACCTAATCGCTGGCTCTGCTTCTAATTTCCCAAAATCAACCCCCAGTCGGATCTAAATTAGTCATAACTGTGGAATTTATCCCTTACTCAGATCCGGATTTTATAAAGGAATTTTTGTTGGAAATTTATTATGAAACATCTGATTTAAATCAAGACTTCTATGTCCAAGGGAAGGATCCCAAAATAATATTGACCACAATATCTACATAATAATATCATGCATAATTTTATAAAGAAGTGTAAAATTAAATAACCCAAAATATAAGGTGGGTTTAGACAGAAGTTGACACACAGAGATGAAATAGCCGGAGATGAGAAGAATTTATTTGGCTAAAAAGATGGCAAAACGATTGGGTGGACTGCAAACATCTGCTGTCCAATTTCCCTCTCATTTGGATGGAATGATTTTTAGACAGTGGAATGCCTCAAATGACAGTTGCCGCCGTCATCTCAGACTCCACTATCTGTGAATTTGGATAAAAACCCACATGTTCTATTACTGCAATAATTATTAGATGACATTGGCATATATCATCTAACATTATTACAGCTCCAGATTCGGGTTCGAAATTAAAATAAAGAAAAGAAAACTGTATCTGGATAGGAGTCAGCTGAGCAGCTATTATAATCCCGGATGGACGAACCGCCAAGGCTTCCACCGACCACTATTCGGACCATGCAAAATAACATTTAATGATTAATATACAGACCACGAGCTAGTTATCCGTGTGGGAATACCCGCCAACATTAATCTGATATATTCCTTATTAGCTGTTTCACACATCACGGAAAAGACAAAATAAATAAAAGAAAAATATTTTTGGGTCATCTTGCATGAGAGACATTGGTTTCTCATGCAAGGTATGGAAACGATTCCATAATTACTCTTCATGTCTAAATAATCACTCATTCCGTAATTAATTAATTACAGTCCGGATTATATACTTAGACCATTGGAGTTTAATTTTTGTAGAAGAATCTTTTAATGGGAAATTGAACAAAGTTCTTTATACCAAATTAATAATGGGTTGAGATCATTGGATTTCAACCTCAAAATATTAATATAAAGGTTCAATTAATTAATGGAGAGAAATGGAGAATAAAAATTTGGCAAAAAGAGTGCATGTTTGTCGCGATACAGAGTTTGTGTCGCGGACCATGGGTCCGCGACAAGGGTTTCGCGACAAAGGGGTGGGAAATAAGAGAAATTGATATTTTGAAAATTAGGGTTTGCTTTGTCGCTAGGCGAAAATTTTGTCGCGGAGCATGGTTCCGCGACAAGGGGGTATAGCGACAAAAAGGTTTGAAAATTGGTGAGGACATAATTCCTGGTCGCGGAACAAGGATTTTGTCGTGGTCCGTGGTTTCGCGACAAAGGTTCCGCGACAAAGTCCTCCCAGAATAAAATTACAAGTATTTGGGTCCTTGGTCGCTAATCAAGGGTTTTGTCGCGGAACGTGGTTCCGTGACAAGATTGCTTCGCGACCAATGGTTTCAAAATTAATGGCAAGGCATAATTTTCTGTCTCGGAATAAGATTTTGTCGCGGAGCATGGTTCCGCGACAAAAGTATTCCGCGACAAAAGCCATGCAGACAAAATGTAAGAATTTGGTCCTTTGTCGCTTAACATGGGTTTTGTCGCGGAACGTGGTTCCGCGACAAGATTTTATGGCGACAAAGGGTTTTTTTTTAAAAAAAAAAAAATTTATAAAATTTTTGGCAGCATAACGCCTAATATTGCATTACATGGGTTTGCATCTTAATCCGTGGGATTAAGACGGGAATAATGCAACATAAATAAATACATAGATATAAAAATATAATCTAACTAAAACATAAAAACTTGGTCAAGTGACCAAAAATATAAACAAAACAGGAACCATACATGAAAACAAGACCACAACAGATTTTTGAAACCATTTTCTTGCATTAATTACCATAAACTAAAACATGTCCAAAAACACCCATTGATTGAATGTTTCAAACCCCAAAACTACACTAATCTATAAACTGAAAATAATGTAAAACATGGCCAACTACAGTAATGAACGGATAATAATATGCTAAACACTACACTGAACTGAAATTAAATTCTACATTGCACCAAAAATTAAACTATCTACATTATACTAATTTTAAGAACACACTGTGTGTCCCCAAGAGCAGATTAAATTTCTACATTGTGCGGCTACTGTTCAAGGGAACAAAACAGCTATTTATAGGTGGAGCAAAACCCTAGGCCCATTAACACTCAAATTCTTTGCAGCAGGGGGCGGGAGCTTGAGTCCAGCAAGATAGGACAAAATTTCCCTACCCAGCGGGACCTCAAGTCCTGGGAGTTCCTGGTTGTTTGAGCATGTGGGGATTTGAAAAGAGAGTGGGTCACGTGAGCTGCCTGTCTCTGGTCGCGGTCGCGTTACACATTTTGTCGCGGAACATTGTTCCGCGACAAAATTATGTGTCTTGATACTCCTCTCACAGTCGCGGAGCAATTTTTTGGTCGCGGAGCATTTGGTCGCGGAACACTCTATCGCGACAAAGGGTCTATCGCGACAAAATGTTTAATTTCCTCTCTCTTCTTCTTTTCTCTCTTTCCTCCATTTCTCTCTCCCATTTTCAAATTTCTTCTTCTGTAAATCTCATTTCCAGTTTCTTCTCTTCTTTCTTGTTCATTCAATTCTTTCGTTCCAGTTTTCTTTTGCTCTTGTTCCCATTTTTTCATCTTTTCTTCTCTTCTTCTTCTATTTCTATTTTTTTTCTTGTTCTTCTTAAATGTTGCTTCTTCTTCTTTTCTCCATTTTAATCGGCTGAAGATGGGTGGGCCGCCGGAGCTGCTGCTTGGTGTGGCCGAGGCGGCTGTTGGTCGGCGAACGGATGAGGAAGCGGGGGTGGCCGGAGGCGTCCGAGCTGGAGAGGGCGGCGACGCAGGCTCGGCGATGGCAGCGGCGTCCGCCCCCTCTCTTCTTCTTCTTCTCTTGACTTTGGTTTTAGAATTTTTCTTGTTTTGATTTGATGCTTACTGAAATTTGGGGGTTTTCGTTGGTTGTTGGTGGTTGAGAGGTGGCCGGAGGGCTGGAATGAGTGGCGGACTGGAGTTGTTGATGGAGGTGGAGGAGGAAATGGTGGTGGTGATGGGGCTGCGGTAGAGTTGGGAATGAGGGTGGTCGGAAAACTGGAGCGGCGGCATGAAGACGAGGCGGCCGTGGGCGAACTGTGTTGAGGGGGGGTCTGGCCGGAGAAGAAGGGTGAGGGGTGGAGGTTCGCTGGAGGTGGGTTGCTGGGGTTGCGATGATGGCTCGGGTTTTTGAGATGGGGGCGGATTTGGTGGTGGTGAGTGGAAATGGAGGTCGCCGGAGTGGCGTGGTTGTAGGATGAGGGAGATAGAGGATGGATGGTCGCCGGCCGGCCGGCGACGGCGGCGGCACGGCGGCGGCAGGGCGGCTGCACAGGGGGGATTAGGGTTAGGGTAAGGGTAGGGTTAGGATTTGGGGTTGGGCTAAGGTGTAGATGGGCTTGAGGTTGTTTGGGCCTGTTGGTATTGGGCTAATCAAATATGGAGTTTTGGGTTGAGACAATGGTTGGATTGGTGTTGTTGGGCTGAATTTTACTGGGCTTGGACAATTTGTACTGATTGGACTAGAACACTTGGACCAACTTTAATTAAATCACCTGCAATTAATTAAAATCAAAAGTGATTAGTGGACCAATTAATTTAATTAAGGCAGAAAACATAGATAAAAATAACTAAACATAAAAACTAAAAATATATACATCAAAATATAAAATATAATAAATAAGTATTTTTGCTCCACTTGATATTTTGTTTGTCTTCCGTTTAATGGATCCGTGTTCCACCGAACAGATACTACCAAACCATAATTATCAAATATGGAATTTTTAATATTTTTATCATGTTTTTGTGTTTTTTAATATGAAAATAATAAAAATAACAATATTTTTGTGTTTTTCAATACCAACTTATTATTTATACAAACTTGCATATATCTGTCAAATTCAACTGCTTTCTTATTTAAATAAGACCGGAATGCGATCAAATGTCCATATTAGACACGGAAATAGATTGAAAATAATGGTCAATTTTGGCCATTATCACTCTACAAAAAAAATAAAGAAAAAAAAAAGAGAGAAATTTGAATACTCCCTTAGGGTTTGATGTTTGATCTTCATGATTTGTTGGTTGACATTGCGCTATACCCATCCTTGAACCAAATTGAGCCTACTAGCCTTTTCTTGCTTAGCCATACCTAGGCATTTCCTTATATGCACTTTTGAATCATCATCATCTCACTCCTTGCTTAGTAATTGTGTTCTCGAATCAACAATTTGTTTTGTATGACTCAAGGGTTGAGGATGATCAACTAGAGAGGAACATTTGAAAGTTGTGTGAGAAGAAAAAGTGGTTGGTGAGGCATAGTGTAGGCCTATACCTTCTTACCTATCCATTTCTTTCTCATATTTTATATTTTATATATTGATCTCACTTGTTCTTGTTTGAGAAATCATGATATACAATTCTAGTGCAATGAAGAAGATGACCTTGGATGATGTGAGCCGTCAATTGGCTCAAATGATGAAGATGGTGGGAGGTTTGGAAGAGGCTGTTACCAAATTAGAAGTACAAAGAGGCATAGTGAATACCTTGGAGAAACCTCCAATGAAAATGAGAAGACATCAAGATGCCATTAAATTGGAGGAACCTCAAAAGGAAGTAAAGGAAAAATCTACCAAGGAATTGATTGTGAGATAAAAGGATTGGGAATGGCTGAAGAAGTGGAGAATAATGAAAATGAAGATGAGAATGATCAAGAAGTACACAGTGAAGACCATGGTGACAAGCAAAAACTTGGTGACTTTCAAGGACTTGAGCACACGAGTTGTCAAAAATAATCAAAGAGAGTAAAATTTTAGCAAAAGTGGGAATTTGGAAACATTGAATACCAAATCTGTCCAAAAAAACAAAATTTGTGACGAGAAAAAGCATGAGAGTGGGTAGTTAAAGAAAGAGAATGAAAACAAAAGTGATGAGCAAAAGATTGAGAGTGCTACAATGAGGGATGAGGATAAAAACATGAGAGAAGAAAAAAGGTGAGTTGAGTGAGTTGAAAGAGTCAAAACAAGATAGTAAAGGAGAGGGTGAGGAAGATTCTTACTCAAGGGATACTAAACTTGATCTTCCACCCAAGAGGGCTTTTGTTTTGCAGGTTTATGAAAACATAATACCCAAGGAGGTCCCTGGAGGATGGTCATGGCTGCACCTTCACAAGGAGATCATACGTGAAGCACAACCCGAAGGCCATGGAGAATTTGAGGCTAGAAAGGACAAGGAACTAATGGTGGTGTCTATTGGGCATTATTGTAAGTTACAAAGTGCTTTATTTCTTTATGATCAAACTTGGACTTAAGTTTGCAAATATAGATGCTACTAATGATTATGTTAAAAGGACAAGATTGGTACATTGTGATGTAGGAGGTAGAGGAGAAGGAGAAGAACCATCAAGCCTCAACTTATGGATCATGGAGACTAAAGTTTCAAAGGCTTAGAAGAATCCATGTTTGAGTGATAGAAACAAGCATCAAAGGTCGGTAATATTTCATATGAATGAAGACCTTGAGGTAAGAGTACCAACTTTCCATTTTAACCAAGTTTTGGGTAATTTTGGTACGAGTATGCTTGGAGAGAGTAGGCAAAACCTCATGTTTGTTGACCATATGATGATTTCTGATTTTTGTGAACTTAATTGGAATTATTTTGATCTACTTGAGGTGACATTTCAGTTTTTCAATTTCAAAATTGAGAAGTGTGCATGCTTAACCGAAAAATTGAGAAATTGTCATGAAAAAAGGACTTTGAGTGTATTTTGGTTGTACATTCTGATTTACCTTGAATTGAATGATGTTGATGAGTCCAAAATAATTTTAAGGAGTGTGCAACTAATGGTTTGGTGAATATCAGTTCTAACATCAAGTTTCATCATTTTATGGGCAATTATTGTAAGAAAATATGCTTCGAAAGGAGGTCAAAACTGAATTCTTTTGAAACTTTGATGAAATTCTCACATGAAAAGTTTCCTTGGAATTATTATGAGTTGGTTCAGCCAAAGTTTCGGTACTTGGACATTAAATGTGTGGAATGTGTACCATTGTTTGAAAAATTGGAAGTTGGTCTTCAAAATTGGATTTTCTGTGCACCTTGGTTGAATAGTTTGATAGGTCCGGTTTTCGTTGGCATGAATGAGTCCCAAATAATTGTTTGGAGTTGCCCAAGTCAAGGTTTGATGGAAAGGAACTTTAACATAGGACTTCACCATTTTCGGGCTATTTTTGCAAGAAAAATATGCCCTCAAAATAGGTCAAAATCTATTTTTGTTGAATTTGTGATGATTTATGTGCTTGAAGAGCTTTATTGGGATTATTGTGATGTGTTGGAACTAAAATTTCAGACCTTGAAGCATGTATTATAAATATGAACATTCATAACTCAAAATTCAAAAGTTTGACATGGAAATTGGAGATTGTGTGCTTTTTTGTGGAAATTGTTGAATCCTCTTGATTTTATTGCTACAAATGAGTTTGAAATGATACTCATGAGGTGTTCAAATCTGATTTAGCTAAGAATGAATTCGGAAATTGAGTTTCATCATTTTTTGGGCCTTTTTTCCAATAAAATGGGCCTCGAAACTAGTTCAAGTTTGGTTTTCATGCAAATCTTTATGGATGTATTGTTTGAACAGTTGAAGTGGAGTTTTTATGACTTGTATGAGATGATGAATCATGTTGTGAATCATGAGTTTGAGAGACGTGCATATCCTTGAGCCATAAATTGATAAATTGCCTTGCAAAATGTGATTCTTGTGCATGTGGTATGTGTTTTTTGATGTGTATTGTTTTTGTTGACATGAAAGAGTTTCAAATGATTGATAAACTTTGTTTGGCTAAGGCTTTAAAAGAAATGAGCTTGAATGTGAATTTTCACCATATTTTCGGGCCATTTTTGTAAGCAAATTGGCCTCGGGAACATGTCAAAGTTGGATTTCATGGGATCTTTTCTGAGAGTCTTGCATGACCAGTTACATGTGAATTTTGTGACTTGCATAAGTTAACATTTCTGAATTTGGGACTCATATGGCAAAGTTGTGCATGCTTGATTGAGAAATTAATACTTGATGAGAGTTTTGCATCTTTGGATTGTGATTTGCCTAGTGACATTAATGTGGATGCACTTGACAAGTTTCAAATAATTCTTAGCCAATGCTTGGTAGGAGCTTTTGTAACACCCGAGGAAAAACAAATTCAAATTGTTTTGAACTACGTCATGACTTGATCCCTTCACAGGGTACGTAGGCAGCTTAGAACTAATTTCTAAGTTCAGTCACGAAATAAATCACAAAATACATCACGAATTAGATCACAAGGACGGTAGGAGATGTTGAAACCAATTTAGACTAGGCTAAGAAGGACCCGGGAATGTTGCGAGCGATAAGCCGGACTCGTAACAAGATTAAGGAGAAGATTCTGCAACGAAGACGCCCCAGGGAATCGAGCTAACACGTAGAAAACCGATAGGGAAAAACGAGGGAAGACCCGACGGAACACGCGGAGCCGAACCGGCCGGTCCGGCCGGCCCGCGCTGTCCGCGCGCCGCCGCGCGGCCACCGCGCGGCCAAGGGCGTCGCGACGCCAGGCCTGGCACGCGTGCTCCGCGCGGCCATAAGGGTGGGTGCGCGCCACCTCCGCGCCAGAGGGGCTGAAGGTGTAATCTTTCCATTCGGGGGTGATTTTCTTGCCGAAATTACAACTCCCTTCGAGGGAAACCAAATCCCAGACGTGAGGGAGACTTAAGGGCGGCTGGGGGTGCCTCCAAACCCTAGACTTACAGAAACTACTCCCACATTACTCCCAAACTTCCTCCCCAAGCCGAAACTCTTCCGGCGACACTTTCCGGCAAGCATTCCGGCGACGACGAGGCGAGAGGAACCAAGCCCTGCCCTCTAGACTCTTGGTAAGCCATGGTTAAACATTTTAATTCGTCCATAACACTTAGAAACTCGAAATCTAACCCGTTTCCTTTACTACGATTTCACGCCGGAAAACGAACGAAAAACGATCGGAAGGATTGGCCGTTCGTCGCGACCCTAGAGCATCCGGATACCCATCCCAGTAATCCTAATCTTCAAATCAGTAAGTTAAAACCTTACTCACAAATTTTCGTGGTTGTTTGTTGTTTAAATCTCGAGATATAGGCTTGTAACAAAAATCGGTTTTCAAAAACCCTATTTTCGTCCAATTTTAAAGACTCGCCAAAAACTCGACCTTCGGGAATTCAAACCGAAAACTTTTCAACATAAAAGTTGTTCCTAACACCTTTATCTACCTTGTGTCCAAATTTCAGCCATTGACATTAAGTTTTGCTATCCCAATTTTCGCCATGAACTTTCTGTATCAAACCGAACGATTTTAATCTGTGACAGATTCCTTCATTCAACTTGATGCATGTTTTTCACCCATTTTTCGAATGATTTAACTTTGCATTTCTAAACAAAAGTTGTAGATAATTGTGTCTAGATTATGCCTACAAAATTTCACGAATTTTGGTGTTCATTTGATATGTCAAACGGCCAAGTTTTTAGAACTGTTTTGAATTCGTTTTAAAGGCCATGAGTATGCAGTGAGTTGCACTCGATTTTTGAGTACCAAGAATTCATTATTTCCAAAAACTTAAAACATGAAAGTTGTTCCTTAATGTGTCGTGTAGTTACTGTAAAAATTTCACATCGATTGGTTTTGAAATGAATTTTTAATCGGCGTTACACGAACCTGTGACGAAAACAGTTTTTAAGACATAAATTATTCTTTGCAATAAACTCAAATTTCAACTCACTTCGGAACCTTATTTCCAAAAACTTAAAACATGAAAGTTGTTCGTGTGTGTGTTTTTGAATTACTGGCCAAGTTTCAGAATTTTTGGAGAAAAGACGAATTTTAAATTAAGAAAGGCGTGAACTGCCTCGAATAGGATTTTTCGAACTTGAGAAAACTCGAACTATGAAAACGCGATATCGATCCTTTGATAACTTTGAAATACGAACTTTCGAAAAATCCCGTTCACTAGGCTGAGCCGATCTTCATACTATCATTATCTTTGAGACTGCCTCGTTAGTGGTCTCCTTACTATCTGAGATTGCCTCGTTAGTGATCTCGCGCGCTGTATTTGTGGATCGCCTCGTTAGTGGTCCTACTATCTTTTTGGATCGCCTCGTTAGTGGTCCTACTATCTTTTTGGATCGCCTCGTTAGTGGTCCTACTATCTTTGAGACTGCCTCGTTAGTGGTCTCCCATTGTTTGGACTGCCTCGTTAGTGGTCCTATGTTGAGATTGCCTCGTTAGTGATCTCCCGGTATGGTGTCCTCTTCTTAGTTTACGGGATGAAAAGTAAAAGACTCGTGTGAGTGTTTCATTATGCTTAAATCGTAATTATCCTGTCTTTATCTATGTATTTAAAATTTATGCATCTTAAATTATGCTTTAAATTTCGCTTTTTAAATTAAGTTCTTTAATCATAATTTTCCGCTGCTAATAAATCATGTATTTTTTTTAAATTCTCGTACGGTAAGCGAAATCTTTAGTTTTAAACACTTGTGACCCCTTTTATTTGTAGTTAGGGATTAACTTACTCAGTATATTTTTATACTGACAACCGTTGTCATTTCCTTTTTTTCAGAGTACGTCGAGTGACGCATTGCATATGCACTTGGGGGAAATATTTATGAACATTCTCGCTTTCTGCATCATAGTACTGTTTTACCGGGTCTGTTAAACCCGAGGATTTGGCCATGTTGGCCGTGATTTTACTTTCTGCTGCACTTACTTTATTTATTTTCCGCACGTGATAATTTCTACTATCGTACTAAGTATTATAAATTTCCGGACTATATCTTGAAATGTTTTAAATCTTTTACATACCCACAAGCCTTGCGTTTCCTTAACGAGCTCGGGAAGCCGTGCCTTGCTAGGGGAATGCGGCGGTGACACCTCGGCCTGGGTTATCAAATCCGGGGTGTTACAAGTTGGTATCAGAGCCCGGAAAATTTTTAAAGCTACCACTATTATTTTAAACCAATATTTTTAAGCCCAAGTGTTATTTCTTT
This sequence comes from Hygrophila difformis, assembly GCA_030278955.1. NCBI lineage: Eukaryota > Viridiplantae > Streptophyta > Magnoliopsida > Lamiales > Acanthaceae > Hygrophila > Hygrophila difformis. The sequence goes on along the minus strand of JAOANR010000013.1, from coordinate 29,729,262 downwards.
TAAAATTATTTATTTGACTACTAGTACTATTTTTAGCCCAAAAATCTATAATCCCTTTTTTTTTTACATAGCCCAAATCTTAGCCCAAGAAATATTAAATTTTGGCCCACTATAGAGGCCCAACCTTTAGCAAATTATTTTAAACTAAATTTTTTTTTATGGGGAAGGGACTTGCACTTGCATGTTGCATATAGATTTAAATATATGCATATCTTAACCTTGCCTGAAAAACGTCTAACTCTAACCTACCTTGTTGACAATAGATGGCTGAACCGAACGCGAACATGACCAACCTGATGATGAAACTGACCAATGCATACCTCGAGTCCCAACAGCATGTCAATCACTTCAAAGCTCGAGTGGGGCATCTAGAGAGTAACGTGGACTATCTGAGAAATCTTAGGGAAGCTGACCATCACTAAATAACCCAACTCAAGGCCCAAGTCGCCGAACTCCAAACACTAGTGGTTGCGCTCCAAAACAAGGATAACGAACTGATGATGCAAATAGGACACTTAGCAGCTGAGCTACTGGGCCTAGAGGCCGACATTTTTCCCCCGAGCCCGAGCCCGGTGGGGACGCCCATTCCCATTGACATATCCAGCGACGAGGACGATCCCATCGAGGATATACCTGCCTAGTCACCCTAGATTTAGGGATCCATACTGATGCACCATTGCTATTTCTATTTCGAATGCTTGTAAACCAAAATTCTTGGGTAATAAAATACAAGCCTATTTAAATTTATTCCATGCATTTTATTTAGTTCTTTAACTACCATAATCAAGGAGGGAAACCTACAACCAAAAAAAAAAATAAAATAAAAAATAAAAAAAAATAAAAAAAATAAATAAATAAATAAATAAATAAATAAAAAAATAAAAAAAAATAATAATAATAAATAAATATAAAAATAAAAATAAAAATAATAATATAATAATAATAATAATAATAATAAATGAAAATAAAAATGTAATAATAATAATAATAATGGAAATAATAATAATAAAGATAATAATAAAATGTATACAATACGTAAATATGTACATATAAATAAATAAATTCCAACAACCTTTACAAGAAAACCCTGATAAATTGACACCTATTAAAAGGCTGATCTTCGCTTAATAAAAAAAAAAAAAAAAAAAAAAAAAAATTCCCCTTAAGAGCAACTATATACACTCCACATATAAACTCTAATCCCGTGTATCTTATCACGCTAATTTAACCAAGCGATTTAGTCAAGCAACGACGTAGGTATTATTGGGCAATCCACACACATGCAGACGCTATAGGAAGGTAATAGTAAATCCAGAACATCTCAAACCATAAAATGGACAGAACAATTAAACCATGGTTCTGAAACAGCAGCACACAACCAACACATGTCAAACACCTAACTAAGCGACAACATAACGAAAATATAAATCACAAACACCAGGCAACATCAACGTCCTCGTAAGGAGGAGCCTAAACAAAGTACGTCTAAACGCAAAACCTAAACGAAAACACGAAACCAAAGGGAGACATCACTGATCGGGAGGCGGGAACTGTCGGCGCATGAAGTCGTCCATCTGCCGCACATAGGCGTACATGTCGGACATGGTGGCCTGCTGCTGAGCCTGCCTCGTAGCAAACGAGTCCATGCGGGTCTGATAGAGGTCCAACCTAGCGTCGAGGGCGTCATAACAAGCCTGCCCAGCTGCAAACCCGGCGTCCATACCGACCCGCATCTCCTGCATCATCTGCAGCATCTGAATCATCTCCTGCCCCTGAGGTGCCACGGCAGGAGGTGCCCCAGCAGGAGGTGGAACCACTGGAGGAGGGGGTGGCTGCTCCGGTGGTACAACGAGGATCAGGCCGCCGTCATCAGGCTGCGGGCGAAGTCAGCACGGGGAGCCCCACGACGTAAGGCGCTACGCCGCTCAGCATAAGACGGAATACGGTAGCAACGGCCAGGTGCTAGGTCGTACGGATCTGTCTCCGGTGTAGTGCGAATCCCCTGTGCCGCGCACAACCCACAGATGAGGTGAACATGGGTAATCACCCTACTCCCTCGTCCTCTGCGCATACCCCGCAAGTTGTCCTCGATGCAAGCCCCTACATTCACCCTACCGTCCCGCGCGATGAAGCAAATGGTCTCGTAGACGTGGTCCAAGACAATGTGGCTCCGGGACATCGGCCGGACACGCCCGAACCATAGCTGAGCGAGCTCTCGCCAAGGGGAGTCCATCGACGTCAAACGAAGCTCATGACTGTGCTCGAACGTAGGAGGCACTAGGGTGCATAAGGTGTTCCACGCAGGAGCAAGAACGCGCCCCTCAGGCTGGGGCCGGAACACGCCATCGTCGGGCAAACCAAAATAGACGTTGATCGCCCGAGCACTGAAGTCGAGATAGCGACCACGGACCCATACCCGGGATAGATCGTCACCCTCCCCGAGACCGCCGATGTTGGCAATAACCTCCATAGCCAAATAACCGGAGGCGACACCCTCGGGGTGACGTGCCAGACCAGTCCACTGTAAATACTCCAAGACCGCACTGACCCTGTCATCGCCCATATGAAGAGGATATATGCCTCTCTCAGGGACGTAAGCCCTGTTTCGACGAAGCTCGTCGAAATAAAAGTCCTGGGCAGCCCTCGTCCTAAACCGGAACCTGTCATGCCGGTGAGGACGCACCTCGTCCGGGAGGCCCCTGAGACGCGGGCCCCTCTGCGCCTCATCCTCCTCTGACCCGCTCTCGTCGAAATCCGGCATCGCCGGAGCAGCATGACTGGGGCCAGCCTCATCAGCAACCCGTCTCCTAGTCCTCGGAGGACACATGAGAGACGCCAAAACGACCCACAAAAAGAGCAACATCCTGCAAGTTACCAAACACCAATTATAAGGCTAAGTCCCACACAGAAGTCAAGCGAAAGTACGAATAGGGCATTAATATATAGTTCCAACGTGAATGTACCGTAAGAACAACAAATCCTACCGTTTACTAAGACCAACCGGGAGGTGACCTAGGCAAAGAATATGCTAAAACTAGTGCCTAAACCCTATGTGGCATTTCGTCGAACACGTTATGTGCACAATAAACCAAAACCTAAGTTACTAACAACACACGGAAATCGCCCACAGAACGAAACAATCATTCTAATAACAATACGGCAAATCCTACAGCACTAAACAACGAGGGAACAAATCAATAATCACACCCCAACAGCAACCAAGCACCAGTAACTTCATAGCCTTTCTAAGGATTCGAATTCAACAAGAATTTGCCAGAAACATAAACACATTATAACATAAACGTAGGCAAGGCAATAGGGGTAACAACAATTGCCACATACACTTGCTAAATTGCACAAATCAAGCCTAAAAATCACAAACCCCCAATTTTTGTACACAAACCCTAATTTCCTAAATCTCTACACAAATCAAGTCATCCAAAACATGAAAGTTGAAATTAGTGAGTGGGTTTAGTAGAATCGTACCTAGATGAGTGGAATTGAAGTCGAGATCGAGCAAACAGGAAGGTAACTCGCCGGATTTAGAGAGAATTGGGGGGTGTGTTCTCGGATGGGAAATGGGGGAAGTGGCTCGCGCGGAGCGCGAGCCCTATTTTTTTTCGAACAGGGGTTGCCGCGCGCCAACGCGCGACCACCGCGCGGGACCCGGGTGGAGTTTTATCTTTCCTGTTCTGCTCAATCTCTTTCGCTATACGCTCCTCGCTGAACCCGGGCATACATTGACAGGGAAATACGTCGACAGGGAGCATCGCCTGGCATTATTCCGGGCAAGGACGGCGGAATTGCCTCACGCCCTCCTTCCGCAGGACTACGGGAAACCCCCGGGACGTAAATACCTAGGGACCCTAAGAAATTCCGTAGGGAAATGAGAACGGCATGTTAACTAACGACCCCACCACCGTTTGCTCGTGACCACAATGTGTTCCACGACCCCCAACTAAAGAAGTATGTGCCCGACACGTCGCATGTACTCCAACCGGACGTAATCGAATTGGATGATGACTTGACCTATGAAGAAACCCCGGTGCAAATACTCGACTACAAGGAAAGGGTGACAAGGAATAAAACTGTAAAGATGGTCAAGGTCCTGTGGTCCAACCACGAGACGGAGACGGCAACCTGGGAATTGGAAGCCGACATGAGGCAACGTTACCCTACCCTCTTCCAAGACGACCCGACCACAGTTATGGGGACATAACTGTATTCTTAAGGGGGGGAGGATGTAACACCCGAGGAAAAACAAATTCAAATTGTTTTGAACTACGTCATGACTTGATCCCTTCACAGGGTACGTAGGCAGCTTAGAACTAATTTCTAAGTTCAGTCACGAAATAAATCACAAAATACATCACGAATTAGATCACAAGGACGGTAGGAGATGTTGAAACCAATTTAGACTAGGCTAAGAAGGACCCGGGAATGTTGCGAGCGATAAGCCGGACTCGTAACAAGATTAAGGAGAAGATTCCGCAACGAAGACGCCCCAGGGAATCGAGCTAACACGTAGAAAACCGATAGGGGAAAACGAGGGAAGACCCGACGGAACACGCGGAGCCGAACCGGCCGGTCCGGCCGGCCCGCGCTGTCCGCGCGCCGCCGCGCGGCCACCGCGCGGCCAAGGGCGTCGCGACGCCAGGCCTGGCACGCGTGCTCCGCGCGGCCATAAGGGTGGGTGCGCGCCACCTCCGCGCCAGAGGGGCTGAAGGTGTAATCTTTCCATTCGGGGGTGATTTTCTTGCCGAAATTACAACTCCCTTCGAGGGAAACCAAATCCCAGACGTGAGGGAGACTTAAGGGCGGCTGGGGGTGCCTCCAAACCCTAGACTTACAGAAACTACTCCCACATTACTCCCAAACTTCCTCCCCAAGCCGAAACTCTTCCGGCGACACTTTCCGGCAAGCATTCCGGCGACGACGAGGCGAGAGGAACCAAGCCCTGCCCTCTAGACTCTTGGTAAGCCATGGTTAAACATTTTAATTCGTCCATAACACTTAGAAACTCGAAATCTAACCCGTTTCCTTTACTACGATTTCACGCCGGAAAACGAACGAAAAGCGATCGGAAGGATTGGCCGTTCGTCGCGACCCTAGAGCATCCGGATACCCATCCCAGTAATCCTAATCTTCAAATCAGTAAGTTAAAACCTTACTCACAAATTTTCGTGGTTGTTTGTTGTTTAAATCTCGAGATATACGCTTGTAACAAAAATCGGTTTTCAAAAACCCTATTTTCGTCCAATTTTAAAGACTCGCCAAAAACTCGACCTTCGGGAATTCAAACCGAAAACTTTTCAACATAAAAGTTGTTCCTAACACCTTTATCTACCTTATGTCCAAATTTCAGCCATTGACATTAAGTTTTGTTATCCCAATTTTCGCCATGAACTTTCTGTATCAAACCGAATGATTTTAATCTGTGACAGATTCCTTCATTCAACTTGATGCATGTTTTTCACCCATTTTTCGAATGATTTAACTTTGCATTTCTAAACAAAAGTTGTAGATAATTGTGTCTAGATTATGCCTACAAAATTTCACGAATTTTGGTGTTCATTTGATATGTCAAACGGCCAAGTTTTTAGAACTGTTTTGAATTCGTTTTAAAGGCCATGAGTATGCAGTGAGTTGCACTCGATTTTTGAGTACCAAGAATTCATTATTTCCAAAAACTTAAAACATGAAAGTTGTTCCTTAATGTGTCGTGTAGTTACTGTAAAAATTTCACATCGATTGGTTTTGAAATGAATTTTTAATCGGCGTTACATGAACCTGTGACGAAAACAGTTTTTAAGACATAAATTATTCTTTGCAATAAACTCAAATTTCAACTCACTTCGGAACCTTATTTCCAAAAACTTAAAACATGAAAGTTGTTCGTGTGTGTGTTTTTGAATTACTGGCCAAGTTTCAGAATTTTTGGAGAAAAGACGAATTTTAAATTAAGAAAGGCGTGAACTGCCTCGAATAGGATTTTTCGAACTTGAGAAAACTCGAACTATGAAAACGCGATATCGATCCTTTGATAACTTTGAAATACGAACTTTCGAAAAATCCCGTTCACTAGGCTGAGCCGATCTTCATACTATCATTATCTTTGAGACTGCCTCGTTAGTGGTCTCCTTACTATCTGAGATTGCCTCGTTAGTGATCTCGCGCGCTGTATTTGTGGATCGCCTCGTTAGTGGTCCTACTATCTTTTTGGATCGCCTCGTTAGTGGTCCTACTATCTTTTTGGATCGCCTCGTTAGTGGTCCTACTATCTTTGAGACTGCCTCGTTAGTGGTCTCCCATTGTTTGGACTGCCTCGTTAGTGGTCCTATGTTGAGATTGCCTCGTTAGTGATCTCCCGGTATGGTGTCCTCTTCTTAGTTTACGGGATGAAAAGTAAAAGACTCGTGTGAGTGTTTCATTATGCTTAAATCGTAATTATCCTGTCTTTATCTATGTATTTAAAATTTATGCATCTTAAATTATGCTTTAAATTTCGCTTTTTAAATTAAGTTCTTTAATCATAATTTTCCGCTGCTAATAAATCATGTATTTTTTTTAAATTCTCGTACGGTAAGCGAAATCTTTAGTTTTAAACACTTGTGACCCCTTTTATTTGTAGTTAGGGATTAACTTACTCAGTATATTTTTATACTGACAACCGTTGTCATTTCCTTTTTTTCAGAGTACGTCGAGTGACGCATTGCATATGCACTTGGGGGAAATATTTATGAACATTCTCGCTTTCTGCATCATAGTACTATTTTACCGGGTCTGTTAAACCCGAGGATTTGGCCATGTTGGCCGTGATTTTACTTTCCGCTGCACTTACTTTATTTATTTTCCGCACGTGATAATTTCTACTATCGTACTAAGTATTATAAATTTCCGGACTATATCTTGAAATGTTTTAAATCTTTTACATACCCACAAGCCTTGCGTTTCCTTAACGAGCTCGGGAAGCCGTGCCTTGCTAGGGGAATGCGGCGGTGACACCTCGGCCTGGGTTATCAAATCCGGGGTGTTACAGCTTTTGAGGGAGAGAGCTTAAATATAAAATTTCTTCATTTTTTGGGCCATTTTTGCAAGAAAAGAGACCCCGAAAAGGAGTCGAAATTGGTTTTGATATAAATCTTTGGGAGTGCCTTGAATGATGAGCTCAAAGGAAATTTTTGTGACTTACATTACTGGGAATCTTTGAATTTGAAATTCATTTGTCAAAGTTAAGCATGTTGGAGTGAAAACACAATAACTAGTATGAATCATGCATATGAGAAGCACTTTTTGATTTACCATGTGAATTTGAGTGAGCTAGACATGGATGTAATCATATTTGGAAAAGTTAGACTTGGTTGGATGAGCTTGACAAGCATCCAATTTGTATTTCATATATTGAGCTTTGAATCTGATTGCAACATTTTTCTATATTGTAGGTTGGTGGAACAACCTTGTTTTAAAGGAGGAGAAGATGGTATGACCACCATGTGGCTTGAGGATGATAGCTACATGAGCTACACGGCATTAAGAAGCACCATAGCTGCCAAATCACCCTTGGAGCAACAACCAACATCGCGATCGAAACGGAGCCAACCCAACATCAAAACAAGGGAGTTAAGGCACCAACCAAGCATACTGGCGCCTCAAGAAGACCTCATGCACCATTCCGGCGCCCCAGAACACTTAGCCAAATTCTTGGACTTGAAGTTTCAGCTCCCATGCGCCAGAAATGCATAACGACACCCAAAAAGCCTCCTGGGCGCCAGTTGAGGTGCCACCCTGCTGCTGTCGACACTAAGGATCAGCTCCCAGCGCCATATATACACAACGGCGCCCAAATCCCTGCCTAGGTACCACTTTGGCGCCTCCCCTGCTGAAAAATGCATTTTTGAGTGGTTTTGACCTATTCAAGTGGGATCCGACCCTCCATTATATTATTAAACCTATTCCCCTTTCTTCCCCATATTTTTCATGTATTTTTAGTTGGCTTTTGCTAGGTTTATGATTGGGGATCATTATGTTAAGTTAATCCCCATTTTCTACCTTCATATTTCCTTGTTATTGCCCTTTAGTCTCTAGGGTTAAGATTATATGTGTTGGGGCTGAGCTAGGCTAGAGGATAATTCCATCATTATTCAATCAAAGATATTATTCTTATTTTGTTCATCTTCTTGAGGGTATAAGAGTTGATCACTTGAGAATCAGTGGTTACTTGATCTCTCACCCCAAAATCGGGTCTCTACCCATCGTATTGTGTAAGATTCGTCAACAATTGATTTGCAAGGATTGATTGATAATTGCTTGTTCATTTGTGCATGTTTGGCATTACTCTTCGGTTCTTGATCCACATATCAAGGATACGTTCATTTCACGCAATCTAATGCTTAATATCTCAAATTGTACAAAAGTAAAAATTAAAAAATTTGATATTCTAAAATTACACGAGTAGACAAATCCAACAAGATCTCACTTGACTATATTTTATTTTATATAGTTATGTTAAAAAATTGAATGAAAGTTACTCAATGAATAGTAATAACTATGCAAATGTTTCATTTAAAAAAGACGGAGGAAGTATAAAATAAATTTCATAAAAAAATTGTATGAAGTATAAGATTATTAACCATAATACAAAATTATATCAATATTCAATTTACAACAATTGGAGGGATGAGATTGCAATTAATTTCATTGCAAAAAGTGAGATAGGTTTGTGAATAGTAAAAACTCAAATTTGAGTATTTACTATTCATAAAACTCGTAAAACTTAAAAAGGGTTTGTTTTAAAGTATTGTTGGAGAGAAAATGTCACCCCATTTTGAGTTATAGGGGACCATTAGCGATGGCCTGAGTATCGATGCTTTTGCCAATTCCTCGGTATGACATTCGATGCTTGCATACTTAATTTCTGAAGTATGCATAGAGAGAATTGGCCATATATAGTTTGCAATTTGGAAGGGTACGCAGACTTGAGATCTCTGCCACCTCCACCTATAGTATATTACAAAACCCAAATTATATTTTTAATCAAGAGCATATATAAATAATAAATGTTAAATTATATTTATATATTGCTAATTATGTTTTAAAAAAATTTTGCAGATCCAAAAGAAAAAACTAATGTGTGGTTGATTTTATTTATGCTAGAAGAGATTATGAATTACCTCTAAAGTTAAATTAAAACCCTATTGATCTCTTTTGTGAATTACATTATTTTGGAATTTATTTTTATTGCAATTAAGTTAAAACTATTATAGGAAAATTTTCATTCATTTTTATAAAAAATTTATACTAGAATATCGATAATACCGAACTTTTATGCCGAATGTTTCAGTATACCGAATATTGATATACCGAATTCATGTTATTGTAATGGTGTTCATTTTTCATATACCGTTATTTACGGTATGGTAACGGTATGAGTGAAAAGTTTTGCTATGCCGTACCGATCTACCACTGCACCAAACCACACAAATTACAAAGGATAAAGGGAATGGATGGGAGCCGGCTAGAGAATCGACCCACAACTATAAAGTTGGAAGTCAGAAGATTTGACTGGGTCTAGTCCTCATCCCTCTACAAAGTCAAAGTCTTAATTGAAAGCACCTCCTAAAACTTGGCATATCTATTTTAAAATATATGAATTGCCATCATTTATTGGTATCTATTTTGTAAATACTTCACATTATAAATATAGGTTAATTTTTCTTAAGACCATTATACCCTTTAGTGCTTACGGCCGTCCGATGAAATGAGGGTAGGACATTAACACCGTCAAACGTTTTAAATTTTCCGCGTTACACATAGTACATCTTTAGACAGGCTTAAATTGTTTCCACTTAGGCTTCTACTAGTTCACTATACATAAAGTCTGGTAATAAACAAAGGATCACAAGATCCCAACTTCAAAGAGAAAAATATTCTTCTATTTAGGATGGAAGATCCAACCATACATCAATGTATCATCACCTACTTAATTATTCCTCCCTCTGTTCCAAAATAGTAGTCTTTTTAGAGATGAAAAAGTGTTCCATAATAGTTGTCATTTTTAGGTAGTTTTAGTAGTTATGTTATATTTTTACTATATTGCTCTTTACTTCACATAAATGCTATTTCTTGACATTTATTACGAAATGGACAATGGTTTAGTTGAAGGGTAAAAATGAAAATTATGAGTTAATTAATGCATATCTTGGTTATTGAGATTGAGTTGAAAGGGAAAACTAAAATGGAACCGAGGGAGTATAAAAGCAGCCAATCGGACAAATACTTGCAAAATTTTGAGATGATAAGAATAGTTCCCACTGCTACAACATGGAAGCAATGAAAACTCAGATTTTCTATCAACCCATTATAATTATAAAATATAAAAAAAAAAAAAAAAAAAAAAAAAAAAAAAAGAAAGAAGAGCAGCAAAAAATCATATGAAAGCACGTTATTCAAAGCAATATTATGTTGCCGGTGAGCTGATACTGCCTTCAAGGTTCACATAAATGTCACCATTTATTTTAGCCTGATTACATGGAGCCTGCCAGTAGTTGCATGATGACCTTTCCTCTGCACTAATCATAAATCATATCATCAAGTAATTTCCCAGAAATAAAAGCAAGGAGCTAAGAAAAGACTCTCCCATCAATAATTAGGAACAGATCAGCCAGATGCATCAAAGAGTTAAATACTTTTTGTATGTTTAAAATTATTGATTAAAAACAACTTTTTGAGGGATAAAGGAATGAAGTTCAACAAATCATAAAAATGAACCACTACACCGTTACTCAAAGGGGGTAGACAAACAAAATCCTAGGAACTTTCATGCTGTTTGATAACCTATGCTATCAAGCTTAAAGGCCGAGTAATAATAAGGTAGAGAATCGCATCTTGAGATCCTACTTCTAGTCGGCGATAGCTAGATGCCAAAAAAAGGAGCTCTAATAAAGGGTTCCTAATCATTAATAACAAAAACAAGCCCATACTTTTCAAGCTCCCAGATGCAACACCACTTCAAAAATTCAAGAACATAGAGACGAGCAGTTCTCAATTGTTTCCACACATAGGCTGAAAAGAAAAATAACAGCATCATCTTCCATTTAATACAAGTGAATATTGAAAGGTAGCAGAACAAAATTAATAAAATTCACCTACCTAAGTATTGAATACAATATCACCAAAGCCAAGTTAACTTTTGTTCATAATTATAATTTCTATCAACAGTAAGTGATTTATCGAATAGAAATGAAGCAAATGCACGCCCCTTACCTACTTAAGTCCCTTCCAGTTACAACTAAAACTGCTGCTGCATATTCTTGATCAAGATAAACAAAGTGAACAAACAGGCTGAAGAACTTCACAAAAGTAAAGCAGCATGACAGCTTAAGAAAGGCATCCATCGATAGAATTAGGAAACTGAAAAAACCACCATGGATAGAAAAGGTTAGAGAAGTTTCATTAGTAGTCTCTACATCAACCACAACAGGGCAGCCACAGTTCCTCCTCGAATTGTTTTTCGCCTAGAAAAGGAAAAGGTCAATACATACATCATACTAATGCATACATAATACAGCTTAAACATGATAAATACCAAGAAATAGACAGTGACATGATGTAATTGTGCAAATGCTCTTGGTGAAGAAATAAAGCATCAATTGCTTCTACATCAACTGGTGGAGGCAGTATATAGATGAAACGATGAAATAATTACCTATTCTGCATGCTAGAGATCAGGTAACTGAAGCCCTGTAATTTCCCTTGTGATTTTCGGTAACTGTTTGTATCTCATTGTTGCAGACTTTGCAATCATTGTAATTGTGAATTTCCTATTTAGGCATTGCTCATCTTATCCTAAATTCCCTGAATTAGTCCTGCTTTACTCAGTTCATCTGAAGTATTGCAGAGGACCACACGTCCAGTGTGAATTACATTATGATAAATGAAACGACGACTTATTATTAACTTATCACTCTCAATTTGATTACTTCACATTTTAATTCAGTAATAACACCGGAAATCAATCAAAATACCAAAGTCTAAGTTGAGATAAAACATTTCCTCCATTCTGTTTCATTTTACTAAGTCAGACTTCAGAAAAGTTCAGTTTTACAAGTCAAAGCAAATACTTTCAACAACAAAATAATATCCTATTGGCTAAGATTAGAAAGAAGACCAAAATAATATGAAACTGCAGTAAAACTAACAACTGCATACCAGATTCTTAGCCAAAAACCATGATTTATACGTGCATCAGATTTTTTAGTATAATATCAGAAACATAAGTGCTTCCAGTTTTGCAGAGGTGAATCAATACGGTAGTGATGTTGATAAGAATAGATTTTGAATAATAGAACAAAAAGATAAATCCTCCAAACGGGAGAACCCGCTGGCCAGCCTTAGGCTCAAAATTCTAATAAACTTCTCAATGCCTCAAATCCCTAGTAAGAATCCCTTAAATACTAACAAAACCAAAACCCTAAAAACAAATAATAAATGGGCCTAAGCCCGTTTCCTTGCTCTCTATCAATACCTCCCTCCTTCGAACAACCTTGTCCTCAAGGTTGGAATCTGCCCACTGCCTTGATATAGTCATCCGGTGCAGGCTCTACTGCTTCCATGTCTCCTTCCTCTAATAATTTTAATTCAGCATCCCATGACTCACTTTCCTCCATGAGTAGTGCTCTTATTTGTTTCAAGGAACATTCATGTGTAGGGCTATATGACTGCTTACAACGGAAGCATAATCCCTTGGCTCTTAAGTCACTAAACTCCTGTGGTGAGAGGCGTCTAAATTGAGTCTTTGTTGAGGACTGCCCTGAGAGTGTTGAGTGAGCAGAGCTGGCACTCCCGGTTATTGAACCTTCTTGTTCCGACCTACGATCTATCAAGTAACATGGTGGTGTCGTGACTGTTGTGTTGCCGGATCGGACCGGAGCCGGGGCACGAATGGTGTTGTAGCGACTGGGGCTCTTTCCTTGGGATTCCAGTAACTCAATCTCCACACTACGACTTATCATTATCGCAGTTTCCAAGTCCCGTGGGTCTAGAGGACGCAGTCTATTCCGGATTTCCCTATCTAATCCGCTAAAAAAATACCCAATACATGCTCTTCAGCTAAATTTGGTGTCTGTTGTGCAAGTTGCAAAAACTTGTCAATATAAGTGTCGACGTCCACTTCCTGCTTCAGTGAAGCCAATCGTTCGTATGAGCTTCCGGCATAACGGTCATCAAATCGTCGTACCATGGCCTGTGTAAAATCACGCCAGGAGGCGTCTTCATGTCGGGATCGGAAATAACGAAACCAGTTAAGCGTCATGCCTTCCATAGCAACCATGGCTAGTAATACCCTTCGATTTCCTTCCACCTCATGCAATTCGAATTGTTGTTCTGCCTTACCAATCCACCCAATCGGATCATCTCTTGAAAAAATTGGATCATCTCCTGAAAAAATTGGAAGGGTGACGTTGGGCAACACCCTGGGTGGGTGTTGTATGGGATTAGGGGGATGTTCCCCCTGTGGTGGTGCTTGGTTGTGCTCTCGATCAGGGACACCTTGCGTCAGGCTTGTGGAGCCGGCAGTGTTAGAACCTGTAGGTCGTTGGTTTCCTCCCTGGAGTGCAGCCATCAATTGATTGAATTGTTCAGTCATTTGATTCTGGATGTGAATTTGCGTTGCTTTTATTGTATCCACTTGTTGTCGTGTCTCGGCGTGCGCTGTTGTAAGGGCCGTAACGGTGTCTTCCAATGCCGAGAGGCGTCCCTCTACATCCCCTGAACGTGTGGTTGGCAGCATGAGGAGATCCGGCAGGTCGGACCAATTGATAAGAATAGATTTTGAATAATAGAACAAAAAGATAAATCCTCCAAACGGGAGAACCCGCTGGCCAGCCTTAGGCTCAAAATTCTAATAAACTTCTCAATGCCTCAAATCCCTAGTAAGAATCCCTTAAATACTAACAAAACCAAAACCCTAAAAACAAATAATAAATGGGCCTAAGCCCGTTTCCTTGCTCTCTATCAGATGTACACTAAACTTCATGTGGATATATACTCACTGGCTCCAAAGCAGACCCCATCTATGTACTTGATAAGGCCTAGTTTTGTTTGATGGATTTGTTTCTAAAAGGCACATTCAAAGGATGAATTTGGTTCCCATCTGGTGCAAAATTCATTATTCAAATCCAAATGCATGAAACCAATCAAAGTGCAGACACTACATCATTTAACAAACAGGTATTCCAAAAAAATAAAAAAATAAAATAAATAAATAAAAAAGAGAGAAGAAGAAGAAGAAATATAGCTTTGTTTCAATTTTTATTGCCTCAAGATTACTATAGCTATATATTTTAACAATATATAGCGAATAGAAAAACCAAAACCAGACGATGTCCCATCTTATTGATAAATGAATAACCAATCCAATCCACACTGCCAAGAAATCTACACACACATACACTAACCTCAACTAAACAGCATACACTAACCTCAACTAAACAGCAATGCTTACAAACCAGCCTCCATGTACCTCTCATAAACCATCTGTGCACTCAATAAATCCACCATTGCCGATCCAACTGACTTAAACACAGTAATCTCTTCCCCACTCTTCCTCCCAATCTTCTCCCCCTTCACCAATTCAACCAAATCCCCTATCACCCCCTCCTTCCCCATCACCCCCCTCTCAAATGCACTCATCAATTCCCCAGCCTCCACCGTCGCCGCCTCATTATCTACATACACCCTCCCCTTCGTCACCGCCTCATCATCACACTCTCTCATCTCGGGACTAAACGACCCCACCAAATCCAAGTGTGCCCCTGACTTCAAATCCACGCCTTTAACCAATGGTGTCTCTGAATTGGTAGCACAGCTAATCACATCCCCCAACCTCACAGCCTCCTCCAAACACCCACTGCTCTCAAACCTCACCGCCCTACTGTCACCACCATTCTCCCTCAGGCGATCAGCCAAAGCCCTAGCTTTCTCCTCAGTTCTATTCCAAATAATGACCCTGTTGATCCCCGATCGGACGGCCAGATGTGCCTTGATCAAATGTGGAGCCAAGGACCCGGACCCGACCATCACTAGGGTTTCTGAGTCCTCCCGGGATAGGTACGAGGAGGCAAGGGCAGACACGCAGGCGGTGCGGTAGACGGTGAGCTCGGTGGCGTCGATGGAGGCCAAGGGCTGGCCGGTGAGGGAGTGGAACAGTGCGTAAATTGCGTGGACGCCGGGTAAGTTTAGTGTGGAATTTTGGGGGTGGTGGGTGACTAGTTTGACGCCGGTGTAAGGAAGGGAGGAGGAGGCCGACCAGGAGGGCATGAGAAGAAGGGAGGAGGAAGGACTGGTGCGGTGGGCGTGACGGAGAGGGGAGTGGATGGAAGCAGAGAATTGAGATAGGGTGGATTGGAGGTGGGAGATGAGGGATGTGTGGGTAATAAGAGAGCGGATTGAGGCAGCAGTAATTAGAACCGGAGGTAGAGGTGCGGCGGCGGCGGCGGCGGGAGGAGGGGGAATGGCGGTGGCCATGAGTTGAGAGTGCGAAGGGGACAACGTGCCAAAAACCAGAAAAGGACTACTCACTGAAAAGCGGAGGGATTCTCGCTTATAAGAGCATCTAAATCTCTCTGGAATTAATAACTCATTTTTAATATTTTCTCACGGCTAGCTTTTCACCTTCTCCAATATCTTTTTAATTCACTTCAATTAACTAATTTATTTTTACGATTCTCTCACTGTCAAAATCAGCTTTTCACCTTCTCCAATATTTTTTTAATTCACTTCAATTAACTTTCACATACCTCTACCAATTAATAACCTCACAACCTCATCATTAAAAATATTTAAATTATAATATTTCTATTTCTAAATATTATTATCTGATATAAATATTTTTTGAAAAATTATTGGATAACCTTGTTTGTTTGCAAAATTTCATAACAATTAATTTTGTATGAAATATAAAATTAATTTGTGTAGTTAATTTGTCTTTAAATCTAATTTAAATTCATTTCATATAAAAAAAATTTATATTAAAATAAAGAATATAGTTAATTATTATATTAACTTTAAATAATTAAAAAAAAGTTTCAAATGCTTGGGAAAGTGGTCATTCTACTGACATTAATTTAATTCAATATCTTGAAATTGAAATAGTGAACCCCACTACGAATTAAGTTCTCCAACGCTAGCAGTTTAATTAATCACTGAAATCCTTCTAAAATTAATTGAATTGGCAACAGCCAACTGCCCTAAAAACAAGTTCATTGGAGACTGGGGAGTAATGGTCTTTTAAAAGTTATTTTATGGCCTTCTCTTCATATTTTAATTTTATTTCGGAGACTTGTTTTTTTAATTCTAGTCTATCATACAGACTTTGAATTCCACTATTTGATTTAGTCTATAATTATATTAAATTAAATGAAGAAATGGAAAAAAAAATTGGGAAAGCAAATGGAAAAAGAATTGAGGTTTCCTCGTAATGCACTTTTTTCTTTCCGATGGGAGAACCCTATTTATTCATAAAATTGTTGTTCGTGATACATTTCGATATCATTGCTAAGACTATGACCATTCATAATCCAACCCAACTCAGTTTTTTAAATTAAATTTATTTCTCTCTCCACTACCTACACAACCTACAACCAAATTTAATTTATACTACTATCAATAACCCAACACAATACACAACCCAACTCAATTCTAATATAATTTAATTTTACTTTATTTTTTAAATACATCAAACTTATTTATGCACATTCATAATTATTGGGCTTCAAATCTTTGTTTATGTACATTCACAATTATTTTTACCTTAAAATTATATACTTAATTTTTAATTAATTTTATTTAATAGTAAATAAATTTAAAAACTAAATTATAAATAAACCCTTAACCTTTTAGTAAATACTAAAATTAATAATAACGAAAAATAAAATAATAAAAATTAATAGAAATCAATATTTATTTATCATCCAATCATATAATGTCACTTGGCATTATATGATTGGAAGCCCTTCCATGACTTTGAGGTTGGCTATCTGCCATGGATCAGATTGGATACAACTTTGGAAGATGAAATGCAAGAAAACAAAAGAAAAAGATAAGTGAGATAGCAAGTTGCAAAACACAACCTTGGAACTGATTGCACCGATGTGCCACCTATTCCCTTAATTGTTGATCCTTCCGGTGTCAATACGATCAAGCACTCTAAATACTTGAAAGGAAATGCATCAATTATGATGAATCC
The DNA here is from genome assembly GCA_030278955.1 of Hygrophila difformis. Classification (NCBI taxonomy): domain Eukaryota; kingdom Viridiplantae; phylum Streptophyta; class Magnoliopsida; order Lamiales; family Acanthaceae; genus Hygrophila; species Hygrophila difformis. Next base: position 29,712,020 of record JAOANR010000013.1, on the reverse strand, counting down.
GAATGGTGACCCTCCAAACAAGATATAAACACTCTCCAAGTGGTTTTTCATTACATTCATTCAAAGGGTAAATGACAAAGTGTTAGGGATGTCCTATATATAGGCAACCCAATATACAAACGATTAAACAACCCTACACTAGAATTATACAAATAAGGAAATTCTAGACTGGCCGTCGCTGAACTCGGCCGTCGTGTAACATGACCGTCATGAGACTAAGTCTTGCGACGAGGAGGTTGGGGACGGGAAAAGGGACCTCTGCTTGAAGATCACGTCGTGAAGGCTCACGTCGCCAAGGGTGGTCTAGCGACGGAGGATGGCTCGCGACAGGGAAGGATCATGATGGAGGCTTCCACGTCGTGAAGGGTGACATTGCAAGAGGGGGTTTCGTGACGGAGGATGGTCTTGCAACGGGGAGGCTCACGACGGGTTGTCCCTTTTCTCTTTTTGCAGGGCCCACCAGCTTGTTTAAATGTTCATATGCATGAATGCACTTGTTGAATTACAAATTAACACTAACTAAAATGTTTGATTTCCGGTGGCTGTTCCGGCGGGGATTCCGGCCAACTTCCGGCGATCATCATCCAGTTGCTCTCGATCAGTTATGGGCTTCCGGATCTATTTGAGTGGGTCCAGGGTCTTCCTCTATCTGGATTAGCAGCTTCAGACCCATCTTTCCGGCCTTGGCTTTCAGCAGCTCGTCTTCCAAATTTCGGGTCAACAGCTCAGCAATTCTGGATATGAATTTTCGGAACGTTGCGGGGACACCGGTCCTTCGGGAAAAGCGGGGATCAGTATTAGGGATAATATATATTTACATAATTGCAGATATTATATCTTTTGATTTATTTGATTGAGAGTAATCTTAGGAGTTTGTAGTAACCTCTCAGTCTATTTATACTGTATGCAACCCTCATTCTTAATTCAGTGAAATCATATTCCAATTTCCTATATGGTATCAGAGCAGGATACGATCAAAACCTATCCTTTTTTTTCTCTCTCTTCACCCATCACCACGTCTAATGAAATTGACAACCTTATCGCTGCTCAAACCACTACTTCTTCACCACAAATTATTCCGAACACTGCCCACCACCATCTACCCATTTAACTTGATCATAACAACTATTCCTCATGGAGAGTGCATCTAGTTGCTCTTTTACGTGGCCATAATATCCTAGGGTTTGTTGATGGCACCAACAAATGCCCTACCCTACTTCCTGATAACTCTAATGTTGACGCTGTCACATTATGGATTCTTCAGGATCAATAACTTCTTGCTGCTATTTTCGGTTCTCTCTCAGCCACGGTGCTTCCCTTGGTCGCATCAGCTGCTATATCCGCCGAGGCTTGGGCGATACTCAATCGCTTATTTGCGGGAAAATCAAGATCCCGTGTAAATCAATTAAAAAGTGATATTTATCGTGTCCAGATGGGGGACCGATCTATCACTGAGTACCTTCACTATGTCAAGATCAAGGCCGATGAGCTTGCTCTCATCGATCAGCCCGTCTCTACTGATGACCTAACCCTTTTTGTCATCAATGGGCTTGGACCGGATTATGCCACCATCGTTGGCCCTATTCGTGCTCGTGAGACACCACTTCAGTTCGAGGAACTCCATGATCTCCTTGTTGAGCACGAGATGTCCATCAAGTCTCAAGAAGCTGCTCACCGCTAGCTTATCGCTACTGCCAATACGGCTCGCTCACAACCCCGCCACCAACAAGGCCGTGGACAACAATCTGGCCGTGGCTCATCCGTCGGCCGCGGTCAGCATCAGCAGCGCAGTGGGAACAATTCCACCAGTGGCGCTGCCACCTATCCTCCAAGAAACTCACAGCCTCGGCGCAACAATCATTTGTTCTCCAGCGGTAACCAAAATTTCAACGGAGGAAACCCTAGCTTCGGCCCTCGTCCCACTATCACCTGCCAACTTTGTGGTTTTTCAGGGTACTCCGCTCTTCAGTGCCGTCGTTCATAGCCGATGGTAAACGCTACTCAAACTTCCTCTTCCCATCATGGATCGCATTGGATCGTCGACTCTAGAGCATCTCATAATCTCACTCCAGACCTGGGCAATTTATCCATTCACTCGGAGTATGATGTTACTGTTGAAGTTCACATTGCTGATGGAACCGGCCTTCAAATATCTCATATCGGTACATCTCATCTATTGTTTGATTAATGCAAGTTCGTTTTGAATGATGTATTATGTGCTCCCATGGCAAACCAAAATCTTTTGCCCGTCAACAAGTTTACTGGGGCTAACAATGTTTCCATGGAATTCTTTTCTTCTTATTACATGATTAAGGATCTCAAATCGGGGGGCCCTCTACAAAAAGGTCCGTGTGTTGATGGTGTCTATCATTTATCTCCTTCTAATAAAGTCGACATTGATGTTGCCTTTGCTTCAATTGGAACACGAAGCTCTATCTCGTCTTGGCATGCTCGCCTTGGACATCCATCTATGCAGACTAGCTCATTTATTGTTTAACTCTTTTCAGTTGCCTGTAATAAAACAATCTCGGATTGATCTTATGAATTGTGAGTCGTGTCATTTGAGCAAGTCTCATAAACTGCCATTTCTTGAGAGTTCTTTCACTACTCTCATTCTTTGGAATTTATTTATGCGGATGTATGGGGCCCTATGCCGATTATATCTATTGATGTGTTCAAGTATTTCTTGCTATTAGTTGACTTACACACTCGCTATTGTTGGATATACACCACGCGTGCAAAGTCAGAGGTGGCAGGTCTGTTTATACAGTTCCGACCATTGGTTGAAAAACAATTTGGTCGTCTTATCAAAAACTTTTATTCAGATAATGGGGGCAAATTTCTCTCTTCGACCGTATCTCAATCAACATGGCATCTCTTGGTTCACTACTGCACCCCACACACCTGAGCAAAATAGGCTTGTTGAATGAAGAAACCGCCATATTCTTGAAGTAAGTCGTTCACTCATCCACCAAGCTAACTTGCCACCCTCATTTTGGTCTTTTTCGGTCCAGGCAACCATTTACCTGATCAACAGAATGCCCACCAGACTCTTACAAAATAAGAGTCCTTTTCACTCTCTCTTTCGAAGAATTCCTAATTACCAGAAGCTGCAGATTTTTGGTTGTTGTTGCTACCCTTGGTTACGTCCGTATCTCCCTGGCAAACTCACGCCACCATCTCTACCTTGCATTTTTGTTGGGTGCTCATTGTCTCAGAATGCATATAAATGCTTCGAACCGAAATCAAGGCGGGTTTACTTGTCGAGACATGTTCGATTCGATGAAGGCAGGTTTCCGGGCTTCACCACATTACAGTGCTCGGCTTCCCCAACTCTTCCTCTGTCAATTAATCTCCCGATTACCGTGCCACCTGTACCTCAGCCCGCTGTTGCTGTCCAACCACCACCCATCGATGCTGCTCCCGTGCAACAACCTGATCCTACTGCCCCAAACGACGATGTGGTCATTGCTGACCATGCTCCGCAGCAGCAGGTGCCCGCCGAGCAGCAGCAACCGCGAGCCCGTAAGCAGCGGGCGCCCGTCCGTACTCATATTATGAGAACCCGCAGCCTCAACAACATTCATGTGCCTAAGAAATTTTTCGAGGCCAGTAAACATCCAATTCCTGACACACTTGAGCCTTCTACAATCAAGAAGGCTCTTGCACATCCACTTTGGCGAGCTGCTATGATCGACGAGGTTAATGCTCTTCAAAAATTTGGTACATGGGAATTGATTCCCCATCAGACAGAAGCCAACATCATAGGCTGGAAATGGGTTTTTCAATTAAGAGGCATCCATATAGTTCTATTGATAAATACAAGGCGTGGCTGGTCGCCAAAGGTTTCCAGCAACGTCCGGGAATAGATTTCCGGGATACCTTCAGTCCAGTGGGGAAACCAGCGACTATACGGACAGTGTAATCACTTGCTCTTCAATTTAATTGGCCATTGCGACAAATGGATGTCAGTAATGCCTTCTTACATGGGGATATGGACGTACCTGTATATATGAGCCAACCACCGGGTTTTGTTGATTCAAGTGCCCGAGATCATGTGTGCCTCCTACGACGTACGTTGTACGGTTTGAGATAGGCACCTCGTGCATGGAACTCCACACTTTCATCCACTATCACATCTTTTGGCTTCACTCAATCTCTTGCAGATTCATCTTTGTATATCTTCAAGAGAGGTTATGTTATAGTCCTAATACTGGTCTATGTTGATGATTTAATCATTACAGGTTCATGCACGAAGACTATTGCAGCGGTTGTGAATCATCTAAAATCCGCCTTCGTTATCAAAGATATGGAGCCACTCACATACTTCATTGGGATTGAGTTTGCTTCATGTCGTGAAGGATTATTCCTATCACAATACAAGTACACAATTGATCTCCTAACACGCTTTGGTCTCGAGGGTGTGAAACTGGTGTCAACTCCCGTTGCACGCACTCTATCAACTTCTACTGCCTTGACGGATGCTACTGAATACAGAAGTGCAATTGGAGGGCTTCAGTACCTCACTTTCACAAGGCCGGATATTTGCGTTCACTGTTAACAAATTGGCTCAGCATATGTCTTCCCCGTCTCTCTCATTGGGAAGCTGTCAAGCGCTTATTCCGCTACTTGAAAGGTACATTGCATCATGGACTCTTGCTTCAAAGGTCTTTGTCCTCCTCGCCATTACAACTCACAGCCTACAGTGACCCTGATTTTGGAGGTGATTTATGTGATGGAAAATCCACTTCAGCATATGTCATTTTTCTAGGCCATAGTCCCATTTCTTGGCGTTACAGAAAGCAATGTGGCGTTGCTCGGTCGTCCACAGAAGCCGAGTATCGTGCCCTTGCCTCCGCTGCTTCGGAAGTCTGCTGGCTACACCACCTATTTGGTGAGCTTGGCATCACACTTCCTTCGCCACCTAAGCTTCTTTGTGACAACATGGGTGCTACTCGTCTTGCTCACAACCCTGTTCAACATTCTCGAATGAAGCACATTGCAATCGATCTTCATTTTGTTCGTGATCTTGATTCTAAAGGTCGCCTACTGGTCTCGTATATGCATACAGACGATCAAATTGCCGACTTGCTCACAAAGTCTCTATCACGTTCAAGATTTCAGATTCTTAGATCCAAACTCTCCGTCGCTGATGGGACGTCAATTTTGAGGGGGCGTATTAAGGGATAATATATATTTACATAATTGCAGATATTATATCTTTTGATTTATTTGATTGAGAGTAATCTTAGGAGTTTGTTGTAACCTCTCAGTCTATTTATACTATGTAACCCTCATTCTTAATTTAGTGAAATCATATTCCAATTTCCTATAATCAGTAGTGCTCTTGTTTCGGCTTCCATGCCACTATCCAACCAAAGTCATGGAAGGTGATGTCTTTTTAATTATTTTGGTATTATTTTTATTATTTTCTTTTTGTTTTTTTGTGATGACCCCCCACTTGGGGGTCATGAATGATTATTGTCTAAGAACATTCAATAAGCTCTCAGGGTCGGGGGCGGACAGAAAGATATTCTACACCTAGAGCTGAAAGACGCCCACGAAAAAGGTGATCCCTTGCACTCCCTTGGAATGGCTCGAGATAGAAGGCGCAAGTCCCAGTTGATCATGTCTTTAATCTGGGCAAATACTCTGCTAAGGGGGCCAGCTCTAAGTTGATTTCGTTGATGATGTCAAGTGTTTCCTTGTTATCGGATTCAATAATGATCTTCTGTAGGACTTTTTCCAATGCTAATTGAAAATAGAGGAGGATGCCTCGGGCTTCTAAAAGGGTAGCTTGTAATCTCCCAAGTTTAGCTCTGATTCCAGTCCAAATTCCATTAATGCAAGTATGCAACCTTTTCTTTTTAGTAGTATTAGTCAATATTGTTAATATCTCAGATTCTACTTTTAGGATAATATGATTATTAAAATTATACTCTCTATTAATTTCAGTAATTGCAGAGTATCTTTCAAAAGCTACTCAGGGTAAAATTGAGATTTGAAGAATGTCTGCTCCTAGGGTTCCCGCCCATGCACGAACGGCCGCCGTTCCTTCACCCTCCACCGCTCCTCCTCATGATCCCGGCGGCAAGTCCCCAACTTTCGCCCATGTTCTCACCCAAGATCATATGGAGATCGATTTGCCCGCCTCACAGCCGCCTGTCCGGAGAGATCTTATTGCTGAGGGACTCGTTCGTATGAGTTTTGTGGACGACAATCCGTCGCTGCCTGATTTTGTGATAGACAAAGAACTTGATAAGGAGGCTGGATTGGCTTGGTCAGATGCTCTGGTGGTTAAGATCCTTGGAACCACAGCGGGATATAATTTGTTACTTGAAAGGCTAAACGAATGTGGAAACCACAAGGGAGTATGGATTTGATAGACGTGGGGTTCGGTTGTTACATTATCAAGTTTGGAATTGCCGCAGATCGGGAAAAGGTGGTTAATGGCGGCCCCTGGATGATTTTCGATCATTACCTCGCGATTATGCCATGGTCTAGGGATTTCGATCCCAGTGTTACCAAAGTGAACAAGACATTAGTTTGGGCTCGACTGAACGGCCTCCCAATGCACAGATACAGAGAGGACATTCTATGGGCGATTGCCTCGGGGTTGGGAGAGGTTATTAAATTTGATGCCAGCACTCATGATTCATCCAAAGGGAGTTTTGCGCGAGTATGTATCGCACTTGATTTGGAGAAACCTGTTAAGGGCAAATTGAGAGTCAACGGTAAATGGATCCCTGTCGCCTATGAAGGATTGCATTTAATTTGTACCAACTGTGGCCGATACGAACACTTTGCGCATGGTTGTCCTCATGCATGCAATGACACAGCCCATAATGTCGATCATGGCAAGGCGAAGGTGGTGGTTGCGGAGGCAGGCGGTGCTGGCTCTTCCGGAGTTGGGGGTGCGAAGGATGGTGTATCTCAAGATGTTGTGCCTCCTTCGGGCACCGCGGAGGGAGATCACAAGCCTATAGGGGGAGATGGTAAAGGGGAAGATCCTGTCTTTGGGGATTGGATGATGGTTGTACGTCGTAAAAATAAGGCACGAAAGCTATCACGTCCGTAAAGATAAATAGGGAGTTAACCCCATTCCGAAGCATGCTGAACACCCTCCCCATGTTCAAGAGGCGGGGGAGACGGTTACCATGGGTTCCCAGCAGAGTCATGATGATGTGCGCCCTCAGCGTTTTGGTAAGGATCACCTAAGTCTTCAAGAGGCTAAATCTAATCCTGGGAGCCTTGCGATTGTCCCGGTGGTTAGGATGGGAGATAGGCGTAAAAATCCTATTCAAATTCTTAAAAGGCAAAGGGTGGAGGATAGGGATGATACGTATTCCCAGTCTTCAGATGATTTCATTGGTGCCGGACGGTTTGCATCTCTTCAGGATGATACTGAGTCGAAGGATGGTGACAATTGGGCCGACGCGGATGATGCTAGTGTCCAGTAGCATCCTCTTGTTGGCCGATCACTTTCTATTTCTTGTTATGGAGTTTCAAGACTTTACTATTATCGCTTGGAATGTCTTTGGTTTGATGAGTCGTACGGCTCAGAGATGGATGAGTGCTCTTCTCCGGGATCACAAGCCTGATATTTTATGTGTCATGGAACCAAGGGGAGCGTTTTCCAGGCTGCGTCCTTTTTTCCTTAGATGGGGCTATGCAGCTACCTATATTCAAGAGGCTGTGGGCATGGGTGGTGGTATATGGATTTTGCAGTCTCTTGCTATCTCTTGTACCATCAACGTTTTACATATTCATACGCCTATGATCACTGTGGAGCTTATCAAAGGCAATTGCCGATGGGCTTTCACGGCTTTATATGCAGACCCTCATTACCCGCGTAGGAAGGATAATTGGGAGGTTCTTATTCGGTTGGCTGAGGCTATTGAGATCCCATGGGCGGCCATGGGAGATTGGAATGAAATCGTAGCAGAGAATGAAGTTAGTGGTGGGGTTTTCAAAGTTTCAAATACTGCAACTTTTGACTCCGTGCGCTTTCGGGGGCACAGTTTCTTAACACGAGTAAATAAAAACGTGACAACCTATAAATATATCCATAGTCCCAACTCCATCTTCATAATTGGTTTCATTGAATAAAATTAAACCGGGATTATACTATTTTCTTAAAAATACTCGTGTGGGGAAACTGGTCAAAAGTTTCATGGCGCCGTTGCCGGGGAGGATGCAGCGTCGTTTATTAAGAGAATTACACTCCTGATTACTCATAGTTAGTTTTGTGTATATGTTTCAGAACAGAGAAGTACCCTCAAATCAAATTAACATTTAGAGTACTAAGACTCTAAATGTGAGGATGTTGATTCGAGGGGAAAACCTAACCAATGGGGTATTTTTCTTGCAGGAATCATGGAGCCACCAAAAAGAAAATTAAAGCATCAAAAAAGGTTCCCGGTTGGATTAATTCTATAATTGACCGAAGATTATATCCGGAATTTAAAGAAATTTAAAATCCGGAATAATTTCCATAAACACAGTATTAATCCAACCTAAATTTCTGCAAGTCAAAATCATATATATATATATTTATATATATATCTCTTGTGCATATTATAATAAATAATTCAGGTATTAGTCAATTAACTCGCATTTAGAGTACTAAGACTCTAAATGTGAGGATGTTGATATTTTTGAGAAAATCCGATAACTTATTTTATGTTTGCTTTGCAGGAATTTGAGGGACCACCAAAAAGAAAAACAAAACTTCAAAAAACCAGGTTCCCGGTTGGATTAATACTGAATTTAATGGAAATTAGTTTTGGGTAAAGAAATTTAAAATCCGGAACAAATCCATAAAATAAAGGTGTTAATCCAACCTAATTTATGCAAGTAATTTATTTTTAGATTAATGTTTTTGTGTGCTCAGTATGCAGTATTATTAGAAAATGTTAAAAATTTGAAATGTCCAAAATTTTTGTAAGTATTAAATGTGGTCTAATTTGCACTTCAAACCAATTCGACTTAAATCGAATGGTTTGAAACAGACCGCATCGGATATATTGCCTTGGTAGTTTTTACCAATTCGGTCTCCAAGCCAATTCGGTCAAGACCGAATTGACCTAAGAGACCGAATTGATCTCCCAAAGCATCTTCTGTGTGTTCATATTGCCAAGTAGCAATTCGGTCTAAACAATTCGGTCTAGACCGAATTGATTTCAAATAGACCGAATTGATCTATATAAGGCATTAGCTCCTCCTTATTCTTGCAAGTGAGCAATTCGATCTACAAGCAATTTGGTCTAGACCGAATTGTCAAATAGATCGAATTGACTCACAAAAGCATCCCCAGATTCTTCTAAGTGTACAATTCGGTCTATTCACTCAAATTCGAATTAGCAGTCAATTCGGTCTAGACCGAATTGATTTCAAAATTCTTCCTTGTGTGTGTGAATTGTTTGTGCCTTTCCTCCAATTCGGTCTCCAAGCAAATTCGGTCTAGACCGAATTGGCCTAAGAGACCGAATCCCTCACAAACAATTGGAGATTGCATCAATTCAGTCTAAGACCGAATTGCCCCCTGTCCCACTAAAACAGGTTCCCGGTTGGATAAATTCTGTAATTAAAAGAAAATATTCTTGGAATTTAAAACAATTTAAGATCCGGAATGATTTTTATAAGAACAGAATTAATCCAACCTAATTTATGCAAGTAGATTAAATTTTATATTGTTTAGAAAATCCAAAAATGTGATTGAGCAATTTTGATGAAAATCAAAAAATTTTCTAAGTATGGGGCATCGAACAATATCCTTGTTCGATAAACCAAACGATCACACATAGCCAAAATCGTCAAACACATAATTGGTTTGACGAAAAAGGCTATCGGAATTATGTTCATGTAAATATTTTTCCCCTCCCTCCCTCCTCTTTTATTTTTCTTTGATTTCAATAATTTGGTTAAGTAGGAATTAATTTACTCACATTTCGAGCAAGGCTCAAAATGTGAGGATGTTGATTCTTCACTTAAATATTTTTTTAAAAAAAATCCATATATATATATATATTTGTTATTTTATTTTTTTTATTTTTATTATTATGCATTTGTACTGAAACTTTTAACACATATCGTCAACACGAGCTTTTCTAAAATATCCCAAGTTAAATTTATTAAATGAAAAGAGTTATGATTCGTGGGAAAGGGGTTTAAGGATATATTCCACTTTTTATTACTCATGTGGGATACTTTGATTTCAAACGGCGCTGTGGACCTCCCCGGCATGAAAATTTTGACAAATTTCATGGTGCAGTCGTGATAGACAGTTCAATCTTGACCTTCAGTCTGTCACACTGAAGGTCCCCGGCAACTGCGCCATGAAACTTTTCATAATTTCATGTCATGAAGATCCTTGCCATGAAACTTTTGACAAGTTCCCACTATATGAGTATTTTCTGAAAAATCATAATCATGGTTTTCAATTTTATTTAATGAAATCAATTTATGAAGATGGAGTTGGGATTAGGGATATATTTATAGGTTGTCACGTTTTTATTACTCGTGTTAAGAAACTGTGCCCCCGAAAGCGAACGGTGTCAAAAATTGCAGTAATTTATAGTAAGACCGGATCGTTCACTGGAGGATGTGCGATAGAAGCAGGGCCCACGTCGTTTACTAAGATTTTCCACTCGGTTACTCGATTCAAGTTTTGCATAGGTTTCTAACAACTACTTGACAATAATTTAAACTAAATTATGAAAGCAGTAAAATATTATTCGACAAAGCATGGTAGATTTAGTCTAAAAAAGCGATTAAATCTATTCTAAGAAAGCAATAAGAATTATGCTAAGAAAGCAGGTAAAATTATTCTACGAAAGCAGATTTAAAAATGTGACAGAAGGGACAGGGAGAAGATAATAAGGATTGGACAAGATTCAGATGAAACATAAGTAAGCTTCCATTTTAATACACAGATCTGTGTTTGGGATAATCCATCAGTTAGCTAACTCTCATGCTCTCTATACCATGTTCCCTTTAACAGACAGGTACTTATAGTAAGAGTTTACATGCTCTTAAGACAACAAATTTTAAGATACCACAGACGCATAACTACCCTTGCAATGCACTGCTAAGGTATATTATTTATCTGTGGTGGACAAGCAACACCTGACAAATCATTAGTTGATATGCCAAGTACTCCTGTCATCCCCCTTGTCACACCCAAAGTCCAAATCTAATCCCGAACTAATCCATAACTCTTAAACCTTACAACCGGCGGCCAACCTCTAATTCTTCCGAGTAACCTCTATGAAAGCATTTTAAAGAAAGCGATAAAGAAAGCAGTAAAGAAAGCATTTAAAACCTATCACTCGGAAGTCTTAAAAGATCATCACATTCCGTTAGTATAAAAGAGCCCCTAGTCTTGGTGACCAGATGCAGATTTAGAACTTCCCAAATGTCAGTAAGCCACATGGCTTATAACATCCGGTTAGTTGCGAGATACAAACATGAGTGGAACAGACCTATGAAGATCTATTCCGAATGTATTCACTCGAGACTCAATTTTAGGCTTTGGCGGGAGAAGATAGCAGTTGAAAGAATACTCAACCCTACCTTAGAAATTAACCAAGGCCTATATGTTGTTCCTCTAATATTAATTATCACACCTTATCCGAATCCAAGTGGACACTGATTCGATGCAATACTTAATACAAGATTTCCAACACACGGTAATTTTGAGAAACAAATAGATATTTGAAAATCATTCCCTAAACAGGTACTAAACTCTCAATTAAAACACAGATCCTTTCAGTCTAGGAGAGACCTAATCGCTGACTCTGCTTCTAAGTTCTCAAAATCAACCCCAGTAGAAGATGAGTTAGTCATAGCTGTCGAATTTATCCCTTACTCAGATCCGGATTTTATAAAGTGGTTTTTGTGGAAATTTATTATAAAACATCTGATTTCAATCAAGACTTCTATGTCCAAGGAGAAGGATCTCCAAAATATTATGGACCACGATATCTACATAATAATATCATGCATACATGTATATGAGAAGTAAAATAAAGTACCCCAAAATATAGAGTGGGGTTAGACAGAATTTGATACACAAAGACGAATTAGCCAGAGATAAGAAGAAAATGGCTGAAGAGATGACAAAATAATTAGGGTTAATTGGATTGCAGTTATCTGTGGTCCAGTTAACCTAATTATTAAGGCGAGATGATTTTAGACAGCAGATGATCTTAAACAACGGTTGCCGCCGTTATCTTAGACTCCACTATCTGTGAATCTGGATGAAAACCCACATGTTCTATTACTGTAATAATTACTAGATGACATTGGCATATATCATCTATCATTACTACAACTCTAGATTCAGATTTGAAATTAAGGTAAAGAAAAGAAAACTGTATCTAATTAGGAGTTGGCTGAGTGACTAATCGTTATCTCCATGAAGAGACCTTTTCGCCGTAGCTTCCACCAACCACTAATTAGACCATGCAAAATAACGAGTAATAATTAATACACAGAAGACGAGCTAATCGTTATCCCGGTGAAGGGACCTTTTCGCCAACATTGATCTGTAATATTTCTTATTACCCATTCATACACACAATAAACAGAAAAGATTAAATTAACAAAATGTTTTTTGGTATTGTGTGAGTGTTAATCACACAATAGTTAAGACACTAATGGGTTGAGATGTGTAATGGATAAAATTAGATGTAGTGGGCCTGAGCCCAATACACCCATGCAACTTACACAACTCAAGAAATAAAATATTTTTGGAAGTTTTAAAATAGAAGGGAGAAAGCAATTCGGTCTATCGGGCAAAATGCAAAAGAGACCGAATTGAGGATGCATGAGGTATGAAGTTACACCATACCCAATTAATCCTTGTAAAGTCATGAAGCATCCTCTAATTCGAATTGTCAAAGCAATTCGGTCTAAACCGAATTGGACAATTCGAATTGATGAAGTCATTACTTCACTCGAATTTGGCTAAGGTATTTACCCCAAAAAGAGGGTAATTCGAATTGCCAATTGAATTCGGTCTAGACAGAATTGGACAATTCGAATTGGTAAAACATAAAAAATAAACTAAGGCATGAAGGGATGGAATGCATGCAATATGGTGTACAAGGTCAATTCGATCTATGAGAGCAATTCGGTCTAAACCGAATTCACACAGACCGAATTGCTTGTGCACCATATGAGAACAATTTTTGCTATGCAATTCGGTCTACATGGGCAATTCGGTCTATACCGAATTGCCTTTAACCGAATTGCATATGATTTTTAGATAAGGCATTCAACAAATATTTTTGCAATGCAATTCCATTCTCATGGGCAATTCGGTCTAGACCGAATTGCCTCAAATCGAATTGCATGTCTTTTCTCTCATAAAAGATATTTTGAACTCATGAGTGCAGGTTCGGTTTACAATGTGTGGTTCATGATGGATAAGATTTACCAAATCCTTCATTTCACATCAATGTCACCTCACAGCCACACTAATGAGTGTTTTAAGGAAAATAGGCAAGTAGGTTACGTGGCTAGCAGGCATTGGCATGAAACAAACCTTAATACTACAAACAAGCAATCAAAGATCAAAGACCTAAACATCTAATAAGTAATAAGAACACATGCATAAAAACAAAAACACCTAAATTATCTAAGGCAACAATAAGTGAACATAAAGAGACTAAAACAGTAACTGAATAACATGGAAATAAATTCTAACAAGTCTAAAATCATCTAAAACCTAAGAACACTTATTTGAATCACTAGGGTGTGAGAACAAGCCAAAAACCCACTAAACATGCATTTATTGAGAATGCAAGTCAACTAGGACATAATAAATGTAACCTAGTTGAAACAAACAAACATTTTAACATTTATTACTAAGGAAAGCATTAAATAAGTGCCAAACACTTGAAATGAAAACCCATCTCTGGATTTTTTCTTGTATTGACACTTGAAAGCAACAAACAACCCTAAAACCATCATTAGCTTGAAGGTAGGGTTAATTATAACTACAAAGCATTTAAAGTTTATGGTAATGGCTACACTAAGGGTAGTAACAAGCTTCTAATGAAAATAAACTGAGATTAAAGCATTAAACTATACTACAAACTTGAAGAAATAAACTAACTAAACTAAACTACCTACCTAACCCTTAAGGGGTGGAGAACCTTCTGCTCCTTCTTTTTGTCTCCCAGCCAATGTCCAAGTGTTCGGATTCGGAATTTTTTTCTTGTGTTGAGGAAGGTCAGCTTTTATACTTCTTCTCAGAACCCTAGGCCCATCTGGGCCCATCCACAGTGCCATGCATTTCTCACGTGCTCAAAGCTGCAATTTCGAATGTGGTTCGGTCTCCTCAAGTAGTTCGGTTTAGACCGAATTGGTGACATGAGGTCTTTCTCCTTGATCTTGAGCATGAAATGTGGTGGTTCGGTCTATGGGTAGACCGAATTGGCCTTGTCGAATTGATGATGGCTCCTGCTTGGCTTCCTTGTTTTGAGGCAATTCGATCTATGCAATCAATTCGCCTAGACCGAATTGCATAGATCGAACTCCTTCCTTTCTGTTCTGCTCCAAGTCTTCTTCTTTCCATAGTGCAATTCGGTCTAGGGGTCAATTCGGTTTAGACCGAATTGCCACAGACCGAATTGGTTGCTCTTTCCTCCTTCAACACTTCTCTTTTTCTTCCTCTCTTCAGCAATTCGGTCTAATGGGCCATTCGGTTTAGGTCGAATTGCGTATAGACCGAATTGATCTTCAACACTTAACCAAAATTTCAGATTGTGGGATTTTCATTCTTTTTCCCATCTTTTTAATTTTTGTGGGCTATTTTATTCTTTTGCCCATCTTTTCATTCCTTTTTCTTTTCTTTTTCCTTTTTCATGTTTTTGGATTTTTCTAACACAAATGCAATTAAAATTGCATATTTTTGTGTCTTTCATTACCAGCTCATTATTCTTACAAACTTGCATCAATCTGTCGAATTCAACTGCTTTCTCATTAAAATAAGATGGGATTTCGATCAAAATGTCCGTCTCAGACACGGAAATGGATTGGAAATAATGGACAATTTTGGCCATTATCAACATCCTCACATTTAATACTGATCGTCCCTGAGCAGTCAGAGTCAGTGCTCCTAAGAGCATGGACTCTGCACATTCAATCCATTTGCGTGGCTTCAAAAATTTCATTCCTGTTATATTGGGATAATACAATCAAAATTACAAGTATTAAACTCTCTTGATTGCAGTGTTTAATGATATGATACTTCTCACTTGGATAGGTATACAAATCAATCATTATTGTTAATTTTTCTTGAATATATGTATAGAAAATTTCCATTGGATTAATTTTTGAATTCAAGCATGACATGAACATTAATCAATCAAAGCAGAGCCTCACATATGGTAGAATCGGAAATTTCACTCACTCTCAAAGTTGGCTTTTAAACAATACGCTCATAATCAAATTCAAGTAAATTCTCCCATAAGCTTGCAATTAGACCAACTCGCCACCTACTCATTTCCTCAAATCAAGATCTCGAGGTCTTATTTAAGGTTATAACGAGGCATACGGTTGTAACATTAGGTAAGGAAGGATATTATTGGGCTGAAAAAGTGACACGAATCTATTCTACCATGACTTGGCATATTTTTATTTAAAATCTATGATCATCAATACTTCTTTCTTTCTTTTGTTTTTCTTTTCTATTGCATGACATTAGACTTTGTCTAATTTGCTTTGTCAATTGCAATTTATTTCTGTTGAATGAATCTCAACACATATTTTTTTTTTGATCGGTTTATGAATACCGATTGATATTTTTGATGATCATAAACTATAATGCCTTGATGGAATGGATTCGTGTACACTTGGGTTTGATTTTCTTGGTATTTTTATAAAGTTAGGAATAATATAGTGGTTCCAAAGAAAAATTAGGCTTAAAGGCTCAACTTGGTTAATCCTAAAGGGAAAATATTTTTGGGTTTGGAATTCAAAAGAAGGCCAAAAATTTGGGTTTTTCTAAGTGCCTCGATCATATGCTCGATTTCGGGAATATGGCATGGTTTTGAATCGGTCATAATTGCAAGTTCTAGTGTCCTTTAATCGAATTGATTTTCACACAACAAGGAAATAATGAGTAAAGATGACTCGGCTCAGATCTCACATGGACGGTTTGATCATGTCATACCTTTATTCTTAAATCTAACCTTTGAAAAAAATTCTTGCAAATTATTCAATGAAATTCTCAACATGAAAATTTTGTTTTTCTTCCAAGTGATCATATCATTGGATTCTTATAGCTCAAAACCTCAAAAATTTATATCATGCGTATTTTTAATTGTTTTATCCCAATTTAATAGTTTGAAAATTTCATCCTTAGCCTAAATTCAACATGTGAATTTAGGTGACAGATTTATGCTTGTTTTTTTTTGCCGGTTTTTTTTTTTTTAATTGAAAGCAGTAAAAAGACACTGTGAACATGCAAGCATGTCGCAGCTTTGTCTTTGGCATGACAGTCACTTATTCATCTTGGACTGTCACACATCTTTTTCAAAAATTTTTTTTGAGAATTCAAAAGGAAATTCTCTTTGTGGAAAGCAATAAGTACTGGCTTCCAAAATACACTTCTGACCATCATAATTAACAGTTCCAAGGTTCGTTTTACATCACACGACCTTAATCACTGTACTTTACCAATACATTAATTAAAGGAGATGCTATACACTTGGGTAAAGTTATCATTAAAAGGCAGTCAAAAGATCTCCTAAATAAAGTTCCAGTTAACCTAGTCAAAAGTGAATCTCTGCAGATTCAGTCCATCCTCAGCATCCTTCTCTTCTATCCTTGAAAGAAGATCCTGCTCCAGTGGACAAAGTTGGTCAGGCTGCAGGGCACGCAGTAATCACCCTCGTCTGCCTCGCCATTCTCCAGCACTCTTGAGCAGTAGACTCTGGGTCCTTGGTTGCCGAACAGGTCAGGAGTTTCCAGGCTATCAGCCAGCCATTGTAATACCCGTAAATTTTAGAATATAAAAATAGGAATTAATCCAATAGGAAAGAAAGTTTTGTTTCTGAGAACCCATAAACTCGGAAATGCTCGGAAATCAAAAGACGACGATTTAGAACCCGAAGGACCTAAACCTAAGATTTCAGACGTGAAATCGAATTAAGTCGGAATAAATTTATGATGAGAAGCATAATCCGAAAATGACCCGGAAAATCGAGCGCGAAAACGTGGAAGGATAGAAGTCCGAAAGAGAGGAGAAAAAGACCCGACGGATCGGATCGCACGGACCCGCCCGGACCGCAGTCCAGGCGAGGACCGCGCGCTGGCCGGGCGGGGTTTGGCCAAAAGGCGCGCCAACCCTGTGTGGCCCTACAGGTTTTGGCAACTTGCGCGTTTTCGGCGATTTGTTACCATAATTCGACCCCCCGACTTTGGAAAGTGGATTTTGAGCGGGGGAAGGAGTATTTGGTCGTGGGAGGGTTGTCTCCACCCCATTTTGCAGCCTCCAAAATCCTCCCAATTGACTCTCTAACTCTCCCAAGCCAAAACACTCTCCCGATGAACTTCCGACGGACTTCCGGCGACTTTCCGACAACCACCGACGACCGTAGGAACGTGTAGATCAAGGATCACAGTCCTTAGATCATTGGTAAGTAGTATCTTAGGTTCTCAATCTCGTTTTTCCTTTCAAATTCCCAATCTAACTCTTGAATCGTTGATTGTAAATACGTTCGTGGCCAAAGTCGGGAACTTTGCGTTTCGTAGATCCGCTCGTAGGATTTTGGACGAGCCGAGCGACCCTAGGACTACTCAAGAACACAATCACAGTAAGTGGAGCCTTCCATATCAATACGGGTGATTTAGGGGCGTCCGGTATAGGCGTAATGTAACGAAACGTAAAAATCGAAATTAAAAACCCCAACTTGCGCAGTTTCTGTAATCGGCCTAAAACTCATATTTCGAGGATTCAATCCGAGAAACTCAAAACTAGACTTTTAATTCTAACTCATAAATCTAGGTTGTGTAAAAATTTCAGACATTTTCGTTAACGTTTGCTATTTTAAATCGCATCGAAAAGAAACTGTTTTGACAAAACGTGTTTGAAATCTGCCTATGAACATGTTCGAACTTAGTGAGTTTGTTCCTATATTTTGTAGTCCGATTTGATCTTTACAATCTAAATGAAAGTTGTAGATAATCATGTCTAGTATATGTGGTTAAAATTTCAGAATTTTTGGAGTCTATTTGATATGTCAAAAAGCCAATTTTCCGAACTGTGTCAAACCTGAGTCCGGACAGATTTCTGTTTGCATAATAAAATCGATTTTTGACATGATTCCTCAACTTATTTCGAAAAAGTTAAAACACGAAAGTTGTTCGTTAGGGTGTTTTGCATAAACTGTGAAGTTTTCAGATTTTTCGGACTTAAACCGAATTTTTAAATTGAAAAGGCGCAAACTGTGACGCCAAGATACTTTTAAATCGAAGGATTTTGAAACTTTGAAATGAACGATCAAAGATTTGAAATACGATACATCTATACTTTTGAAAAACCCCGATACATTAAATCTAAACGATACATGAGATACTTGGTGGAGGGTGAGTGCTCTGAAGGGTGCCCCTTTAGCCTTTCTCTTCGGGCCTATAATGGACGAGAGAATTTGATGAGATATTACGCCAATCGGCGGGAGATACATGGCCTACTCTCTCGGGTTGTCCGTATGGATTTCTCGAGTCTCCGGAGTGGTACTGAGTGTGGCAGATACGGCTGCGGCCGCCGGATCACCGGCTAAACGAGATACTTACGAAACGGCTGCGGCCGCCGGATCACCGGCTATACAAAACACTGAGAAATGGTTACGTAACGGGGGGAATAAAAGATTTAATATTTTTAAGTATTTATTTATTTTTGCATGTCTTTAAAATTATGCATTTAAATTATGTCTTTAAATTTCGTATCATGACTAAATTGTTATTGTGGATTAAATGCATGTTCAAGTACACAATTAAAATATTATTTCCTTTAAATTTTGTGAATGCATGTTATGTAACACCCCGGTTTTGGTAACCCAGGCCGGGATGCCACCGCCACACCTCCCTAGCAAGACACGGTTTCTCCGAGCTCACTAAAGAGATGCAAGGCTATGGTTTTTCAGATTTTAAAATATTCAAACAGCCCATTCATAAATAATTTAAAAATAATACATCAGAGTTGCAGCGGAAAATAATATTTACATATATAGTGCAGCGGAATTTAAATATAGGGCCAACATGGCCAAAACACGGGTTAAACAGGCCCGTTCATGCAAATTCTAGTCTAACGCAAAATTTAAAATATAATGTAATCCCCAAAAATTCCCAGTATGCATATGATGATGCATATTCTTCAACTCTGAAAGAAAAAGAGGATAAATGGTTTGGGTCAGCAAAAACGCGCTGAGTAAGTTAACACATAGCATGGGTTAGGGGTTTCAAAGCCTTTAATTAAATTAAATAAAAACATTTCAACAATATTTAATTTAGCCGGCAATCCGGCGGCCGCAGCCAATTTCATAAGTATCATTTCTCAAAATATTTTTCGTTTCTTTTATAGTTCACCATTCACCAGGGCTCTTGTGACCGCAATCCTCATAATCAATATTTATAAATAACCATTCGCCAGGGCTCTTATGTCCACTGGCCGTTCGCTTGGGCTCTTATGTCCACAAGCCGTTTGGTCGACCATTCGCTAGGGCTCTTATGTCCACTAGCCGTTCGCTTGGGCTCTTATGTCCACAAGCCGTCTGGCCATATTGATCATATCAAACTTGGTCATAAATTCCCCAATGTTTCTAAAGAATTCTTTTACAGAAAATGTTTTTATTTGGTGTAACGGGATTTTTCAAAAATATAGCTTTATCGTAATTCCAACGTCTCGATCGTTGTTTAAAAGATTTCAAAAATCGATCGATGTCACAGTTTGCGCCTTTTTGGTTTAAAAATCCATTTCTTAGGCGATTGATTTGAAATTTGTACAGTAGCTCAAAAACATCCCAACGAACAACTTTCGTGTTTTAAGTTTTTCGGAAAAACGATGGGAAGCATGTCAAAAATCGAGTTTTCGACTCAAACGAAAAGCTGTCAGGATTCAGGTTCGACAACGTTAAAAGATTTGACTTTTTATCATATCAAATGAACTTCAAAAATCCTGAAATTTTACAGAGACATACTAGACATGATTTCCAACAACTTTTGTTTAGATCTCAAAGATTGGTTCAGGCTAGAAGTGATAGGAATAAGCTCCTCAAGTTCGGTTATGAAAACTGTCATCCTTTGACAATTCTTAAAAACGCAGAATATGTCCGATACGATTTGGGGTATCAAAACTTGATGAAAATCTTTGAAATTTTTACACAATATAGCTTAAGCTCTTAGGATCAAAATCTTAGTTTTGAGTTTTCAGGTTTGAACACTCGAAGTAAGAGTTTTGCTCGTTGAGTTTGATTATGAAATCTGTCAAGGTTCTTGACATTGGTTCTAACGCAGATCGGATCGGCTCGAGTTTGGAGGTTCAAATCTCAATGAAAAATTCTAAAAACTTGCAGAAATGTTCTAAACTCATAGATCTACAACTTTCATGTTCAACACCAATCCTAGATCGGCCTAGATCTAAGGTAAAAATCACCAACAAGTTCGAATAAAGAATCTATCACTATTTCAAGATCTAAGTCGATGGCAGGTCTGTTCATGGTCGTTTTCGGATATCAAAACACGATGAAAAATTATGAAATTTTTACAGTAGCTAGATTAATGTCTTAGGAATGTTTTTCATGTTTTGGGTTTTTCCGTTTGAACACTTTTAAGGGTTCGAAAAATTCATACGAAAATGCTGCGCCGAGGGTTTTTCTTGTTGACAGATTTTAGAGTTTTTAAAACTCTATGTTTGGTTGCATTTTAAGTCACCCAAAACCATAGTAAGGTTAACTTACAGTGGGGATGATGTTTAGGAGGTCACGGGGTCGTCCGGAATCCACGGGATGTCACGAACGAATCTCCTCTACCCGATTTATTCTTCCTTTGGCTCCGATTTGTGTTTGAATACGAAGATTCGTAAGTTAGGATGATGTTTATGATCTTAAAATCATAAGGAAACTTGAATAACATCTTACCAACAATCCAAAGCCTGCAATCCTTGATCTACACACTTCCTTGGTTGGATTTGGTTGCCGGAAACTCGTCGGAAAGTCGCCGGAAGTTCGTCGGAAGAGTGTTTGGCTTTTGGGAGAGTTTTTGGAGAGTTTGGGGTGAATGATTGATGAAAATGGCTGAGAATGGGGATGGGATTGATTACATAACATCCAAAAAGATGCCACACCCGTGATAGATCAAGATTCCTACCTTTGGGACCCAAAAAATGGCAAAAAGTCCCAAAAACACATAAATCCCGACTGCTACAGTAGCATGCTACAGTAGCGTGCTACAGTAGCATGCTACAGTAACTTTTTTTTTTTTTTTTTTTTTTTTTTTTAATTTTTTTTTTTTTTTATATATATATTAAGATTCTTATCTTAAAAAAAATCATAATGTGGGAATTTTTGTGATCTTGTAAGTCATACATAGCTTCAAAAAGGAATATATTCTTTATTTGAAAATGACAAGATATGATTAATATTCCACCCTACAATTTCAAACCATAGTCAAATTATTCCCAATTATATTATGGCATTCTAGAATAATCCCATAATAAAAAATATATGGGTAGAATGATTAATCAAGGATATATAGAAAATAGATAATTCTCATTATAATTTAAACATGTAAATATATACATGTATATACATGTGTACATGTTTGGAAAGATTATTTCAAGACCAAGGTATATATGTGTATATAAACTTGTATATGGATTTAAAATATTCTATGAACCATATACTTATTACACTTGATATTGAAATCCATATATTTATTTGAAAGACAAATATATATAAATTTTCAAAGTATGTTTTGTAGAAAATAATATACTAATCTTTAAGCACATATTTGAACATATAAATATATATAGATTTGATTAAAAATCTACTTAGTGAATTGGTCAAAATATATATATTCATACATATATATCGGGCAATTTCTATGGTATTACAATCTACCCTCCTTAAGAATCAACTTCGTCCCGAAGTTGCGCGACTTATTGACCGATTGATTGATTGTGGTTGTGTCATTGTGTTTTGTTGTTTGATATTATTCGACTGAACCCAGAATTGAAATTTCCAAGTTGCCTACGTACCCTGTGAAGGGATCAAGTCATTACGTAGTTCAAAAAGAATTTATTTGGGATACAAAATATTCGAGTTTCGAAATAAATGCTTATGCATTCTTACGGGGTATTACATCCTCCCCCCCTTTTAGATTACAGTTATGTCCCCATAACTGCCTATGTATTATTCACAACCATGTTCGGGTATCATCGCATATGATCCTTCCTCAGTATTCTTCTAGGTGTCATTCTAGAAGCACGCGAAGATGAGTTTCTAAGTGATCAAGATCTAGGACTAAGGCAAAGTTAGTCTTTAGCAAGCGCTCCTAAGTCAAGATCATGTCGAGTTCTAAGGTAGGAGTGTTTCTTATTACCGATAATTCACATAAAAAGAGTTAGTGTAAATATTTATGTATGCATATGTATATGTGATCCCCCCAATAAAAAAAAATCTTATGCATGCATTTATTTATCCATGGGTTTTAAAAATAAATTTATTCCATGGATAGATTAAAATAAGGATAAAAGGTTTGGGCCACTATATTGGGCCGAAAGAAATAAATTATTTGGGCTTTAAATAAAAACAAGGTTATTGGGCCAAAATAATTTCTTGGGCTTCTAAAAAAAATTTTCGGCTAAAAATTTGGGCTTTAATTTCAATCTTTAAAATAAATAGCTTTAAAATAGTCTGGGCTCTGATACCACATTGTAACACCCCGGTTTTGGTAACCCAGGCCGGGATGCCACCGCCACACCTCCCTAGCAAGACACGGTTTCTCCGAGCTCACTAAAGAGATGCAAGGCTATGGTTTTTCAGATTTTAAAATATTCAAACAGCCCATTCATAAATAATTTAAAAATAATACATCAGAGTTGCAGCGGAAAATAATATTTACATATATAGTGCAGCGGAATTTAAATATAGGGCCAACATGGCCAAAACACGGGTTAAACAGGCCCGTTCATGCAAATTCTAGTCTAACGCAAAATTTAAAATATAATGTAATCCCCAAAAATTCCCAGTATGCATATGATGATGCATATTCTTCAACTCTGAAAGAAAAAGAGGATAAATGGTTTGGGTCAGCAAAAACGCGCTGAGTAAGTTAACACATAGCATGGGTTAGGGGTTTCAAAGCCTTTAATTAAATTAAATAAAAACATTTCAACAATATTTAATTTAGCCGGCAATCCGGCGGCCGCAGCCAATTTCATAAGTATCATTTCTCAAAATATTTTTCGTTTCTTTTATAGTTCACCATTCACCAGGGCTCTTGTGACCGCAATCCTCATAATCAATATTTATAAATAACCATTCGCCAGGGCTCTTATGTCCACTGGCCGTTCGCTTGGGCTCTTATGTCCACAAGCCGTTTGGTCGACCATTCGCTAGGGCTCTTATGTCCACTAGCCGTTCGCTTGGGCTCTTATGTCCACAAGCCGTCTGGCCATATTGATCATATCAAACTTGGTCATAAATTCCCCAATGTTTCTAAAGAATTCTTTTACAGAAAATGTTTTTATTTGGTGTAACGGGATTTTTCAAAAATATAGCTTTATCGTAATTCCAACGTCTCGATCGTTGTTTAAAAGATTTCAAAAATCGATCGATGTCACAGTTTGCGCCTTTTTGGTTTAAAAATCCATTTCTTAGGCGATTGATTTGAAATTTGTACAGTAGCTCAAAAACATCCCAACGAACAACTTTCGTGTTTTAAGTTTTTCGGAAAAACGATGGGAAGCATGTCAAAAATCGAGTTTTCGACTCAAACGAAAAGCTGTCAGGATTCAGGTTCGACAACGTTAAAAGATTTGACTTTTTATCATATCAAATGAACTTCAAAAATCCTGAAATTTTACAGAGACATACTAGACATGATTTCCAACAACTTTTGTTTAGATCTCAAAGATTGGTTCAGGCTAGAAGTGATAGGAATAAGCTCCTCAAGTTCGGTTATGAAAACTGTCATCCTTTGACAATTCTTAAAAACGCAGAATATGTCCGATACGATTTGGGGTATCAAAACTTGATGAAAATCTTTGAAATTTTTACACAATATAGCTTAAGCTCTTAGGATCAAAATCTTAGTTTTGAGTTTTCAGGTTTGAACACTCGAAGTAAGAGTTTTGCTCGTTGAGTTTGATTATGAAATCTGTCAAGGTTCTTGACATTGGTTCTAACGCAGATCGGATCGGCTCGAGTTTGGAGGTTCAAATCTCAATGAAAAATTCTAAAAACTTGCAGAAATGTTCTAAACTCATAGATCTACAACTTTCATGTTCAACACCAATCCTAGATCGGCCTAGATCTAAGGTAAAAATCACCAACAAGTTCGAATAAAGAATCTATCACTATTTCAAGATCTAAGTCGATGGCAGGTCTGTTCATGGTCGTTTTCGGATATCAAAACACGATGAAAAATTATGAAATTTTTACAGTAGCTAGATTAATGTCTTAGGAATGTTTTTCATGTTTTGGGTTTTTCCGTTTGAACACTTTTAAGGGTTCGAAAAATTCATACGAAAATGCTGCGCCGAGGGTTTTTCTTGTTGACAGATTTTAGAGTTTTTAAAACTCTATGTTTGGTTGCATTTTAAGTCACCCAAAACCATAGTAAGGTTAACTTACAGTGGGGATGATGTTTAGGAGGTCACGGGGTCGTCCGGAATCCACGGGATGTCACGAACGAATCTCCTCTACCCGATTTATTCTTCCTTTGGCTCCGATTTGTGTTTGAATACGAAGATTCGTAAGTTAGGATGATGTTTATGATCTTAAAATCATAAGGAAACTTGAATAACATCTTACCAACAATCCAAAGCCTGCAATCCTTGATCTACACACTTCCTTGGTTGGATTTGGTTGCCGGAAACTCGTCGGAAAGTCGCCGGAAGTTCGTCGGAAGAGTGTTTGGCTTTTGGGAGAGTTTTTGGAGAGTTTGGGGTGAATGATTGATGAAAATGGCTGAGAATGGGGATGGGATTGATTACATAACATCCAAAAAGATGCCACACCCGTGATAGATCAAGATTCCTACCTTTGGGACCCAAAAAATGGCAAAAAGTCCCAAAAACACATAAATCCCGACTGCTACAGTAGCATGCTACAGTAGCGTGCTACAGTAGCATGCTACAGTAACTTTTTTTTTTTTTTTTTTTTTTTTTTTTAATTTTTTTTTTTTTTTATATATATATTAAGATTCTTATCTTAAAAAAAATCATAATGTGGGAATTTTTGTGATCTTGTAAGTCATACATAGCTTCAAAAAGGAATATATTCTTTATTTGAAAATGACAAGATATGATTAATATTCCACCCTACAATTTCAAACCATAGTCAAATTATTCCCAATTATATTATGGCATTCTAGAATAATCCCATAATAAAAAATATATGGGTAGAATGATTAATCAAGGATATATAGAAAATAGATAATTCTCATTATAATTTAAACATGTAAATATATACATGTATATACATGTGTACATGTTTGGAAAGATTATTTCAAGACCAAGGTATATATGTGTATATAAACTTGTATATGGATTTAAAATATTCTATGAACCATATACTTATTACACTTGATATTGAAATCCATATATTTATTTGAAAGACAAATATATATAATTTTTCAAAGTATGTTTTGTAGAAAATAATATACTAATCTTTAAGCACATATTTGAACATATAAATATATATAGATTTGATTAAAAATCTACTTAGTGAATTGGTCAAAATATATATATTCATACATATATATCGGGCAATTTCTATGGTATTACAATCTACCCTCCTTAAGAATCAACTTCGTCCCGAAGTTGCGCGACTTATTGACCGATTGATTGATTGTGGTTGTGTCATTGTGTTTTGTTGTTTGATATTATTCGACTGAACCCAGAATTGAAATTTCCAAGTTGCCTACGTACCCTGTGAAGGGATCAAGTCATTACGTAGTTCAAAAAGAATTTATTTGGGATACAAAATATTCGAGTTTCGAAATAAATGCTTATGCATTCTTACGGGGTATTACATGTTAGGAGTGAAATTTTCAATCATCTAAATAAATCCCTTTATTGCTATGCTAGGATCGACTTACTCAGTATTTTATATACTGATAAAATTGTTGTTTTTCTCTTTCTTTCAGAGTACGGAGATAATGCATAGCATGTGCATTGTGGGATGGAATTATTAAACATTGTTTTATCGCTTTTCATGATACTTGCATAACGGGCATGTAAATCCCGAGTTTTGGCCATGTCGGCTCACTTTACATTTTCCGTTGCGATATATTATTATTGCTACTTTGTGTGTGGACGATACTCATTATTATTTTTACATAGATTCCGGACTTGTTTTTAAACCTTTTTGCAATACCTATAGCCTTGCATCTCTTTGGCAAGCTCGGAGAATCCGTGTTTTGCTAGGGAGATGCGGCGGTGGCATCCCGGCCTGGGTTATCAAATCCGGGGTGTTACAAGTTGGTATCAGAGCCCGAAATATTTTTAAGCTACTATTATTACTATTTTAAAATATTTTGAACTAAGTATTACTTTTAAATTTATTATTATCATTATTAATTTTTAAGACTACTAGTATTTTAGCCCAAAATTTGAGCCCAAAAATTTTCTTACCCAATTAGTATAATATTTTGAGCCCAAAGGGGGTTAAATTATTTTGACCCAATAATTATAATTATTTATTTTAAGCCCAACCATTTCGGCCCAAATACCCATGTTTTATTTCTTAAGTCCAAATTATTATTTTTGGCCAATATAGAGGCCCAACTTTTTAAATCCATGATTAAATTTAAAAATACATTATAATTAGTTTTTGGGGGGGATTGCATATGCATAATCATGTAGATTTAAATTTCTGCATATCATGACTTATATTCGAAACATACTCTAACTCTAACATCCTTGTTGACATTAGATGGCCGAACCCAACACGAACATGGTCAACTTGATGGTGAAACTGACTAACGCATATTTAGAGTCCCAACAACATATCAACTATTTCAAGACTCGAGTAGGACAACTAGAGGGCCAAGTGGCCCATCTGGGGCATCTTAGGGAGACCGATCATCATAACATAACCCAGCTGCAAAATCAAGTCGCCGAACTCCAAGCCCAAGTGGCCCAACTCCAAGACAAGGGTGATGACTTGGAGGAACAAATAGGGAACGTAGCCTGGGAGTTGACTACCTTAGCCAACGAGATTGACGGAGGGGTCTTTCAGAACCCGGGACCTCACCCTAATGCTGCAGCACCGATTGACGTATCCAGCGACGAGGACGATCCCATCGAGGATGTACCTGCCTAGTCACCCTAGACTTAGGAGCCCATACTGATGCACTACTATCTATGTTCTTTTTTTTCAAACTAGTACCAGCACTACTATTTCATTCCTGTTACGAATGCTTGTAATCAGCTGAAAAATTTTCTCTTGAGTAATAAATCTACAAGCATTTATTTTATACAATTATATTTAAAGTATTCCTTACATTTTAATTAAATTATTTCTCTTCGAATACCCTGCTAAAACCCGATCAAACAAATGAACAAGGTAATAATAATCAATGACCTATAGATAACAACTAAACAAAAATACAAGTAGTAAATATATATACATATACATTATATGGAGATAATTATCGAACAAGGGTATCTCCAACCCTAGACCCTAAACCCCAATACCCTGAACCCTAGGGTCTTAAAAAAAAACCTGAACAGGGTACTGTTCACGAAAAAAAAAAAAAACAAAACAAAACAAAAACAAAGCAGTAAGTAGAACCAACCCCAAATAACAACAAACAATACGCTAAACTCCAACAACCTATACTAACAGGTTCCAACAGACTGATACCTGTTAATATCGTCATTTATTTAGTCAAATTATCTCATAAGCATTACATAATACTTCAACAAAAAGAATCTAAACTCTCTTGTTCTTGCAACAGCATGGCACCGAGAGGAAGACCACGCGCTCAGCCCACTACTCCAAACACCAACGAAACCCCCATGCAACCAGAAATGCCTATACCCGGCGAAGGGGTACACGCTCACGAGGAGCCGGCAAACCCCATGCCAAACAACATGGACGCGCGCCTACGCACTCTAGAAGAGGTTCTCATTGCGATAGGGAACACGCATGTGAACCAAGGCCAGGGCGCTGCGGTACCTCCACCCGAGGCCCGCATTAACTACTTAGCTATGGTGAACTCATATCGTCCGCCGAACTACGCCGGAGAAGAGGACCCGGCTAAACTTGAAGAATGGATCCGAACATTCGACAAGCTACTAAACGCGGTGAAGTGCCCAATTGGCGAGAAGGTGCCTGTGGCATCATACTATCTCGGAGGGGAGGCGGATGACTGGTGGCGTGCCATGCAAGATAAGTTAGCCGAGGACGAGGAACCCTATTCTTGGGAAGAATTCATGGGTCTGATCAGGGATCGCTTTTATCCCATGAGCACAAAGTCAGCCATGTATGAGGAGTTCTTATCTCTGAAGCAAGGAGGGCAAACAGTCCAGGAATACTACACCCGTTTCAAAGAGTTGGTGCGTTTCGCACCGAGACTCGTGCCGACAGATGTGGAGAAGGCACAGAAATTTGAAATGGGGCTAAACTTGACTATACGAGAGGTGATCACTGGCGTCCCATACCCAGACCTGCAATCGGTGTATGATCGTGCGGTAGCTGTTGCAAGGGTGCAACAACTAAAAAGGAAAGTGAGCGGAGAACCCAGCCGAGGATCTCAGGGTCAGGATAAGAGGGGTAGAGACAACCGTTCCGGTAACAATGCTGTAGGGAACAACTTTCGGGGAGATCTGAACAGACCCCCTCAAAACAACAACAGAGGATATGACGATAGAACCCTTTTTCGGGGTAACCCGGTACCACCTTGCCCGAGATGCGGCAGGCCTCATTTGGCCAGAGGGTGCCCCCAACAGGGCGCCTGCTACAGGTGTGGTCGCAACGGCCACATGGCAAATGAGTGCCGCACTCGACTGAAAAACATCACCAAGAGGGAGGACTTAGGCACGGGGCCAACTCAGCCTCGCAACCAGGATGGACGGAATGGAAACAACCAGGGGTATAAACCCCCTCAAAACCAGAATCTCAATCAGAATCAACGTCCCCTACAGAATCCAAATCAGCAACAGAATCAGAACCCGAACCGGGATCAGCAAGGCAACCCGGGGCGTCCAATGGGGCGATTGAATGTCATCAATGAGGCAGATGTGCCTATGCAGGGGGACGTAATGGGAGGTACGTTCCATGTCTTAAGTACACCCCTTAGAGTTCTGTTTGACTCAGGAGCTAGTTGTTCGATAATATCATCTAAAGTCTTACCTGAACTAGATCTACCTAAGTGCGAATTGATTAACTTAGGGATTCAACTTCCATCGGGAGAGGTAGTATCATGCTCTAAGCGATATAACGGGATTCCGATAGTTATAAAGAACGTAGAGTTTTTCGCGAACTTGGTAGCATTCGAACTACAGGATTTTGACGTCATACTAGGGATGGATTGGCTAACCCAATATAAAGCCGTGATCGATTGCCAAAAACAAAAGATCACATTGTCAAAGAGTAGGGGAAGGAGAGTCATCTTTTACTCCCAACCCCCTAAGAAGTCTACCAAGATAGTTAACGCCATTAAGCTATGTAGCTTAATGCGTAAGGGTTACGCGTTATATGCATGCTACATTCATAACCTTGAGGCCGAAGAGGTCAAGGTGGATAACATTCCGGTTGTGAGAGAACACCCGGATGTATTTCCGGAAGACGTTCCCGGTATGCCGCCTGAGAAAGATCTGGAATTCACCATAGATCTCATCCCGGGAACGGAGCCTGTCTCAAAGGCTCCTTACCGTATGGCGCCGCTAGAAATGAAGGAACTAAAAGAACAACTCGAGGAGTTGCTAGAGAAGGGCTACATAAGGCCGAGCACGTCCCCATGGGGAGCCCCGGTCTTATTTGTGAAGAAAAAAGATGGAGGTCTACGACTATGCATCGATTATAGAGGGCTCAACCAAGTCACGGTCAAGAACAAGTACCCGTTGCCCAGAATCGAGGATTTGTTCGACCAACTGAAGGGAGCTTCAGTATTTTCAAAGATCGACTTGCGATCAGGGTATCACCAATTAAGGATCGCCGAAAAGGATATCCCAAAGACGGCATTCAGAACTCGCTACGGGCACTACGAATTCACGGTGCTATCATTCGGGCTGACGAACGCCCCAGCGATGTTCATGAATCTCATGAACAACGTGTTTCGGGAATTATTAGATCAATGCGTAGTGGTGTTCATAGATGACATCCTGATCTACTCGAAAAGCGAAGAAGAGCATTCCGAACACTTATACAAAGTGTTAGGGATCTTACGAGCAAATCAGCTGTATGGCAAACTGTCCAAATGCGACTTCTGGCTAAGAGAAGTGGCATTTCTGGGACATATCGTATCCGCCAATGGAGTGGCAGTGGACCCAGCAAAGATCTCGGCAGTGACCGAATGGGTGCCACTGATAATGGCCAAAATTGTCCATTATTTCCAATCCATTTCCGTGTCTGAGACGGACATTTTGATCGTGATTCCATCTTATTTCAATAAGAAAGCAGTTGAATTTGACAGATTAATGCGAGTTTGTAAAAACATCGAGCCGGTAACAAAAAGACACAAAATATGCAATTTTAATTGTATTTGTGTTAGAAAAATCCAAAAACATGAAAAAAGGAAAAAGAAAAGAAAAAGGAAAGAAAAGATGGGCAAAAGAATAAAAGAGCCCACAAAAATCCAAAAAGATGGGAAAAAGATTGAAAATCCCACAACTGAAAATTTGGTTAAGTGATTGAAGCACAATTCGAATTGTGAGCAATTCGAATTAATTCGAATTGCACAACAATTCGAATTGCTAAAGAGAGCAAAGAATTGGTTAAGTGTTGGAAGGGATGCAGAAGGCTAGTTCGAGTTATTCAAGTTCGAATTAATTCGAATTAGGAGAGAAGAAGCCTAGTTCGAATTGTTCAAGTTCGAATTAATTCGAATTAGGGAATGAAGAGAGAAGAAACCCAAAGGCAAGAAGAAGAGGCAATTCGAATTGTCCAAGTTCGAATTAATTCGAATTGGCACAAACAATTCGAATTGCCAACAAAGTGCAATGAGCCAAGCAGAAACCCACATCCAATTCGAGAAAAGATCAATTCGAATTATTCACAACAATTCGAATTGACTACTGAAGGCCAAAACCCCAGCTCAAGGAAGAGATCTCACAATTCGAATTAATTCGAATTGGTTGAGATAATTCGAACTTCACTCAACAATTCATCCAAAGAAAGCTGTGCACAACACTGGTGGGCCTAGGGTTTTGAAGATTGTCTATAAAAGCAGACCTTCCACAACAGAATCAAGAGATCAAGAATTTTAACCAAAAAGCAGCTTGGAACAAAAAGAACAGCAGGAAGTTCACACCCCTTAAGGGTTAGGTAGGTAGTTTAGATTAGTTTAGCTTATTTTTCTTGCGAGTATTTTAATCTTTACATGCTGTAATCTTAGTTTAGTATAGAAGCAGTTTGTGTAACCCCTAGAGTAGCCATTTTCCATATGTTTACATGCTTTCTATTTAGAATAAACCCTACCTTCAAGCTAATGATGGTGTTGGGTTCTTATTTTGCTTTCAAGTGTCAATACAAGGAAAATTTCCAGAAATGGTTTTATCCATTTGTTTTGGCATTCTTTAATGCTTTCCTTAGAAATTAATGCTTAGTGTTTGTTTGTTTCAACTAGGTTACATTTATTATGTCCTAGTTGACATCCAAACTTAATAAATGCATGCTTGTTGGGTTTTTGGCTTGATTTAGTGCCTTAGAGCTTCAAATAAGTGTTCTTAGGTTTTAGATGTTTTTAATGTATGTGTTAATTTGTGTTTTAGTTTTATTCTTCCTGTCTTAATCTTATTTTATGCTACCTTAGATAACTTGAG
Source organism: Hygrophila difformis (assembly GCA_030278955.1). Lineage (NCBI taxonomy): Eukaryota > Viridiplantae > Streptophyta > Magnoliopsida > Lamiales > Acanthaceae > Hygrophila > Hygrophila difformis. The sequence continues at coordinate 29,679,796 of JAOANR010000013.1, read as the reverse complement.
TGTTCTTAGTGTACTCATGTAATTCTTAGATAACTAGATGTTTTAGGCTCTTTGATCTCTGATTTCTTGTTTGTAGAAATAGGGTTTGAATCTGGCCAATACCCACTAGATATGCAGTTGTTTATTTCCTGAAAATCTCACTAGGGTGGCTGTGAAATGACACTGATGTGAGATGAAGGATTTAGCAAATCTAAAACCATCATTACAGTACAGTGTTCACCTAACCCATACTTGTGAGAACAAAAATTGTGTTTGAAAATATGTGATTCGAATTGAGGCAAATTGCTGAAGGAAATTCGAATTGCATATCCAAACTATTCTCTTCATGTGGTTTTCAACCAATTCGAATTATGTCATTCGAGTTAATTCGAACTACTAAAATTCGAATTGGGTTAAAAACCACATTGTATCCATTGCCACCCATTCATGCCTTAGTTTATTTTCCATCCTCTACCAATTCGAATTGTTGCAATTCGAATTAATTCGAATTGCTGTATAATTCGAACTCACCCTCCCTTTGAGGTAAATACCTTAGTCAATTTGAGCAAAGAAAGGAACTTCGCCAATTCGAATTGTCCAATTCGAATTAATTCGAATTGGCCAATAATTCGAATTGGGTGATGCTCCAATTTCTAGCAATGACCAATTGAGTAAGTAATACTTCATCCTTCATGCATTCTCAATTCGAATTACCACAATAATTCGAATTGAACCATTCCTTCTATTTTGGAAACTCCAAAAATATTTTCTTTCATGAGTTGTGTAAGTTGCATGGGTGTATTGGGCCTAGGCCCAATTCACCTGAATTCTATCCATTACACATCTCAACCCATTAGTGTCCAATTATTGTGTGTTTAACACCCACACAATACCAAAAATATTTTCTTACTTTTATGTTTTTCTCTTTCATTGTGTGTATGAACGGATAATAAGAAACGCACAGATTAATGTTGGTGAAAGGTCCCTTCATAGGGATATCGACTAACCCGTCTTCTGTGTGTCAATCATTATCTGTTATTTTGCATGATCTGGTTAGTGGTTGGTGGAAGCTTCGGCGAGCGTTCTCTTCGCTAAGAGTTTCGATTAGTCACTCAGCCAACTCCTAATCAGATACAGTTTTAATTTTCCTTATCTTAATTTCTCAACCTGAATTCAAGTTGCAATAGTATCAACTGATGTCGACCAACATCAGTTGAGAAATATTACAGCAAGAAACATGTGGGTTATTCTTCCACTCACAGACAAAAGAAAACTAAATGACGGCGGTCACCGTTGTTTGGAATTCTTTTTGTCCAAAACCAATCATTCATCTGGGATAATTGGGAACCAGATAGCAGATGTTTGCAGTCCGGAAAACCCCAACTATCTCTGGTACTCTTTTTAGCCGATTTCTTCTCATCTCTGGCTAATCCATCTTTGTGTATCGCATTCTGTCTAACTCCACCATATATTTTGGGGTATTTTATTTTCCTTTTCATATACTTGTATGCATGATACTATTATGTAGATGTTCCGGTCATATCATTATTTTGGGGATCCTTCCCCTTGGACACAGAAGTCTTGATATAAATCTGATGTTGCATAATAAATTTCCAACAAAAATTCCTTTATAAAATCCGGATCTGAGTAAGGGATAGATTCGACAGTTATGACTAATTCATATTCCACTGGGGGTTGATTTTGAGAGCTTAGAAGCAGAGTCAGCGATTAGGTCTCATCTAGACTGAAAGGATCTGTGTTTTAATTGAGAGTTTAGTACCTGTTTAGGGAATGATTTTCAAATATTCATTTGCTTCTCAAAACTGCTGTGTGTTGGAAATCTGATATTAGATATCGCATTTAGTCAAATATCCACTTGGGTGTAGATGAGATGTGATAAATAATATTATAGGAACAACATATAGGCCTTGGTGAATTTATAAGGTAAGGTCGAGTACTCCTTCGACTACTATCTTCTTCTGCCAAAGTCTAGAATTGAGTCTTGAGTGAGTACATCCGGAATAGGTTCATTTATGGATCTGTTTCATTTAGTTTGTATCTCATAACTGACCAGGAGTTGTAAGCCCTGTGGCTTATCGATGTCTTGGAGGTTCTTGATCTGCATCTGGTCACCAAGACCAGGGGCTCTTTTATACTAACGGAAAGAGACGTTTTTAACAATTCCGAGTGATAGATTTAAATGCTTTCTTTACAGCTTTCTTACTGCTTTCCTTTTAAATGCTTTCATAGAGGTCACTCGGAAGAATTAGGGGCTGTCCATCTGTTAAAAGGTTTGAGAGTTATGGAATGGTTTGGGGCTTGATTTGAAACTTTGGGTGTGACATGGGGGAATGATAGCAGTACTTGGCAAGTCAACTAATGATTTGACAGGTGTTGCTCGTCCACCGTAAATGATTAACATACTTTTGCAAGGCATTGCAAAGGGAGTTAAGAGTTTATGGTATCTTAGAAATTGCTGTCTTAAGAGCATGTAAACTCTTACTGTAAGTACCTGTCTGTTAAAGGGAACATGGTATAGAGAGCATGAGAGTTAGCTAACTAGAGGATTATCCCAAGCTAAGATCTGTGTATAAAAATGGAAGTTTAATTGTGTTTCATCTGAATCTTGTCCAATCTTTATTATTTCCTCCCTGTCCCTTCTGTCATATTTAACCTGCTTTCTAGATAGTGTAGCATAAGTTTAAATTGCTTTCGTAGTGTAGATTTAATTGCTTTCCTCAATCTAGTTTACCATGCTTTGTAGAATAATTTTTACTGCTTTCATGATCTGGTTTAATTTATGTCAAGTAGTTGTTAGAAACCCTTGCAAAACTTGAAACGAGTAACCGAATGGAAAATCTTAGTAAACGACGTGGGTCCTGCTTCCATCGCACATCCTCCAGTGAACGATCCGGTACTTACTATAAATTACTGCAATTTTTGACCCGTGCGCTTTCGGGAGCACAGTTTCGTGACACGAGTAAATAAAAATAACATTTTTGGAAAATACTCATACAGTGGGAAGATGTTCAAGAATTTCATGGCAGGTATTTTCTTGACATGAAATTAAGAGAAGCATCATGGTGCAGATACCTAGAACTTTCAGGGTGACAGACTGAAGGTCCATCCCGGTTGCACTGTGATACTTGTCAAAAGTTTCATGGCTGGAAGAACCACAGCGCCGTTTGAACCCCACAGGAGTAATAAAAAAGGAAATCTTAATATATCCTTAAACCCATTCCATAAATCATAACTCTTTTCATTTAATAAATCCGAACTTGGAAATTGTATTTAGACGGTCCTTCAACCCTCCAGCAGCAAAATGAAACTTGGCTTGAGTGCAAAAGTTTCATGGCCGTCACCGGGGACTCTTGAGGCACCATTTGAAATCACAGTTTCCTCCTTAAGCAATAAACCAGTAAAAGAATTTTCAGAAAATTACTCGTGTTGGCGGAGCTCGTCAAAAGTTTCATGGCGCCGTTGCCGGGGAGGATGCAGCGCCGTTTACTAGGAGAATTACATTCCTGATTTACTCATAGATAGTTCTTGTATATGTTCTTGAACTATTACTAACCTGGGGGTTGTACAGGTACTGTCAAAAGTTTGATACCAACTGCTTATGCAACGGAGAAGGAGCACATTACCGGAGCTACCGTTCGATATAGAAATAGAAAGGACCGCTCGCCAACTGAGGGCAGAAGCCAGAAGACGGAAGGAGCAGGAGCGTCGAAGCCGCACTTCACCTGAAACATCAAGCAGCGATCTATCAGATATGGCAGAAAACCAAAACATTCCCCCGATCTTACCCATGGACCAACCACCAAATAACCCTGGTAATGGAGCTGACGGAGGAGTGGTAGAGCATCCTAATCGTGCCAACGAAGAGGAGAATCTACCAAATCCTAATCAGCAACAATACCAGCAATTCCACCAACAACCACCACCACCCGTAAATCAATTTCACCAAAACCAAAACATACCAAACCAACGGTACCAAAACCAAGCTTTCAATCCAGATCAATTTCAGAACAACCCACAAGATCCACATAACTTCCAGCAATTTCCAAATTATCACCAACAGTACCAAAACCAAGCTGAACAAGGAAATCAACAGCAGCAGCAAGCAGCAGCAGACTTCATGCAACCAATTGTAGAGCCCTATCTGGATGGACCTGGGAGAGCACATTTTCCTGCACGCAATTTCGAGCTCAAACCGGCACTCATTAATTTGGTGCAAAACAATCAGTTCTGCGGCGCAAATCATGAGGATCCTCATGATCATCTCCAGACCTTCCTGGAGCTCTGCGACACGATCAAAAATCAGGGAGTCTCTCCTGATGCTATAAGGCTAATGTTGTTTCCATTTTCTTTGTATAGTGGTGCCAGGGACTGGTATAAGTCATTGCCTATCAATCTGCGGAGCACTTGGGCAGACTTGGTGAGGAGCTTTTTGCTGAAGTATTTTCCAGAATCAAAGATTGAGGAAGGAAGAGCTAAGATTGGAGATTTTAAAATGAAGCCAGACGAATCATTATATGATGCGAAAGAGAGATTCTTGGGCCTCATCAGGCGATGCCCCCAACATGGGTACGCACCATGGGAGCAATTGAGGAAATTCTATGGAGGACTCACCCATCCATGGAGAACAATGTTAGACGCCGCTGGCGGACGACATTTACTCCACTTGCCTATGGACCAAGCTTGGGAGAAGATTGAGACAATGTCTGTCAACAGATCGATCCTAAACACGGACGATAGGAAGGAGAATCCTCCTAGAAAAGTCTTTGCTGTAAGTGAAGGGAAAACAGATTTTGAAAAACTGCAAGAACAGGTAGCTGCGATACAGCTGAGTCAGGATAAAGGGAAGGGAACAGACGCTTCTCAGGCAGGAACCTCATCAGACAAAGTTCAACCACAGCAATCGGGAGTTGTCTGTGGACTGTGTCAGGAACCTCATCCAACTGACACATGTCAACAGATAGCTACCGAAAGCTGTAATTATGCCGGGAACTACCAAAATCGCCATCCCAACCTCTCTTATTCCAACAACAATGCACTTAACGCGCATTTGTTGCAGCCAAACCAGCCCAACCAGTTCCAAAACCCTCAGCAAAACTTCAGACCTCAGAATCAAGGATTCGTCCAGCAAAGAGTGCAAAACTTTCAAAATCCGAATCAGAATTTCCAACCTCAAATCCAACAAAGGCCTAATCAGAACCAAGGCCAGAATTTCCAGAATTTCCAGCCCCAACCTGATCAGAATCAGCAATATAACCAAAGGCCACCATCTCGTTTGGAGAACCTGATGACTGAATTTATAGCCAACCAGAAGGATATAGATCAGCAACTGCAGTCATCAATCAAGAATGTGGAGACGCAAGTCACCCAATTGGCCAAGGAACTACAGAACAGGGGGAAAGGAACACTTCCGAGCAGTACTGAAGCTAACCCGCAGTGTAAAGCAATCACATTGCGGGGAGGCAAGAATCTGAAAGGAATTGTTGGACATGGAAAGGAGATGGCCGAGGAGGAAAAGGATCTAGTGGAGGGTGAAAAAGGAAGTGAAAGGATCGAAGGAGGAAATGGTATTGAATTGGACAAGGACAAATCAGAAACAGCTATTTCGCAGGCTGAAGCTGCAAAGGGAGCTGAAAAGGGTAGGGTTGAAGGTACAACTTCCTTCTCTTTACCACCAAAAACTAATAATAATAAGTACATGCCAAGGGTGCCATACCCGGCACGTCTTAAAAATAAGGAGCAAGATGAAAAATTTAAAAGGTTTTTACAAAGACTGAAAGCTGTCGAGATCACTATTCCATTGGTCGAAATGATTTCAGAAATGCCCGTCTATGCTAAATTTCTTAAAGAAATGATTTCAGGGAGGAGAAAAGCTGAGCAGGAGGAAGTAGTGATTTTGAACAGTAGCTGCAGTGCCATTATCCAAAGAGTGCTACCGGAGAAGAAGGAAGATCCAGGATGCATTACATTGCCAATCCACATCGGGAAAACTAATGTTGGAAAAGGGTTGTGCGACCTGGGATCGAGCATCAACGTTATGCCACTAACCATGGTGAAACGTCTTCACTTGGGGACAATTGAACCGGTTACAATGAAGTTACAGCTGGCAGACCGATCAATTACCCATCCAATCGGAATCCTGAAGGACGTAATTGTCAAGACGGGAGGGACTCTCTTTCCCGTCGACTTCATTATTTTGGATATAGAGGAGGACTACGAGATGCCACTGATCTTAGGCCGCCCCTTTCTCTCAACCGGCGGTGCACTTATAGACGCTCGATCAAATCAAATCAAGCTCCGAGTCGGAGAAGAAGAATTGGATTTCAACATGGGAAAGCTGCAGAAGTTCCCGTCTGAGGGATCTTGTTCCACTTTTGATGTAATGGATAGTAGGAGTGAGGATGAGAGCATAGACTCTGTGACTGATGGGCCGAGCAAAGTTTCAAAACAGGTACTGAAGCCTGAAGCTGCAGAGCAATCAAGGAGCTGCAACGCTGTCCACTTCGAGGATCCTATCTCTGGGGACCTTGAAGAATTCGATGGAGTTGAGTTCATCCCGGAGGAAGAGGAGAGCACTGCTGAGGAAGAAATGGATCCTGTACTGACACAGGATCCTGAAGGTAAATCTGATCTCTCTCTCCCACCCATTTCTCGCAAATTGCTGCCTTCCGTTGAATGCCCACCAGAGCTTGAACTTAAAATACTTCCGGATCATCTTAAGTACGTTTTTCTCGCTGAACATAAAAGATTACCGGTGATTGTGTCAGCCAAGCTGACACAAGAACAAGAAAAAGCTCTGGTAGACATTCTAAAGAAATATGTACATGCAATCGGATGGACCATTTCTGATATAAAAGGAATAAGCCCATCTGTTTGCATGCACAGAATTTTAATGGAAGAGGAGTATAAGCCCTCAAGGCAACCACAAAGGCGTCTGAACCCCCATATGCAGGAAGTGGTAAGGAAAGAAGTTATCAAGCTCTTAGATGCTGGTATCATCTATCCTATCTCTGATAGCAAATGGGTTAGCCCAGTGCAGGTCGTACCGAAACGTGGGGGGATCTGTGTAACGACTAATGAGCAAGGAGAAGAAGTGGCGACGCGTCCAGTGACCGGTTGGAGAGTTTGCATCGACTACCGGAAGCTCAATACCGCTACCAGGAAGGACCATTTCCCCTTGCCATTCATTGATCAGATGCTGGAGAGGTTGGCCGGAAGGGAGTACTACTGCTTTTTGGATGGGTACTTTGGCTATAATCAGATTATAATAGCCAGTGAGGATCACGACAAGACCACGTTCACATGCCCATATGGAACTTTTGCGTACAGGCGCATGCCTTTTGGACTTTGTAATGCGCCTGCCACATTTCAACGATGCATGATGTCAATTTTCTCAGAATTTATCGAAAAATGCATTGAAGTTTTCATGGATGACTTCTCTGTGTATGGAGATACTTTTGATGAATGTTTGACTAATCTTGCACAAATTTTGAAAAGATGTGAGGACACCAACCTAGTTTTGAACTGGGAAAAGTGCCATTTCATGGTCACCGAAGGAATAGTGTTGGGTCACCGCATCTCGCGCGCAGGTATTGAAGTCGACAGAGCTAAGGTCTCAGTCATCTCAAACCTCCCATTGCCTAACTCTATTAAAGCAGTTAGGAGTTTCTTAGGGCATGCCGGTTTCTACCGGAGATTCATAAAAGACTTTTCTAAAATTGCCAAGCCGCTCACTAACTTGCTTTGTAAAGAAAACCCTTTTGTAATAAATGAAGCGTGTGTTCAAGCCTTTGACACGCTCAAAGAAATGTTGATTTCTGCTCCAATAGTACAACCACCCGATTGGTCAATACCTTTCGAGGTAATGTGTGATGCAAGTGATCTCGCCGTGGGTGCAGTTCTTGGGCAACATAAGGAAGGGAAGCATTGCGTAATTCATTACGCAAGTCATGCCCTGAATGAGGCCCAAATCAACTACACCACCACGGAGAAGGAGATGTATGCTGTGGTTTTTGCGTTTGACAAATTCAGACAATACCTCATTGGTACGAAAACCACAGTGTACACAGATCACTCTGCACTAAGATACTTGTTTAGCAAACAAGACGCCAAACCTCGATTAATCAGGTGGGTACTTTTGTTGCAAGAATTTAACATCATAATAAAAGATAGAAAAGGCAGAGACAATGGTGCTGCTGACCATTTGTCTCGACTAGAAAATGATAAAAATGAGCTAGCCGTAAATGAGAATTTTCCGGACGAGCAATTGTTCGCCTTGCATCTTCATGATCAAGCTTGTCCGTGGTTTTCCGATATTGCTAACTTTTTAGCATGCGGAATAACCCCACCATTTCAAAGCAGAGGCCACAAAGCGAGGTTCAACCGAGATGTAGTTAACTACTTCTGGGAAGACCCTTACCTCTTCAAGCATTGTGCAGATTCGATTATTAGACGATGTGTAACTGAGCACGAGGCTTATCAAATCGCTAAAAAATGCCATGAATCGGAATACGGAGGTCACCATGGCCCCACTCGAACAGCCCATAAGGTGCTCGAGTGCGGTTTTTATTGGCCTACCATTTACGAGGATTGCAAAGCGTTTGTTAAAGCTTGCGACAGATGCCAAAGACTAGGGAATATCTCCAAGAGGGATGAGATGCCTCAACAAGGAATTCTCACTCTCGAGATTTTCGATGTATGGGGTATTGACTTCATGGGACCATTTCCGACATCTGATGGGAACCATTACATCTTGGTAGCTGTCGATTACGTTTCCAAGTGGGTTGAGGCTGTTGCACTGCCAACCAATGATGGCAACCAGGTCGTCAAATTTTTGAAAAATAACATTTTCAATAGATTTGGTGTACCCAGGGTGATCATATCAGATGGAGGAACCCATTTTGTTAATAAAGCATTTGCAAATCTCATGAGCAAAAATGGGATTCTCCACAAGATCGGCACGCCTTATCATCCCCAAACCAGTGGTCAGGTCGAGGTCTCTAACCGCGAAATCAAACATATACTCGAGGCCACTGTGGGGACAACTCGCAAAGATTGGTCACGTAAGCTCAATGATGCTTTATGGGCATACCGCACTGCATTCAAGACTCCCATTGGGATGTCTCCTTACAGACTCATCTTCGGAAAAGCCTGTCATTTGCCCGTAGAACTAGAGCATAAGGCTTACTGGGCCGTACGAATGCTCAATTTTGACTCCCGAGTTGCTCAGGGTAAGCGCAAGTTGGACCTCAATGAAATTGAGGAAATACGTACGCAAGCTTATGAAAGCTCGAGGATTTATAAAGAGCGGACCCAGAAGTTACACGATCGTCGTATTAAATCTAAACACTTCTATGTTGGCCAGAATGTCTTGTTATTTAATTCTAGGTTGAAGCTATTCCCCGGAAAGCTTAAATCCAGATGGGAAGGGCCATACGAAGTGATGCACGTGTTTGAAAGTGGATCTGTCAAGATCCGGACTGACAAAGGAGAGCTGGTGGTGAATGGACACAGACTGAAGGAGTATCTTGGGCAGTTCGACCCCAAAAATGAAGCTCAGATGACAACAGAACCGGCTTATGTTCAATAAATATTATACATATATTTACTTACTTTTTTTATTACTTTCTTCATTTATTTTATTGGGACAAAGTATCCAAAAATCAAGTGAACATTTAGAGTACTAAGACTCTAAATGTGAGGATGTTGATATTTGGGGAAAACCTAATACCTTTTCATAATTGTTTTGCAGGAATTAGAGGAATCAACAAAAAGAAAAGATAAAGCTTCCGAAAACCAGGTTCCTGGTTGGGGTAACATTATATTTAATGGAGGTTAATTTTGGAATTTAGAGAAATCTAAAATCCAGAATACATTCATAAAATAAAATTGTTAACCCAACCTAATTTATGCAAGCAATATGTTTTAGATTCTCATTCGGTGTAGATATGTTTGCTTTTGAATTCATATAATTTTTGGAAAAACCCAAAAATTTTTCCTAAGTCTTGAATGTGGTATACTTCTCATTTCAAGAAAATTCGAATTAATTCGAATTGCTTGGAACATACCACATAAGACATTTTGCCTTGGAATTTTTCACTCTCGGATCTGTTAATTCGAGTTATTCTAGCAATTCGAATTAATTCGACTGCCATAAAAATTCGAATTGGCAACCAAGGCAAACAAATTTTCGGAGTTATATAGGCCAAGTAGTGCAATTCGAATTATAAGGCAATTCGAATTAATTCGAATTGCCTAACTAATTCGAATTGGCAGGCACAAGGCATTTTCCTCAGCAAGTGAGCAATTCGAGTTATTCTAGCAATTCGAATTAATTCGAATTGCCTGAATAATTCGAATAAGCTCATTTCAGCCTTGTGCAAAAGTTTTGCCCACATTCTCAAGTTCGAATTGTGAGTCAATTCGAATTAATTCGAATTGATCTCAACAATTCGAACTTGCTTGGTTTCTCTGTTTTTCAAGCCAATTCGAATTAATTCGAATTGGCCTGAATAACTCGCATCTCTCACAGGAAGCATCAATTCGAATTAATTCGAATTGATGCAATAATTCGAACTCCCCTTCCAAATCCTTTATATATCCGTGTTTCCCCTCCACTTCCATCACTTTCACTTTTCACATTTCCAAAACACCCGTGTTTTCTCTCTCGCGAACCCTTCCCCCTTGCGAAAACCAGTCGCTTATTTCAAGCTTTTCTCCGGCCAAATCACTCGGAAATGGCTTCTTCTTCGTCTAATCCAAGTGGAAGCAGGGGGTAAGTGCTTCTCTTCCATTTTTTTCGCACTCGGTTTTCGCAGTTTTAGTCTGTCTCTTCGTATTCCTTGCGAAATCGAGGTTGGGAAGGAATGTGTTCCGTTTTTCATGATGGGGATGGTCGGAATGTGCCCGGAATGTGTTAGGTTGTTCGGGAATGAGGATAAAACCACTAGGGCAGGACCTAAATTTTTTTTAGGTTTTTTTTGTGAAACTGCCATTGATGGAGTCGAGTGTTTCTGTGAAGGGAAATTCTTTTATTTTGAAAATGAGGGTTTCAAAACCCTTAAAGATTTGATTTTTGTTCATATTGCAGTATTATTGTGCCATTTGTGTCTTTGTGTGTATTTGCGTTATCTGTGTTTGTGTTTTGCTAATCTGTGAATAGGGTTAACACGGTGGTCATGCTTTGTTCAGCCACTATGTTGTTTTTCAGTAGATAGTTGGCGATGATGACTGAAAATGCATACTGATAATATCTACAAAATTTCATGTTTTTAAAGCATGAGTTTTGTTGGTGACATTAGTACATTACAGTAGTATAGATGGATCAATTGTTCTCGTTTGTTTTGGTGTTTGCATGTATAATATTATATGAATACTTTGGCAATAAATGCTTTTGTCGGGTACATGTTGCCCACATATTGCAAACTCAACTCTAGAGGTTGATTTTTGCACATCCGGGACACATGGTACAGCCGAAACCATGCCAAAATTTTTCCAACACTTTTGGCATGGCATTTATGTGTAAAAAGACAAATTTTCAGTATTTCTTTGCCTTAAAGTGTTTGATCTTTGTCAACTTGGAACAAGTGGGAAATACTTGTAAGGAATGTTTTGTTTTATTCCTTAAAAACCCACTTTCCAAAACAAAATCCAAATGGGGGACCACTCACACCCCCAATTTCATTAAATAAACAAGTCAACACCTTTTCATAAAAATCCAAAAATCACCTTTTGTATGTATGCATGTCTAATTTTTATCTTTATTTCTTATCTTTAGTCACGGTCCATTATACATACTAGTAATTGCATAATTTATCACTTGCATTCGATTTTCATCATTAATCTCTTATCTTCCCTACCTCACATGATTTAAATCACTTTTTAAGTGATAAAAATCGAATTCTTTCGTAGGTTCAATAACCTACGAAATTCTCTCTTTTTGGTCCCTTGACAACCCAAAAACATCTTAGACTATTTATAGTCTGAGAAAAATTCCTAAGGATCCAGGATCCTTCTCTCTCTCTTGCTTTCCTTATTTTTGTTATAATAAGAGTAGATTTGATAATCTGACCACTTGGACTTTCATAGTGTGCCTCAAGTGAGACAGGTGCTAGAAAGTGAACTGTACTTTGAAGTGGCTGAAGGTATTAGGCTGAAGGTCTCAGACCTAATCATCTCTCCATGTCTTTTCAGAGACATCATTCCCCTAGCACAGAACGAAGATCACGAGGAAGAAACCCAACTACTGGATCTGCCAGTGGAGCTCCTAGGAGAAATCCTCTCCCGCATCGGAGAGGATTGCATTAAGAAAGTTTGGAGGGTCAGAGGAGTGTGCACCAAGCTAAGGGACGCAGCTGATCTTCCCATCGTCTACAAAAGGTGCGAACTGGAAACCACTATCGTCAAGATGTGGGAGCAGAGGTTGGAACCGCAAAAAGAGGCACTCATGGCCAAATGCGTAGAAGCGGGCAACTATAACCTGAAACTCATCCCAGCCCTGCAGGCATTCGGAGCAGGAAACGAGACTCTGGCTTGTGAGCTGCTAAAGGAAGGGATTGAGGACAACCACAAGGCCTCAATCTTTGTCCGGGGATACATGCTGCTCAGCAAGCTGGACAATGAACAGGTCCAACAGGGGGTGTCAATGATCACCAAGATCATAACCAACAGGTTCGTCATGCAATACGTTGGGACCAACGTTTTCGCATGGTTGGCTGATAGCCTGGAGACACCCGACTTGTTTGGAGACCAAGGACCAAGGGTCTACTGCACCAGGGTGATGGAGGAAGATGAGGACGACATGGTAGATTTCTGCGTACCCTGCAGCTTGACGAATTATGTCCATTGGACCAGGATTTTCTTCCAAGGATAGAGGGGAACGATGCTGGAGAAGGACTGAATCTGTAGAGATTCACTTTTGACTGGACTGACTGGAACCGTATTTTGGTAACTTTCTGACTGATCTCTGACGCTAACCTATCCAAGTGTACAGCTTTGTCAGTATTTATATCTGGTTGTAATTAAGGTCGTGTCTGTATAACGAACCTTAGAATTATCTGTTATGATGGGTGTACGACGTATTTTGGGCAGTCGTACGTCTACTGCTTTCCACAAGAGAATTTCGTCTTGAGTTCTCCTTTATTTGAAAAAGATGTGTGACAGTCCAAGATGAATAAGTGACTGTCACGCCAAAAACAAGCTGTGACATGCCTGCATGTTCACAGTATCTCTTTTTACTGCTTTCAATTAAACAAACCGGCATAAAACAAACATAAATCTGTCATCTAAATTCACATGCTGAATTTAGGCTGATGACGAAATTTTCAGACTATTACATTGGGGTAAAACAATTAAAAATATGCATGACATAAATTCTTGAAGTTTTGAGCTATAAAAATCCAATGATATGATCACTTGAAAGACTAACAAACTTTCATGTTGAGAATTTGATTGAATGAGTTGTAAGAATTTTTCAAAGGTTAAATTTGAGAATAAATGTATGACATGATCAAACTGTCCCTTGTGAGATCTGAGCCGAGTCATTTTTACTCAATACTTCTTTGATTGTGTGAATCAATTCGATTAAAGGGCACTAGAACTTGCAATTGAGACCGATTCAAGACCATGCCATATTCCTGAAATCGAGCATATGATCGAGGCACTTAGAAAAACCCAAAATTTTGGCTTTCGTTTGAATTCCAAACCCAAAAACATTTTCCCTGTAGGATTAACCAATCTGAGCCTTTAAGCCTAATTTTTCTTTGAAGCCCTCTATATTACTCCTAGCCTTACAAAAAGACCAAGAAAATCAAACCCAAGTGTATATGAGCCATCCTATCAAGGCATAGTAATTTTTGATCATCCAGTATGTATCAATCGGTATGCTGTAAACCGATTCAAAAAAAAAAAAAAGAAGTTGAGATCCATTCAGCAAGAATAAATTGCAAATGACAAAGCAAATTAGACAAAGTCTAATGTCATGCAATAGAAAAAGAAAGAAAAACAAAAGAAAGATAGCAATGATGATGATCATAAATTCTGCAACATGCCAAGCTATGGTGGAATGGTGTCATGTCACTCTTTAGCCCAATAATTCCTTTTCCTACCAAATGTTACAACCGTATGCCCCGTTATAACCTTAAATAAGACCTCGGGATCTCGGTTTGAAGAAATGAGCCGGTGGCGAGTTGGTCCAGTTGCAAGCTTATGGGAGAATTTAATTGAATTCGATCTTGAGCGTTAATGATAAAAGCCAATCTTGAGAGTGAGTGAACTTTCCAATTCTACTATATGTGAGGCTCTGCTTTGAATTGATTAATGATTCATGTCATGCTTAAATTCAAGAATTAAGCCAATGTGATTTTCTAAACACATATTCAAGAAGAATTAACAATAATGATTGATTTGTATGTTCACTCAAGTGAGAAGTATCATTCCATTAAACACTGCAACCAAGAGAGTTCAATACTTGTAATTTTGATTGTCTTATCCCAATATAAAAAGAATGAAATTTCTGAGGCCACGCAAATGGATTGAATATGCAGAGTCCAAGCTCCTAGGAGCACTGACTCTGACTGCTCGGGGACGATCAGTATTAAATGTGAGGATGTTGATAATGGCCAAAATTGTCCATTATTTCCAATCCATTTCCGTGTCTGAGACGGACATTTTGATCGTGATTCCATCTTATTTCAATAAGAAAGCAGTTGAATTTGACAGATTAATGCGAGTTTGTAAAAACATCGAGCCGGTAACAAAAAGACACAAAATATGCAATTTTAATTGTATTTGTGTTAGAAAAATCCAAAAACATGAAAAAAGGAAAAAGAAAAGAAAAAGGAATGAAAAGATGGGCAAAAGAATAAAAGAGCCCACAAAAATCCAAAAAGATGGGAAAAAGATTGAAAATTCCACAACTGAAAATTTGGTTAAGTGATTGAAGCACAATTCGAATTGTGAGCAATTCGAATTAATTCGAATTGCACAACAATTCGAATTGCTAAAGAGAGCAAAGAATTGGTTAAGTGTTGGAAGGGATGCAGAAGGCTAGTTCGAGTTATTCAAGTTCGAATTAATTCGAATTAGGAGAGAAGAAGCCTAGTTCGAATTGTTCAAGTTCGAATTAATTCGAATTAGGGAATGAAGAGAGAAGAAACCCAAAGGCAAGAAGAAGAGGCAATTCGAATTGTCCAAGTTCGAATTAATTCGAATTGGCACAAACAATTCGAATTGCCAACAAAGTGCAATGAGCCAAGCAGAAACCCTCATCCAATTCGAGAAAAGATCAATTCGAATTATTCACAACAATTCGAATTGACTACTGAAGGCTAAAACCCCAGCTCAAGGAAGAGATCTCACAATTCGAATTAATTCGAATTGGTTGAGATAATTCGAACTTCACTCAACAATTCATCCAAAGAAAGCTGTGCACAACACTGGTGGGCCTAGGGTTTTGAAGATTGTCTATAAAAGCAGACCTTCCACAACAGAATCAAGAGATCAAGAATTTTAACCAAAAAGCAGCTTGGAACAAAAAGAACAGCAGGAAGTTCACACCCCTTAAGGGTTAGGTAGGTAGTTTAGATTAGTTTAGCTTATTTTTCTTGCGAGTATTTTAATCTTTACATGCTGTAATCTTAGTTTAGTATAGAAGCAGTTTGTGTAACCCCTAGAGTAGTCATTTTCCATATGTTTACATGCTTTCTATTTAGAATAAACCCTACCTTCAAGCTAATGATGGTGTTGGGTTCTTATTTTGCTTTCAAGTGTCAATACAAGGAAAATTTCCAGAAATGGTTTTATCCATTTGTTTTGGCATTCTTTAATGCTTTCCTTAGAAATTAATGCTTAGTGTTTGTTTGTTTCAACTAGGTTACATTTATTATGTCCTAGTTGACATCCAAACTTAATAAATGCATGCTTGTTGGGTTTTTGGCTTGATTTAGTGCCTTAGAGCTTCAAATAAGTGTTCTTAGGTTTTAGATGTTTTTAATGTATGTGTTAATTTGTGTTTTAGTTTTATTCTTCCTGTCTTAATCTTATTTTATGCTACCTTAGATAACTTGAGTGTTCTTAGTGTACTCATGTAATTCTTAGATAACTAGATGTTTTAGGCTCTTTGATCTCTGATTTCTTGTTTGTAGAAATAGGGTTTGAATCTGGCCAATACCCACTAGATATGCAGTTGTTTATTTCCTGAAAATCTCACTAGGGTGGCTGTGAAATGACACTGATGTGAGATAAAGGATTTAGCAAATCTAAAACCATCATTACAGTACAGTGTTCACCTAACCCATACTTGTGAGAACAAAAATTGTGTTTGAAAATATGTGATTCGAATTGAGGCAATTCGAATTAATTCGAATTGCTGAAGGAAATTCGAATTGCATATCCAAACTATTCTCTTCATGTGGTTTTCAACCAATTCGAATTATGTCATTCGAGTTAATTCGAACTACTAAAATTCGAATTGGGTTAAAAACCACATTGTATCCATTGCCACCCATTCATGCCTTAGTTTATTTTCCATCCTCTACCAATTCGAATTGTTGCAATTCGAATTAATTCGAATTGCTGTATAATTCGAACTCACCCTCCCTTTGAGGTAAATACCTTAGTCAATTTGAGCAAAGAAAGGAACTTCGCCAATTCGAATTGTCCAATTCGAATTAATTCGAATTGGCCAATAATTCGAATTGGGTGATGCTCCAATTTCTAGCAATGACCAATTGAGTAAGTAATACTTCATCCTTCATGCATTCTCAATTCGAATTACCACAATAATTCGAATTGAACCATTCCTTCTATTTTGGAAACTCCAAAAATATTTTCTTTCATGAGTTGTGTAAGTTGCATGGGTGTATTGGGCCTAGGCCCAATTCACCTGAATTCTATCCATTACACATCTCAACCCATTAGTGTCCAATTATTGTGTGTTTAACACCCACACAATACCAAAAATATTTTATTACTTTTATGTTTTTCTCTTTCATTGTGTGTATGAACGGATAATAAGAAACGCACAGATTAATGTTGGTGAAAGGTCCCTTCATAGGGATATCGACTAACCCGTCTTCTGTGTGTCAATCATTATCTGTTATTTTGCATGATCTGGTTAGTGGTTGGTGGAAGCTTCGGCGAGCGTTCTCTTCGCTAAGAGTTTCGATTAGTCACTCAGCCAACTCCTAATCAGATACAGTTTTAATTTTCCTTATCTTAATTTCTCAACCTGAATTCAAGTTGCAATAGTATCAACTGATGTCGACCAACATCAGTTGAGAAATATTACAGCAAGAAACATGTGGGTTATTCTTCCACTCACAGACAAAAGAAAACTAAATGACGGCGGTCACCGTTGTTTGGAATTCTTTTTGTCCAAAACCAATCATTCATCTGGGATAATTGGGAACCAGACAGCAGATGTTTGCAGTCCGGAAAACCCCAACTATCTCTGGCACTCTTTTTAGCCGATTTCTTCTCATCTCTGGCTAATCCATCTTTGTGTATCGCATTCTGTCTAACTCCACCATATATTTTGGGGTATTTTATTTTCCTTTTCATATACTTGTATGCATGATACTATTATGTAGATGTTCCGGTCATATCATTATTTTGGGGATCCTTCCCCTTGGACACAGAAGTCTTGATATAAATCTGATGTTGCATAATAAATTTCCAACAAAAATTCCTTTATAAAATCCGGATCTGAGTAAGGGATAGATTCGACAGTTATGACTAATTCATATTCCACTGGGGGTTGATTTTGAGAGCTTAGAAGCAGAGTCAGCGATTAGGTCTCATCTAGACTGAAAGGATCTGTGTTTTAATTGAGAGTTTAGTACCTGTTTAGGGAATGATTTTCAAATATTCATTTGCTTCTCAAAACTGCTGTGTGTTGGAAATCTGATATTAGATATCGCATTTAGTCAAATATCCACTTGGGTGTAGATGAGATGTGATAAATAATATTATAGGAACAACATATAGGCCTTGGTGAATTTATAAGGTAAGGTCGAGTACTCCTTCGACTACTATCTTCTTCTGCCAAAGTCTAGAATTGAGTCTTGAGTGAGTACATCCGGAATAGGTTCATTTATGGATCTGTTTCATTTAGTTTGTATCTCATAACTGACCAGGAGTTGTAAGCCCTGTGGCTTATCGATGTCTTGGAGGTTCTTGATCTGCATCTGGTCACCAAGACCAGGGGCTCTTTTATACTAACGGAAAGAGACGTTTTTAACAATTCCGAGTGATAGATTTAAATGCTTTCTTTACAGCTTTCTTACTGCTTTCCTTTTAAATGCTTTCATAGAGGTCACTCGGAAGAATTAGGGGCTGTCCATCTGTTAAAAGGTTTGAGAGTTATGGAATGGTTTGGGGCTTGATTTGAAACTTTGGGTGTGACATGGGGGAATGATAGCAGTACTTGGCAAGTCAACTAATGATTTGACAGGTGTTGCTCGTCCACCGTAAATGATTAACATACTTTTGCAAGGCATTGCAAAGGGAGTTAAGAGTTTATGGTATCTTAGAAATTGCTGTCTTAAGAGCATGTAAACTCTTACTGTAAGTACCTGTCTGTTAAAGGGAACATGGTATAGAGAGCATGAGAGTTAGCTAACTAGAGGATTATCCCAAGCTAAGATCTGTGTATAAAAATGGAAGTTTAATTGTGTTTCATCTGAATCTTGTCCAATCTTTATTATTTCCTCCCTGTCCCTTCTGTCATATTTAACCTGCTTTCTAGATAGTGTAGCATAAGTTTAAATTGCTTTCGTAGTGTAGATTTAATTGCTTTCCTCAATCTAGTTTACCATGCTTTGTAGAATAATTTTTACTGCTTTCATGATCTGGTTTAATTTATGTCAAGTAGTTGTTAGAAACCCTTGCAAAACTTGAAACGAGTAACCGAATGGAAAATCTTAGTAAACGACGTGGGTCCTGCTTCCATCGCACATCCTCCAGTGAACGATCCGGTACTTACTATAAATTACTGCAATTTTTGACCCGTGCGCTTTCGGGAGCACAGTTTCGTGACACGAGTAAATAAAAATAACATTTTTGGAAAATACTCATACAGTGGGAAGATGTTCAAGAATTTCATGGCAGGTATTTTCTTGACATGAAATTAAGAGAAGCATCATGGTGCAGATACCTAGAACTTTCAGGGTGACAGACTGAAGGTCCATCCCGGTTGCACTGTGATACTTGTCAAAAGTTTCATGGCTGGAAGAACCACAGCGCCGTTTGAACCCCACAGGAGTAATAAAAAAGGAAATCTTAATATATCCTTAAACCCATTCCATAAATCATAACTCTTTTCATTTAATAAATCCGAACTTGGAAATTGTATTTAGACGGTTCTTCAACCCTCCAGCAGCAAAATGAAACTTGGCTTGAGTGCAAAAGTTTCATGGCCGTCACCGGGGACTCTTGAGGCACCATTTGAAATCACAGTTTCCTCCTTAAGCAATAAACCAGTAAAAGAATTTTCAGAAAATTACTCGTGTTGGCGGAGCTCGTCAAAAGTTTCAGCCACCGAAGAATCCAACCGAGATAAGAAGTTTTCTCGGATTGGCTGGGTACTACCGAAGGTTCGTAAAGGATTTCTCAAGGATCGCTCGCCCATTGACACAGCTGCTAAAGAAAGGGGTGAAATACGACTGGACTAGTGAGTGTGATTCCGCATTCCAAGAATTGAAGAAACGGCTTACTACAGCGCCGATGTTGGCATTACCATCGGTGGATGGAGACTTCGAGGTGTACAGCGACGCCTCGAAGGAAGGATTGAGATGCGTGCTAATGCAAGATCAAAGGGTTATAGCATACGCATCACGTCAACTAAAGCCACACGAAGAGAACTATCCGACGCACGACTTGGAGCTAGCCGCAGTCGTGTTCGCTCTAAAGATATGGAGGCACTACCTCTATGGGCGAAAGTGTCGGATGTTCACCGACCATAAGAGCCTCAAGTATATATTCACGCAAAAAGAGCTGAATTTGAGGCAAAGGAGATGGTTGGAGCTGATTAAGGATTACGACCTGGAAATCGCATATCACGAAGGAAAAGCCAACGTGGTGGCCGATGCCTTGAGTCGAAAGACTCAACACATGGTGAATTCACTTGTGGTACCGGCCGAGTTGTACAGAGACTTGGCAAAATTAAGTCTGGAGTTGGTACACTCTGGCGAAGTAAGTGAGGTCGTCAACACGATGGTAGTAGAATCTACCATACTCGATGAGATACGACTGGCACAACAGGGTGATGAAAAGATGGAAGAAATTAGGAAGAGCATTGCTGAAGGAAAGGCAATGGATTTTAAAATCCATGAGGACGGAAGCATCCGCTTCAAGGGAAGGTGGTGCATACCGCGAAAATGCGAGGACCTGAAGCAAAGAGTGATGGAGGAAGGCCATAATACCCCATACTCGGTCCACCCCGGAGGCGAGAAGCTATACAAGGACATAAAGAAGAACTATTGGTGGCCGAACATAAAGAGATAAATAGCCGAGTTTGTGGCGAGATGCCTTTCCTGCCAGAAGGTCAAGGCCGTACGGCAGAAACCCTTAGGATTAATGCAGCCATTGGAAATCCCAAGTTGGAAATGGGATAGCATTTCAATGGACTTCGTTTCGGGGTTACCACGTTCACCGAAGGGGATGAACAAAATATGGGTGATCGTGGATAGGTTGACAAAAGTTGCCATATTTATCCCTATGAAGGATACCTGGTCCATGGACCAATTGGCAAGGGCATATGTCGACAACGTGGTACGACGACATGGAGTACCACGTGCATCATCTCGGACAGAGACAGTAGATTCGTCTCACATTTTTGGACAAAAGTACAAGAAGCGCTCGGTACGAAGATAAAGATGAGTACCGCGTTCCATCCCATGACGGATGGACAAACGGAAAGGACGATCCAAACTTTGGAAGACATGCTGAGGGCATGCGTATTAGAGTTTAAAGGAAGTTGGGAAAATCACTTACCCTTGATCGAATTTTCCTACAACAACAACTACCATGCTAGCATTGGCATGGCACCTTTCGAGGCACTGTATGGACGCAAATGCCGAAGCCCATTGAGCTGGGAAGAGGACGAGAGGACTATGGTAATTGGACCGCAACTTGTTGAGGACATGGCTCAACAAGTCAAAATAATCCAAGGAAAGATGAGAGCCGCGCAAGACCGGCAAAAGAGCTATGCCGACGTGAGACGGCAAGATTTGGAATTCCAAATAGGCGATAAGGTCATGTTAAAGGTATCACCGATGAAGGGTGTGATGCGCTTTGGCAAGCGGGGAAAATTAAGCCCACGGTACATAGGACCATACGAGATCCTAGAAAGAGTAGGGAATCTTGCATACCGACTAGCATTACCACCACAATTTGCTCGTGTCCACGACGTGTTCCACGTCTCGCAACTGAAGAAATACGTCCATGATCCGACCCACATACTCCAACCGGAGGAAATTGAGTTGGACGATGACTTAAGCTACGAAGAAATTCCGGTGCGAATACTCGACAAAAAGGAGAGGGTAACAAGGAATAAGACCGTGAGGATGGTTAAGGTTCTTTGGTCTAACCACGAAGCCGAAACGGCAACGTGGGAGCTAGAGGCAGACATGAAGGATCGTTACCCAACCCTATTCCAAGAAAATGCAACAACAGTTATGGGGACATAACTGTAATCTTAAGAGGGGGAGGATGTGACGACCCGAATATTTCCGGATATTTTATACGAATACTTTGTAGCCCAAAGAAACAAATTCAAATTGTTTTGAACTACGTAATGACTTGATCCCTTCACGGGGTACGTAGGCAACTCGGAAATTTCAATTCTGGGTTCAGTCAAATAATAACAAACAACGACACACAATAATACAATCGCCTAATCAAACAATGCCCGAACTCGCGAGAGGATGAAGTGCAACTTCGAGGACGAAGTTGGTTCTTAAGGGGGGTAGACTGTAATACCCGTAAATTTTAGAATATAAAAATAGGAATTAATCCAATAGGAAAGAAAGTTTTGTTTCCGAGAACCCATAAACTCGGAAATGCTCGGAAATCAAAAGACGACGATTTAGAACCCGACGGACCTAAACCTAAGATTTCAGACGTGAAATCGAATTAAGTCGGAATAAATTTATGATGAGAAGCATAATCCGAAAATGACCCGGAAAATCGAGCGCGAAAACGTGGAAGGATAGAAGTCCGAAAGAGAGGAGAAAAAGACCCGACGGATCGGATCGCACGGACCCGCCCGGACCGCAGTCCAGGCGAGGACCGCGCGCTGGCCGGGCGGGGTTTGGCCAAAAGGCGCGCCAACCCCGCGTGGCCCTACAGGTTTTGGCAACTTGCGCGTTTTCGGCGATTTCTTACCATAATTCGACCCCCCGACTTTGGAAAGTGGATTTTGAGCGGGGGAAGGAGTATTAGGTCGTGGGAGGGTTGTCTCCACCCCATTTTGCAGCCTCCAAAATCCTCCCAATTGACTCTCAAACTCTCCCAAGCCAAAACACTCTCCCGACGAACTTCCGACGGACTTCCGGCGACTTTCCGACAACCACCGACGGCCGTAGGAACGTGTAGATCAAGGATCACAGTCCTTAGATCATTGGTAAGTAGTATCTTAGGTTCTCAATCTCGTTTTTCCTTTCAAATTCCCAATCTAACTCTTGAATCGTTGATTGCAAATACGTTCGTGGCCAAAGTCGGGAACTTTGCGTTTCGTAGATCCGTTCGTAGGATTTTGGACGAGCCGAGCGACCCTAGGACTACTCAAGAACACAATCACAGTAAGTTGAGCCTTCCATATCAATACGGGTGATTTAGGGGCGTCCGGTATAGGCGTAATGTAACGAAACGTAAAAATCAAAATTAAAAACCCCAACTTGCGCAGTTTCTGTAATCGGCCTAAAACTCATATATCGAGGATTCAGTCCGAGAAACTCAAAACTAGACTTTTAATCCTAACACATAAATCTAGGTTGTGTAAAAATTTCAGACTTTTTCGTTAACGTTTGCTATTTTAAATCGCATCGAAAAGAAATTGTTTTGACAAAACGTGTTTGAAATCTGCCTATGAACATGTTCGAACTTAGTGAGTTTGTTCCTATATTTTGTTGTCCGATTTGATCTTTACAATCTAAATGAAAGTTGTAGATAATCATGTCTAGTATATGTGGTTAAAATTTCAGAATTTTTGGAGACCATTTGATATGTCAAAAAGCCAATTTTCCAAACTGTGTCAAACCTGAGTCCGGACAGATTTCTGTTTGCATAATAAAATCGATTTTTGACATGTTTCCTCAACTTATTTCGAAAAAGTTAAAACACGAAAGTTGTTCGTTGGGTGTTTTGCATAAACTGTGAAGTTTTCAGATTTTTCGGACTTAAACCGAATTTTTAAATTGAAAAGGCGCAAACTGTGACGCCAAGATACTTTTAAATCGAAGGATTTTGAAACTTTGAAACGAACGATCAAAGATTTGAAATACGATACATCTATACTTTTGAAAAACCCCGATACATTAAATCTAAACGATACATGAGATACTTGGTGGAGGGTGAGTGCTCTGCAGGGTGCCCCTCTAGCCTTTCTCTTCGGGCCTATAATGGACGAGAGAATTTGATGAGATATTACGCCAATCGGCGGGAGATACATGGCCTACTCTCTCGGGTTGTCTGTATGGATTTCTCGAGGCTCCGGAGTGGTACTGAGTATGGCAGATACGGCTGCGGCCGCCGGATCACCGGCTAAACGAGATACTTACGAAACGGCTGCGGCCGCCGGATCACCGGCTATACAAAACACTGAGAAATGGTTACGTAACGGGGGAAATAAAAGATTTAATATTTTTAAGTATTTATTTATTTTTGCATGTCTTTAAAATTATGCATTTAAATTATGTCTTTAAATTTCGTATCATGACTAAATTGTTATTGTGGATTAAATGCATGTTCAAGTACACAATTAAAATATTATTTCCTTTAAATTTTGTGAATGCATGTTAGGAGTGAAATTTTAAATCATCTAAATAAATCCCTTTATTGCTATGCTAGGATCGACTTACTCAGTATTTTATATACTGATAAAATTGTTGTTTTTCTCTTTCTTTCAGAGTACGGAGATAATGCATAGCATGTGCATTTGGGGATGGAATTATTAAACATTGTTTTATCGCTTTTCATGATACTTGCATAACGGGCATGTAAATCCCGAGTTTTGGCCATGTCGGCCCACTTTACATTTTCCGCTGCGATATATTATTATTGCTACTTTGTGTGTGGACGATACTCATTATTATTTTTACATAGATTCCGGACTTGTTTTTAAACCTTTTTGCAATACCTATAGCCTTGCATCTCTTTGGCAAGCTCGGAGAATCCGTGTTTTGCTAGGGAGATGCAGCGGTGGCATCCCGGCCTGGGTTATCAAATCCGGGGTGTTACAGCCATGCAAAGACATTGGTCCCCACATATGTCATGACTGATTTATCAGTCACTATCCTGTTTATCATCGCCACCCCCTGCTGGACCTGTTCAGTGTCCAGCTTGCTGAGCAGCATGTACCCCCTGACAAAGATTGAGGCTTTGTGATTGTCCTCAATCCCTTCATTCAGTAGTTCACAAGCTTGACCCTCATCCCCCGCTCCAAATGCTTGCAGAGCTGGAGGTTGAAGTTTCCAGCTTCCTCACACCTTAGCAGGAGTTCCTCTTTCTGCTGTTCGACTCCCTGCTGCCACATTTTCACAATGGTGGTTTCCAGCTCACACCTTTTGTAGACAATGGGGAGATCTCCCGCATCCCTGAGTTTCTTGCATGCCTCTCTGACAGTGAACACCTTTTTGATGTCGTCCTCTCCGATGCGAGAGAGGATCTTCCCCAAGAGTTCCACCGGAAGGTCCAGCAGCTCAGTTCTTCCCTCTTGAGCTTGATTTGGGTCTGCGGGAATGATGCCTCTGGAAAAACACGGAGTAGTAAACAGGTCTGACACCAGCAGTCTCACACATTCAGCTAGTTCTAAACATAGGTAGCTGAACGAGAGAATTGAAACTATTTTTAACAAATTTTTGATAACATCTTCAAGTTGGAAAATCAACATCCTCACATTTTGAGCTGTGCTCTAAATGTGAGTTAATTGGTTTTTACTTGAACTTATTGAGCTATACCACATATCAAAAGACAGGGAGTTAGATTATAGAATCTAACTGTTATTGCAGCTAAAAAGTAAAGGAAATAAGAGAGGTAAGGGTCTTGGACCCTTACCAATGGGTCTTGGACCCTTACCAATTTTTCTTAGACTAAAAATAGTCTAAAAGGTTTTTTTTTTTTTTGAATGGTCAAATGACCAAAAGAAAGATTTTCATAGGCTATTAAGCATACGAAAGAGATTTTGGATTCTTATCACTTAAAAGGTGATTTAAATCATGTGAAATAGGCAGCAAGATGATTAATGATGAGGAACAAATGCATATGACAATTTATGCAATCACTAGCATGTAGTAATGGATTATGGAGGATAAAAATAAAATAAACATGCACATACACAAAAAGGTTATTTTTGGATTTTTATGAGAAGTGTTGACTTGTTTATTTAATAAAATTGGGGGTGTGAGTGGTCCCCATTTGGATTTTATTTTGGGAAATGGGTATTAAAAAATGAAACAAGATGTTCCATTTGAATATTCCCCATTTGGCCCAAAAAATGAGCACAAGTCAAACACTTAAAAGAAAAGAACATTCTACCACTTTTTCTTTTTAGACATAAATGCCATGCCAAAAGTGTTGGAAAAATTTTGGCATGGTTTCGTCTATAATACTATGTTTCCCGTATGTGCAAACACCAACTTTCGAGTTGAGTTTGTAAATTGTGGTTAACAGGTACCCGACAAAAGCATTTATTGACAAAATACACATAACACAGTACATGCATAAATGAAAACAAACACAGACAATCCATTCATACCATGATCATGCAAAATTTTGCCAATAAATCATGCTTCAAAAACATAGATTTGGCAACATCATCAACATGCATACCCAACAACATCATCAAATAACCAGTAAAATAACACAGTGATTTCAAGGAAAAATGAACCACTGTGTTACCCCATTTTCATGTTGCAGAGAACAAACACATACAAAACAGCATAAACACAGATAATCAAATGGCAACAAAAATACTCACATAATAGACAAAGATAAGATTTTTATGGGTTTTGAAACCATATTTTCAAAATAAGACATCCCCCACACCTCAGAAAACTCGAACCCACAACAATGGCAGTTTAGAACAAAAAGTCCTAAAACCCTAGGTTCGC
The DNA here is from genome assembly GCA_030278955.1 of Hygrophila difformis. Classification (NCBI taxonomy): domain Eukaryota; kingdom Viridiplantae; phylum Streptophyta; class Magnoliopsida; order Lamiales; family Acanthaceae; genus Hygrophila; species Hygrophila difformis. Next base: position 29,653,472 of record JAOANR010000013.1, on the reverse strand, counting down.
ACTACCCTGTTCTATCCTATTTCCGACCACACCCAAACCATTCTGGCCACATTACGACTATTTCCAACTCGAAAACGATCACCCTTCCCTTCCCCATTACCGATTTCGCAAAAACAAGGAAAAACCAAAACTGAAATCGCGAAAATGGGAGTGCGAAATCAAAAGCAGAACACTTACCCGACACTCCCAGCAGGATTAGACGAAGAAGACGCCATTTTCAAACACTTTAGTCGAAGTAAAACGAGGTAAAGCACTGGCTCGAGCTCTGGTTTCGCGAGGAAGATGAAGTTCGCGAGAGGGGATTCGGGGAAATATCGAAGTGTGGAGGGTGAAAGTGAGGGAAAAGAGGGGGAAAAAGGAATATAAAGGGGTAGGAGAGTGGGCTAATTCGGTCTATTGGAGACCGAACCATCAATTCGGTCTAGACCGAATTGGTGTGGTCTCCAAGTGTTTGTGAGAGATTCGGTCTCTTAGGCCAATTCGGTCTAGACCGAATTGGCATAGTGACCGAATTGGAAGGGGAAGCAAACACACACTTCCTGCAATGTGGTCTTTTGAAGTCAATTCGGTCTAGACCGAATTGGTCTAGAGACCGAATTACAGCAAGAAGGCCGAATCTGGTTACTTAGGAAAATTACTGAGGGATGCTTTTGTGAGGCAATTCGGTCTATATCGGTAATTCGGTCTATATCGAATTGCCTTATAGATCGAATTGCTCGCTTGCATAAATAAAACTAAGGAATCGCAAATGCCTTTTGTAGATCAATTCGATCTATTCAAAATCAATTCGGTCTAGACCGAATTGCTATAGATCGAATTGCTACTTGGCCAAATTTACACAAGGATGGAGTATGTGCTTGGGAGGCCAATTCGGTCTCTTAGGCCAATTCGGTCTAGACTGAATTGGCTTAGAGATCGAATTGGTTAAAATTTCCAAGGCATACCTCCAATGCGATCTGTTTCAAACAATTCGATGTAGACCGAATTGATTTGAAATACAAAATAGTTCGCATTCAACACTTAGAAAAATTTTGAGCATTTTCAAAATTTCAAATTTTCTGAAATTATGGATTTTCTTAAAAAAAATTATCATACTGAAAGCACACATTTGAACAGAAATATTACTCTATTATAAATTGTTTGCATAAATTAGGTTGGATTAACACCCTCATTTTATGGATTTATTCCGGTTTTTAAATTTCTCTAAATTCCGAAATTACTTTCCATTAAATGTAGTATTAATCCAACCGGGAACCTGGTTTTCGAAGCTTTATCTTTCTTTTTGTTGGTTCCATGAATTCCTGCAAGGCAAACATAAGAAAATTATTAAATTTTCTCCAAATATCAACATCCTCACATTTAGAGTCTTAGTATTCTAAATGTTCAGTTGATTTTTTGGATACTTATCGTTCGAGACGAATAAATATGTAATGAATAATTATGTAGATATATATATATATATTTATTGAGCATAGGCCGGCTCTGATGTCATTTGGACTTCTTTTTCGGGGTCAAGCTGTCCTAGATACTCCTTCAATCTGTGTCCATTCACCACCAGCTCTCCTTTGTCAGTTCGAATCTTGACAGCTCCATTTTCAAACACGTGCACCACTTCGTATGGCCCTTCCCATCTGGATTTAAGCTTTCCGGGGAACAGCTTTAACCTAAAATTGAATAACAAGACATTTTGGCCAATATAGAAGTGTTTAGATTTTATACGACGATCGTGTAACTTCTGGGTCCGCTCTTTGTAAATCCTCGAGCTTTCATAAGCTTGCGCACGTATTTCCTCAATTTCATTGAGGTCTAACTTGCGCTTACTTTGAGAAACTCATGGGTCAAAATTAAGCGTTTTTACGGCCCAGTAAGCTTTGTGCTCTAGTTCTACAGGCAAATGACAGGCTTTTCCAAAGACAAGCCTGTATGGGGACATCCCGATGGGAGTCTTGAATGCAGTGCGGTATGCCCATAGAGCATCATTGAGTTTACGTGACCAGTCTTTGCGGGTTATCCCTACAGTGGCTTCGAGTATGTGCTTGATTTCGCGGTTAGATACTTCGATTTGGCCACTGGTTTGGGGATGATAAGGTGTGCCGATCTTGTGGAGAATCCCACTTCTGCTCATGAGATTTGCAAAAGCTTTGTTGACAAAGTGGGTTCCTCCATCAGATATGATTACCCTAGGTACACCAAATCTATTGAAAATGTTATTCTTCAAAAATTTGATGACTTGGTGACCATCGTTGGTTGGCAGCGCAACCGCCTCGACCCACTTGGACACGTAATCGACAGCTACCAAGATGTAGTGATTCCCATCAGATGTCGGGAATGGTCCCATGAAGTCAATACCCCATACATCGAAAATCTCAAGGATGAGAATTCCTTTTTGAGGCATTTCATCCCTCTTGGAGATATTCCCTAATCTTTGGCATCTGTCGCAAGCCTTAACAAACGCCTTGCAATCCTCGTAAATGGTAGGCCAGTAGAAACCACACTCGAGCACTTTGTGAGCTGTTCGAGTGGGGCCATGGTGACCTCCATATTCCGATTCATGACATTTTTTAGCGATTTGATAAGCCTCGTGCTCAGTTACACAACGTCTAATAATCGAATCTGCACAATGCTTAAAGAGATAAGGATCTTCCCAGAAGTAGTTAACTACCTCTCGGTTGAACCTTGCTTTTTGTTTCTTGCTCTGGAATGGTGGAGTTATTCCACATGCTAAAAAGTTAGCAATGTCAGAAAACCATGGACAAGCTTGATCATGAAGGTGTAAGGCAAACAGTTGCTCATCCGGAAAATTTTCATTGACGGCTATCTCATTTTTATCATTTTCTATTCGAGACAAATGGTCAGCAGCACCATTGTCTCTGCCTTTTCTATCTTCTATTATGATGTCAAATTCCTGCAACAAAAGTACCCACCTGATTAATCGAGGTTTGGCGTCTTGTTTGCTGAACAAGTATCTTAGTGCAGAGTGATCGGTGTATACTATGGTTTTCGTACCAATGAGGTATTGTCTGAATTTATCAAACGCGAAAACCACAGCATACATCTCTTTCTCCGTGGTGGTGTAATTGACTTGGGCTTCAGTCAGGGCATGGCTGGCGTAATGAATCACGCAGTGCCTTCCTTCCTTATGTTGCCCAAGAACTGCACCCACGGCGAGATCACTTGCATCGCACATGACCTCAAAAGGCATTGACCAATCGGGTGGTTGCACTATTGGAGCAGAAATCAACATCTTCTTGAGCGTGTCAAAAGCTTGAACACACACTTCACTTATTACGAAAGAGTTTTCTTTACAAAGCAAATTAGTGAGCGGCTTGGCAATTTTAGAAAAATATTTAATGAGTCTCCGGTAAAAACCGGCATGCCCTAAGAAACTCCTAACTGCTTTTATTGAGTTTGGTAATGGAAGGTTGGAGATGACTGAGACTTTGGCCCTATCGACTTCGTTGCCTGCGTGCGAGATGCGGTGACCCAACACTATTCCTTCGGTGACCATGAAATGGCACTTCTCCCAGTTCAAAACTAGGTTAGTGTCCTCGCATCTTTTTAAAATCTTTGCAAGATTTGTCAAACATTCATCAAAAGTATCTCCATACACAGAGAAGTCATCCATGAAAACTTCAATGCATTTTTCGACAAATTCTGAGAAAATAGACATCATGCATCGCTGAAAAGTGGCAGGCGCATTGCAAAGTCCAAAAGACATGCGCCTGTACGCAAAAGTTCCGTATGGGCACGTGAAAGTGGTCTTATCATGATCTTCACTAGCTATTACAATTTGATTGTAACCAGAGTACCAATCCAAAAAGCAGTAGTACTCCCTCCCGGCCAACCTCTCCAGCATCTGATCAATGAATGGCAAGGGAAAATGATCCTTCCGCGTAGCGGTGTTAAGCTTCCGGTAGTCGATACAGACTCTCCAACCGGTCACTGGACGTGTCGCCACTTCTTCTCCTTGCTCATTAGTCGTTATGCACATCCCCCCACGCTTAGGTACTACCTGCACTGGGCTAACCCATTTGCTGTCAGATATAGGATAGATGATACCAGCATCTAAGAGCTTGATAACTTCTTTCCTTACCACTTCTTGCATATGGGGGTTCAGACGCCTTTGTGGTTGCCTAGAGGGCTTGTACTCCTCTTCTATTAAAATTCTGTGCATGCAAACAGAGGGGCTTATTCCTTTTATATCAGAAATGGTCCATCCAATTGCATGTACATATTTCTTTAGAATGTCTACCAGAGCTTTTTCTTGTTCTTGTGTCAGCTTGGCTGACACAATTATCGGTAATCTTTTATGTTCAGCGAGAAAAACGTACTTAAGATGATCCGGAAGTATTTTAAGTTCAAGCTCTGGCAGACATTCAACGGAAGGCAGTAATTTGCAAGAAATGGTTGGGGGTGAAAGATCAGATTTACCTTCAGGACCCTGTGTCAGTACAGGGTCCACTTCCTCTTCCGTGGTGCTCTCTTCCTCCTCCGGAGTGAATTCAACACCGTCAAACTCTTCAAGATCCCCAGTGATAGGGTCTTCGAAGTGAACAGCGTTGCAGCTTCTTTGTTGCTCAGCACCTCCAGGCGTCAGTACCTGTTTTGAAATTCTGTCTGTCATCACAGTCATAGAGTCTATGCTCTCGTCCTCACACCTACTTTCTATTACATCAAACATGGAACAAGATCCCTCATTCGGGAATTTCTGCAGCTCCTCCATGTCAAAAGAGATTTCTCGATTGTCCACCCTCATTGTGACTCTTCCAGATGTGGCATCAATCAGTGCACCGCCAGTGGCCAAAAACGGGCGTCCCAGGATAAGTGGCATTTCAGAGTCCTCTTCAATGTCAAGGATGATGAAGTCAACTGGGAAAAGAACTTGTCCGGTTTTGACTACCACATCCTTGAGGATTCCTACGGGCTTAGTGATTGATCTGTCTGCCAGTTGCAGTTTCATCTTGACCGGTTCAATCTCTCCGAGCCTTAGGCGAATTGCCATGGCTAGAGGCATCACGTTGATGCTGGATCCTAAATCACATAACCCCATGCTCACTTTGGCCTTTCCAATCTGTACTGGTAGCGTGCAACACCCAGGATCCTCTTTCTTTTCGGGTAGCTTCCTCTGAACTATGGCACTGCATGTGCTGTTGAGAATGAACACCTCCTCCTGCTCTACCTGCCTTTTCCCTGAAATCAATTCTTTCAAGAACTTAGCATAGGTGGGCATTTCTGAAATCATTTCCATGAGAGGAATGGTTATCTCTACAGACTTTAACCGTTCTAGAAATTTCTTGAATTTAAGGTCATGTTCCTTATTTTTAAGACGTGCAGGGTACGGCACCCTTGGCATGTAATTATTATTATCTATTTTTGGTGGTAAAGAGAAGGAAGTTGTACCTTCACCCATACCCTCTTCAGCTTCATTTGCAGCTTCAGCCTGCGAGTTAGCTGTATCTGATCTATCCTTTACCAGCTCAACACTTTCATCTCCTTCAACCTTTTCCTTTTCCTTTTCCACCTCCAATGAAACCTTTACTTTCATAGCTTTCTTCTTTGCAGATCCAACATTTCCCTTCAGAGTCTTGCCTCCCCGCAATGTGATTGCCTTGCATTGCGGGTTGGCTTCAGTGCTGCTTGGCAGTGTTCCTTTCCCTCTGTTCTGCAATTCCTTAGCCAACTGGGTGACCCGCGTCTCCACATTTTTGATTGATGACTGCAACTGTTGGTTTATCTCCCTTTGATTGGAAATGAACTCAGTCATCAAATTCTCCAGGCGAGATGGTGGCTTTTGGTTGTATTGCTGATTCTGATCAGGTTGGGCTTGGAAGTTTTGGAAATTCTGGCCTTGGTTTTGGTTGGGCCTCTGTTGGATATGGGGTTGAAAGTTCTGGTTCTGATTCTGGAAGTTCTGAACTCTTTGCTGAACGAATCCTTGGTTCTGAGGTCTGAAGTTCTGCTGGACGTTCTGGTTTGCAAACTGGTTAGGCTGGTTTGGCTGTGTCAACAAATGCGCATTGAGTGCATTGTTGTTGGAATAGGAGAGGTTGGGGTGGCGGTTCTGGTAGTTCCCTGCGTAATTGCAGCTTTCGGTAGCTAGTTGTTGGCATGTGTCAGTTGGATGCGGTCCTTGACAGAGCCCACAAATTGCTCTCGATTGCTGTGCTTGCACTTGGCTAGATGAGGCTCCTGCGTGAGAAGTACCTGCTCCCTTCCCTTTCTCCTGTCCTAGCTGTATCGCAGCTACCTGTTCCTGCAATTTTTCGAAATCCGTTTTTCCTTCACTCACAGCAAAAACGTTTCTAGGAGGGTCCGCCTTCTTGTCACTGCTGTTCAATACAGATCTGTTGACAGACATTGTCTCAATCTTTTCCCAGGCTTGATCCATGGGCAAATGGAGTAAATGTCTTCGGCCTGCAGCGTCCAACATCATTCTCCATGGATGAGCGAGTCCTCCATAGAATTTCCTCAGTTGCTCCCACGGTTGATATCCGTGTTGGGGGCATCGCCTCAAGAGGCTAGCGAACCTCTCCTTTGCGTCGTAGAATGACTCGTCCGGCTTCATCTTGAACTCTCCAATTTTCTCTCGTCCCTCGTCTATCTTAGATTCAGGAAAATACTTTAACAGAAAACTCCTCACCAAATCTGCCCAGGTACTCCTCTGATTTATGGGCAGTGATTTATACCAATCCCTGGCACCGCTAAACGAAGAAAAGGGAAACAACATTAGTCTTATAGCATCAGGTGAGACTCCCTGATTTTTAATTGTGTCGCAGAGCTCCAGGAAGGTTTGGAGATGATCATGGGGATCCTCATGATTTGCACCGCAAAATTGGTTGTTTTGCACCAAGTTGATGAGTGCCGGTTTGAGCTCAAAATTGCGTGCAGGGAATTGTGCTCTCCCAGGCCTATCCAGATAGGGCTCCACGACGGGCTGCATAAAATCAGCTGCTGCTTGCTGCTGTTGATTTCCTTGCTCTGCTTGGTTTTGATACTGCTGGTGATAGTTGGGATTCTGTTGGAAAATATTATCGGGGTCATGAGGGTTGTTTTGGAATTGGTCCTGATTGAAGGCTTGATTCTGGTATTGCTGGTTTGGTATATTTTGGTTTTGTTGGTTATATTGGTTAGGGAGTGGTGGTTGTTGGTGGAATTGCTGATACTGTTGCTGATTTGGATTAGGTAGATTTTCCTCCTCGTTGGCACGATTCGGGTGTTCTACCATACCCCCATCAGCTCCATTACCAGGATTATTGGGTGGTTGGTCTATTGGTAAGATCGGGGGAATGTCTTGGTTCTCTGCCATATCGGATATTTCACTGCTTGTGGTTTCGGGTGAGGTACGAGTCCGGGCTTCTTGCTCTTTCCTTCGTCTGGCTTGCGCCCTCAGTTGGCGAGCGGTTCTTTCTATTTCTAGATCGAACGGTAGCTCAGGCAATGTGGCCTTTCTCCTTTGCATAAGCAGTTTGTATCAAGATTTGACAACACCTGCACAACCCCCAGGTTAGTAATGATTCAGGAATATATACAAAAACTATCTATGAGTAAATCAGGAGTGTAGTTCTCTTAATAAACGGCGCTGCATCCTCCCCGGCAACGGCACCATGAAACTTTTAACACATTTCGTCAACATGAGCTTTTCTAAAATATCCCAAGTTAAATTTATTAAATGAAAAGAGTTATGATTCGTGGGAAAGGGGTTTAAGGATATATTCCACTTTTTATTACTTATGTGGGATACTTTGATTTCAAACGGCGTTGTGGACCTCCCCGGCATGAAACTTTTGACAAATTCATGGTGCAGCCGGGATAGACAGTTCAATCTTGACCTTCAGTCTGTCACACTGAAGGTCCCCGGCAAGTGCGCCATGAAACTTTTCATAATTTCATGTCATGAAGATCCTTGCCATGAAACTTTTGACAAGTTCCCACTATATGAGTATTTTCTGAAAAATCATAATCCTGGTTTTCAATTTTATTTAATGAAACCAATTTATGAAGATGGAGTTGGGATTAGGGATATATTTATAGGTTGTCACGTTTTTATTACTCGTGTTAAGAAACTGTGCCCCCGAAAGCGCACGGTGTCAAAAATTGCAGTAATTTATAGTAAGACCGGATCGTTCACTGGAGGATGTGCGATAGAAGCAGGGCCCACGTCGTTTACTAAGATTTTCCACTCGGTTACTCGATTCAAGTTTTGCATAGGTTTCTAACAACTACTTGACAATAATTTAAACTAAATTATGAAAGCAGTAAAATATTATTCTACAAAGCATGGTAGATTTAGTCTAAAAAAGCGATTAAATCTATTCTAAGAAAGCAATAAGAATTATGCTAAGAAAGCAGGTAAAATTATTCTACGAAAGCAGATTTAAAAATGTGACAGAAGGGACAGGGAGAAGATAATAAGGATTGGACAAGATTCAGATGAAACATAAGTAAGCTTCCATTTTAATACACAGATCTGTGTTTGGGATAATCCATCAGTTAGCTAACTCTCGTGCTCTCTATACCATGTTCCCTTTAACAGACAGGTACTTATAGTAAGAGTTTACATGCTCTTAAGACAGCAAATTCTAAGATACCACAGACGCATAACTACCCTTGCAATGCACTGCTAAGGTATATTATTTATCTGTGGTGGACAAGCAACACCTGACAAATCATTAGTTGATATGCCAAGTACTCCTGTCATCCCCCTTGTCACACCCAAAGTCCAAATCTAATCCCGAACTAATCCATAACTCTTAAACCTTACAACCGGCGGCCAACCTCTAATTCTTCCGAGTAACCTCTATGAAAGCATTTTAAAGAAAGCGATAAAGAAAGCAGTAAAGAAAGCATTTAAAACCTATCACTCGGAAGTCTTAAAAGATCATCACATTCCGTTAGTATAAAAGAGCCCCTAGTCTTGGTGACCAGATGCAGATTTAGAACTTTCCAAATGTCAGTAAGCCACATGGCTTATAACATCCGGTTAGTTGCGAGATACAAACATGAGTGGAACAGACCTATGAAGATCTATTCCGAATGTATTCACTCAAGACTCAATTTTAGGCTTTGGCGGGAGAAGATAGCAGTTGAAAGAATACTCAACCCTACCTTAGAAATTAACCAAGGCCTATATGTTGTTCCTCTAATATTAGTTATCACACCTTATCCGAATCCAAGTGGACATTGATTCGATGCAATACTTAATACAAGATTTCCAACACACAGTAATTTTGAGAAGCAAATAGATATTTGAAAATCATTTCCTAAACAGGTACTAAACTCTCAATTAAAACACAGATCCTTTCAGTCTAGGAGAGACCTAATCGCTGACTCTGCTTCTAAGTTCTCAAAATCAACCCCCAGTAGAAGATGAGTTAGTCATAGCTGTCGAATTTATCCATTACTCAGATCCGGATTTTATAAAGTGGTTTTTGTGGAAATTTATTATACATCTGATTTCAATCAAGACTTCTATGTCCAAGGAGAAGGATCTCCAAAATATTATGGACCACGATATCTACATAATAATATCATGCATACATGTATATGAGAAGTAAAATAAAGTACCCCAAAATATAGAGTGGGGTTAGACAGAATTTGATACACAAAGACGAATTAGCCAGAGATAAGAAGAAAATGGCTGAAGAGATGACAAAATAATTAGGGTTAATTGGATTGCAGTTATCTGTGGTCCAGTTAACCTAATTATTAAGGCGAGATGATTTTAGACAGCAGATGATCTTAAACAACGGTTATCGCCGTTATCTTAGACTCCACTATCTGTGAATCTGGATGAAATCCCACATGTTCTATTACTGTAATAATTACTAGATGACATTGGCATATATCATCTATCATTACTACAACTCTAGATTCAGGTTTGAAATTAAGGTAAAGAAAAGAAAACTGTATCTAATTAGGAGTTGGCTGAGTGACTAATCGTTATCTCCATGAAGAGACCTTTTCGCCGTAGCTTCCACCAACCACTAATCAGACCATGCAAAATAACGAGTAATAATTAATACACATAAGACGAGCTAATCGTTATCCCGGTGAAGGGACCTTTTCGCCAACATTGATCTCTAATATTTCTTATTACCCATTCATACACACAATAAACAGAAAAGATTAAATTAACAAAATGTTTTTTGGTATTGTGTGAGTGTTAATCACACAATAGTTAAGACACTAATGGGTTGAGATGTGTAATGGATAAAATTAGATGCGGTGGGCCTGAGCCCAATACACCCATGCAACTTACACAACTCAAGAAATAAAATATTTTTGGAAGTTTTAAAATAGAAGGGAGAAAGCAATTCGGTCTATCGGGCAAAATGCAAAAGAGACCGAATTGAGGATGCATGAGGTATGAAGTAACACCATACTCAATTAATCCTTGTAAAGTCATGAAGCATCCTCTAATTCGAATTGTCAAAGCAATTCGGTCTAAACCGAATTGGATAATTCGAATAGATGAAGTCATTACTTCACTCGAATTTGGCTAAGGTATTTACCCCCAAAAAGGGGGTAATTCGAATTGCCAATTGAATTCGGTCTAGACCGAATTGGACAATTCAAATTGGTAAGACATACAAAATAAACTAAGGCATGAAGGGATGGAATGCATGCAATATGGTGTACAAGGTCAATTCGATCTATGGGAGGAAGTCGGTCTAAACCGAATTCGCACAGACCGAATTGCCTTTAACCGAATTGCATATGATTTTTAGATAAGGCATTCAACAAATATTTTTGCCATGCAATTCCATTCTCATGGGCAATTCGGTCTAGACCGAATTGCCTCAAATCGAATTGCATGTCTTTTCTCTCATAAAGATATTTTGAACTCATGAGTGCAGGTTCGGTTTACAATGTGTGGTTCATGATGGATAAGATTGACCAAATCCTTCATTTCACATCAATGTCACCTCACAGCCACACTAATGAGTGTTTTAAGGAAAATAGGCAAGTAGGTTACGTGGCTAGCAGGCATTGGCATGAAACAAACCTTAATACTACAAACAAGCAATCAAAGATCAAAGACCTAAACATCTAATAAGTAATAAGAACACATGCATAAAAACAAAAACACCTAAATTATCTAAGGCAACAATAATTGAACATAAAGAGACTAAAACAGTAACTGAATAACATGGAAATAAATTCTAACAAGTCTAAAATCATCTAAAACCTAAGAACACTTATTTGAATCACTAAGGTGTGAGAACAAGCCAAAAACCCACTAAACATGCATTTATTGAGAATGCAAGTCAACTAGGACATAATAAATGTAACCTAGTTGAAACAAACAAACATTCTAACATTTATTACTAAGGAAAGCATTAAATAAGTGCCAAACACTTGAAATGAAAACCCATCTCTGGATTTTTTCTTGTATTGACACTTGAAAGCAACAAACAACCCTAAAACCGTCATTAGCTTGAAGGTAGGGTTCATTATAACTACAAAGCATTTAAAGTTTATGGTAATGGTTACACTAAGGGTAGTAACAAGCTTCTAATGAAAATAAACTGAGATTAAAAGCATTAAACTATACTACAAACTTGAAGAAATAAACTAACTAAACTAAACTACCTACCTAACCCTTAAGGGGTGGAGAACCTTCTGCTCCTTCTTTTTGTCTCCCAGCCAATGTCCAAGTGTTTGGATTCGGAATTTTTTTCTTATGTTGAGGAAGGTCAGCTTTTATACTTCTTCTCAGAACCCTAGGCCCATCAGGGCCCATCCACAGTGCCATGCATTTCTCACGTGCTCAAAGCTGCAATTTAGAATGTGGTTCGGTCTCCTCAAGTAGTTCGGTTTAGACCGAATTGGTGACATGAGGTCTTTCTCCTTGATCTTGAGCATGAAATGTGGTGGTTCGGTCTATGGGTAGACCGAATTGGCCTTGTCGAATTGATGATGGCTCCTGTTTGGCTTCCTTGTTTTGAGGCAATTCGATCTATGCAATCAATTCGGCTTAGACCGAATTGCATAGATCGAACTCCTTCCTTTCTGTTCTGCTCCAAGTCTTCTTCTTTCCATAGTGCAATTCGGTCTAGGGGGTCAATTCGGTTTAGACCGAATTGCCACAGACCGAATTGGTTGCTCTTTCCTCCTTCAACACTTCTCTTTTTCTTCTTCTCTTCAGCAATTCGGTCTAATGGGCCATTCGGTTTAGGTCGAATTGCATATAGACCGAATTGATCTTCAACACTTAACCAAAATTTCAGATTGTGGGATTTTCATTCTTTTTCCCATCTTTTTTATTTTTGTGGGCTATTTAATTCTTTTGCCCATCTTTTCATTCATTTTTCTTTTCTTTTTCCTTTTTCATGTTTTTGGATTTTTCTAACACAAATGCAATTAAAATTGCATATTTTTGTGTCTTTCATTACCAGCTCATTATTCTTACAAGCTTGCATCAATCTGTCGAATTCAACTGCTTTCTCATTAAAATAAGATGGGATTTCGATCAAAATGTCCGTCTCAGACACGGAAATGGATTGGAAATAATGGACAATTTTGATCATTATCATGTACCCAGCACGAAGCATGCATAAATCTGTCAAGAAATTCGCATATCTGATTTTGGTTTATGATTAAATTTTCAAACTTCTAAATTGGGATAATATAATTGAATACATGCATGATATGAATTCTTGAGGTTTTGAGCTATAAAAATTTAATGATATAATCATCTTGTTGGGTAATGAATTTTCATGTTGAGAATTTAATTGAATAGAGTGCAAGAATTTTTCAAAGATTAAACTTAAGAATATTGTATGACATGAATCAACCATCCCTTGTGAGATTTGAGCCATGAGTCACTTTTACTCATTTTCTTCTTTGTTGTGTGAAAATTATTTTGATTAAAGGAAACTAGAACTTGCGATTGGGACCGATTCAAGATCATGCCATATTCCAAAAATCGAGCATATGATCGAGGCACCTAGAAAACCAAAATTTTTGGCCTTCTTTTGAAATCCAAACCCAAAAATATTTTTTCTTTAGGATTAACCACTTTGAGCCTTTAAGCCTAATTTTTCTTTGAAGCCATCTATATTTTTCTTTACCTATAAAAAGCCAAAAAAAAAATTCAAACCCAAGTGTACAAGAATGCATTTTATCAAGGCATTACAGTTTATGATCATCAATTCGTTAAATCGGTATTCAAAAATCCGATTAAAAAAAAAAGAAAAAAAAGAAGAAGATAAGTAAAAAAGAAAAAAATGTTGAATTTCATTCAACAAAAATAAATTGCAAATGACAAAGCAAATTAGACATAGTCTAATGTCATGCAATATGAAAAGAAAAGCAAAAGAAAGAAGACAAATAATGATGATCATAAATTTTAAACAAAAAAATAATAATGCCATGTTATGATAGAATAAATTCTTGCCACTTCTTATCCCAATAAATTCCCTTTCCTATCAAATGTTTCAACCGTATGCCCCATTATAACCCTTGAATAAGACCTCATGATCTCGATTTGAAGAAATGAGCCGGTGGCGAGTTGGTCCAATTGCAAGCTTATGGGTTAATTTAATTAAACTTGATTATGAGCGTTCATGATTACACCCAATTTTGAGAGTGAGTGAAATTTCCGCATCTACTATATGTGAGGCTCCGATTTGATTTTTATGTTCATGTCTTACTTAAATTCTAGAATTAAATCAATGATTATTTATGAACACGATATTCATGAAGAATTATCAATAATGACTGATTTATATGCATGAATAAGTGAGAAGTATCATTTTATTACACACTGCAATCAAGAGAATTTAATACTTGTAGTTTTTGATTGTCTTATCCCAATATAAAAAGAATGAAATTTTTGAAGCCACGAAAATAGATTGAATATGCAGCGTCTATGCTCTTAGGAGCACTGACTCTGACTGCTCGGGGACGATCAGTATTAAATGTGAGGATGTTGATAATGGCCAAAATTGACCATTATTTTCAATCTATTTTCGTGTCTAAACATGGGCATTTGATCGCATTCCGGTCTTATTTAAATAAGAAAGCAGTTGAATTTGACAGTTATGTGTAAGTTTGTATAAATAATAAGTTGGTATTGAAAAATACAAAAATATTATTATTTTTATTAAATTTGTGTTAGAAAATCCAAAAACATGATAAAAATATTAAAAATCCCACATTTGATAATTATGGTTTGGTAGTATTTGTTCGGTGGAACACGGGTCCATTAAACGAAGCACAAGCCAAATAATCAAGTGGCATAAATATACATATTTATATTATTGTATATTATGATGTATATATTTATATTTTTTATGTTTATTTTTATTTTTATTTTCTGCTATAATTAAAAATTAATTGGTCCACTAATCACTTTTAATTTTAATTAATTGCAGGTGATTGGGCTCATACCCAATTTAATTTAATTTGGCATTTTCAGTCCAGTCCAAATTGGTCCATAGTAGTCCAAAACTTCCAGCCCACACCACATTTGACCCAATATCACCCTAAAGCCCAAAAGCTAACCCTAACCCTAATTCCCCCACCGCCGCCGCCTTCGCCGGCGCCACCGCTTCCTCCATTCTCCTGTCCCAACCACCATCACAGCCACCACCATCTCCTCCTCCGTTTCATCCATTTCCGACAGCCTACCATCGCCACCACCATCTCAGCCGCAAGCGCCGCTCACAGCTCCACCACGTCGAGCATCCTTCAACCTCCGGCCACCACCGCCGCCATCTCCGGCCACCACCAACTCCTCTATTCCTCCTCCAACCACAGAGCAAAAATGAGAAAAATAAAATACGAAACCGAGAGGGAGAAGAAGAAAAGAAAGGAGGAGGAGGGCGACAAAACCACCACCGCCCGCAGCTCCGGTCTCCAACCCATCTCCACCAGAGAACACCGAGCGCAGCCACCACGCCCTCGCCGCCCCTTCACCGCTGCAACTCCGGTCACCACCCCAGATCTGTCCTCGCCTCCTGCCACCACCATCCTCGAGCCACAACTCCGCCGCCACTGCCTACAGCCGGACAGCCGCCGACCGTCGCTGGAGACCTCCGCCTCTCCGTTCACCGCCTGCCTCAACCCCAGTGCCGCCCTCCATCTGTTCCGACCATCACAGTCGATCCGGCCACCCTCTCTCCAACGTCCGATGACACCGCCGGCCACCACCATCTCTTCCATGCACCAACAAAACCCATAAGAAAGAAGAAGAAGAAAGAAGGAAGAATGGAAGAAAAAGAAAACTGGGAAAGAGAAGAAAGGTGGGAATCAATTCGGTTTGAAAAGAAAAAAGAGATAGACCGAATTGATTTGAACAAACCGAATTGGAGGAAAGAGAAAGAGAGAAAAGAAAGAGAAAGAGAAAATAAGAGAAGAAATGGAGCAATTCAGTCTATTGGGAAAAGAAAAAGGGATTCGGTTTAAACCGAATTGATTTTAAGAGACCGAATTGAAAGAAAGAGGAGAAAAAAATGTTATGGGTACTCAATTCGGTCTAAATGATGCAATTCGGTCTAGACCGAATTGATAGAGAGAGACCGAATTGATCTGACCAAATTGATTTTGAAATAAAGTTGGAAGTGGGGCCCGCGCCTGAAAAGTTGACAAGATCCATGACCTTGAGGTCCCGAAGGAAGGAAGTTCTTGTCTTTTCTGTCCCGGAGTCAAGGTCCCGTCCCTTCCTGCATCACCCCCTCTATTTCCCTCCTTTCTCCATTTTTGCATAAAGGTCCCTCATCTCTTTGTCCTAAACCGAACCTACCCCTCTTTTTCCTCCTCTAAACCGAATTAACCCATTCCTATCTCTTCTCACATGTTAGGGTTTCCCACCTATAAATACCCGTTCCATTTTTCTCTTCAGAGAGAAAGCAGACAGTCTCAAATGTTTTTTCCCTGTTCTTGGAGAGAACAGTGAGTTTTTGGCTTAGTTTAGAGTAGATTTTTTTTTTCTTTGCAATGTAGTTTAATATTTTTAGTTGTAGTTGTAATGTAGTTTGTAAATAGTTGTTTCTATTTTATTAGTGTAGCCATTTTTCATATTTTTACAGCTTTCTAGTGTAGAAATAAATTTGAGAACACCCAAATAATGGGTTGTTCTTGAACTTTTAATGCTTTCTAGTGGTTGAAATACAAGAAAATGCTTCACAAATTTGGTATGGGTTCTTTTGCTCTTTTATTTATTTTGCTTTCTAGTTCTAATAAATGTATGAATGTGGGTTTTGAGCATGTTTGTAGCCCTATATCTATTTTTATTTTTTTTATTGTTCTTAGATAGCTAGATAATTTTAGAAGTAGTGTCTTTTTCTAGGTTTTATTTTTATTTTATTTTATTTTTGGCCCAGATCTAAATTTTATTTTTATTATTGCTTCCTTAGATGATGTTGGTGTTCTTCCTTATTATGTTTGTAGTTCTTAGATTTTTGCATTATCTTTGGTAAATTAGTCTTTAAATTTCATGTTTATAGTTTTAGGGTTTAATTCATGCTATTACCCATTGTACATGCATTTATCTTGATAACCACAAAATATTCACAAGTGTGACTGCGAGAGGACACTGATGTGAAATGAAGGATTTGGTAAATCTCATCCATCATAAACCGCACAGTGGAAACCGAACTAACACTTGTGAATACAAAAATATACTTATGTGAAAAAGTGCATGCAATTCGGTCTCCAGACCGAATTGCCTATGAAGCCCGAATTACATAACAAAAAATTGTTTTCATGTGGTTTCCTTGCAATTCGGTCTAGACCGAATTGCAGATATAGACCGAATTGGCTTTGGAAACCACATTGTATCCATGCCATCCCCTCATGCCTTATTTTATTTTATTTTATTTCATCAATTCGAATTGCCAATTCGGTCTAAATCGAATTGACTTGGTAATTCGAATTACCCTCATTTTTGGAGTAAAAGCCTTAACTAAAGTTGAGCAAGGGAATGACTTCGTCAATTCGAATTGTCCAATTCGGTTTAGACCGAATTGCTTGACAATTCGAATTAGATGATGTTTCATCTCCTTGCAAGGATTAATTGGGTGAGAAAAATGCTTCATTCCTGATGCATTATTCAGTTCGGTCAATATTACACCTTAGACCGAATTGATCTCTTCCTTTTTCAAAATTCCAAAAATATTTTATTTCTTGAGTTGTGTAAGTTGCATGGGTGTATTGGGCTTAGGCCCATCACACCTAATTTTATCCATTACACATCTCAACCCATTAGTGTCTAAATTGTTGTGTGATTAACACTCACACAATACCAAAAATATTCTTTTAGTTTTATCTTTTCCCCTTTAACTGTGTGTATGAATGGGTAATAAGGAATATCACAGATCAATGTTGGCGAAAAGGTCCCTTCACCGGGATAACGATTAGCTCGTCTTCTGTGTATTAATTATTACTCGTTATTTTGCATGGTCTGATTAGTGATTGGTGGAAGCTACGGCGAAAAGGTCCCCTCACGGGGATAACGATTAGTCACTCAGCCAATTCCTAATTAGATACAGTTTTCTTTTCTTTATCTTAATTTCAAAATCTGAATTCAAGTTGTAATATTATCAAATGATGTTGGCCCACATCATTTGAGATATATTACAGTAAGAAAATATGTGGGTTTTCTTCCATTCACAGACAAAAGGAAGCTGAATGACGGCGGCCACTGTCATTTGGAATTCTTTTCTGTCTAAAAATCATTCCATCTGGAATAATTGGGAACTGGATAGCAGATGTTTGCAGTCCGGATAACCCCAATTATTTCTGGCACTCTTTTTAGCCAAATTCTTCTAATCTCAGGCTAATCCATCCTCGTGTATCAAATTCTGTCTAACCCCACCATATATTTTGGGGTATTTTATTTTCTTTTCTCTTATACTCGTATGCATGATATTATTATGTAAGATGTTGCGGTCATATTATTATTTTGGGATCCTTCCCTTGGACATAGAAGTCTTGATTTAAATCAGATGTTGCATAATAAATTTCCAACAAAAATTCCTTTATAAATCCGGATCTAAGTAAGGGATAATTTCACAGTTATGACTAACTCATATTCTACTGGGGGTTGATTCTGAGAACTTAGAAGCAAAGTCAGCGATTAGGTCTCTCTTAGACTGAAAGGATCTGTGTTTTAATTGAGAGTCTAGTACCTGTGTAGGGAATGATTTTCAGATACCAATTGTTTTCTCAAAATTACTGTGTGTTGGAAATCTTCTATTAAGTGTTGCATCGAATCAGTGTCCACTTGGATTCGGATAAGATGTGATAAATAATACTAGAGGAACAACATATAGGCCTTGGTTAATTTCTAAGGTAGGGTTGAGTATTCTTTCAACTACTATCTTCTCCTGCCAAAGCCTAGAATCGAGTCTCGAGTGAGTACATCCGGAACAGATTCATTTATAGATCTGTTTCATTTAGTTTGTATCTCATAACTGCCCAGATGTTATGAGCCCTGTGGCTTATTGATACCTGAGGGGTTCTTGATCTGCATCTGGTCACCAAGACCAGGGGCTCTTTTATACTAATGGAAAGAGATAACTTTTAAGACTTCCGAGTGATAGGATTTTAAACGCTTTCTTTACTGCTTTTTTTAAATGCTTTCATAGAGGTCACTCGGAAGAATTAGAGGTCGGCCATCTGTTAAAAGGTTTAAGAGTTATGGAATGGTTTGGGGCTTGGTTTGAAACTTTGGGTGTGACCGGGGGAATGATAGGAGTACTTGGCATATCAACTAATGATATGTTAGGTGTTGCTTATCCACCACAGATGACTAACATACTCTTGCAAGGCATTGCAAGGGGAGTTATGAATTTGTGGTATCTTAGATCTTGTTATCTTAAGAGCATGTAAATTCTTACTGTAAGTACCTGTCTGTTAAAGGGAACATAGTATAGAAAGTATGAGAGTTAGCTAACTGATGGATTATCCCAAACAAAGATCTGTGTATTAAAAATGGAAGTTTAATTGTGTTTCATCTGAATCTTGTCCAATTTTTATTCTTTTCTCCCTGTCCCTTCTGTCTCATTTTAAATCCGCTTTCTTAGAATAATTCTAACCGCTTTCTTAGAATAATTTTATTGCTTTCTTAGATTAAATTTAATTCGCTTTCTAGAATAATTTTATCTGCTTTATTTTAATTGCTTTTATAGCTAGTTTAAATTCTGTCAAGTAGTTGATAATCAAACACAAACTTGAATCGAGTAATACGAGTGGAAAATCTTAGTAAACGATGTGGGCCCTGCTTCTATCGCACATCCTCCAGTGAACAATCCGGTCTTACTATAAATACTGCAACTTTTGACTCTGTGCGCTTTCGGGGGCACAATTTCTTAACACGAGTAAATAAAAACGTGACAACCTATAAATATATCCCTAGTCCCAACTCCATCTTCATAATTGGTTTCATTGAATAAAATTAAACCAGGATTATACTATTTTCTTAAAAATACTCGTGTGGGGAAACTGGTCATAAGTTTCACTTTCTCGGACCATCCTTGAAGAAGTCCAGTCGGGGGCGTGGAGGCCTATGAGATTAATCAGAGGGGGTGTTGACATCTCTCATTTAATGTTCGCTGACGATCTCATATTTTGTGCGAAATTGGAGGAAGCTAGTGTCTGTAGCATGGCAGCCACACTAACCAGATTTGGATCACGTTCGGGTCTTAATATGAATCAGGATAAATCAAACGCATTTTGTTCGCCTAACGCCTCTTCCATGGATCGATCATTATTGGAAACTCACCTTGGAGTTTCGGTGGTGCCTCACCTAGGTACGTACCTTGGCTTCCCTATTATCCATGGCCGCATGAGGTTATCTACCTTCGACTCTCTTGTTAAGCGGATTGATGACAGGCTTAGCTCTTGGGCGGCTTTCTCGTTAAATAAAGCAGGGCGTATTACTCTTGCAAGGTCAGTGCTTAGTGCTTTGCCGATTTATGTTATGCAAGTTCATCTACTCCCAATTGGTGTTTGCAATAGCATTGATAAAATTATTAGACGATGGATTTGGGAAGGTTCGGATGGGCGTGGATTGCATCTGATTAATTGGGATACTGTTACTAAGCCTCGTAAGTATGGTGGATTGGGAATCAAGAAATGTCGCCAAATGAATTTGGCGTTACTTGGCAAGAAGCTTTGGGAATTCAACTCTAATGCTGACACGTTGTGGGTGGCGGCCTTGTATGAAAAATATGGAGTTGCTGCAGGCGCCATGCCAGTTAGCCATTATCGGGGTACTAAAGTATGGCGCTCATTGGTGAAGGTGGCCGAGACTTTTAAAGATGCCTATGGCGTCCGGATTGGTAATGGTGAAAGCTCGTTGTGGTATACTCCTTGGTGGGAGGAAAATGCCCAGCAGACCTTGTCCCATTCGTGGATATTCATGACATTGAGTTGAAAATTAAAGATGTCATCTCTCATGGTCGGTGGAACTTCAACTGTGTTTACTCCTGGTTGCCACAGGAGGTTAAAGTGGCTATGGAAAATACCCCTGCTCCTTTCTTAAATCAAGATGCGCCGGACCTCATGCATTGGCGAGGCGAGGCTTGTGGTGCTTATAGTGTTCGATCGGGCTATCTTTGGTTGTGTCCTAACGACTCTCAGGTTAGGGGATGGGAGTGGATGTGGAAATCTCACGTCCCTGAAAAAGTTGGCGTCTTGCTATGGACTCTTGGGCATGGCTCACTCCCATGCAATCTCTTGAGATTTCAACGTGGTTTGGCCGCCTCCCCTCTCTGTTCTATATTTGGGGATACTGTCGATGATTGGCGCCATGCTTTATTTTCATGTCCTTGGGCTGCTCAAGTTTGGCGTAAGAGTGGAATTATTTGTCATCCCTCGCTTGCTAGTCTCGAGAATCTTGATTGTAGACATTGGCTTTAATGGGCTTGGCGGACTTGGGGGGCTTGGTTCTTGGTGATTTTATGGACGGTTTGGTGCGAAAGAAATAACAAGATTTTCCGGGCTAGTACTATCTCCAGGGACAAGATCCTTGCCAAAGCTGCTGGTTTCTGCAAGCATTTGGACACCAGGGCTGCTGGTGCTACGAGGCACAAGGAACCTATTATGGTGCGTTGGATCGAAGAGGGGATTGGCGGTGTTGTGCTCCAATCGGATGGAGCTGTCGCGGCTGAATCTCCTCAGTCGTCCTTTGGGGCTGTTTTGAGAGAGAGCACATGTAATACCCGAGAATTTTCCATCATAAAATAAAACAATAATTAAATAAATAAATAATAAATAAAATAAATACCATAAATGAATAAATAAATCCAGCAAATAAAGAAATAAATAAAGATAAGGAAATGTGAAATGAGATTTTTACTTAAAAAGGAATTAAAGGAATTTAATTAAATAAAAGGAATTATTAAAGGTAAGTAAATTGCACACCGAAACCCGACACCAATGAACTCGAGAATTCGAGTCCAAACATCCAATTAGACCCGAGTAAAAATTCAGAGAGAAAGTAGAAACCCGGAGATACCCCGAAAATCAGAATTCGGAAGCATAGAGGGATAGAAATCCGACAGAGAGAAGGAAAGGCACGACGGATCGCACGACCCACCCGGACCGAAGTCCAGGCGAAGTCGGCGCGGTGGTCGCGCGGTCCATAGGCATTGGGCGCGCCACGACCGCGCCACGCGACAGATTCGCCCGTTGCGTGAATCTCTTGCCCGATCGCGGATTTTTCGACTTTCGGTTGAACGTCTCTCGACCCAAGACCCTTAGGGTCAGATCTTGGACGCCCTAGGTCTTAGTTATCTATAAATAAGACCTCCTAGGAGCTCCGAATACTTTTACAAAATCCTACAACTCTCTACACATTCGAAACCCTAAATCCGGAGTCGTCGGAGGCACGAAACCAAGGCGAATACTGTTGGACGAAAATTCTAAGATCTTCATAGTCGTGGTAAGTCTCGATCCAATCCTTGTTCTATATACAATTCGAAAACGAATCCTAATCTTCTTCTTTTCTCTTCTACACCTCGTATTGGATCTAGATCGTAGAACCCGGCGAACGGAGAGGAGAAACGGTGGACTGGAAGCCACGCCTTCGAAATAGACGATCCCGGACATTCACAACTCTGTAAGTTAACTCTTACATGGTTTTGGGAAGTTTTAAAACGTTCGAAACTAAAAGATTCAACAAGAACTCATAAAATCTGTCAACTTATATTTTCTACCGACGCAACAGATTTGATGAATTTTTCCAAACCTTAAAACGTCTTTAAACGGAAAAACTTAAAACACAAAAAACGTTCCTAAGGCTTAGATCTATCTAGTGTAAAGTTTTGAGAATTTTTAGAGACGATTTGATAGGTGAAAACCAACCGAAACCGAACTGTTTGAATCTAGATCTCGAAATTCTGGACAGAACTTAGGTATGATCTTGATCACGTTTTTGACATAGGTTCCAGACCGATTTGGATCTTTGGCCGAACATGAAAATCGTAGATAATTGTCTTAAGATGATCTCTGTAAAATTTCATCAAATTTGGAGTTGAATTGCTATGGTAGAATTCGAAATCTTTAAACTGTGATACATTAAATTCGGACAGAATTGTGCTTCTATGAAAATTGGTGATTTTGACCTAATTAGGTATCTCGGATTGAAAAAGTTAAAACACGAAAGTTGTAGATCTTGACGTTTCTGAGTCAGTCGTGAAAGTTTGGAATTTTTGGAATTAAATCTGATTTTGGACGAATTTTAGAGTAAACTGTGGTTTACCGGAAACAAAATCTTGAAATCTTGTTGAAACATGGAATTAACCTTTAGGGTTGAAATGAGTTGAGATATTATTTTTAAATGAATACAATTAAAGTCAGATTTTTATAATTAAATCCCCTTACAAACTTGATAAATTAAAATTAGGGGTGAGTGCTCTGCAGGGTGCCCCCTAACTGCTTCACTTCGTGCCTTAATGGACGATGGTGACCCCGCGCGCTAAACTTGAGATATGATATTGCCAAAACGGCGAAATACAGAGCCTACACTCTCGTGAATATCCACATGGGTTTCCCGAGGCTCCGGAGTGGTACTGGGTATGGCTGATACGGTTGCGGCCGCCGAGCTACCGGCTAAACTTGTTGACATCGCGATGCTATCGTGAAACTTTGAGATACCAAATCGGGGATGTAATGGGGATATTAAACTAAATTAAATTAGATTAAATTATGTCAAATTAAATTATTTAAATGCTTTATTTAAATTATGGCTATTATCTTAAACCATGCAAAATGTGTTGTTAAATAGAGCCCTAGAATAAATTATGCAATTGGATAGTTGATTAGATTAAATTGAATATTATGTTATTATCATGTTTTTATTTAAGTATTAAATTAATGGCTTTTAAACCCTACGATCATGCATGTGTTAACTTACTCAGCAAGTTTGCTGACCAAAACCGTTTTTATTCCTTTTCTTACAGAATATGTGGAATGAGCATGTGTGAGCACGATTCATGCATGGGATTTTGGGAAACATTATTTTGCTTTTAAATTCATACTTTAGATTATATTATGAATGGGCCTGTTTAACCCGTGTTTTGGCCATGTCGGCCCTATTTATATTTTCCGCTGCGATACTATACTAAAACTATTGTTTCCGCTGCG
The DNA here is from genome assembly GCA_030278955.1 of Hygrophila difformis. Lineage (NCBI taxonomy): Eukaryota > Viridiplantae > Streptophyta > Magnoliopsida > Lamiales > Acanthaceae > Hygrophila > Hygrophila difformis. The sequence continues at coordinate 29,629,877 of JAOANR010000013.1, read as the reverse complement.
CTATGTTAATATTATTTTCGAATTATACTGTATGGGCTATTTTGAATGATTTAAATGTTTTAAATACTGCAATACCTAGCCTTGCATCTCTTTAGTAAGCTCGGAGAAACCGTGTCTTACTAGGGGGATGTGGCGGTGACATCCTGACCTGGGTGACCAAAAACCGGGGTGTTACAAGTTGGGTTATCAAAAAGTAGGGGAAAGAGAGTTATCTTTTACTCTCAGCCCCCTAAGAAAAGTAACAAAATCGTTAGTGCACTCAAATTAAGTAACTTGATGCGTAAGGGGTATGAACTATATGCGTGCTATGCGCACAACCTTGAGGCGGAAGAAAACAAGGTTGATAGCATACCAGTGGTAAGAGAATACCCGGGCGTGTTCCCTGAGGACGTTCCGGGCATGCCACCTGAGAGAGATCTTGAATTCACTATAGATCTCATTCCGGGGACAGAGCCTGTCTCAAAAGCTCCGTACCGGATGGCACCACTGGAAATGAAGGAGTTAAAGGAACAACTCGAGGAACTATTAGGAAAAGGTTACATAAGACCGAGTACGTCCCCTTGGGGAGCACCGGTTTTATTCGTTAAGAAGAAAGACGGAGGACTACGTCTTTGCATAGATTACCGAGGACTAAACCAAGTGACCATCAAGAATAAATACCCCCTACCGAGAATAGAGGATCTGTTTGATCAACTGAAGGGAGCTTCAGTATTCTCCAAGATCGATTTGCGATCTGGGTATCATCAATTGAGGATCGCCGAGAAGGACATTCCGAAGACGGCATTTCGAACGCGATATGGCCATTACGAGTTCACAGTGTTATCCTTCGGGTTAACAAATGCTCCAGCCATGTTCATGAATCTCATGAACAACGTGTTCCGAGAATTGTTAGATCAGTGCGTCGTAGTGTTCATCGACGACATCCTGATCTACTCAAAGAGCGAGGAAGAGCATGCAAAACACTTACATCAAGTGTTAGAAATCTTGCGAACAAATCAGCTATACGGCAAATTGTCCAAATGCGATTTCTGGTTGAAAGAAGTGGCATTTCTCGGATACATAGTATCCGCTGATGGAGTATCAGTGGATCCGGCAAAGGTTTCTGCCGTGACGGAGTGGGCAACTCCGAAGAGTCCAACGGAAATAAGGAGTTTCCTTGGATTAGCTGGGTATTATAGACGATTTGTGAAGGACTTTTCAAGGATTGCACGTCCATTGACCCAGCTACTTAAGAAAGGAGCGAAATACGAGTGGACAGAAGCGTGTGAGACTGCGTTTCAAGAGCTGAAGAAACGACTCACAACCACACCCGTATTAACACTACCATCAGAGAATGGTGACTTCGAAGTATATAGCGATGCTTCGAAGGAAGGTTTAGGTTGTGTCTTGATGCAAGACTCGAGAGTCGTAGCGTATGCATCACGCCAACTAAAACCTCACGAGGAAAATTATCCGACACATGACCTGGAGTTGGCAGCGGTCATTTTCGCTCTAAAGATATGGAGACATTATCTTTATGGGCGGAAGTGTCGAATGTTCACCGACCACAAGAGCTTGAAATATATATTAACTCAGAAGGAGTTGAATTTGAGACAGCGAAGGTGGTTGGAACTTATTAAAGACTACGATTTAGAGATAGCATACCACGAGGGAAAGGCGAATGTGGTAGCCGATGCCCTAAGTCGGAAAACCCAACACGTGACAAACTCGTTGGTAATTCCGCCGGCATTGTACATGGAGTTGGCAAGATTGGAGTTAGAACTTGTGCATCCTGGCACAGTGAGAGAAACGGTCAATGCCATGATCGTAGAAACTCCAATATTGGACGAGATTCGACTCGCTCAACCGGGCGACCCGAAACTCGAGAAGATAAAAGGGTATATTGCCGAAGGAAAGGCAATGGGATTTGCTGTCCACGAGGATGGAAGCATCCGTTTTAAAGGGAGATGGTGTGTGCCCCTTAAATGTGCCGAGTTGAAACTAAGGTTGATGGAGGAAGGGCACAACACGCCATATTCTGTACATCCCGGAGGTGACAAGCTATACAAAGATTTGAAGAAGATCTATTGGTGGCCGGGAATGAAGAAGGAAGTGGCGAACTTCGTGGCGAGATGTCTCACCTGCCAAAAGGTTAAGGCAGTGCGACATAAACCCTTAGGATTGATGCAACCACTAGAGATTCCAAGTTGGAAGTGGGATAGCATCTCAATGGACTTTGTCTCGGGATTACCCCGATCACTGAAAGGCATGAACAAGATTTGGGTGATTGTGGATAGGCTAACGAAGACAGCCATATTTATCCCAATGAAAGACACGTGGACTATGGACCAATTGGCCCGAGCCTACATTGATAATATGGTACGGCGACATGGAGTACCACATGATATCATTTCCGATAGAGACAGTAGATTTGTCTCTCATTTCTGGACGGAGTTACAAAAAGCTCTCGATACTCAAATCAAAATGAGCACCGCATTCCACCCAATGACGGATGGTCAAACCGAGAGAACAATCCAAACACTAGAAGACATGCTGAGAGCATGTGTGTTGGAATTCAAAGGGAATTGGGAATCTCATTTACCCTTGATTGAGTTTTCCTATAATAATAGCTACCATGCTAGCATCGGCATGGCACCTTTCGAGGCGTTGTATGGACGAAAGTGCCGAAGCCCGTTGAGCTGGGAAGAAAACGATAAGTCCGTGGTGGTGGGACCACAACTTATCGAAGACATGGCTCAACAAATCAAAGTGATTCAAGGGAAGATGAAAGCCGCACAAGACCGTCAAAAGAGTTATGCCGACGTGAGACGACGAGACCTAGAATTTCAAGTGGGAGATAGGGTCATGCTAAAGATATCACCCATGAAGGGGGTGATGCGCTTTGGCAAGCGAGGGAAGTTAAGTCCTCGATATATAGGACCTTACGAAATTCTAGAACGAGTCGGACTCTAGCCTACCGATTGGCTTCACCGCCACACTTAGATAGAGTTCATAATGTCTTCCATGTCTCGCAACTAAAGAAGTATGTGCCGGACCCGACACATGTACTTCAACCGGAGATAATTGAGCTCGATGAAGATTTGACTTATGAAGAAGTCCCAGTGCGTATTCTCGACACTAAGGAACGAGTAACGAGGAACAAAACCGTCAAAATGGTCAAAGTTCTTTGGTCAAACCACGAAAGTGAGGCGGCAACTTGGGAAGTAGAAGCCGACATGAGAGAACGCTACCCGACATTGTTCCAAACCGATACCGACACAGTTATGGGGACATAACTGCAATCTTAAGGGGGAGAGGATGTCATACCACCTATTTTTCGTGCATCTTTGTAAACTTTTGAACTACGTTATGGCTTGATCCCTTTACCGGGTACGTAGGCAGCTTAGAAGTTTTAATTCTAAGTTCAGTCACAACATAAGAAAACAAACACAAGACCTTAGCACGAGAAAAGCCGAAACACAACTTCGAGGACGAAGTTGATTCTTAAGGAGGGTAGACTGTAATACCCGAGAATTTTTTATCATAAAATAAAACAATAATTAAATAAATAAATAATAAATAAAATAAATACCATCAATAAATAAATAAATCCAGCAAATAGAGAAATAAATAAAGATAAGAAAATGTGAAATGAGATTTTTACTTAAAAATGAATTAAAGAAATTTAATTAAATAAAAGGAATTATTAAAGGTAAGTAAATTGCACACCGAAACCCGACACCAATGAACTCGAGAATTCGAGTCCAAACATCCAATTAGACCCGAGTAAAAATTCAGAGAGAAAGTAGAAACCCGGAGATACCCCGTAAATCAGAATTCGGGAGCATAGAGGGATAGAAATCCGAAAGAGAGAAGGAAAGGCACGACGGATCGCACGACCCGTCCGGACCGAAGTCCAGGCGAAGTCGGCGCGGTGGCCGCGCGGTCCATAGGCATTGGGCGCGCCACGACCGCGCCACGCGACAGATTCGCCCGTTGCGTGAATCTCTCGCCCGAACGCGGATTTTTCGACTTTCGGTTGAACGTCTCTCGACCCAAGACCCTTAGGGTCAGATCTTGGACGCCCTAGGTCTTAGTTATCTATAAATAAGACCTCCTAGGAGCTCCGAATACTTTTACAAAACCCTACAACTCTCTACACATTCGAAACCCTAAATCCGGAGTCGTCGGAGGCACGAAACCAAGGCGAATACTGTTGGACGAAAATTCTAAGATCTCCATAGTCGTGGTAAGTCTCGATCCAATCCTTGTTCTATATACGATTCGAAAACTAATCCTAATCTTCTTCTTTTCTCTTCTACACCTCGTATTGGATCTAGATCGTAGAACCCGGCGAACGGAGAGGAGAAACGGTGGACTGGAAGCCACGCCTACGAAATAGACGATCCCGGACATTCACAACTCTGTAAGTTAACTCTTACATGGTTTTGGGAAGTTTTAAAACGTTCGAAACTAAAAGATTCAACAAGAACTCATAAAATCTGTCAACTTATATTTTCTACCGACGCAACAGATTTGATGAATTTTTCCGAACCTTAACACGTCTTCAAACGGAAAAACTTAAAACACGAAAAACGTTTCTAAGGCTTAGATCTATCTACTGTAAATTTTTGAGAATTTTTAGAGATGATTTGATAGGTGAAAACCAACCGATACCGAACTGTTTGAATCTAGATCTCGAAATTCTGGACAGAACTTAGGTATGATCTTGATCACGTTTTTGACATAGGTTCCAGACCGATTTGGATCTTTGGCCGAACATAAAAGTCATAGATAATTGTCTTAAGATGATCTCTGTAAAAGTTCATCAAATTTGGAGTTGAATTGCTATGGTAGAATTCGAAATCTTTAAACTGTGATACATTAAATTCGGACAGAATTGTTCTTCTATGAAAATTGGTGATTTTGACCTGTTTAGGTATCTCGGATTGAAAAAGTTAAAACACGAAAGTTGTAGATCTCGACGTTTCCGAGTCAGTCGTGAAAGTTTGGAATTTTTGGAATTAAATCTGATTTTAGACGAATTTTAGAGTAAACTGTGGTTTACCGGAAACAAAATCTTGAAATCTTGTTGAAACATGGAATTAACCTTTAGGGTTGAAATGAGTTGAGATATTATTTTTAAATGAATACAATTAAAGTCAGATTTTTAAAATTAAATCCCCTTACAAACTTGATAAATTAAAATTAGGGGTGAGTGCTCTGCAGGGTGCCCCCTAACTGCTTCACTTCGTGCCTTAATGGACGATGGTGACCCCGCGCGCTAAACTTGAGATATGATATTGCCAAAACGGCGAAATACAGAGCCTACACTCTCGTGAATATCCACATGGGTCGAGGCTCCGGAGTGGTACTGGGTATGGCTGATACGGTTGCGGCCGCCGGGCTACCGGCTAAACTTGTTGACATCGCGATGCTATCGTGAAACTTTGAGATACCAAATCGGGGATGTAATGGGGATATTAAACTAAATTAAATTAGATTAAATTATGTCCAATTAAATTATTTAAATGCTTTATTTAAATTATGGCTATTATCTTAAACCATGCAAAATGTGTTGTTAAATAGAGCCCTGGAATAAATTATGCAATTGGATAGTTGATTAGATTAAATTGAATATTATGTTATTATCATGTTTTTATTTAAGTATTAAATTAATGGCTTTTAAACCCTACGATCATGCATGTGTTAACTTACTCAGCAAGTTTGCTGACCAAAACCGTTTTTATTCCTTTTCTTACAGAATATGTGGAATGAGCATGTGTGAGCACGATTCATGCATGGGATTTTGGGAAACATTATTTTGCTTTTAAATTCATACTTTAGACTATATTATGAACGAGCCTGTTTAACCCGTGTTTTGGCCATGTCGGCCCTATTTATATTTTCCGCTGCGATTCTATACTAAAACTATTGTTTCCGCTGCGCTATGTTAATATTATTTTCGAATTATACTGTATGGGCTATTTTGAATGATTTAATTGTTTTAAATACTGCAATACCTAGCCTTGCATCTCTTTAGTAAGCTCGGAGAAACCGTGTCTTACTAGGGGGATGTGGCGGTGACATCCCGACCTGGGTGACCAAAAACCGGGGTGTTACAGCACAGGTACATGGCTTCGGGGTTGCAATGGGAGATTGGGTGCTCGTTCCATCCTTGAGGTAGAGTTGCTCGCGCTCCGTTTCGGGCTTCTCTTGGCTGTCCAAATTGGTGTGACATTAAGCGCTTGCATTGTTGATTCTCTGGATGTGTTTTGCTTGATTATGGGTCCTTCATTACCGCACCATTCCCTTTGGCCGGTCATCAAGGAAGTTCGCACACTCATTGGAAGATTTGGTGGCTGCTCTATTCGTCATGTCTACCGCGAAGGTAATCAGGTTGCTGATGCCCTGGCTCGCAAAGCTATCCTAGCTGAAGACTTTTACACCACTTGGGCTTTTCCCCCGGATGACATTCAAGAGCTCGTGTCTAAGGACGCGAATGGTGTTTTGCTTGCTCGTTTAGCTTGATTGTTTCCTTTACTTCTCTTTTCTTTTTTTCCTTTGTTTGCTCGCCTTCTTAGGCTGTTTCACCAAAAAAAAAATACTCTCTATTTAGATCTTAATAGTATCATAAAATTAGTAGGATACGTTAAGATCTCAATCTTATCACTAGAATCTTATGAATTTACAACCATCTATTAGGATCTTACTCCTATCATCCATATTAATTTTGATTTCAATTTTCATCCGGAAATTGATTTTATACTTTTTGACATTAAAGTGACTTATTTACTTTATTGTTGAACATAAAAACTTGTAAGCTAAGGGTGATTACGGTTTGGTTTGGTGCGATTTTGCACAAAACCAAACCGCAAAAAAAAAAAAAAAATAGTATGAGAAAAAATCAAACCAAACCAAACCATTTTAGCATTTCAAACCAAACAAACCAAATAAAAAAAAACGGTTTGGTGTGGTTTGGTTACGGTTTAACCAAAGTTTCTTTTTAAAAAAAATCATATGAATTACCATCGTAAGTATAACAGTCCAAACTCCAAAATCCTAATTAAAAAAATTAAATAGATATAAGTTCACCGTTTATAAGTCAAATACTTAATAAACGAGAACTACTAGAAGCTCTTGGAAAAAATAAAACTACAATTATACATACATAGAGAATAATTCAAAAACAAATAAAATTGAATCTTGATGTTGCATGATTTTGTCATTGCAAGCCCAATAACCTATAGGATAAGAAAACAAAAAATTATATACCTGATATTATGTATAACAATGAAACAAAAAAATAAATTAAAATATATATTTTTAAATTAAATATATATATTGCGGTTTGCGGTGTGCTTTGGTTAATTTTTTCTCCAAATCAGACCTAAACCGCAAACTACGGTTTTGTTATAAAAAAAAAACAACAAATCCATAAATTTTAAACCGCAAACCAATACGGTTCGGTTTGTGGTTTGGTCCGGTCTAAATCGCACTCTGAACAACCCTACTTGTAGCTCCTTATATATGATGTGTAGAAAAACACATTATGCATGTTTGTTCACCATTTTTTAGGTTGAATAGTGATGTTTTTTTGTACTGTATTGTATTAATCACCTTGCAAGATTTAGAAACACACGAAATAATGCTTCACTTGTTAGTATGCATAATTGATTTCATCCTTGTTACAATTTGATAAAAATTTAATATCTCAATTCAATCATATGATCCCTGATCTTGAAAAGATAAAGGAAACTATAACTAAAGATCCCGATTTTAAAAACCTTGGTATTAGCTTTGCTTTAAAGGTATGCACCTTCCCAATTTTTTTTGATAAACATTGACACTCATATATTCTGCATACACAAGTGCTCGAATCCGAGACCTGTGCTTAACCACTCAGTCCAACAGCATTTGGTACGTCCCATCCCCTTTTGATCCCACGTTCCTGAAATTTTAATTTTTTATCCAATTAGGTAATTATTATTATTATTATTATTATTATTATTATTATTATTATTATTTTTACTTGTGGTTCATCGGTGTATCTTTTAACAAAAAATATTCATATGGGTCAATGTGTAATTTTTAAAATTTGTTTATAGGTAAATATTCACAATCTAATTAAAAATTTATAACACACTAGAATTTTGACCCGCGCTTCGCGAGTGGTGTTTTTTTTCAAATAAAATCAAGTATTTGTGGTCTTATTATTATTTGTGAATAAAGTTTGCTTTACTTTAAATTCATAACATAGGCATAGGAAACCATAAGAATCTGTATCAATTTGATCATAATAAATAATCAGTTCCTTACCCCGAGATAATCAACCTCAATTTCTATATGAATATCTTGATCCATCAATTTCAATGAACCAATCTATTCTAAACCATGAGTATGAATCTCCACAATTTCAATAAGATGGTAGGAGGGATGGATTCAATTAATTATATTATACAAACCATTATTTAGAAGACTTAGAAAATATTAGAAAATAAGTTCTTAGTTGGTAACATATTGAAAAGTCTCAATCCTTTTGGCTATGACTACAACCTATATATACTGGCGGTAATCATCGGGTGATGCCCATTATGTAATTGTTCATCATTCTATACAATCAATTTCACAACGTTAAATTTTCTATGAGATCATTTTCTCAGGCTAGCAAAAATTTTTTATTTTCAAGTTCCCACATTCATATGCAGCCACAAACCTAAAAAACTGCCAATAAATATGATCAAAAGAAAGGGAAGAAAAAAGCAAACAACTAATTTGTATTCAAAGACAACAAAGACCAACTAATTGTAAAACTAAACTAAACCTCATGACTCATAGCCCCACACAACATGAATACACAAACTATACAATAAAATATGAAGAAAAATATTATTGGGTGCGGTTTTGGTGCGATCAAAGCATCCCGCAGCACATCAAGGCAGCGATCTGAAGCGTCCATTTAAAATCCAATGGTTGTAAATGAAAAAGGGTATAATTGTCATAATGAAAATATAACCCTATATTTAGTATGTTATCATATCTAATATTTGGTAAATCATATCAAATATTTGGTAACCATATCTAATATTCCAAATAATATTTTTTCGTGATGGATTATACTTAATAAATATGAAATATGGTAACAAATCTATTAATAGATCATTTCAGCGATGCTACAAAAAAACAATTCAGTGATGGTATCAAAAATAGTTTATGAAGAATTCAGCGATAATACATAGCATAATTCAGCGACATTGCATTGCATAATTCAGCGATGCTACCAAAATACAATTCCACGGTGCTACCAAAAATAATTCAGTGATGCTATCTAAATATTTTAGCGACACTATCTAACAGAATTCAGCGATCATACCTAGCATAATTCAGCGACAGAACCAAGAAGAATTCAGCGATGCTACCAAAAACCAAACCACTTATGCTGTCAAATATATTTCACCGACTATATGTAGATGAATTCATCGATCATACCTAGAAGAATTCAGCGACTCTACCCAAGAAGAATTCAGCCTCTGCAAGAAGAATTCAGCGATGCTACAGAATACAATGCAGCGATAATATCAAAAATAATTCATCAACGTTTTCATGAACAATTCAACGACTTTACCAAGAACAATTCAACGATTCTATCAAGAATAATTCAGCGACTTTTCATCAACGGTTCAGCGACTCAAGTAGCAGCATTTCGGGTATATTTTCATGAACAATTCAATGACTTTATTTAAAAATATTTCAGCGACGTATATCTATGTATAACAGCATAATTAAGAAAATTGGAGGGAAGGTAAGATGAAATACGGAGAAGAAGAACAAAAACGTTCATTTTCCAATAATATAACAAATTTACTATTTTCACCTTCAAATTAATCTCAACCGTTGATTTACAAAGTTAATCAATGGTGAGAATTTTCCGCAGCACATCAAGTCAAATGACTTGATCGCACCCTAACCAAAACCAATATTATTATGTTACTAAAGGAAAGTTTCTTATGCATCATAAGAAAATAACAATCACCTGAAATTGCTACAATCACACTGAATGATGTATGAGCAATCAAATTCAAATAGAAACAGAAATTATAGGAGATAATTAATTCCATAGTATCATTATATCAATATTGTAGTATAAACAGGGTCGTCTCGATACTTTTCGAGGCCCGGAGCCTTTGTTATATTTTGGGGCCCCACGTTAAATTTAAAAATATTTTTATAAAATAATTTTATTATTTTAATATTTATTCATTAATAAGAAGAAAAATACTACTATTATCTTCCTAAAATAAATTATAATAATATAATTTTTGTTAAGAGAACAATTTTCCCCTTTACAATTTATAATTAATAAAATAACAATTTTTCATGTTAAGTAAGGTCTAGTTATAGTACAAAAAATTGAACTAAATTTTCACCAGCACACTTTCAATTCAATAATAAAAGCTAACTCAACATAATAGTTTAAAAACATATGGAGATTATATATATATTAAAAATATGATCTTTAAAATAAAAAAATCATTAAAATATAATTATTCATTGTCCTACATTAACAAAAATATTGAATAATAATTCAAATCTATATATTTATTTATATTAAATAAATTTATCAAAAAATAGAATAAAAAATAATATATACATATATATAATACATATTAAATGTAATTATTTTATTTTCTTTAAAATATATATAAATATATATAATAAAATCATTTTGAGGTGGGGCCCCCAAAAATTGGGGGCCCGGAGCAGGAGCACCCGGTGCTCCTGCTATTCAGCCGGGCCTGAGTATAAAACTACTTATGTGAAGGTGATTATGTATGAAATTAGTATATAGTCATCTTGACATTCAATAAGAGTATGTAATGACATTTGATTTATTTACTTATGTATTGTAACTGTCCCGTATATGAATCACTTTCACAATGATTCTCCAATCATATTTGTTGTAATTGAATGAATTCAAAATATCATACTTCATTATATTCATTATTTATCTTAATATGAATAATGATTTAATTGTGGAGAATAAATCCAAAAATATGTGATTGATAATTGAATATAAAACTAGTGGACAACAATAAGTTACTACAATAAAAAACTACCCACTTTTTATACTTACAATTTCAACAAAATTATCAATTTTTCAACTATTATAGAATGATTGTCTTCCTATTTTCCTTAGTAATAATATATAAGCGAATACATTTTTGGCACGTCATTAAAAGTATTATGTATGTTTTTAATGTTATGCACGCTTCGATGCACATAATGACTATGTTCTATAGTCATATAATTAACACTTCGTGTTTTCATCTTTTTCTTGGAAATATATCAGCAAATTATATCGTAAAACCGACTAATAAAATTTTTGACCTTTTTGAGAAACTAAAGAAATGCAAAATTTTGGATTATGTTCATGAGAAAAAATATTTTTTCAATAATTATTTTTTCTTTATAATATTTTATTTTATTAAAATTATTTTAAAATATATTTAAAAATTAAACCTTATACAAAAATCAGGATTAAATTTTGATTAAATTCTTATAACGGATTATTATTTCTTATCAACTATATATATTTGGATAAATTACCTAAAAAATTATTATTATTAATTTCTTTTATTATTTTTTTGGTAAATATTGACACTTATGTGTCGTCAAAGGTGTGTTCAAGCCCAAAATACATATTTTTTTATTATTATAGTGATTAGGTTAATATTTTAATCTTCAATTTAATTTTATATCTTTTCAAAAATTACTTATTCAATTAAAGAATTTATAATATATTGGTTAACTCAATTTATCATAAATATCAAATATATTATATATTACTACCTCCGTTCTTGAAAGTTGTTTACATTTAGTTAGATGCTACTACTCACACACAGACTGTAATACCCGTAAATTTTAGAATATAAAAATAGGAATTAATCCAATAGGAGAGAAGGTTTTGTTTCCGAGAACCCGTAGACGCGGAAATGCACGGAAGTCAAAGGACGACGAATTAGAACCCGACGGACCAAAACCGACGGTCTTAGGATTTCAAGCATGAAATTGAATTGAGACGGAATAAATTTATGATGAGAAGCATAATCCGAAAATGACCCAGAAAATCGAGTGCGAAAACGGGGAAAGATAGAAGTCCGAAAGAGAGGAGAAAAAGACCCGACGGATCGGATCGCACGGACCCGCCCGGACCGCAGTCCAGGCGAAAACCGCGCGCTGGCCGGGGGGGGTTTGGCCAAAAGGCGCGCCAACCCCGCGTGGCCCTACAGGTTTTGGCAACTTGCGCGTTTTCGGCGGTTTCTTACCATAGACCTCCCGACTTTGGAAAGCAGATTTTGGTCGAAGGGGAAGCTTTTAGGGCGACCTAGGGCTGCCTCCCCACCCTTTTCATCAGTCACAAATCACCCTCTACTCTCCCAAACTCTCTCCAAAGCCAAAACACTTTCCGGCGACTTCCCGACGACTTTCCGATCACTTCCCGGCGACGAAAACCGACGGAGGAGGCAAGGAATACAAGATCCCTAGTGTTCTAATCTATGGTAAGTCGTTCATAGATTTCCATTTAAGTTTTTGAACCCGAAAACTCGATCTAACATTGGATTTCTTCGTCCGATTCGAAATCGTGGCCAAAGTCGGATGCTTGACGTTGAGGAGATCCGTTCGTAGCAAATTTAGACGAGCCAGCGACCTTAGGACGACCAAAACTCCCTATCACTGTAAGTTGAGCCTTGCATATCAATACGGGTGATTTAGGGGCGTCCGGTATAGGCGTAATGTGACGAAACGTAAAAAAATCGAACTTAAAAACCCCAACTTGCGCAGTTTCTGTATTCGGCCTAAAACTCATATTTCGAGGATTCAATCCGAGAAACTCAAAACTAGACTTTTAATCCTAACACATAAATCTAGGTTTTGTAAAAATTTCAGACATTTTCGTTAACGTTTGCTATTTTAAATCGCATCGAAAAAAACTGTTTTGACAAAACGTGTTTGAAATCTGCCTATGAACATGTTCGAACTTAGTGAGTTTGTTTCTATATTTTGTAGTCCGATTTGATCTTTACAACCTAAATGAAAGTTGTAGATAATCATGTCTAGTATATGTGGTTAAAATTTCAGAATTTTTGGAGTCCATTTGTTATGTCAAAAAGCCAATTTTTCGAACTGTGTCAAACCTGAGTCCGGACAGATTTCTGGTTGCATAATAAAATTGATTTTTGACATTTTTCCTCAACTTATTTCGAGAAAGTTAAAACACGAAAGTTATTCGTTAGGGTGTTTTGCATGAACTGTGAAATTTTCAGATTTTTCGGACTTAAACCGAATTTTTAAATTGAAAAGGCGCAAACTGTGACGCCAAGATACTTTTAAATCGAAGGATTTTGAAATTTTGAAACGAACGATCAAAGATTTGAAATACGATACATCTATACTTTTGAAAAACCCCGATACATTAAATCTAAACGATACATGAGATACTTGGTGGAGGGTGAGTGCTCTGCAGGGTGCCCCTCTAGCCTCTCTTCGGGCCTATAATGGACGAGAGAATTTGATGAGATATTACGCCAATCGGCGGGAGATATATGGCCTACTCTCTCGGGTTGTCCGTATGGATTTCTCGAGGCTCCGGAGTGGTACTGGGTATGGCAGATACGGCTGCGGCCGCCGGATCACCGGCTAAACGAGATACTTACGAAACGGCTGCGGCCGCCGGATCACCGGCTATACCAAACACTGAAAATGGTTACGTAACAGGGGAAATAAAAGAATTAATATTTTTAAGTATTTATTTATTTTTGCATGTTTTTAAATTATGCATTTAAATTATGTCTTTAGATTTCGTATCATGATTAAATTGTTATTGTGGATCAAATGCATGTTCAAGTACACAATTAAAATATTATTTTTCCTTTAAATTTTGTGAATGCATGTTAGGAGTGAAATTTTAAATCATCTAAATAAATCCCTTTATTGCTATGTTAGGATCGACTTACTCAGTATTTTATATACTGATAAAATTGTTGTTTTTCTCTTTCTTTCAGAGTACGGAGATAATGCATAGCATGTGCATTGGGGGATGGAATTATTAAACATTGTTTTATCGCTTTTCATGATACTTGCATAACGGGCATGTAAATCCCGAGTTTTGGCCATGTCGGCCCACTTTACATTTTCCGCTGCGATATATTATTACCACTAATATGTGTGTGGATGATACTTAATATTATTTTTAAATAGTGTAATACCCGAGAATTTTCCAACATAAAATAAAACAATAATTAAATAAATAAATAATAAATAAAATGAATACTATAAATAAATAAACCAATCCAGCAAATAAAAGAAATAAATAAAGATAGGGAAATGAGAAATGAGACTTTTACTTAAAAAGGAAGTAAAGGAATTTAATTAAACAAAAGGATGGATAAATGGAACACCAAAACCCGACACTAATGAACTCGAGTATTCGAGTCCAAAACATCCAATTAGACTAAGAATAAAATTAGAGAGAAAGTATGAACCCGAATATACCCCGGAAATAGGAATTCGGGAGCATAGAGGGATAGAAACCCGAAAGAGAGGCGGAAAAGCACGACGGATCGCACGACCCGCCCGGACCGAAGTCCAGGCGAAGTCGGCGCGGTGGCCGCGCGGTGGAGGGGGATTAGCGCGCCACGACCGCGCCACTCCACAGATTCGTTTGTTGCGTGAATCTCTCGCCCGAACGCGGATTTTTCGACTTTCGGTTGAACATCTCTCGACTCCAGACTTCTAGGTCGGTTGTGGACGCCCTAGGAATTAAGAATTCTATAAATAAGCCCCTTGGGAGCCCCAAACGAGTTTACCAAAACCCTACAACATTCTATACGTTCGAAACCCTAAATCCGGAGTCGTCGGAGGCACGAAACCAAGACGAACGCTGGTGGACGAGTTTCTCTACAGATCTCCATAGTCGTGGTAAGTCTCGGTCCAATCTTTATTCAATAAACGATTCGAAAACGAATCCTAATCATCTCCTTTTTCTTTCTACACCCCCGTATCGAATCTAGATCGTAGAACCCGACGATCGGAGAGGAGAAACGGTGATCTGGAAGCCACGCCTCCGAATTGGACATTCCCGACGTTCATAGACACTGTAACTTAACCTTACATGGTTTTGGGAGATTTTAAAACATTCGAAACCTAAAAGATTCAACAAGAACCATAAATCTGTCCACTTTTGTCTTCTACCGACGCAACAGATTTGGTGAATTTTTCCGACCCTTAAAACGAAATCAAACGGAAAAACGTAAAACACGAAAAACGTTCCTAAGACTTAGACCTAGCTACTGTAAAAATTTGAGAATATTTGGAGTTGATTTGATATGTGAAAACCCATTGAAACCGAACTGTTTGATTCTAGATCTTGAAACCTTGGACAGAACTTAGGGATGATCTTGATCTCGTTTTTGACATAGGATCTAGGCTGTTTTAGATCTTTGGCCAAACATGAAAGTTGTAGATAAATGTCTTAAGATGATCCCTGTCAAATTTCATTAAGTTTGGAGTTGAATTGATATGTTAGAATTTGAAATCTTTAAACTGTGACATGTTAAACTCGGACAGATTTCTTGTTATGCGAAAATTGGCGATTTTGACCTACTTAGGTATCTCGGATTGAAAAAGTTAAAACACGAAAGTTGTAGATCTTGATGTTTCCGAGTCAGATATGAAATTTTGGAATTTTTGGAATTAAATCTGATTTTAGACGAATTTTGGAGTAAACTGTGATTTACCGAAACGAAATTTTGAAATCTTGTTGAAACATGGAATTAACCTTTAGGGTTGAAACGAATTGAGATATTGTTTCTAAATTTATACCATGGAAGGCAGATTTTAAAAACTAAATCCCCTTACAAACTTGATAAATTAAAATTAGGGGTGAGTGCTCTGCAGGATGCCCCCTAACAATTCACTTCGTGCCGTAATGGACGATGGTGACCCCGCGCGCTATACTTGAAATGTGATATTGCCAAAACGGCGAAACTTAGAGCCTACACTCTCGTGAATATCCGTATGGGTTTCCCGAGGCTCCGGAGTGGTACTGGGTATGGCTGATACGGCTGCGGCCGCCGGGCTACCGGCTAAACTTGTTGACATCGCGATTTTTATCGTGAAACTTTGAAATACCAAATCGGGAATGTAATGGGGATTCTAAATTAAATTGAACTAGATTAAATTATATTGTTGTCCAATTAAATTATTTAAATGCTTTATTTAAAATTATGGCTTGTATGATTAAACCATGGGATATGTGTTATTAAATAGAGCCTGAGATAGAGTGTGCTATATGATATGGATTATATGAAATCAAATATTATGTTATTATCATGCTTTTGTTGAATTATTAAAGTTATGGCTTTTAAACCCTACGATCATGCATGTGTTAACTTACTCAGCAATTTTGCTGATCAAAAACATTTTTATTCCTTTCTTTACAGAATATGTGGAATGAGCATGTGTGAGCACGAATCATGCATGGGATTTTGGGAACTTTTATTTTGCTTTTAAATTTCGTACGTAGACTACATTATGAACGGGCCTGTTTAACCCGTGTTTTGGCCATGTCGGCCATTTTTATATTTTCCGCTGCGATACTGTACTAAACTAAATATTTCCGCTGCGCTATGCTATTATTAATTTTGAATTATATTGTATGGGCCATTTTGAATGCTTTAAATGTTTTAAACACTGCAATACCTAGCCTTGCATCTATTTAGTAAGCTCGGAGAAACCTTGTCTTACTAGGGAGATGTGGCGGTGACATCCCGACCTGGGTTACCAAAAATCGGGGTGTTACAAGTTGGTATCAAAGCCCGGCTATTTTTAAACTATTATTTTTAAACTACTATTTTTAAACCATTACTATTTTTAGACTATTATTAGTATTTTGACTACTCTTTTAAATTTTAAAGTATTATTTCCATGGAAAAATTCTTTATTTTAAAACCCATGGAAAAATATATGGTGTATTAAATTATTATTGGGGGGAACTATCATTTGCATATGCATGTCGCATCTCTGCTATGAACTTAGCATCTTGGAAACTTGAACTTAGAATCTTGGCGAAACTTGAACTTAGAATCTTGGCGAAACTTGAACTTAGCATCTTGGCGAAACTTGAACTTAGAATCTTGGAAACTCGAACCTAGAATCTTGGCGAATTGAACTTAGAATCTTGGCGAATATTAACGTAGATCTCTTGCTTGCGCTAGATGGCTAGTCAAGATATGATGCAGTTGATGATCAAGATGATGAACGCTCACCTTGACACCCAACAAACCATACAACAAATGAAAAATCGTATAGCTCACTTGGAGGCAAATCTGCACCAAATGGGAGACTTAAGGGAAGCTGACCTCCAGCACTTCCTGAACTTGAGAGCCGCTGATCAAGATCGCATAAAAGACTTAGAAACTCAAGTGCAAAAACTCACCGAACGAAGCGATGCTGTGATAGATAGAGTTGAGGATCTAGGGTCGGACCTGCTTGACCTCACTGATATAGTAGTACCATATAGCCCTGTGGAAGACCACTTGATGGGACCACGAAGCCCAACACCCCCAGTAGAGAGCCCATCCGGCCTTATCCATGGACGCTACGGAACCCTTGGGCTCTGGCCCCACATGGTCCGCCCATCGCCAAACCCGAGCCCCGTGGAGAACCATCTGGAGGGGACACCGGACCCAGTTCCGGAAGCTGTCGATCCACCATCCCCAGTGTTTCATGGACCTTTGGGCACCGGCCAGGTCTCTGATGAGGATGATCCTATGGAAGACCCCGCTACTCTGCCAGAGGACGCGGAGATCTTTTAGATACTTTATCCTAGATAGTATATTTATTTTGCGCATCCTATTACTTGTATTAAATTTCTTTTAAAGGAATAAAATGCAAGTTGATTTTTTTTGGAATTCTTCAGCCAGAAATCATTATAAAAAAAAAAAAAAAAAAAAAGAAGAAGGGGAGAACTGGAACAGTTTCATCGCAATTTCTCTAAATGACAACAGTCAAAACAGTCCATAAGAAAACAACTAAATAAAACACTACTACAGCAAGCCTAGATGGAAATGCAGAAACAAAGGATCACTGGTCGGGAGGCGGGAACTGACGACGCATATACTCGTCCGTCTGACGCATGTAGGCATACATATCGGTCATGGAGGCCTGCTGCTCCAGCTGTCTCGTAGTGATCGTATCCATGCGAGCCTGGTACAGGTCCATCCTGGCATCCAGAGCGTCGTAGCGAGCCTGCCCGGCTGCAAACCCAGCATCCATACAAGCGAACCCCGCATCCATACTAAGCTGCATACCCTGCAGCATCTGAACTATCTGCGGCATCTCCGCACCCTGCTGGGGAACCTCGGGAGGCAGAGGTGGCTGCTCAGGAGGAACAACTAAAATCAAACCATCACCGTTGGGCTCCGGGCGAAGGACAGCCGGAGGAGCCCCACGTCGAAGAGCACTGCGTCGAGGGGCGTAGCTAGGGATACGGTAATAGCCGCCAGCGGATAGCTCGTAAGGATCCGTCTCTGGTGACGTACGGATCCCCTGAGCCGCACACATGCCGCAAATAAGATGAACATGGGTAATCACCCTGCTTCCTCGTCCTCGGCGCATACCCCTCAGGTTGTCCGCGATACAAGCCCCAACATTCACCCTACCACCTCGGGCGAGAAAGCAGATGGTCTCATAGACGTGGTCTATAACAATATGGCTCCGGGTGATCGGCCGGACACGACCTAACCATATCTGAGCTAGCTCGCGCCACGGAGAGTCCATCGTCGTCAACCTCAGCTCGTGATCATGCTCGAGCAGAGGGGCCGTCAGGGTGCATAAGACGCCCCACGCAGGCGGGGGTATACGACCCTCAGGCTGTGGCCGGAACACGCCGTCGTCAGGAAGGCCAAAGTAGACGTTGATCGCCCGAGCACTGAAATCTAGATGGCGACCCCGAACCTAGACTTGAGACAAGTCACTGTTCTTCCCGAGACCGCCAATGTTGGCAATGACCTCCATAGCTAAGTACCCAGAAGCGACGCCCTCGGGATGGCGCGCAAGCCCAGTCCACTGAAGAAGATCCAAAACTGGACTAACCCTGTCGTCGTCCATATGGCGAGGATATATGCCTCTCTCCGGGACATAAGACCTGTTTCGACGAAGCTCGTCGAAGTAGAACTCCTGAGAGGCCATAGTAGCGAACCGATACCTGTCGTGTCGACGGGGACGCACCTCGTCGGGGAGACCCCTGAGCTTAGGGCCCCGCTGCTCCTCGTCCTCCTCAGACTCGCTCTCGTCAAAATCAGACATCGCCGGAGCGGCAGTACTAGGACCAGCCTCATCGCGCTGAGCAACTCGTCTCCTGGTCCTCGGGGGACACATGAGTGACGCCAAAACAATCCACAGAAAAAGCAGCATCCTGCAAATATCAAACCAATACCAAATGTAAGGATAAATCCCACACGGCGATTACACGAAGCATAATCTAGAAAACACGAGAACATGAAGTAGGAGCCCTAACACGAGCAATCAAGAGGATAACCAAACCAAGACTATGTCTAGAAAAGTCCCAAACCCCCTTGGGACATTTCGTCGAACACGTTGAGTGCGCGATAAATCAAGACCAAAGTTTACTTGTAAACACATGGGGAACGTCCCCAAAACAAAACAATTGCTTAGACAATAACTTATCATCATAATAGGGCACAAATCGACGACCACGAACTCATCCGCATGCCCACAATACCAATACAAATCGGGAAATTCATGCTTTCCTTAAAATATGGAATCTAGTAAAACTTCCTCAAACTAGGCATGCATTGTGGCACAATTACTTCCTAATCAACAAAAATAACACCAAGTATCGCCCAAACTCGCTACTTGCATAAATTAAGTCTAAAAACAACAAACCCCCAATTCTTGTCTCTAAACCCTGATTTTGAAATTCGCCCAAAGATTAAGACTAATCAAGACATAAAATCTGAAATTGACAAGTAGAAGTAGTAGATGCATACCTTGCAAAGGAAAATCGAGGCCGGGAACGAGAGAATCGGGGGATGGGAGAACGAATTTGAGAGAAAACTAGAAGAAGCCTCGGAAGTGGAAATGGGGCGGAATGGCTCGCGCTCCGCGCGAGCCCTTTTACTCGAACTGCTATGGCCGCGCGGTCGCCGCGCGCCACCGCGCGAGCCTCAAAGTTTGTTTTTTTTTTTATTTTACCTTCTACTGTTTACTCGAAGAGCGAGGAGGAGCATGCGAAACACTTACATCAAGTGTTGGAGATCTTGCGAAGAAATCAGCTATACGGCAAGCTGTCGAAATGTGACTTCTGGCTGAAAGAAGTGGCATTTCTCGGACACATAGTATCCGCTGATGGAGTATCAGTAGATCCGGCAAAAGTCTCTGCCGTAACCGAATGGGCAACTCCCAAGAGTCCAACGGAAATAAGGAGTTTCCTTGGATTAGCTGGATATTATAGACGATTTGTGAAGGACTTTTCAAGGATTGCACGTCCTTTGACCCAGCTACTTAAGAAAGGAGCAAAATACGAGTGGACCGAAGCATGTGAGACATCGTTTCAAGAGCTGAAGAAACGACTCACAACCACGCCCGTATTAACACTACCATCAGAAAATGGTGACTTCGAAGTATATAGCGATGCTTCGAAGGAAGGTTTAGGTTGTGTTTTGATGCAAGACTCGAGAGTCGTAGCCAATGCATCACGCCAACTAAAACCTCACGAGGAAAATTATCCGACACATGACCTGGAGTTGGCAGCGGTCGTTTTCGCTCTAAAGATATGGAGACATTATCTTTATGGGCGGAAGTGTCGAATGTTCACCGACCACAAGAGCTTGAAATATATATTCACTCAAAAGGAGTTGAATTTGAGACAGCGAAGGTGGTTGGAACTTATTAAAGACTACGATTTAGAGATAGCATACCACGAGGGGAAGGCGAATGTGGTAGCCGATGCCCTAAGTCGGAAAACCCAACACGTGACAAACTCGTTGGTAATTCCGCTAGCATTGTACATGGAGTTGGCAAGATTGGAGTTAGAACTTGTGCATCCTTGCACAGTGAGAGAAACGGTCAATGCTATGGTCGTGGAAACTCCAATATTGGACGAGATTCGACTCGCTCAACCGGGCGATCCGAAACTCGAGAAGATAAAAGAGTATATTGCCGAAGGAAAGGCAATAGGATTTGCTGTCCACGAGGATGGAAGCATCCGTTTTAAAGGTAGGTGGTGTGTGCCTCTTAAATGTGCCGAGTTGAAGCAAAGGTTGATGGAGGAAGGGCACAACACGCCATACTCCGTACATCCCGGAGGTGACAAGCTATACAAAGATCTGAAGAAGGTCTATTGGTGGCCGGGAATGAAGAAGGAAGTGGCAAATTTCGTAGCGAGATGTCTTATCTGCCAAAAGGTTAAGGCAGTGCGACATAAACCCTTAGGATTGATGCAACCACTAGAGATTCCAAGTTGGAAGTGGGATAGCATCTCAATGGACTTTGTCTCGGGATTACCCCGATCACCTAAAGGCATGAACAAGATTTGGGTGATTGTGGATAGGCTAACGAAGACAGCCATATTTATCCCAATGAAAGACACGTGGACTATGGACCAATTGGCCCGAGCCTACATTGATAATGTGGTACGACGACATGGAGTACCACATGATATCATTTCCGATAGAGACAGTAGATTTGTCTCTCATTTCTGGACGGAGTTACAAAAAGCTCTCGGTACTCAAATCAAAATGAGCACCGCATTCCACCGGATGACGGATGGACAAACAAAAGAACAATCCAAACACTAGAAGACATGCTGAGAGCATGTGTGTTGGAATTCAAAGGAAATTGGGAATCTCATTTACCCTTGATTGAGTTTTCCTATAATAATAGTTACCATGCGAGTATTGGCATGGCACCTTTCGAGGCATTGTATGGACGAAAGTACCGAAGCCCTTTGAGCTGGGAAGAAAACGATAAGTCCGTGGTAGTGGGACCACAACTTATCGAAGACATGGCTCAACAAATCAAAGTGATCCAAGGGAAGATGAAAGCCGCACAAGACCGTCAAAAGAGTTATGCCGACGTGAGACGACGAGACCTAGAATTTCAAGTGGGAGATAGAGTCATGCTAAAGATATCACCCATGAAGGGGGTGATGCGCTTTGGCAAACGAGGGAAGTTAAGTCCACGATACATAGGACCTTACGAGATTCTAGAACGAGTCGGAACTCTAGCCTACCGATTGGCTTTACCGCCACACTTAGATCGAGTTCATAACGTCTTCCATGTCTCACAACTAAAGAAGTATGTGCCGGACCCGACACATGTACTTCAACCAGAGATAATTGAGCTCGATGAAGATTTGACTTACGAAGAAGTCCCAGTGCGTATTCTCGATACTAAGGAACGAGTAACGAGGAACAAAACCATCAAAATGATCAAGGTTCTTTGGTCAAACCACGAAAGTGAGACGGCAACTTGGGAAGTAGAATCCGATATGAGGGAACGATACCCGACATTGTTCCAAACCGATACCGACACAGTTATGGGGACATAACTGCAATCTTAAGGGGGAGAGGATGTCATACCCCCTAATTTTTCGTGCAATTTTGTAAACTTTTGAACTACGTTATGGCTTGATCCCTTTACCGGGTACGTAGGCAGCTTAGAAGTTTTAATTCTAAGTTCAGTCACAACATAATAAAACAAACACAAGACCTTAGCACGAGACGAGAAAAGCCGAAACACAACTTCGAGGACGAAGTTGGTTCTTAAGGAGGGTAGACTGTAATACCCGAGAATTTTCCAACATAAAATAAAACAATAATTAAATAAATAAATAATAAATAAAATGAATACTATAAATAAATAAACCAATCCAGCAAATAAAAGAAATAAATAAAGATAGGGAAATGAGAAATGAGACTTTTACTTAAAAAGGAAGTAAAGGAATTTAATTAAACAAAAGGATGGATAAATGGAACACCAAAACCCGACACTAATGAACTCGAGTATTCGAGTCCAAAACATCCAATTAGACTAAGAATAAAATTAGAGAGAAAGTATGAACCCGAATATACCCCGGAAATAGGAATTCGGGAGCATAGAGGGATAGAAACCCGAAAGAGAGGCGGAAAAGCACGACGGATCGCACGACCCGCCCGGACCGAAGTCCAGGCGAAGTCGGCGCGGTGGCCGCGCGGTGGAGGGGGATTAGCGCGCCACGACCGCGCCACTCCACAGATTCGTTTGTTGCGTGAATCTCTCGCCCGAACGCGGATTTTTCGACTTTCGGTTGAACATCTCTCGACTCCAGACTTCTAGGTCGGTTGTGGACGCCCTAGGAATTAAGAATTCTATAAATAAGCCCCTTGGGAGCCCCAAACGAGTTTACCAAAACCCTACAACATTCTATACGTTCGAAACCCTAAATCCGGAGTCGTCGGAGGCACGAAACCAAGACGAACGCTGGTGGACGAGTTTCTCTACAGATCTCCATAGTCGTGGTAAGTCTCGGTCCAATCTTTATTCAATAAACGATTCGAAAACGAATCCTAATCATCTCCTTTTTCTTTCTACACCCCCGTATCGAATCTAGATCGTAGAACCCGACGAACGGAGAGGAGAAACGGTGATCTGGAAGCCACGCCTCCGAATTGGACATTCCCGACGTTCATAGACACTGTAACTTAACCTTACATGGTTTTGGGAGATTTTAAAACATTCGAAACCTAAAAGATTCAACAAGAACCATAAATCTGTCCACTTTTGTCTTCTACCGACGCAACAGATTTGGTGAATTTTTCTGACCCTTAAAACGAACTCAAACGGAAAAACTTAAAACACGAAAAACGTTCCTAAGACTTAGACCTAGCTACTGTAAAAATTTGAGAATTTTTGGAGTTGATTTGATATGTGAAAACCCGTTGAAACCGAACTGTTTGATTCTAGATCTTGAAACCTTGGACAGAACTTAGGGATGATCTTGATCTCGTTTTTGACATAGGATCTAGGCTGTTTTAGATCTTTGGCCAAACATGAAAGTTGTAGATAAATGTCTTAAGATGATCCCTGTCAAATTTCATTAAGTTTGGAGTTGAATTGATATATTAGAATTTGAAGTCTTTAAACTGTGACATGTTAAACTCGGACAGATTTCTTGTTATGCGAAAATTGGCAATTTTGACCTACTTAGGTATCTCGGATTGAAAAAGTTAAAACACGAAAGTTGTAGATCTTGATGTTTCCGAGTCAGATATGAAATTTTGGAATTTTTGGAATTAAATCTGATTTTAGACGAATTTTGGAGTAAACTGTGATTTACCGAAACGAAATTTTGAAATCTTGTTGAAACATGGAATTAACCTTTAGGGTTGAAACGAATTGAGATATTATTTCTAAATTTATACCATGGAAGGCAGATTTTAAAAACTAAATCCCCTTACAAACTTGATAAATTAAAATTAGGGGTGAGTGCTCTGCAGGGTGCCCCTAACGATTCACTTCGTGCCGTAATGGACGATGGTGACCCCGCGCGCTATACTTGAAATGTGATATTGCCAAAACGGCGAAACTTAGAGCCTACACTCTCGTGAATATCCGTATGGGTTTTCCGAGGCTCCGGAGTGGTACTGGGTATGGCTGATACGGCTGCGGCCGCCGGGCTACCGGCTAAACTTGTTGACATCGCGATTTTTATCGTGAAACTTTGAAATACCAAATCGGGAATGTAATGGGGATTCTAAATTAAATTGAACTAGATTAAATTATATTGTTGTCCAATTAAATTATTTAAATGCTTTATTTAAAATTATGGCTTGTATGATTAAACCATGGGATATGTGTTATTAAATAGAGCCTGAGATAGAGTGTGCTATATGATATAGATTATATGAAATCAAATATTATGTTATTATCATGCTTTTGTTGAATTATTAAAGTTATGGCTTTTAAACCCTACGATCATGCATGTGTTAACTTACTCAGCAATTTTGCTGATCAAAACCATTTTTATTCCTTTCTTTACAGAATATGTGGAATGAGCATGTGTGAGCACGAATCATGCATGGGATTTTGGGAACTTTTATTTTGCTTTTAAATTTCGTACGTAGACTACATTATGAACGGGCCTGTTTAACCCGTGTTTTGGCCATGTCGGCCCTTTTTATATTTTCCGCTGCGATACTGTACTAAACTAAATATTTCCGCTGCGCTATGCTATTATTAATTTTGAATTATATTGTATGGGCCATTTTGAATGCTTTAAATGTTTTAAACACTGCAATACCTAGCCTTGCATCTCTTTAGTAAGCTCGGAGAAACCGTGTCTTACTAGGGAGATGTGGCGGTGACATCCCGACCTGGGTTACCAAAAACCGGGGTGTTACAAATAGATTCCGGACTTGTTTTTAAACCTTTTTGCAATACCTATAGCCTTGCATCTCTTTGGCAAGCTCGGAGAATCCGTGTCTTGCTAGAGAGATGTGGCGGTGACATCCCGGCCTGGGTTATCAAATCCGGGGTGTTACAAGTTGGTATCAGAGCCCGTAATATTTTAAAGCTACTATTATTATTATTTTAAAATATTTTGAACTAAGAATTACTTTTAAATTTATTATTATCATTATTATTTTTAAGACTACTAGTATTTTAGCCCAAAATTTGAGCCCAAAAATTTTCTTACCCAATTAGTACAATATTTTGAGCCCAAAGGGGGTTAAATTATTTTGACCCAATAATTATAATTATTTATTTTAAGCCCATCCATTTCGGCCCAAATACCTATGCTTTTATTTCTTAAGTCCAAATTATTATTTTTGGCCAGTATAGAGGCCCAACTTTTTAAAATCCACGATTAAATTTAAAAATACATTAAAATTAATTTCGGGGGGATTGCATATGCATATTCATGTAGATTTAAATTCCTGCATCTCTTGACTTTTATTCGAAACATGACCTGACTCTAACCTTCTTGTTGACATTAGATGGCCGCCCCAAACGCGAACATGATCAACCTACTAATGAGGTTGTTGAGGCGTACCTCGAATCTCCTCAAAACGTGAACAACTTCAGACTAAGGGTAGAACAAATGGGAGCTAACCTGGGTCACCTAACTAATCTGGGCCAAGCAGGACATCAAGATATAACCCAACTCCAAATCCAAATCAATGAACTCCAGACCCGCGAGACTGAACTTTGGACCCAGATGGACGACGTAGAGACCGAAGTAGGGGTCGTGGGACATCAACTGCATCATCTGAAGGACGATCTACTTCCACCTGCCCCTCTCGACCTGGGGACTCCTCCCGCAGCTAGCCCCGTAGTTGATCCTGACGCTATCCCTACAGCCGCCCAACCTTCAGTTGTCGTCGTTGATCCTGCCCCGGCCGCTGGGCCCAATTGGCCAGCGAGCCCAGTATTCCATGGACCCCTTGGCTGGGGTACCGTTGAGGAGTCGAGTGATGAGGATGATCCCATGGAGGACCCAACCACCTACACTCCCTCAGCTTAGAGACCTTTTATCGCATTATTTCTACTATTACCGTTCCTATTTTCCGAGCTATTCCTATCCTTGTGATCCCTACAGCTTGTATCAAATAACGTTTTCTATTGAGCAACAAAAATACAAGCATTTATGTTATATTCTAATTCCATTATCCATAGTGCCCACATACATATATATATGCACATATGTAAAACCGCCTTCCATATCCAAACGTATGGTGAGGGACTCAACAGAACAAAGGAACAAGGTATTAATAAGCAAACAACACATATAAATGTCAATCAAACGGGAGTACCTCGAACCCTAAACCCTGAAATCCCAAGTCATCAATTAACCACGA
This sequence comes from Hygrophila difformis, assembly GCA_030278955.1. Taxonomy (NCBI): domain Eukaryota; kingdom Viridiplantae; phylum Streptophyta; class Magnoliopsida; order Lamiales; family Acanthaceae; genus Hygrophila; species Hygrophila difformis. Next base: position 29,602,977 of record JAOANR010000013.1, on the reverse strand, counting down.
TTCTAGAGTTAACAACCGAAATAGATAATCATGGAGTAACACAACAAAAGCACAAACTACGAAACACGGAAATGGAAATCATTGTCTTACAGTCTCATAAGGAAACTACTTCTACTACGCACCCCAAGAGTACCATAAAAACGAAGGGTCACTGATCAGGAGGCGGGAACTGGCGACGCATGTAGTCGTCCATCTGACGCATGTAGCCATACATGTCAGTCATGGTGGCCTGCTGCTCCACCTGTCTCATAGTGAGCGTGTCCATACGATCCTGATAGAGATCCATCCTAGCATCCAAGGCATCGTAACGAGCCTGCCCAGCTGCAAACCCGGCATCTATACTGACTCGCATCTCCTGCATCATCTGGAGCATCCGCGTCATGTCCTGACCCTGAGGTGGAACCTCACCCTGCTGTGGAACCACAGGAGGAGGAGGTGGCCGCTCTGGAGGAACAACTAAGATCAAACCACCATCCTCAGGTTGCGGGCGCAGTATAGCCCGAGGCGCTCCACGACGCAAAGTGCTGCGCCGAGCGGCATAAGACGGAATACGGTAGTGCTCACCTGGAGCTAAATGATAAGGATCCGTCTCGGGAGACGTGCGGATCCCCTGGGCAGCGCATAGCCCACAAATGAGGTGTGCATGAGTGATCACCCTACTCCCTCACCCCCGTCGTAAACCCCTCAAGTTATCCGCGATGCACGCGCCCACATTTACCCGACCGCCTCGTGCGATAAAGCAGATAGTCTCAAAGACATGATCTACGACGATATGACTCCGGGTGATCGGCCGAATGCGTCCTAACCAAAGCTGAGCAAGTACACGCCAAGGAGCATCCAGAGACGTCAGTCGTAGCTCGTGAGGGTATCCAGTCCGCGGGGGTACCTCGGTACACAAGACACCCCAGGCAGGAGCATAAACCCGGCCCTCTGGCTGTGGTCGGAACGCGCCATCATCTGGAAGGCCGAAATAGATGTTGATCGCCTGAGCACTGAAGTCTAGGTAGCGACCGCGAACCCAGACTCGAGAAAGGTCGTCGTCTACCCCAAGACCGCTGATGTTGGCGATAACCTCCATAGCTAGATAGCCGGAGGCAACGCCGTCGGGATGACGTGTAAGACCGGTCCACTGGAGATGCCCCAAAAGTGCACTGATCCGGTCATCGCCCATATGATCGGGGAACAAGCCTCGCTCGGGAACGTAAGCCCTCTTTCGACGAAGCTCGTCGAAGTAGAAGTCCTGGGCGGCCATCGTCGAGAAACGGAACCTATCATGCCGGCGAGGACGCACCTCGTCAGGAAGATCTCTGAGCCTCGGCACCCGCTCTTCGTCCTCCTCGGACTCATTGTCGTCACTGTCGTCAATATCCGGCATCACCGGAGCGGCAGTGCTAGGGCCGGCTGCATCACGTCGGGTAGCTCGTCTCTTGGCCCCCGGAAGGACCATAAGGAACGCCAAGATGAACCATAGGAAAAGCAACATCCTGCGAACACCCAATATCAAGGGTAAGGCTAATTTTCAACACATTAATTCACAAGCAAAAATACATAAAGACATCATAAATAAAGTTCCAACAGGGAAAATCTAGGAGGGATTCAGACCCAAAAGTTTATCAATACATATTGGGAGAGAATCAAACCAAGGAATGTGCCGAGATAAATTCAAAAACCCATTGTGGCGTTCCGTCGAACACCTTATGTGCGCAATAAATTAAGTTCAAAAATTTGTTTGTAAACACGTGGCAATTAACCACAAAACCAGACAATTGCTTGAACAACAAATCATAATCACAGGTGTCAACAAACAACACTAACGAAACCACTTTCACACCAATAACACCAACAAAATCGAAAATTTCATGGTTCCCCTAAAAATCCAAGTCCTAGGAGGAAGTTCCACAACTTAGGCATATATATTCATACCAATACTTCCTAAACAATAGAAATGGCACCAAAGTACTACATAAACTCACTAATTCGCGAGAATTAAGCCGAAAATTTCAAAACCCCAATTTGCATGCCAAAACCCTAAATTCACGATTCAACCAAATTCTAACAAATCAAGGCATAAAACTTGAAATTGGCAAGTGAAATTAGAAGATACATACCTCACAAAGAGAAATCGAAGTCGGAACTAGGAGAATCTGAGCACGATAGGACGGATTTGAGAGGAAGACGAGAGGAATTTCGGAAGGGGAGGGGAAGAACCGGCTCACGCGGGGCGCGAGCCCTATTTCTTCACCCTGGGGGCGCCGCGCGGTGGCCGCGCGCTAAACCCCCAAAAACCGCCCGGACCCCGCGCGGGTCACAAAAAAAAAAAAAGAATATTTATTTCTCCTTTCCTATGTATTTACCCCTCCTCTGCTCTACGAAATACGAGTGGACGCAATTGCCGAAGCCCATTGAGCTGGGAAAAGGGCGAGAGGACTATGGTAATTGGACCGCAACTTGTTGAGGACGTGGCTCAACAAGTCAAAATAATCCAAGGAAAGATGAGAGCCGCGCAAGACCGGCAAAAGAGCTATCTCGACGTGAGACGGCAAGATTTGGAATTCCAAATAGGCGATAAGGTCATGTTAAAGGTATCACCAATGAAGGGAGTGATGCGCTTTGGCAAGCGGGGGAAATTGAGCCCACGGTGCATAGGACCATACGAGATCCTAGAAAGAGTGGGGAATCTTGCATACCGACTAGCATTACCACCACAATTTGCTCGTGTCCACGACGTGTTCCACGTCTCGCAACTGAAGAAATACGTCCATGATCCGACCCACATACTCCAACCGGAGGAAATTGAGTTGGATGATGACTTAAGCTACGAAGAAATTCCGGTGCGAATACTCGACAAGAAGGAGAGGGTAACAAGGAATAAGACCGTGAGAATGGTCAAGGTTCTTTGGTCTAACCACGAAGCCGAGACGGCAACGTGGGAGCTAGAAGCGGACATGAAGGATCGTTACCCAACCCTATTCCAAGACAGTGCAACAACAGTTATGGGGACATAACTGTAATCTTAAGAGGGGGAGGATGTGACAACCCGAGTATTTCTGAATATTTTGTACGAATACTTTGTACCCCAAATAAACAAATTCAAATTGTTTTGAACTACGTAACGACTTAATCCCTTCACGGGGTACGTAGGCAACTCGGAAATTTCAATTTTGGGTTCAGTCAAATAATAACAAACAACGACATACAATAATACAATCGCTTAATCAAACAATTCCCGAACTCGCGAGAGGATGAAGTACAACTTCGAGGACGAAGTTGGTTCTTAAGGGGGGTAGACTGTAATACCCGTAAATTTTAGAATATAAAAATAGGAATTAATCCAATAGGAGAGAAGGTTTTGTTTCCGAGAATCCGTAGACGCGGAAATGCACGGAAGTCAAAGGACGAGAATTAGAACCCGACGGACCAAAACCGACGGTCTTAGGATTTCAAGCATGAAATCGAATTGAGACGGAATAAATTTATGATGAGAAGCATAATCCGAAAATGACCCGGAAAATCGAGCGCGAAAACGGGGAAGGATAGAAGTCCGAAAGAGAGGAGAAAAAGACCCGACGGATCGGATCGCACGGACCCGCCCGGACCGCAGTCTAGGCGAAAACCGCGCGCTGGCCGGGCGGGGTTTGGCCAAAAGGCGCGCCAACCCCGCGTGGCCCTACAGGTTTTGGCAACTTGCGCGTTTTCGGCGATTTCTTACCATAATTCGACCTCCCGACTTTGGAAAGCAGATTTTGGTCGAAGGGGAAGCTTTTAGGGCGACCTAGGGCTACCTCCCCACCCTTTTCATCAGTCACAAATCACCCTCTACTCTCCCAAACTCTCTCCAAAGCCAAAACACTTTCCGGCGACTTCCCGACGACTTTCCGATCACTTCCCGGCTACGAAAACCGACGGAGGAGGCAAGGAATACAAGATCCCTAGTGTTCTAATCTGTGGTAAGTCGTTCATAGATTTCCATTTAAGTTTTTGAACCCGAAAACTCGATCTAACATTGGATTTCTTCGTCCGATTCGAAATCGTGGCCAAAGTCGGAAGGTTGACGTTGAGGAGATCCGTTCGTAGCAAATTTAGACGAGCCAGCGACCTTAGGACGACCAAAACTCCATATCACTGTAAGTTGAGCCTTCCATATCAATACGGGTGATTTAGGGGCGTCCGGTATAGGAGTAATGTGACGAAACGTAAAAATCGAACTTAAAAACCCCAACTTGCGCAGTTTCTGTATTCGGCCTAAAACTCATATTTCGAGGATTCAATCCGAAAAACTCAAAACTAGACTTTTAATCCTAACACATAAATCTAGGTTGTGTAAAAATTTCAGACATTTTCGTTAACGTTTGCTATTTTAAATCGCATCGAAAAGAAACTGTTTTGACAAAACGTGTTTGAAATCTGCCTATGAACATGTTCGAACTTAGTGAGTTTGTTTCTATATTTTGTAGTCCGATTTTGTAACACCCCGGATTTGATTTCCCAGGCCAGGGCATTACCGCCACACTTTTCTAAACAAGACCCGAACCAAGTCGAGCTCATCTAGAAAAATGCTAAGGCTAAGTTGTATCAAATTTCAAACAATTTAAAAAAAACTATTCAATCATGCCCGAATTAAAATCAGAGTATCTCATGCATCACAGTAATAATCAGTGCGGAAGCTAAATACAAGTAAAAACGTGGGCCAAACAGACGGCCAAAACCAAAGTCCAAAGTCCAGTGCCAAAGTCCAGTGCAGAAATTTTAAACAACGGAAAAATGCGACAAGCCTTTATTTTTGAGAATCCCATCCCAATGTGCCATCACTTACTCTGCGAAAAATAGGAAATAACAATTTATCAGTAAAAACGGTACTGCGTAAGTTAATGTATAGCATGACAAACTTTAAAGATTTAGAAGAGTAATAGAAGGTTGGGAATTTAATTTAACAAACGAGTAAAAATAATTTACGGGGATTTCCTTTTACGCTTTACCACACCAATGTTCATTTTGATCGAGGACATCCAAACATTACCCGCTTGGGCGCTTATGTCCACAAGCTGCCGGCATCAACGATCCTGGGCCTTAGCCGTTTGGGATCAATTACCCGCTTGGGCGCTTATGTCCACAAGCCGACGGTATCCACAATGTGAGAGCAGCGGACCCTATACAGACACACTCCGGAGCCCTAGGTAACCCCTACGGATACACCTAGGAGTATAGACTCATACAATCACGCAACAATAATTACCTTGGCGCCGTTTTGGCCACCAAAAGAGGGGGCGGCCCAACGAGCCCACACCAAGTGCACTTACCCTCCAAAATTGGGCATCTAACTCGATCAAAACTCACAAAGTTTCAAAATCCACATTTTAATCATTACAACTCATGTCTACATTTCCAGAATTCATAAGATTCATAAAAGAGTAGCAATCGACTCAATAACCATCAAAACGTACGAAACCAAATTTTACCGGTAAGAACACACCGTAGCAGTTTTCAAATTCGTACAAGGAAATGTAGTAAAACTTTGTAGAAAATTCTGAAAATTTTACAGGTGCTAGGAGACACCAAAATAAACATTTTTCTCAGAAATAGGCCTTAGCAAATTCGGACTCTAAGTTGCCCAAAAAAAATCATTACAGAAACTTATTTTCAAAAGGGTGCAGAGATCACTGTTCATCCGACCACAATTTACTTAAAAATCCATAACAATTCGAAGGATGATCCAAAAATTTTGAAATTTTACAGGGATATACTAGACACATAGATGAACAATTTTCATGAAGAAACTAACCATAAAAAACGACCATAGCTAGGAGTAATACGGACTACAAAACTGAACATGCTAGGGAATGAAATCTGTCATCATGCACTTCAGAAAATACCAGATCTGTTTTCGACGACCAAATCAAATCCAAAAATTATGAAAATTTGCAGAGATCATCTTTAAAGTGTTAGGAACATTTTTCATTTAGACAAGTTCTTCCAAAAACGAAAGGATCTAGGCGAGAAATGCATAACAATAAAATCTACTCAGAAGAAACCCTAAAAGACAGTTTTGGCATAGGATGAAAATCGAACTACAACTCAAAGAATACTCAACCAAAAGCTCTAAAATTCGAGATGCACAACACTAACTTACTTCTCAAGAGTGTAGTGTCGAAATCCTCTTTGGTTGAACTCCCAAATTCGTCCGGAACAGCCTCTCACCTCCAAGATCTACCGAATAAATCCTATTTCATAAGATATGGGAGAAAATTGCTACTAAGAAGGGTGGATTCGAGTTTATGGATTAAGGAAGGAGTTGAAGACCTTACCAACACCTTGAGAGATGGATTGGAATCCTAGAACTCGACCAACACTCCCTGGAATGGTGAAGAACACTCCCCAACTCTCAACAACACTCAAGAAGAATGGAATTTTCGGATTAGTGAATGAGGGGGGGGGGGGGGGGTTTGGTGGGTGATTAAGGATGGGAATGGGGTAATTCAGGTTTCCAAAAGGAGGCTTAATGCATCTTGGAAGTATGAGGGACTTAATGACATTCCATGTCTCGAAATACACTCCCTCAAAACTCATCCAAACCACCTACCCTTCATTGGATCAACTTAATCCCTTTTGTGTGCATGAATCCTTCTTATCCCATTGTATAGAGCTTGAACCAAGTCCAAAAAACCCATCCCAATACATCCCTAATCACTTAATAATGTCTGAGCATTGAATTGGAATCGATTCCATGAATCAAACTCGAGTAAATGGCCCCAAACTACAAGAAACGCGTAGCAGCGTTTCAAAACGCTGCTACTGAGGTGGTGGCGCGGTGGCCGCGCGGGCTGCGGCCAAATTTTCTTTTTTTTTTTTTAATATGATTTTTAACCTTTAAAAATCATACATGGATTATCCATGATTGTTGGATAAACCGATAACTCTCTTCGAGTTGCTATCGTTCGAAAATATTTAATTCCGCTCTCTCGGAATTATTTCGATTGCGATAGTTAAATCCAATTAATTTTCGGATTTAATAACCGATGATGATTTCTCGGGTATTACAGTCTACCCTCCTTAGAAATCAACTTCGTCCTCGAAGTTGGGTCGCACTTCGGAAAAATAATTGGCACAGCAATTATTGAGGCTTGCAATTTAAAATTCTTACCTCAGTTCGCGACGACCTTGCGCGGGGTGTGACATCCTCTCCCCCTTAGGACTGCAGTTATGTCCCCATAACTGCTCCTGAGTCGCTTCGGAAAAGGGTTGGATATTTCTGCTTCATATCCGCCTCCAATTCCCATGTTGCTTCCTCAGTGCCATGATTTGACCATAGGATCTTCACCATCCTCACAGTCTTGTTCCTGGTGACCCTTTCCTTGACATCAAGTACCTTGATCGGATACTCTTCGTATGTCAAGTCGTCATCTAGCTCAATCACGTCGGGTTGCAACACATGAGTTGGGTCGTGCACGTATTTCTTTAATTGAGAAACGTGAAATACGTTGTGCACTCGCGACAATTCTGGTGGAAGTGCCAAACGATAAGCCAAGGTACCTACACGATCCAAAATCTCGTACGGACCGATATAGCGAGGACTCAGCTTTCCTCGTTTACCGAATCGCATCACCCCCTTCATGGGTGACACTTTCAGCATGACCTTGTCTCCCACCTCAAATTCCAACTCTTGCCGCCTAGTGTCGGCGTAGCTCTTCTGCCTATCTTGTGCGGCTTTCATTTTCTGTTGAACCACCTTGATCTTGCTGTTCATATCCTCAATGAGCTGCGGTCCAACAACTACCGAATCATCATCCTTCGTCCAGCACAACGGACTACGACACTTCCGTCATTAAAGCGCTTCGAACGGTGCCATGCCTATGCTAGCGTGATAACTGTTGTTGTACGAGAATTCAATCAACGGCAAGTGGTCTTCCCAGCTTCCCTTGAATTCGAGTACGCACGCTCTTAGCATGTCTTTGAGCGTCTGAATCGTGCGCTCAGTCTGACCGTCCGTCATCGGATGAAAAGCTGTGCTCATTTTGATTTGGGTTCCTAAGGCTTCTTGTAGTTTAGTCCAGAAGTTGGAGACGAATCTACTATCTCGGTCAGAGATAATATCGTGCGGTACTCCGTGCTTTCGGACCACGTTCTCGATGTATGCCTTAGCTAGTTGATCCATCGACCAATTTTCCTTCATTGGTATGAAAATGGCGGTCTTTGTTAACCGGTCAACTATTACCCAAATCTTATTCATTCCTCGGGGAGATCTTGGCAACCCCGAAACAAAATCCATGGACTGTCCCACTTCCAGCTTGGGATCTCCAATGGTTTTACCAATCCTAGCGGCTTTTGCCTTACTGCCTTTACTTTCTGGCAGGTTATGCACTTAGCCACAAAGTCGGCAACATCCTTCTTCATCCGCGGCCACCAATAGATTTTCTTTAAGTCTTTGTACAACTTATCCCCACCAGGGTGGACTGAATAAGGTGTACTGTGGCCTTCTTCCATGAGTTTTCTCTTCAATTCCTCGCACTTATGAGGAACGCACCATCTTCCTTTGAAACGGATACTTCCGTCTTCATCGATCGTGAATCCTACCGCCTTTCCTTCACCTATTTTTCCTTTGATCCTCTGGAGATTCTCGTCGTCCGGTTGGGCTTCTCGAATCTCGTCAAATACGGTAGATTCAAATGTTATGGCGTTCACTGTCTCCACCACGGTTCCATAATGGACTAGTTCAGTATCTAACTTAGCTAAGTCCATATACAGTCCCGAAGGTAGAATGAGTGTGTTCGTCGTGTGCCTCGTCTTGCGACTCAACGCATCTGCTACGACGTTCGCCTTGCCTTCATGGTAGGCTATATCCAGATCGTAATCCTTGATCAATTCGAGCCATCTCCTCTGCCTCATATTTAACTCTTTCTGAGTAAATATATACTTGAGGCTCTTGTGATCTATAAACATCCGACAAGTTCGTCCATATAGATAGTGTCGCCAGATCTTAAGAGCGAACACTACCGCTGCTAGTTCCAGATCATGTGTCGGGTAGTTTACCTCGTGCGTCTTGAGTTGCCTTGATGCATAAGCAATCACCCTTTGGTTTTGCATTAGCACGCAACCAAGACCTTCTTTTGAGGCGTCGCTATACACCTCATAATCCTCAGCTTCTGATGGCAATGCTAAGACCGGTGCTGATGTGAGTCTCCCCTTAAGCTCACGGAATGACTGCTCACACTCAGCTGACCAATCAAACTTCAATCCTTTCTTCAGAAATTGGGTCATCGGTCTCGCAATTTTAGAAAAGTCTTTCACGAATCTTCGGTAGTATCCGGCTAGACCTAGGAAACTTCTTACCTCAGTCTGGTTTGTTGGTGCCGGCCAATCAGACACTGCTGATATCTTCGCCGGGTCGACTGATACTCCTTTAGCCGATACTATATGACCTAGAAAAGCGACTTCATTCTTCCAAAACTCGCACTTTGACAGCTTCGCGTAGAGTTGATTTTTCCTCAAAAGTCCGAGTACTTGGTGCAAATGACTACTATGCTCTTCCTCATTCCTCGAGTAAACTAGGATGTCGTCGATGAATACGACTACACATGAGTCTAGTAACTCTCGGAAAACGCTATTCATGAGGTTCATGAATACTGCGGGAGCATTAGTCAGACCGAAAGACATTACGGTGAATTCGTAGTGTCCATATCTTGTTCGGAATGCTGTCTTGGGTATATCGTTCTCGGCGATACGCAATTGGTGGTATCCCGACCTTAGATCAACTTTTGAAAATACCGACGCTCCTTTCAGTTGATCGAAGAGATCTTCGATCCTAGGTAGCGGGTACTTGTTCTTAATCGTCACGTGATTAAGACCTCGGTAGTCGATGCACAATCGGAGTCCGCCGTCCTTCTTTTTCACGAACAGGACTGGAGCTCCCCATGGTGATGTGCTCGGCCGAATATATCCCTTTGATAACAACTCCTCTAGTTGTTCTTTCAGCTCCTTCATCTCAGCAGGCGCCATGCGATATGGTGCCTTCGACACCGGTTCGATTCCGGGCACGAGATCGATCGTGAACTCCACTTCTCGCTCAGGAGGCATTCCTGGGATATCTTCCGGGAAGACATCTGGGTATTCGTTCACGACGGGGATACTGTCGATCTTGTTCTCCTCGCCTTCCAGATTATGCACGTAGCATGCGTACAGTTGGTATCCCTTCTGCATGAGATTGCAGAACTTTATTGCATTTACTATCTTGGCACCCTTCTTCTGAGGTTGCATATAGTAAATGACCTTCTTTCCGCGACTCTTCGCCAACGAGATCTTCTGCTTCTGGCACTCGATGATAGCCTTGTACCTCGTCAACCAGTCCATTCCCAAAATGATGTCGAAATCCTTAAGGTCAAATTCTATGAGATTCACAAAGAATTCAGTGTTCTTGATTACTATCGGGATCCCGTCATATCGTTTGGAACACGATACTACCTTACCCGATGGTAATTGGATTCCTAAGTTAATGTTATTCGGCGCTGGTAGATCTAACGCAGATATAATTCTCGTGGAAATCAAAGAGCAACTCGCTCCTGAGTCAAATAAGACCAGGTACGCTTAAAGCAGTAAACGTACCTTCGATCACATCGCCTTGAGCAGCTAAGTCAGCTTGATCTATCACGTTCAGGCGTCCTACTGGCCTCCCTTGATTCCCATGCTGGTTTGGATTCTGAGGTGGCCTCTGTGCCTGCGGGAATCTCTGTCCTTGGTTGTCCTGCTGGTTTGGCCCGGCTGCCCTGTTGCCCTGAGGACGGTTTATCAGATCCAACCTCTTTTCGATGCGGTCCTCCCTCGTCCGGCACTCCTTTTTCATGTGGCCTTCTCGGCCACACCGGTAACAATGCCCCGGTCTTGGGCATTCACGCACCAAGTGCGGAATGTTGCATTCCCGGCATCTGGGTATGAAGGCGCCCTGGTTATCCGGCCTCCAACCTTCTTGGCCTCCTCGGTTGAGCTCTCGGTTATCTGGCTTCCTATGACCATCATTTCTCCCTTGGTCGTTTCCCCTTCTGAAGTGATTCCCAGTGTTGTTGTTCCGATTCTTCTTATCGAAATTGTTTAGGCCCTTGCTCGTCTCTCCATGATCCTTGCGCTTCAGCTGTTGTACTCGTGCAATTGCCACTGCACGATCGTAAACAGCCTGCAGAGTTGTGTGCTGTCCGCTAACCAAGATCTATCTGATGCTGAGATTCAGCCCCATCTCAAATTTCTGGGCTTTATCAGCATCGGTTGGTACCAGCCTTGGAGCGAATCGGACGAGCTCTATAAACTTCGCATAGTATTCTTGAACTGTCTGGGTGCCTTGTCGGAGATTAATGAATTCCTCATACTTAGCAGTCTTTGTACTGAGGGGATAGAACCTTTCCCTCATCATCTCCTTAAACTCTTCCCAGAAGTAGGCGTGTTCACCATCAGCAAGTCCTTCTTGGTGGTTTTGCCACCATTCATCAGCTTCTCCACTCAAGTAGTACACAGCCACACCAACCTTCTCATTTGCGGGACACCTGACGGCAGTAAGCAGCTTGTCAAAAGTCCTTAGCCAATCCTCCAGCTTTGCGGGATCCTCCTGTCCCTCATAATGGGGCGGCTGGTAAGGGTTTACCATTGCCAGATAATTTATTCGAGCTGCTGGGGGTGGTACTGCCGCCTGAGCTCGGTTGACTTCAGCGTTTCCTAGAGCAACGAGGACTTGTTCAACTGTCCTCAACCGCTCATCCAGTGCGTTGGGAACAGGGTTAGCTTGAACTCCCGGATTCGGCGGGTTCGCATCAGCTGGAGCATTTACGTTCTCATTCACTGGGATCTCAGCTCTAGGTCTCTCTCTAGGCGGCATTCTGATGACCAAGCATGCAGAGGTTAGATTCGCGGTTAGATGAAAGCTAATAGTCGAGTTAGACTATGGTTAGAACTCAATCTCATAGGTTCTAAGTGCTAAAGACCACTGAAATGGGCAAGGAAGGAAAGAGAAATACTAAATACGAAATTCCATTAGATAAAATGCTTTAACAGCGAGGGTTACATCATGATATACTTACTAAGTTATCACTACGTAAAATGTGATAACGTAACGACAACAAGATGTGAATATACGAATACGCAATATACGGAAATCAGAAATCTAGCAAAAACAAGTAACGGAGTCCATCACAGAAACCACACACAACCCCTAAAGCAAATAATCCGGGGAGTAGCCGAGCATCCTACGGTCGGCCTCTACCTCCTCGTCGGTATCAAGAGGCAGTGGAGGGTTCTCCACAACCTCCTCGGGGTCCTCTTCTTCAACGTTGATGAACTCATCGGGGTCAAACTCCTCCTCCTCTTCCATCTCTGGCTCGGGGTTAAGCTGGTTTTGCAGCCCAACAATGACCTCCTCCAACGCAAATATGCGTCCCTGCAGCATGTGCACGTGGTGTCGGCAATCCTCGAACTCGGCTGCAAGAGCATCGTGGCGAGCAGCCATCTGGGTACTCCTAATGGTCATCGCCTCCATCCTCTCCTCTATAGCCACAATCCTATTCCTATCGTTTGCGGTATCCCTAGAGATATGGCGAAGTTCGTGCGTGATATCCGACATGGAGCACAACAAACGCATGATGGAATCCTGTAATCTCGGGTCGGCCATCTAACATGCAAATGTTTTTCATTAAGGGATATGCCACACATAAGATAACTTTGTTAATGCACATGCTTCCCCCCAAAAATAGTACTAAGTTTTTAAAGACTTGTCGAATTTGCAAGATATACTTTTCCATGGATTTTAAAAAAAATAAAATTCCCTTTCTTCCATGGAAATACTACTCAAAATGCTTAAAAATAATATTGAATAATTTGGGCCTCTATAGTGGGCCAAAAAAAATAATAGCTTTAAAATTTTCGGGCTCTGATACCACTTTGTAACACCCCGGATTTGATTTCCCAGGCCAGAGCATTACCGCCACATTTTTCTAAACAAGACCCGAACCAAGTCGAGCTCATCTAGAAAAATGCTAAGGCTAAGTTGTATCAAATTTCAAACAATTTAAAAAAAACTATTCAATCATGCCCGAATTAAAATCAGAGTATCTCATGCATCACAGTAATAATCAGTGCGGAAGCTAAATACAAGTAAAAACGTGGGCCAAACAGACGGCCAAAACCAAAGTCCAAAGTCCAGTGCCAAAGTCCAGTGCAGAAATTTTAAACAACGGAAAAATGCGACAAACCTTTATTTTTGAGAATCCCATCCCAATGTGCCATCACTTACTCTGCGAAAAATAGGAAATAACAATTTATCAGTACAAACGGTACTGCGTAAGTTAATGTATAGCATGACAAACTTTAAAGATTTAGAAGAGTAATAGAAGGTTGGGAATTTAATTTAACAAACGAGTAAAAATAATTTACGGGGATTTCTTTTTACGCTTTACCACACCAATGTTCATTTTGATCGAGGACATCCAAACATTACCCGCTTGGGCGCTTATGTCCACAAGCTGCCGGCATCAACGATCCTGGGCCTTAGCCGTTTGGGATCAATTACCCGCTTGGGCGCTTATGTCCACAAGCCGACGGTATCCACAATGTGAGAGCAGCGGACCCTATACAGACACACTCCGGAGCCCTAGGTAACCCCTACGGATACACCTAGGAGTATAGACTCATACAATCACGCAACAATAATTACCTTGGCGCCGTTTTGGCCACCAAAAGAGGGGGCGGCCCAACGAGCCCACGCCAAGTGCACTTACCCTCCAAAATTGGGCATCTAACTCGATCAAAACTCACAAAGTTTCAAAATCCACATTTTAATCATTATAACTCATGTTTACATTTCCAGAATTCATAAGATTCATAAAAGAGTAGCAATCGACTCAATAACCATCAAAACGTACGAAACCAAATTTTACCGGTAAGAACACAACGTAGCAGTTTTCAAATTCGTACAAGGAAATGTAGTAAAACTTTGTAGAAAATTCTGAAAATTTTACAGGTGCTAGGAGACACCAAAATAAACATTTTTCTCAGAAATAGGCCTTAGCAAATTCGGACTCTAAGTTGCCCAAAACAAATCATTACAGAAACTTATTTTCAAAAGGGTGCAGAGATCACTGTTCATCCGACCACAGTTTACTTAAAAATCCATAACAATTGGAAGGATGATTCAAAAATTATGAAATTTCACAGGGATATACTAGACACATAGATGAACAATTTTCATGAAGAAACTAACCATCAAAAACGACCATAGCTAGGAGTAATACGGACTACAAAACTGAACATGCTAGGGAATGAAATCTGTCATCATGCACTTCAGAAAATACCAGATCTGTTTTCGACGACCAAATCAAATCCAAAAATTATGAAAATTTGCAGAGGTCATCTTTAAAGTGTTAGGAACATTTTTCATTTAGACAAGTTCTTCCAAAAACGAAAGGATCTAGGCGAGAAATGCATAACAATAAAATCTACTCGGAAGAAACCCTAAAAGACAGTTTTGGCATAGGATGAAAATCGAACTACAACTCAAAGAATACTCAACCAAAAGCTCTAAAATTCGAGATGCACAACACTAACTTACTTTTCAAGAGTGTAGTGTCGAAATCCTCTTTGGTTGAACTCCCAAATTCGTCTGGAACAGCCTCTCACCTCCAAGATCTACCGAATGAATCCTATTTCATAAGATATGGGAGAAAATTGCTACTAAGAAGGGTGGATTCGAGTTTATGGATTAAGGAAATAGTTGAAGACCTTACCAACACCTTGAGAGATGGATTGGAATCCTAGAACTCGGCCAACACTCCCTGGAATGGTGAAGAACACTCCCCAACTCTCAACAACACTCAAGAAGAATGGAATTTTCGGATTAGTGAATGAGGGGGGGTTTGGTGGGTGATTAAGGATGGGAATGGGGTAATTCAGGTTTCCAAAAGGAGGCTTAATGCATCTTGGAAGTATGAGGGACTTAATGACAGTCCATGTCTCGAAATACACTCCCTCAAAACTCATCCAAACCACCTACCCTTCATTGGATCAACTTAATCCCTTTTGTGTGCATGAATCCTTCTTATCCCATTGTATAGAGCTTGAACCAAGTCCAAAACCCATCCCAATACATCCCTAATCACTTAATAATGTCTGAGCATTGAATTGGAATCGATTCCATGAATCAAACTCGAGTAAATGGCCCCAAACTACAAGAAACGCGTAGCAGCGTTTCAAAACGCTGCTACTGAGGTGGTGGCGCGCTGGTGGCGCGCCACCGCGCGGCCACCGCGCCACCACCAGGCTGCGGCCAAATTTTCTTTTTTTTTATTTTTAATATGATATTTAATCTTTAAAAATCATACATGGATTATCCATGATTGTTGGATAATCCGATAACTCTCTTCGAGTTGCTATCGTCCGAAAATATTTAATTCCGCTCTCTCGGAATTATTTCGATTGCGATAGTTAAATCCAATTAATTTTCGGATTTAATAACCGATGTTGATTTCTCGGGTATTACAGATTTGATCTTTACAACCTAAATGAAAGTTGTAGATAATCATGTCTAGTATATGTGGTTAAAATTTCAGAATTTTTGGAGTCCATTTGATATGTCAAAAAGCCAATTTTTCGAACTGTGTCAAACCTGAGTCCGGACAGATTTCTGGTTGCATAATAAAATCGATTTTTGACATGTTTCCTCAACTTATTTCGAGAAAGTTAAAACACGAAAGTTGTTCGTTAGGGTGTTTTGCATGAACTGTGAAATTTTCAGATTTTTCGGACTTAAACCGAATTTTTAAATTGAAAAGGCGCAAACTGTGACGCCTAGATACTTTTAAATCTAAGGATTTTGAAATTTTGAAACGAACGATCAAAGATTTGAAATACGATACATCTATACTTTTGAAAAACCCCGATACATTAAATCTAAACGATACATGAGATACTTGGTGGAGGGTGAGTGCTCTGCAGGGTGCCCCTCTAGCCTTTCTCTTCGGGCCTATAATGGACGAGAGAATTTGATGAGATATTACGCCAATCGGCGGGAGATACATGGCCTACTCTCTCGGGTTGTCCGTATGGATTTCTCGAGGCTCCGGAGTGGTACTGGGTATGGCAGATACGGCTGCGGCCGCCGGATCACCGGCTAAACGAGATACTTACGAAACGGCTGCGGCCGCCGGATCACCGGCTATACCAAACACTGAAAATGGTTACGTAACGGGGGAAATAAAAGAATTAATATTTTTAAGTATTTATTTATTTTTGCATGTTTTTAAATTATGCATTTTAATTATGTCTTTAGATTTCGTATCATGATTAAATTGTTATTGTGGATCAAATGCATGTTCAAGTACACAATTAAAATATTATTTTTCCTTTAAATTTTGTGAATGCATGTTAGGAGTGAAATTTTAAATCATCTACATAAATCCCTTTATTGCTATGTTAGGATCGACTTACTCAGTATTTTATATACTGATAAAATTGTTGTTTTTCTCTTTCTTTCAGAGTACGGAGATAATGCATAGCATGTGCATTGGGGGATGGAATTATTAAACATTGTTTTATCGCTTTTCATGATACTTGCATAACGGGCATGTAAATCCCGAGTTTTGGCCATGTCGGCCCACTTTACATTTTTCACTACGATATATTATTACCACTACTATGTGTGTGGATGATACTTAATATTATTTTTAAATAGATCCGGGCTTGTTTTTAAACCTTTTTGCAATACCTATAGCCTTGCATCTCTTTGGCAAGCTCGGAGAATCCGTGTCTTGCTAGAGAGATGTGGCGGTGACATCCCGGCCTGGGTTATCAAATCCGGGGTGTTACACAGACTTTCACTTAAAGTTTTATCATAGTTATACAAGTTAGAATATAGTTAAGTGAGATCTTGTTAGATTTGTCTCGTCGTATAGTTTTTAAATATAGAACTTTTAGAATTTTTACTTGTACTAAATTTGAATTATTTATGATTTAAAATATGAATTGAATTGCTGATATGTGGGCCCATCAAATACTTTAAAAAACAGAGGAAGTATTTTCAATTTATATTTTTGAAAACACATATGAAAAGGTTTTCTCAATATTTTATTATACTAACAAATAGATTTATTATCTAAATATAGAATATTTAAAAGATTGATCACGTAGCATGTAGGATGATTCAGCGCTGATGTGTAATTATTTTGGATGACTGTACGTTTCTGGATGATTAATCAGCATTTATGTGAAAACTTAAGGCATAATTACTATATAATCCTTAAAATGGAAAAAGCATGAAGCATATTTAATAAAGGTAATACAGTCTGTACATGCCAAAAAGTATTCAATATTTATTATATAGATAGATAGATAGATAACTAACTCCAAGTTTATTCATTCGTAGCAAATAAAATTATTTATAAAGTTAGAAGAATAATATTTATTAAATAGGAATAAAATTTTAGATTTTTAAATAATATTTATTAAATAGGAATAAAATTTTAGATTTTTAATGAATATATTCTATGAACTTATATATAATATTTTAATTAATATTTATTAAATAAAAGTAAAAGACTAAAAGATGTATTAAACACAATTCACATAAAATAAAATATTCTATGTTTATAATAATTTTAAAAAATTGGCGACACGTAAGTGTCAATATTTACCGAAAAATAATTTTAAAAAATTATTATGTTATACTATTAAGTAAAATATTTTATATATTTTTATTTTTAATGTGAAATTATATATATTTTATTCAAGTATATACTAAATATTTGTAAGAAAATTTTACTTATTAGTAATAAATATTATTTTTTCTATGAAATTTATTAATAATATTATGTTTTACAAATAAATAACTTTGGAATTAGTAAATGAGTTTTAAATTATTAATTTGATTGTCGACATTTTGCAAATAAACAAATTTTTAAGAAATTACACATTGTCCCTCTATGAATAGCTTTTATTAAAAAAATAAACATATGGTCCAAAAGTGGAAAAAACAATTATCAAATAGGAGCAAAAGCAAAAATTTCAAAAGGTGGAACCAAACATGGGTAAAAAAAAAATTAAAATTATGAGACCAAAAATGAATTTTTCCCGCACATAAATAACACTTTCAAGCATTGTAAGTTTGTAATAACAAGGTCCCATATAGGGGTGAAAACGAGCCGAGCCGAGCTCGAGCCTGGTAGTAAAAGTTCGGCTCGGCTCGAGCTCGAAGCTCGACGAGCTTTAAAAATTGAGCTCGACTCGAGCTCGACATAAAAAAGCCGAATTCGAGCTTCGTTTGGAGCTCGAATAAAGCTCGAGTTTTTTTTTTATTAATGACACTCATATGTTAATAAATGTGTGTAGGGCTCAAATCACACAAATTACAAAGATCTATAAAGGGGACATTACCACTGGACCAAGTTCCCATTCCCAAGCCAAGCTCGATATAAAATTAGGAATAATTGTCAAATTATTAAATAATGAGTTTAAAAACTTGAAGGATTGAAGTTTAATAGATTTAATATATTAAACTATTCTTAGTTCCTACTTCTAACCGTAAAAAAGAAAAAATGGAAAAGAAAATTTATAGGAGTAATAAATAGATTATACATGTGTACTATGTATAATTGATATATATATATATGTATGTATTCGAGCCTATTATCGAGCTTCCGAGCCGAGTATCGGTTAGCTCGGCTTGGGCTCATTAACATTCCGAGCCGATCTCGAATTCGGGTCGAGCCTTTTTGAGTCGAGCTTTGGTCGAGTTTTGATCGAGTCAAGTCCGAATATTTTACGAGTCTATCAGTCTCATTTACACCCTAGTCCCATACGCCCATACATGGATTCAATTTCAAAATCTATTAGAATAAGTTCACTTATTATGGCCTATGGGCTTATGACTATTCACTTTCTGATACTTAGGATTGTAGTATAAGCCTCCGTTTGTTTTCGTTGGGATATAATCTTACAAATAGGGTTAGTATAAGATTATTTCCTTGGGATATAAGCCTCCGTTTTTTTTTTCCCTCAAAAAAAAAAATAATCTTACAAATAGTTATAATTGTGATTGTGGTGGCAACTTATTAGCTGCTTCATTGTCTAGCACATCATGTGTAGAATAATTTCAACTTATTCCCATACTTGAAGATATGCTTGAGACAGGCTTTCGTCCGGTCCAAAACTTCATAAGGCTGATATTGATATGGATGCCGGATCAACCCGACAAGTAACCCGAACCACTACTTTCCTAGTAAGCAGTGGCGGACGCAGACTACTAGAGTTGGGGGCGAAACTCCTTTACCAAATATCTTTGTATTGCTTTATTTTTAATTTCAATAGAAAAACCTGTTGATTTTTGTTTTTCCAAATCATCAATAATGTTCTTCTTTTCATTTAACTTTACCCGGGCTATTTTTTTTTTACTAATATCGTTAACATCACTAGAATTCAAAATTATAGAGCCTACGTGAGCATTATCTTTTATTTTATATTAAACATGCTAAAATATTCAATTATAATCGACAATATCAAAGTATTAACATAACACTAGATACTAGTAGACAAACAAATTTAATATGAGTGGTAATTAATTACAACAAGGATGTGCCTTAATTATAATTTTAAATGTTATCCCCAAATTTATTACTCTTATTAAGAATGAAACAATATATAAGGCTATGTTAAAAAAAAAAAAAAGTCCTACAAGCAAAGAAACCTAGTACCTCTTCTTTCCCTATTCTTCTTCCGCATAGCGTAAATTAAATAACATGTGTCTACCATAGTTAAAATTCACTCAACTATATAAAAATTAATTGACAAAATTTGAGTTCGGGAAGAAAATTACATAAAATTTTTTTCTACTATAGATAAAATTCACACAATTATATAAAATACTATAGATAAATTTGGAGCTCGGGGACGGGCGCCACCCAAGCCCCCCCTTACGTCCGCCACTGCTAGTAAGCTCAAACTTTGTATGTAAATATACAGAAAATGATTCTTAACCCAATTCAAGCCGAACACACAAATACATAGGCCAATGTTCAGTCAAGCCCATCCTATAATCAAGAGGGGGAACACGCACATCAAATGAAATGAGGACCAAGAAGAAGCTTTGACTTGTCAAAAACGCTCCAAATATGCAGCTCCCGATTGCAATACTGGATACATCATACACACGCCAATACAAACAACAGCAGCTGCATCTTCAAACGCCATCCTCCTGAACAACTGCTGCGCCGTCCCCCGTCCTAGCCAACAAACCCTCAACGCCGCAGCTCATCATCGGCGGCTCACCTTCCTCCTCGCCAGCCATCATCACTCGTCGCTGGCGAAGTCGCTACCGTCTCTCTGCAGCCACCCCGACGTTCATCTCCATCACCACCAGTATCATCACCAGCTGCTCCGGCCAAGAAGTGGCTTGTCGCTGGCGACCCCATTTATATCTTCAAGTAGCAGCGCCCGCTGCAAGCCTTATTCCCCACTCTGTCCAGCAGCCCGTCATCTTCAACAGCAGCAGTATCCGTCAACATCAAGCTCCGGCAGACTCCTCCTGGACGTCAACAACTCCGGCCACCCTCATCTCCGACTCCGACCTCCCTGTCGCAGCCCTCTCCTATATCACCCTATCCGGCAGCAACCTCCATTAAGCTTCTTCATGTACACCCCGAGTGGCTGATTTAGAAAATTTTTTAAGTGATTACACAAAAATAGATCTAAGTTTATTTAAAAATTTAGATAGTAGTGACAACATGAAAAATAATAAAAGAAATGTTAGATTGGAATTGAAGATAGTGGTTACAACAAAAATTGAGCTCAACATAATAATGTCAACATAATAATTTATCAATTTATGTGGTGTCACCATAAAAATTAAGTAAATGTATTTTGTTAGGTCCGTTTGCGTGGATAACCAATTAAGTAGTCCTGAAAACTAGTTCAAGCACCTTTTGTGGACACGTTAAACAGTTTAAGAAATTAAGCAGCGGAAAGTAAATAAACTGTAAAAATAAAGAACTCAAGGTTTGTTGACCCAGTTCGGCACAAGCCTACATCTGGGGGATACCAATCCAGGAGATTCACTAATTGTTTTGGTTTGATCCTCGATCTAAACAATAGTGAATTGTTTCGCCCAACTCCAATCACCAAGCGGACTGAATTGTCAAACTAAGACACTCCCCCTGTCTTGGTGAAGATCTCCCCGACCTTGCTTCAATCCCTTGAAGGCTCCTCCTTCAAGTTTGCCATTGGTCGAAACCTGTTGGCGACTCTCCTTGATCTTTTCAGTTAAGCTCTTGAGTTTGACGACTCCTTGAAAGCCTTGATTGAATTCGTCTACTTCAATCAAGTACACAGTAGCACTCTATCGATCAATCCACCCAAGGAAGTGTTGATCGGATTTCTTCATTCGAAATGATAACTCGCGAACACGGAAGGAATATGATTCTCTCTTTACAAATGGTTTCAATTGCTCAAGGGTGTAAGTCAATTCACTCGTCGTCTTGATGCATCCCTTGGCCGCCCTATTTGAAGAGAATCACCTTGTCTCTATTCTAAGGTAGAAGATTTCCTTTCCATAAATGCGCGGATCCTTAGAATAGAGTTGCCCGAATTAAGAGATTGCAGTTTCCATACTTCGTGTACAAGATCCGGGCAGAAGATCAACTAGCCGTTGGAGGATCTCCATGAGTATATTAGCTAGCTCTTCTTCCTTTACTTAGTTTGTCTGCTGTTGTCGTGGTTGGTCCAACAAAGTAGTTCAGACATCGGTTGTGAACACATTTGCTCAAAACTGGTTCCCAACAATTTCCCCCTTTTTGGCAGAATGTGGGCCAGTACAAGAGTTGATTCAACCGATGTCTAAACAATTGACACAAGAACAATAATGTTGAAATACTTCCCATTGAAACCCAACCACCAATTACAATGGTTCCCAATTCAAGACAAACTATACTAATGCTCCGTACAAGATAGCCTATCACATATTCTAGGAGCATTCACATCAAAAGTAAGCACATGGCAATAATCACAAAATAAAGCATGTAAGATCACAATTTAATTATTACAGGCCATTGTGCAATTTGTCCAGCAAAAACAGTAGTTCACAAAAATAGTTCAAACAAAAGCAAAAATTTACCCTTTATCAGCAGCAGCAGAAATGGTAGCAGACTCCCTTCCTTCAAGTGTCCAGAGGAACCGATGGTTGATCAACTTTTACTCCCCCTCTGGCACACAATTTGCCCAAAAAGGGCATATCACTCTGAGGCATCAGAGGAATCAGCATCAGACTCGCTAGACTCCTCCTCTGGATTGGTATCCAATGGCTCATCTTCATCCGACCAGACATCAGGAAGCTGTCTAAGCATCTTTTCAGCGGATTGAACTTGCATATGTACTTGAGCTTCCAACACTTTGAGATGATTGATATGGTCAGTGAGATCATCACGGAGCTGGGAAAAGGCATCCTTCGCAGGGATCCTTCCTCCTGGTCCAGCCAGGTCTGGCTTCTTCTTGGCAAAGTTGGCAGAGAGCTTGAAGTCAGCAATATCCTCAGGACGATCACGTTTGCTTCCCATGATGTGGAGGTGCTTCAGGTACTCCGAGATGAGACCAGGGAATGGAAGTGTGGTGTTATACTTCCTCTTGACTTTTCCAGCAAATCCCAGCATTTGTTCAAGTACAAGTGCTCCATAATTGATCTCATATTTCTGGTCTATAGCAAACAACAATTTACACATGCTTTTTGACACGACAGAATGGTTAGCAGTTGGCATGATATTGTGAGCACACAATTTATACAGCATAGCAAACCTTTGAGTTAAAACTCCTGCACTCAATCCTTTTCCCTGAAATCTTTTCCCTTCCACTCCAGAGAGTGTTTCAGCAATAGTGTTCATAGGGAATTTTGCACCACGAGAGTAAACAGATTTCAGAGAAGTGCGGGGTACCTGGAGAAAGCGATTCAAGGCCCTGGCTTTGAGTTCAAACAGCTCTCCATGGGCATATCCAAGTTCGAGCCAGGGGCTCTTGGTGTTGAGGACTTCAGAGCTCAGGTTTGCATAAAAATGCCTAACTAGCTGTCCCTTGTACTGCTTGATCTCCGTTCCCCAGAACAGAAGGGACCTCTCCTCCAAGTACTTGTGCCACCCCATCTCCTCGTATCGTTCCGTAGCAAAGCGAATCTCAGGATGGACTTTCATTTTCTCCAGAACAGTTGAGGAGTAGTGCTTGGACACTTCATAAAGAAGTCAATGGAAATGGCGTTCCCAGCATCAATGATCTCAGGTTCATGGTCCTCAGATGAGGATTCAGCAATTTTCCGTTTCTTGGATCCAGAGGCTTTGACAGAGGCTTCAGGTTCAGAACGAGTCCGCTTTTTGGGTTCAGACTCCTTGGGTGAACTCCTTGGTGGAATAGGCTCTTGTGCTTCTGGTTGGGTTACTGCTTCGTGCACAGTGACTTGTTCAACGTTGACCTCGACTTCTTCTTCAGATTCTTCTTCTTCAGAACTCTCTTCATCGGACTCTTCCTCTCCACTTTGAGTGTCTTGAGATCCCAACTCTTCAGACTGGTTGTCAGTGGGATTCTCCCCCTCAAGTGGTTCCTGGGCATCGATTTGAGGGTGTACAGAGTCTCCTCCGGACTCATTGTTCTGGTCGTCTTCAGATGAGCTCTCATCTTCTTCCTCTTCCTCCTATTCATCCTCAGTGTGAACACTTTCAGTGTGAACAACTGGTTCTTTGATCACTGCAACTTGTTCTGGTTCCTTCCTCAGCGCATGTTTTCGTTTCTGACTGGCAGTCCAAGCAATTTCTTCGGTGATTTCGTTCATAGCACCATCTCTTTCGTCATCGCTGATGTCAATCATTGATTCATCTCCAGAGCTTTCATCAGCCTCCTCTTGAATATAGTCTGAGTCCAGTTCTTCCTCATCATGTGGTTCATTGACAGGTTCGGACTCCTTTGGTGGACCTGTTTGGGTCACTGTGGTAGTGATCTGCAAGGGTTCTTCAGGGGTTGCTTCAACAGTGGTGACTGGTGCTGGGTTGGTTTGAACACTTGGTCCTGGTACAGCCTTCTTTGCAGGAGTTTTCTTCTTTGAACTTTCAGTGGACACCTTGGGTGCATTAGTCGGAGCAGGATCAGCAACTTTAGTGGTCATGTTTCCTTCAGCATCTTTGCCGGAGCCCATTGTAGGTAGGTCAGCGAGAATAGCTTCAATGGGCTTGAGCGCTTGGGCAAGGTCTGCCTCAACTCGTTCACTGATGGATGCATTCTTCCTTGCAACGGCTTTCTCTCGTGGTTTTGAGGAGACAGTCTTGCTTTTTGATTTCTGTGGCACGTCTCCTTTTGATTTTGTGGTAGTGGCTCCAGCAACTTCCGCCCTTATGTCCAGTGGGTCGAGAACACCAACAGTGGTAGTGCCTTGTCCTCCGACAGTAGATGGAGAGGACGACGGGAAGGGAACAGGGACGATGGATGGAGTCTCCGAAATAGTCTGTTTGATAATAGCTTGTTGTACTGCCTTTGCCCTTCCTTTGGCACTGGATTCTCCTAGAGAGACACCTTTCTTGCTTCCAGCAGTTGATGCAGGAATTGGGTCTTGCGATTTGGAGCCTTGGCTTCCTCGTGTCTTCACCATTGTGGCTGAAAAGAAACTTTTGGCAAGAAAAAGTGAAGAGAAATCTGTGTTTTTGTGAGCAAGGAGAGAAAGGCAGAGGAGAGTATATGAGGTCGAGAGATGAAAGTCTCTTAAGGTAATGTGATCACAATGAGATTTGGTTGAGGTGAATAGCAACTTCCCTTAATTAAAGAAGGAAGGAAGATCACAACTTCCCATAACCATCATCATCACGTTTTTGAACGTGATTTGCAGGTAACCGTTCCTGCTTCACGCGCCCGTCCCATCAACTTCAAATTTGAATCAAATTGTGAGCTCTACTAGACATGGAATGATTTGGATTCTGCGCATATATTCTAAACAAAAATAGTTAGTCCCAAATAAAATATTTAAGGTAATAAAATATATGTAATTAAAATAAGGAAATTGCAAAGAAATAAAACTTATTCCACAAATTTAGGAATCCTAGACGATCGTGCATAGGCCCAAATCTCTTCTCAATTTTTCGAATCTCTCTCGATCCAGTGCCTTAGTAAAGATATCTGCATGTTGCTCAGTAGTCCCGACATGTTGTATGGACACTATGCCTTCTTCGACAAGATCCCTTATGAAGTGGTGTCTGAGCTCAATGTGCTTAGTTCTCCCATGTTGAACAGGATTTTTGGAGATGTTGATCGCACTCATGTTGTCACATAGTATAGTGAGGATTTCTTGATCGATTCCATAATCTAGCATCATTTGTTTCATCCATAGCAATTGTGCACAGCAACTTCCAGCTGCAATGTATTCAGCTTCGGCAGTTGAAAGGGAGATGGAACTTTGCTTCTTTCTATACCAGCAAACTAAGTTAGTTCCAATGTAAAAGCATCCTCCGGTTGTGCTTTTTCGATCATCCGCATCACCTGCCCAATCTGCATCACTATAACCAAGCATTGAAAGATTAGATTCTTTAGAATACCATATACCAAGATCACTAGTCCCTGAAACATATTTAATCACTCGTTTGGCAGCTTTCAGGTGTGATTCCTTGGGATCGGCTTGGTAGCGAGCACACACTCCTACTGCATAGCTTATGTCAGGTCGACTTGCAGCTAGGTATAGAAGGCTTCCAATGATGCTTCGATAGAGTTTCTGATCAACACTTTGACCACTGGGATCTTTGCTCAATTTATCATTCGTCCCTATAGGCGTTCGGACAGGTTTGCTGGACTCCATGCCAAACTTCTTTACAATGTTTCGGGCATACTTTGTTTGGCTTAGAAATATTCCATCTTTCTTCTGAGCAACCTGCAAGCCTAGGAAATAAGTTAGTTCCCCTACCATGCTCATTTCGAACTCCTTACCCATTAATTCGATGAATTGGTCTTTGAGCACATGGTGAGTTGATCCAAAAACAATATCATCAACGTAGACTTGAGCAATGAGGATTCATTTTTTTTCTCTTTTGATAAAGAGAGTCTTTTCCAAGCTTCCTCTTTCGAATCCATGTTCAAGCAGGTACTTGGAAAGCCTTTCGTACCAAGCTCTAGGAGCTTGTTTCAATCCATAGAGTGCCTTGTTGAGCTTGTAGACATGTTGAGGATGATGGGGGTCTTCAAATCCTTTAGGCTGTTCTACGTACACTTCCTCATTCAGCCAACCATTTAGGAAGGCACTTTTGACATCCATTTGATAAAGTTTGAATCCTAGCGAGCATGCGATGGACAGTAGGAGTCGGACTGCTTCAAGTCTTGCTACAGGCGCAAATGTTTCGCTGAAGTCGACACCTTCGACCTGGGTGTAACCCTGAGCAACTAACCGAGCTTTGTTCCTTGTAATATTCCCTTTTTCATCACTTTTGTTGCGGAAGATCCACTTGGTTCCGATTATGTTCTTGTCTTGAGGTCTTTCAACTAGGGTCCAGACTTCATTTCTTTCAAACTGGAGTAGTTCATCCTGCATGGCATTTATCCAGTGTTCATCTTGAAGAGCTTCTTCAACTCTGGAGGGTTCGATCTTTGAAGTATAGCAGTGCAAGCCCGCTAGCTCTTTAAAGTCGATCTTTTTCCCTCGAGTCTTTCTCCTTTCATTTACATCACCAATAATGTCTTCAGAGTCATGATGCTTGTGAATGCGTCCATTTAGATCCTTTTGAGGTTCTGCTTCTCGTGACAAGGTGTCCATGGTTGGCGTTTGGACTCTTTTGGTGGACTGGTCATCAGACGGTGGAGCTGCACTATTTTGATCATTCTGACCACTAGGAGTTTCATCATCATGAGGTGGAACATCCTCTTTGCTGGTCACATCTTCTATGGTCACATTTGTGGATTCCAGTACTTTCCTTGTCTTAGGAAGATATACTCTGTATGCACGACTTGTGGTAGAGTATCCCACAAATATTCCTTCATTACTTTTTTCTTGAAACTTCCCAACATGTTCCCTGTCATTTAGAACAAAACACTTGCTACCAAAAATATGGAAATAAGTAATTGAGGTCTTTTTACCATTCCAAATCTCATATGGAGTCATAAGAGAGTTTGGCCTTAAGTAGACTCGGTTTATGGTGTAGCATGCTGTGTTAATGGCTTCGGCCCAAAGAAATTCAGCCACTTTCTTTGAATTGAGCATCACCCTAGACATTTCTTGTAGAGTTCGATTTCTTCTTTCGACTACTCCGTTTTGTTGAGGTGTTTTTGGTGCCGAATATTCATGCTTAATTCCATGTGTTGCACAGTATTCCTCAAAGAATTGATTTTCGAACTCTCGTCCATGATCACTTCGAATACGTTTCACCTTGGTGTCCTTTTCGGTCATGAGTCGATTGCACAGCTTCTCGAAAGCTTTGAATGTGTCGCCTTTTTCCCTGAGAAAATCTATCCAAGTGTACCTGGAGTAATCATCAATACATACAAAAATATATTTTTTACCTCCCAAACTTTCAACTTCCATTGGACCAATAAGATCCATGTGCAGTAGGTCGAGACACTTGGTTGATCCAGGGTGTTCAGACAGTTTGTGTGAACTCCTGTGTTGTTTATTCTTGGCACATTCGTTGCAGAGAACTGCATTTAATTTTTTGAATTGAGGAAGACCTTTGACTGCCCCGGTTCTGCTGAGTTTGATAAGATCTTTGAAGTTGAGATGTCCAAGCTTTTCATGCCACAGTGTGATGTGATCTTTTCCTGCAGCTGCACCAAAATTGCAAGTTTGATCAAGATGATAGCAATTATTCTTTGAGCGCAAACCTCTCATAATGCATTCTTGATCTTGATTGAGCACTTGACAATCTTTCTTGGTAAACTGCACCACAAGGTCCTCATCACACAACTGACTGATGCTTATCAAGTTAGCTTGGAGTCCATCGACAAGGAAAACAGGAGACAGTTCCTTCGAGCCATTGTTCTCAATGGTGCCTTGTCCAACTAGGGCACCCCTTTTTCCATCTCCAAATACAACGAATCCTCCATCAATCTCTTTGTAGTGTTTGAGAAGACTCCTTTCACCTGTCATGTGTTTGGAACATCCACTGTCGAAGTACCATACTTTGTCCGCAACATTCTTCTTTTGTGAAAGAAAGGCAACTTGACATTTGTTCTGAATTTTAGGAACCCATTCGCACTTGATGGAGATCAGCTTCATCTCGATTTTGTCATTTGGCCAGGTGATAGGTTTTCCTCTTTGTAGATCTCTTACCAAGATCCCACAGTTCTTGGTTTTGTGGCCTTCAAGCTTGCAATAATCGCATCTGAGTGGGATTGGAGGTGGTGGTCTTCTTGTCCATTTGTTTCTTCCTTCAGGATGGAATGATTTCTTGATAGTTCGGGGTTCACTTAACATTCCCCCGGACACAAACTTGCTTTTCTTTTCTCCTCTTGAAGTTGAGGCTTGATATCCCAAGCCTTGTTTGTTGTTGCTCGGCCTTCCCATAGCAATTACATCATCTAACTTGGCTTTTCCTTTGTTTAGAGCCGCCAGAGTGCTTTCTGCCTTGGCAAGTTTGTCTTGAACTTCGGTGAGTTCTGTGTGAAGAGCGTCTTTCTTTCCAAGCATACTATAGTACCATAGTTTATAGTCAACTTTTTCAACCTCCAGTTCCTTGTTCTCTTTCTGAAGCTCAGAATTTTTCTCACGTAGTTCGTTCACCAGTCCAGACAGCTCTGTGGACGCCTTTTCAAGTTCCTGATTTCTGCTTGTGAGACTCTGGAGTTGTTCCTTTAGGCTTCCATTCTCAACATGTAATTCTACTGATTCAGCAATGGATACTTCCAGTTTCTCGAAAGTTTCTTCATATAGATCATTAAGTTTACTGATGCTCTCATCTTGATCCCTAGCAAAAGAGTGAACCATGTTAGAGGAAACCATATTGACTGAGTTGGTACCCATACCTGCCTCGGGTTCATCATCACTATCAGAATCCCATGTGCCGATGAAGGCTACTCCATAGTTTACACCATGTTCATTAGAATCCTTCTCATCTTCAGAGTCACTGAACGTTACTTGATAGGATTTGCTGGACTCCTTTGGTCTGAGATTGGCACAGTCTTTTTTCATATGGCCTCTTCCCCCACATTCAAAGCAGATGATCTCCTTGTCGTCTTCAATCTTTGAAGATTTTGGTTTATTTATGTCGAATGACTTCGAACATTTCTGAGTGGATTTTGAGTTTGATGTCCCGACATCCTTTTTCATGGATGAGTTGAACCTAGATCTTCGGTTCTTGATGATCTGGTTTAGTCTTTTGGACAGCATGGCCAATTCTTCTTCGTCACTAAAGTCATCATGATCTTCCACGGAGGAGTCATCCACATACTTGGTCACGGATTTGAATGCCACTGGTTTACTTTTGGTCCTGGGACAGTGATCCATTTCCCATGATTGTAGGATTCCCATTAGTTCATCAACCTGCAATTTATCAAAGTCTTTGTATAGTTCAAGTGCGGCGACCTTTGCATTGAACCTTTCCGGAAGCGTCCCAATGATTTTTCCTACAATGTCCTGTTGAGAATACACTTTGCCAAGCTGAAGAGCTTGGTTGGTTAGATCACGAATGCGACCAATATATTGGCCGACTGACTCATTATCATCCATAGAGATCTTATGAAATTGTGCATCGAGAGTAATGATTCTAGATTTCTTTACCGGAGCCATACCCTCGTAGGTATTGGATAAAGTAGTCCAGACATCGTATGCGACCTTACATCCAGCGATGAGTCTGTATTGATCCTTTGTGAGAGCATTGTGAATTGCATTCAGGGCTTTGGAGTTCTTTGAAGCGGCAAGCTTCTCGGCAGCAGTCCATTCACTCCTTGGTTTGATGGTTTTTACACCGTATTCTTCTTTTACTGGAGGATGGTATTGGTTTTCTACTGCATCCCAAGCCCCTTCATCCAGAGCAATGAGGAAAGCATCCATTTGATCTTTCCAGTATGCATAGTTTGATCCATCGAGCATTGGAGGTCTGGTTACAGATCCGGCTTGGTTTTCCATGCTTCTTTGTCTGGATCTCGCTTTCCAAAGCGTGTAGCTCTGATACCAATTGTTAGGTCCGTTTGCGTGGATAACCAATTAAGTAGTCCTGAAAACTAGTTCAAGCACCTTTCGTGGACACGTTAAACAGTTTAATAAATTAAGCAGCGGAAAGTAAATAAACTGTAAAAATAAAGAACTCAAGGTTTGTTGACCCAGTTCGGCACAAGCCTACATCTGGGGGATACCAATCCAGGAGATTCACTAATTGTTTTGGTTTGATCCTCGATCTAAACAATAGTGAATTGTTTCGCCCAACTCCAATCACCAAGCGGACTGAATTGTCAAACCAAGACACTCCCCCTGTCTTGGTGAAGATCTCCCCGACCTTGCTTCAATCCCTTGAAGGCTCCTCCTTCAAGTTTGCCCTTGGTCGAAACCTGTTGGTGACTCTCCTTGATCTTTTCAGTTAAGCTCTTGAGTTTGACGACTCCTTGAAAGCCTTGATTGAATCCGTCTACTTCAATCAAGCACACAGTAGCACTCTATCGATCAATCCACCCAAGGAAGTGTTGATCGGATTTCTTCCTTCGAAATGATAACTCGCGAACACGGAAGGAATATGATTCTCTCTTTACAAATGGTTTCAATTGCTCAAGGGTGTAAGTCAATTCATTCGTCGTCTTGATGCATCCCTTGGCCGCCCTATTGAAGAGAATCACCTTGTCTCTATTCTAAGGTAGAAGATCTCCTTTCCATAAATGCGCGGATCCTTAGAATAGAGTTGCCCGAATTAAGAGATTGTAGTTTCCATACTTCGTGTGCAAGATCCGGGCAGAAGATCAACTAGCCGTTGGAGGATCTCCATGAGTATATTAGCTAGCTCTTCTTCCTTTACTTAGTTTGTCTGCTGTTGTCGTGGTTGGTCCAACAAAGTAGTTTAGACATCGGTTGTGAACACATTTGCTCAAAACTGGTTCCCAACATATTTAACAAAATATTTGCAAAAATTAAAGTTAAAATAGTTATTTTGTTAATTTAAGTGGTGCCGCTAGCTACTACCTACATCCGCCCCTGTAAACCGCCAAGCCACTTAAGTCTCACGCCACAATCACCACGACTCGATACTCGATAAAAACTCGATTAAACTATTAAATTTTAAAAATAAAAAAATTATTAGACACAATTTAAGCTTTAACAAGCCTAACAAACTTATATTTTGTAGCATAATAAGTAAAACTGTCAATTTAAATTCAAATTATATACTATCTAGCATAGTTAAATTCGGGCTAGAACTTTAAATTTTGTTACTGTACAAACTCGAATTACACTGTTCAGGCTCGATACTCGACTCGATATCACCCCTAACCGTGCCGCACCGTGTTCGCACACACTAACATCCAAGTCTTCAATTGCCACTTTTTAAGAGCTTCATTTTGCTGTGTGACCAGACACCCCTTTTCTCCATTTTGGCACATGTTATTTCTATTCTTTAATCCTTTTCTTTAAGATTTTTAATTCATTGTAATCAAGAGACACTTATAAATGGGCCTCAAACATCATTTGTAATCATCTGTTTGGGAAATAATTAGACTTTAGCGTTTGGAGTTTAAAGTTTAGAGTCTAGAATTTGAAATTAATGGTGAAAAATAGTTTTAAATTGATATAATTTTGAATAATAGTGTTTGATAATGCAATTTTAAATTAGAGTTTAGAGTCTGGAGTTTGGAAAACTAAAAGTTGGGGTGAGGAGCGTTCAGAGTTTAGTGTTTAGAATTTAGAGATTAAAATTTGACCATTACTGAAATTAATATTTAATATACATATATATATATTTATGCTATTTTTAGTATGTAATTTAAAAGCGAAACGCTAGTGTGTTAAAAAACGCAACCTTTGAGTAATAGAGAAGAAAATTGGCGTTTGCTGTGAATACATTCCTTTCCCTATCAAAAATCAATTAGAGAACTTGTTGGAGCCATAGGCCCTCAATTGAGTGGAAACTCAAATCCACGTGTATGACTTGAGGGCGTGGAAGACACGAGGGACTTGGTGTACATATAATCAAAATCCATTGTGGTAAATGTTGGTGGATTTTCGCTGTATATAGGTGTACGAATCACTATAAGAAGAACTTGGATAATTAATTGGATTGTGTTTAAAACACTTTTCTAAAATTATATTTTGCCACTGCAAATCAACTTTGGAATAATCTAAAAATTGGTCTATAATTCCAAAAGAAATAAGAGAATTGACTTAGAGAATTGCTAAATTATTGTGTTTTTAATGTTTGTATATTATTTTGTGTGTCTATGAATTCTGCAGAGTATTCACATTTATAAAGAATAAATGCAGTAAAAATTGAAAGACGCGACCAATTATGAAAGGTTATGATTCATGGAGGTTTGCAGTACCAGTAACTCCCACAATTCAAATTTAAATTCAAATTTTAAATGTCCCGTTACTAGGGGTGATCGAGTATCAAGCCTGAACAGTAATAAAATTTAAAGTTCAAGCCCCAATTTAAGTAGTCTAGATAGTATATAGTTTAAATTTAAATTGACAGTTTTACTTATTATACTGCAAAATATAAGTTTGTTAGGCTTGATAAAAGCTTAATTTGTATCTAATAATTTTTTTTTATTTTTATATTTTTAAAATTTAATAGTCTAGTCGAGTATGGAGTCGAGTTTCCTCACCCCTATCCATTACTAACAAATAAATTTATCTAGCCATACAAGTTTAATTAGTAATGACCATGACCAATCATCCCCACACTACTGAATTAAGAGAAAGAGATAAAGGAAGTTTCATCAAATCATATAGGCCATAGTCATGATAGGGGTGTAAACGAGCCGATCCGAGCCGAGCTCCAGCCTGGTGTAGCTCGGCTCGACTCGGTTAAGTATAAGTTTAGCTCGGCTCAAGCTCGACGAGCTTCAAGAAACTGAGCTCGGCTCGAACTCGGCACAATATATTGAAACTCGAGCTCGGCTCGAAGGGCCAATAAAGCTCGACATAAATTTCATTTTTTTTAAAAAAAAAAGATAAGAAGGAGTCAATTTACTGTTGGACTTCCCCACCTTTAGAAAGAACATATATTCCTGGGCTTCCTCACCTTTATTAAGAAAGAAAATATACTATATTTTTAAGAAAGAAAACATATATATAATATTCGAGCCTATTATCAAGCTTTCGAACCGAGTATTGATTAGCTCGGCTTGAGCTCATTAATATTCTGAGCCGATCTCGAATTCGAGTCGAGCTTTGATCGAGTCGAGCCCGAATATTTTACAAGCCTATCAATCTCATTTACATCCCTAGTCATGACCATGAGTAAGCATACTCTCATCATTTGTTGGATTGATGAAAGCAAAAGAAAGGACATTCAGCAACCTACATCAGATGTAGTTGTGGTCATGAGTAATCCTTAGACCGCTTGTTGTCCTTAATTTTTCACATCTTTTCATATATCTACTCATTCCTCTTGACATCTTCACAAGGCCATCCTTTAATTTGTTGTAGTGGTTTATGTGAACGTGCACTTCGCACCTCCTAACCCATATTATAGCTTGACTACAACATACATCAAACTTCAGTAAATTCAATTACACTGAAATGCATGATGATACTAAAATTATCAACAGTAAAATTATGTATATTAAGATAAAATAATAATAATAATAATCCTAGCATAAACAACTCTCTAGGACATGGTGTACTGTACATATAATTAAATTCTATCAAAAATTTGAAGATTTATCACATATCCGTGTGTGTCACTTTAATAAACAGACATGTTGAGTTTTGAAAGAAGTCGCCATACTTGAAATAAGAATAACTTAGTGTTAACCCATAAAATTAGTGGCCTGTTAAGTTAGCCCAATTCGCATTAGCCCCGTTGGGATTTGTTAAAGCTGGCCCAGGGATTTTATTAGGCCCAGTGAAGTGTGGCGGTTGGAGTCGTGATCGTGGCTTCAGAAGACGGTTTAGCAGCACTGCTTGGGAGGGAGGTTGAGCAGCATATTAATGGTGGAGACGTCTCATTGGAAGGGGCATCTCAACTCTCATCCAAGGGAACCGTATTTTATTTTTCTTAAGTTTTCTGCATTTCGTTTCCTTTCTTTTCTGTAATTCATTTATTTACAGCTTTCCTGCAATTTCTTTACAGCTTTGATTAGTTTATTGTAATTTCATTCTGCATTCTGTAATCTCATCACCATTGTTCAATCGAAGAAGGGGTATACTCCTCCAACAATTTCTACGGTGAAACAAATTGGCACGCCCAGTGGGACTCGAAGTAGAAACCATATCCGCTTAGAGTTTGTTTATGCGTCTCAGATCAGGCAACTTAGTGAGTGATCTTACACAGAGATTGAAGAAATGTCTTTACAAGAAAAGACGCCTGTTAGGACGTCGTCTGAGGATGTAATTGAGACGACGAGTACTGCCCAGCCACAATAGGGGATCATGCAGACCCCCTCATTGACAGAACAAATGCGGCTTTCGGTGAAAGAATCGATGGCCGAGTTCATGCCTCTACTCACGAGGCACCTTATGGATGTTTTGCAGCCTACCATGGCCGATCAAATTGACAGAGGCTTCAATTCTTTGCGGACTCAACAGGAGGTAACCGCTTTAGCCAACAGCGCTAGTGCGCCGCCTAGTCTCCCATGCCCAGGGCCGTCAGGCGGCCAACAGAGGGTATGGGGAACCTCGCCTAGTCAGCCACCACTCCCTGAATCCGTGGGCCTGGCTAGTCCGTTCCCAATTCAGTATCAGGCTGCGTATGCCTTCACTCTATCGGCACCAACGATGTCGAATTTTGGATATGCGGCGTCTTCAACGCCGACTTACGCTGCACCAGGCTGTTTAGTGGCCTCCAGCGCTTCTCAATGCTGTACGGCGGCCTCTGGCGGTTTTAGCATGCCGCCACGACAAGCGGTGCCTCAGGTGCCGAACCTTCAAACTACGCCCTTTATGGCAAACTGCTCGCCAGCACAGGCACCACAGCCTTGTGGGCAGGCGCCACAGCCATGTGGAATGGCTGCAACTCCTGTCACACAAGCCGCCATTGCTCCTGCTACACCTCTTGCCGCCATGCCTCCCGCACAGGCACCTACGGTGTCACCAGAGCTGCTTGCAGACATGATGCAGCAGCATTTAGGCATCCAGTTAAGGCCGACGGAGCGGCCTACGTACAGAAAGCCTTACCCAGACTGGGTAGATTCCATGCAGCCATACCCGCGTGGCTTTAAAATGCCTGAGTTTTCAACATTCTCAGGGGATGATGGCAAATCTACAGTAGAACATGTTGGCAGGTTCACTGCTAGTGCGGCGAAGCAGCAGCCAACGAGCGGCTGAAGCTAAGGCTATTCAGTTCATCCCTCACGGGACCAGCCTTCGCCTGGTATGCGTCTCTGAGGCCTAATTCAATTCAATGTTGGGCCGACCTTTAGCAGGCATTCCATGACAGGTTCTTCACACCACTGTCACAGGTGAGCCTCGCGGACCTAACTAATGCAAAACAATTCGCTGATAAGACAGTGAGCACATTCATTAATAGGTTACAACGGCTTAAGGGCCGATGCACCATGGCAGTCCCTGATAGGGAAATAGCCAATATTGCAGTAGCAAACATGTTACCGAAATTAAAGGAACCTTTAATTGTGCAGGATGCGACTGTTCTTGCCCAGCTAGCTGAGAGAGCGGCTCGCCTGGAAAAATTCCTGGAAGAACATGAGGAGAATCGTTCTACGCGTCGGGTTCACTTCAAGGAAGTGAAATTCAGCGACGAGGTGGACGAGACTGTGGAGGTGGCTGTTGCAGAGCTAGTGCAGACAGCCAAGCCACATACATGTGTGGTCCTCAGGCCGCCTAAGCAAAAATAGGCCAAGTACAGGCCTGATGAAGACCTTTTCGAATATAGGCAGGGCGGAGAAAGTGTTCGATGCCTTACTCAAAGTTGGGGTAATTAAGCTTCCTGAGGGGGAGAAGTTACCAGCGGCCGAAGACATTCGGGGCCGATCGTTTTGTAAGTGGCATAATTCTTATACTCATAGCATCACTAAATGCAGGAGTTTTAGGAGTGCCATTCAGAATAAAATTAAAGAGGGACGTCTAAAAATTGCAGGTATGAAGGTGGATGTTGAGCCATTCCCTCAGCTGCATATTGGCGGCTCAGGATTCATCCCAAATCCAAGTGATGGCGGCTCCAGTAGCCGGACTGACAAGGGGGAAGATCTGATCCCTACCAAGGTCAGGATGTGCAGCTTCGTGGGAGAAGCTACTCAACCTGCCGCATTCCTAACGGCGGATGTCACCATTGGATAAAAAACATTGAAGGTAGCATTCTTCGTGGTAAAGTCCATGACGTGTTACTCTGCATTTCTAGGACGTGATTGGATCCACATGGCGCAGTGCGTCCCATCCATGCTGCACCAACAGCTACTCATTTGGGGTGGTGATCAGGTAGAGTTAGTGGAGGCAAACCCTCAGCCCTTTGTTGGACCAGACATCAATAATGACGAGGCCATCTTCTACCTGGAGGATATCCAACCAGCCTCAACCCTAATTGGTGTGGACTTGGATATAGAGTCCATCGATTTTACTTCAAGCGGCTTTAAGTTGCATTCTACAGACAGCCGACAAGACACCTCAAATCCCTTATGATGTGCAGCCAGGATGTTTACAAAGACTTGTTACAGCGGCTTGCTGCCACTGAAGTAATGATGGGTGCCGAAGACAAGTCCAAAAGCCTGACTGACAGTCGGCCATACGAGTGGCCATTTCCTGTGAAGCGGACTTTGCCTAGTTTGGAGGCCAAGGAACCACTTGTAGACATCAACCTCAGGACAAATGCAGATCCTAAATTGACTAAGGTAAGTGCATCACTGCTGAGGAAGATAGACAACCAATAGAACAATCAGAATTAAGAAACGAGGCCAAGGATGTAATGAAACTTGGAAAACCGTGGGGCGACCCGAAAAAGCGGCAAAGCCAGACGAACTCGAGGCCACTGAAGGCCTAAAGTGGCGGCCAGAGGAGGCTGTGTGGCGGCTGAGGATGATCCAGGTGCAGCCTGAAGCCTCGAAGCAGAGTCCCATGTCATCAAACAACAGTATTAGATGTGTTCGGAGAGGATACGGACTAACACACAAGTGAAGCAAGAAACAAACCTGAGGCGCCATTGCCGTGGCGGCTGGCTTAAAGGCAGATGGCGGCTGAGAGACTCTGTCTGTGGCGGCTGGAGAAGGTCCAGTGGTGGCTGGGACCCTGTCTATGGTGGCTGAAAGCTGGTCCATGGGGATTGAAGAGACAGCATAGCTGATGGCGTCCAGAACTGTTTGATGGCAGCCTGGGAAGCTCCTGGTGGCAGCTGGAAGGT
Organism: Hygrophila difformis; assembly: GCA_030278955.1. NCBI lineage: Eukaryota > Viridiplantae > Streptophyta > Magnoliopsida > Lamiales > Acanthaceae > Hygrophila > Hygrophila difformis. The sequence goes on along the minus strand of JAOANR010000013.1, from coordinate 29,565,541 downwards.
CCTGATGGCGGCTGAAAGGAGCCCGGGTGGCGGCTGAAAGGTCTTCTGTGGCGTCTGAGGCTTGTATTGTGGCGGCTGGCGTGCCCAGTGTGGCGTTTGAGTCTCGCAACGGGGGTCGAGGCTTGTTCGATGCTGAGGCTGAGGCTCAGGCTGCTGAGGCTGAGGCTGAGACTGAGACTGAGGCTGAGCCTGATGGCTGCTGAGGCTGAGGCTGAGGCTGAGGCTAACGATGCTGAGGCTGAGGCTGAGACTGAGGCTGAGGCTGCGAAGTAGCGCTGAGCGTGAAAGAATAAGCAAGATACGAACTTGTGACGCCATAACACGGCAATGGCGGCTCGGGCACAAGGGATGGCGGCCTGAAGCCTCTCAGTTGGCAGCCAGCGCACACAACCTGGCGCGAGGCGGATAACAGCCTGAGCTAAGCGGGTGACAGCCTGAGCTAGGCGGATAGCAGCCTGAGCAAGGTAAAATGGCGGCCTGAAGGTGTGAAAATGGCGGTCTGGCGTGCAAAAAAAATAAAAAATAAAAATAAAAATAAATAATAAATAAATGGGCCAGACCTGGATTAAATGCGCATATTTGTCTTAAAAGGCCTTAAAAGCCCCAATCAGACAAATTGCGCGAGGAGGGCAATCTGTTAATCCATAAAATTAGTGGCCCGTTAAGTTAGCCCAATTCGCATTAGGCCCGTTGGGATTTGTTGAAGCTGGCCCAGGGATTTTATTAGGCCCAGTGAAGTGTGGTGGTTGGAGTTGTGATCGTGGCTTCAGAAGACGGTTTAGCAGCACTGCTTGGGAGGGAGGTTGAGCAGCATATTAATGGTGGTGACGTCTAATTGGAAGGGGCATCTCAACTCTCCTCCAAAGTAACCGTATTTTATTTTTCTTAAGTTTTCTGCATTTCGTTTCCTTTATTTTATGTAATTCATTTATTTACAGCTTTCCTGCAATTTCTTTACAGCTTTGATTAGTTTATTGTAATTTCATTCTGCATTCTGTAATCTCATCACAATTGTTCAGTCGAAGAAGGGGTTTAATCCTCCAACAATTTCTACGGTGAAGCACTTAGTTACAGCCAATTAATCAGAATTTGATGAGTTTAAAATTTTGTAGATTTCTCTCTTTAATTATTTTTTGATGTGTGTAGTCTCTAAAACTTGAACTAAGAAATTTAAATTCATATGTACATAATTGTAATTTGCACTACCAAGTGCTAACCATCCTCAAGATATAACAAAAATGAGTTAAATCTTTTTTTAGACCACTATAAGGAGTTATTTCCGTTTTTAGGCCATCAATTATTTTTATTATGATTTTCGGCCGTCACAAGACATTTGAGCCGAATTTATGGCCAATTTGACTAAGTCAACGCCCCAACGGGCCGCGTGTGTTGCACTCTCCACGTGATAGCCTAAATGTGAAAATGCTCTCCTTCTAATGGCCTATTTTTTCTTTTTTTTTTTTTTACATAATTGATACTCCATCTCATTATTTATGTCTTACTTTCTTTTTTATCCACCTTAACATTTTTGTCTCATTTTCATTATAAGAAATAATTAAATATTAATCACCAAACATATACCATCACATAAAATCAATAAATAACTAAAAGTTCAAACTCACTACATTAATAAATTCTACCCCACAACTATAGCATCATACATAAATATGATGGTGTATGCTTGGTGATTGATGTATGAAGAGTTAAATATTTTTTTAGGTCATTATAAGGAGTCATTTCTGTTTTAGGCCATCAATTGTTCTTATTATGGTTTTCGGCCTTTGGGCCGAATTTATGGCCAATTTGACCAAGTCAACGCCCCAACGGGCCGCGTATGTTGCACTCTTCACGTGATAGCCTAAATGTGCAAATACTCTCCTTCTAATGGTCAATTTTTTTTATTTTTTTGCGTAATTGATACTCCATCTCATTATTTATGTCTTACTTTCCTTTTTATCCACCCTAATATTTTTGTCTCATTTTCATCATAAGAAATAATTAAATATTAATCACCAAACATACACCATCACATACAATCAATAAAGAACTAAAATTTCAAACTCACTATATTAATAAATTCTACCCCACAACTATAGCATCATACATAAATATGATGGTGTATGTTTGGTGATTAATGTATGAAATTATTTATGTATGATATTATAGTTGTTGGGTAGAATTTATGAAAAAAAAAACTCATATCCTCCCATAATTTAAAAAAATTTCCAAAACAGTCCCATCAGATTTGAAATAGACGAATCTGTCCCATATGTATCCTAATCATAGCCGAACCCGTCCAGGAACTCGGTTTTTTCGCTAATCATGGCCGAACCCGTCTCATAACTACCCTAATCATCGTCGAACCCACTCCTCCGTTAGGGAAGTTATGGGACGGGTTCGGCGATAATTAGCGAAAAAACCGGTTCATGGACGGGTTCGGCTATGATTAGGATAGCTAAGGGACGGATTCGTTTAATTCGATATTTGTGGGATGGTTTTGGAAATTGAAAAAATTTATGGGAGTAAATGGATTTTTTTTCCATAGAATTTATTAATGTAGTGGGTTTATCCTTTTTTATTTTTGTATGATGTTATAGTGGTGGGGTAGAATTTATTTTTTTAAGTGAATAACCAGGTATCCCTATGCCACAGTGAATCCAAGACTAATTTCTCGAGAATCTGCATGGGCTTTCTCCTCTCCCAAAGCAGTTTTTGCATACACAAGGCTTGAATCCGAGATCTTGCTTAAGCGACTAGAGCCTCAGTCCATTCAAGCCAACTGCTGTTAGTTAGAATTTACTACCTCCGTTCTCATATATCCACTCAAGGCAACTATTCATGGAGTAACTTTTATTAATTTTTTTAACATGGTTCTATAAGATAAAACATAAAGTGAGATCTTGTTAGATTCGTCTAATCATGTAGTTTTAGAATATTAATTTTATATAATTTTTTACTTATATAAAATATGAGTTATTATTAGTTAAAAATATTTATTGGATTGCGTAATGATGCAGTTATTAAAGAACGGAGGAATTATTAATATTGTGGGTTTGAAATTTAAATTATTTATTGATGTTATGTGATGTTGTATGTTTGGTGATTAATATTTAATTATTTCTTATAATGAAACTGAGACAAAAATGTTATGGTCGATAAAAAGGAAAATGAGACATAAGTAATGAGATAGAGTATTAATCACGCAAAAAAAGATAATAATAAAATTGACCATTAGAAAGAGACCGTTTCCACATTTAGGCAATCACGTGCAAAGTGTAACACACGCGGCCTGTTGGGGTGTTGACTTGGTCAAATTGGCCATAAATTTGATTCAAATACCCCATTGATGGCTGAAAACCATAATATGAACAATTGATGGGCCTAAAAACGGAAATGTAGTGGTCTAAAAAAATATTTAACTCAACAAAAATTTAAAATTTATGTTGCGCATTGATGCGTATATAGGTCATACACTCATACTGTTTCTTGACTGTGACCCATGTCAAAGTGTGCCCTGTCGCCTGTGACTGCATTTCACTTTTATTTATTTATTTATTTATTTTTTTAAAAAATTTTCTCACAGAACCAATCTTTCTAGAAAAATCCGAAATACAATGAAATTGCATGCCAGCATGTGGCTTGGCTCCAGTTAAAACCTGTAGAGGTAGTTGGGAATCCACTCACAGTTGAGACCTCTGGAAACTCATTCTTTAATAATTAAGGCAATGCAAAACCTAGAAAGCAGCTAAACCCTTAAAAAATTAAGGAAAATGATGCTTCCCTTTAGGACAAAACTACTCTATAGTCTATACCAATTCCAATGCCATAAATTACTCGAGCATTTCAACAACTAAATCACAATCTCCTGTTTGTTTCCGTCTCCCAAATTGATTTAAATTATATATTCCCAGTAGCATCTTATTTAGATTTTAGGTACACCATGTCATCAGTGTGACCCATCTTTCATTTCTTGTGAATGTCCTTTTTTCTGCATATTCATTAATGTGCAAGTGTTGGATGAACCCTAGTATCCAATGAGAAAAAAATCCGGGCAGGTGCAGCACCATCTGCTTCACAAATCACAATGCTTCCCCTTTTGGTTCAACCTCCATATTCCCTTTGATGCACTATTTTTCATGTCACTATAAAAAAAATAAAATAAAATATAAATTACTAGTAATTACTTGTATGCATACATATATCAAAAGACATGAATATTTTGGTGTTTTGTTGGACCGACAGTGACGACTGATACGAAATGTATAAAAATAAGTTTTATGGATGAATAATCTGGGACAGGTATGACATGCTCCAAAGAAAATGGTATGGAATTTGTGGTGTTCCAGTTTTACCATAATTCATATATATAGTGGCATTTATACTGCATGAACAACACATTTTAATTTCTAAAAATTTGTTGGGAGTTGCTAAGATCATCTATTGTTAATTGTTATGCAATGAAAGATGACGATACGCCTTGTTGTGAGCCCATGTTTTGGGTTAATCTTGCCATATCTTTGGCCCTTGTTTCTTTTTCGGGTCTGGCATCGGGCCTTAGTATAGGACTCCTGTCGTATAGCCAAGTCGATCTTGAAGTTCTGATCAAGGCTGGATTCCCTAAAGACCAGATCAATGCAGGTTTGTGTTATTACGTTTAGTTTGTAGTTTTTGTCCTTTTGATGGGAAGCTATGCTTACAAGTTCGTCGTTTTTGTTTTTCGATCAAATATCCATATTGTTGTCAGCGAAGATTTTGCCTATTGTGAAGAATGAATGCTTGCTACTATGCACTCTTCTTATTGCAAAATCCATAGCTTTGGAGGTTAGTATAAAGCTCTTTGTTCTATTATTACATCAAATGTGTTCAGTGTAAGACATGTTTCTTGTGATCGATCAGACTCTTCCGATTTTCTTGGACAACATTCTTCCATTTTGGGCTGCGATTCTGGTGTCTGCGACTTTTGTGGTGGCGTTTGCTGAGGTTGTCCCTCAGGCTGTTTGCTCTAGATATGGACTAAGCCTTAGTGCCAAATTTGTGTCGTTTGTTCGTTTTCTGCTGTTCGTTTTCTTCCCTGTGGCGTATCCCATAAGCAAGGTAAAGGCGCTATAAGCCTTCTGCGTGTTTTTTTCATCGATAAAGGATTACAATGGCTTGTTTGGGTATGTTTCAGCTGCTGGACTGGCTTCTGGGGAAAAGCCATTCTGCTCTTCTCAGACGGACTGAATTGAAAACACTCGTGGACTTGCATTCGATCAAGGTTTATTAGCTTCTTCACATATGGTTTTGCTTAAATTTCTTTCATCTGATCCCTTGTGTTTTTGTTGGTAAAATTTTCAGGCAGGCAGAGGTGGAGACTTAACAGACGACGAAACTACAATTATAACCGGGGCATTGAACATGACAGAAAAGACGGCCAAAGATGCCATGACACCGATATCGAAGACTTTCTGCCTCAACATGAATTCAAAGCTTGATATGTAAGATTCCTAGATCTCAACACATTTTTTATGTCTGGATTTCTCAGGGGCTTCCGGTTTCAGGTACACGATGGGCGCGATAATGAGCAGAGGACACAGCCGTATACCTGTTTACGCAGGCAGCCCAACAAATATTTTCGGCCTGATTCTGGTTAGTGAATTCCTCTTCTAATCTCCTTGCCAGTTGATATATACTCCTTTTCATTAAACAAGCTTATTGATCTTTCTTTTACAAGGTTAAAAACTTGATCTTTTGCAACCCTGAAGACAAAATCCCTGTAAAAAATTTGATGATCAGGAGAATACCGAGGTAGTAATAGTAATCCGAATTTTATGATCATCGAATTTTTGGAGCTGTTGTCCGAGTGAAGCTATACGATGTTTTAACGTGCAACGACAGGGTATATGAAGATTGGCCCTTGTATGATATACTAAAACTATTCCAACAAGGCCACAGCCACATGGCTGTGGTTGTGAAGCGAAAAATGGAGTCATCCGAAGGAAATAAGGCGCCAAAAACCGATCCCAGAGTCATCAAGATCAGTGTCGACGAGGGTACTACATATCCTCGTGATAGTATGATTCAATCTCCTTGTTCCGAGAATCTCTACTCGCAAACACGTGTGTTCAACAGAGGGGCGAAAGAAGACACAAACATACCTAAGGAGGACTTGGAATCTTTCGCGACCAAATTTTTGAACGAGGAGGTTGTAGGGATCATTACAATGGAGGATGTCATGGAAGAGCTACTGCAGGTATATAGTATGTAGTAAAGCTCTACATAATCTCTATTAACGGATTCTCCTCCTCGACAACTTAAGTTTTTAGGCGAGTTGGTTATATAACAGTATCAGAAAGTGGCTAAATCAACTTTGTCTTGTCTTTATCTGCTCTTCAGGAGGAAATACTGGATGAAACGGATCAGCACATCGACATTCACAGGTAAGCGCGCTTATGTTTTAAATGCATCACATTACGTTGTTCAATCTTACATGTTCGCACGATGCAATGACTAATGTTGTGATGTTCTATATATATGGCAACGTAGGATAAGAGTGAACATAATGACCCCAAGAAGACTATCGTCCACCTCTGTATCGTCTCCTTGTTATAGCCCTATACTACGTTCGCCTATTCCACCTTTCGTCCCATCGCCTTTCATGAAGCCGGTGCTGTACTCCTCCCCGGGGTGATCACCCACGAACCCCCCCATTCAACAGCATAGGCTCCAAATCCAGTGTGGTGATATATATAAATTATGTGAAGCTGATGGTGTCAAGAAATTTCAGAAAAATTGATGCAAATATCTCAGAGAAAATACTGGCATTTGTAGCAATATGAAATCTTGTGATCCAAATGTAGAATGCAGAATCCTTAAAAGCAGCTGGCAGTGAATAGTGATGATGGTCCTCTAGAGAGAGCAAGAAATACATGAATGTGTACAATATGTGAAGAAAGTTTTGAATAATCACAATTGGTATATTGAGAGAGCAGCGCAGCTATGCCTTCAACAACCATAAGTTAACACATTCGACAGCTGTAAAGTCTATATTTAGCCATTTATTACTTGGGACAAATTTTGCAATTGGCACTGAAGCCGACACTGCAATGAATGAGGAAAATACCAAAGTAGAGGGCATGATGCCACCATGTATAGACTTCAGAGCTTGATGTAGTAGGACAAATATGTGGTGCTTACCTTATCTCTTGTTCTTGGGATTATCCACCATGGCACTATTTGAATTGGCTTTGCTTTTTTTGAAAAAAGTTATAAAAAAAACAAAAAAAATGAATAGAAGTAAACAAAAGCAAATATTTATGCCTAAAGAGAATTTATCTTTTGTTGGGGTAAATCAAAGAAATTTTTTAAGTCTCTATAAGTCCCAAAAATAACTCAAACAGGTAGAGCCTCGTATATAACTATAACTACTGAGTCGTTGTTTTTAAAAGTAGTTATTTGATATTATAATTATATACTGTATATTTATAATTAAGATTACATGTAAAATATTACATATATTTATTTATTTATATGATAATATTTTAAAGGTAAAAATCTAGACATATAAATGCTTTAACTATATACTTCATATTAACATGTTTTACTAACAAAGTTTCATTGTACTTTTAATATCTTAGAATTGGGATTCAATTTCTCATTCTTCATTATATTAGTCGGTATCCTACTTTATTTATTTTTCTTTTGTAATTTAGTTTATATAATACGGGCTCTTAACAATCACCATCTTTTTGCTCCATATCCCTCCCCTTTATCTATTTTGTCGTGAAAATGGTTGATTGCATTTTAGTTTTGGGTTTGAAGGGCTGAGATTTATGTTAGGTCAGCCCACAGGATTATATAGTATAGCATGTACACACAGGTTCTAAGAATGTGTATATGGTCCCAAGCAGCCAGCCAGGCTCTTGGCTTGGGGTGGGGGTGGGGGCTACCATAGGACAGGAGAAGCACTTTTATATATGCTTATTCATAATTAATGAGTTGAGGGTTTGAGAATAGACATATGTATATTGAATAACCTAAGTATTGTAGTGGGCTAGGTTGTCTCGTAGTATCTCAATGGACATTGGGGATGATATATAGCCCCATCACTGTTAAAACTCTCGAATGAATAACATTAATATATTGTCATTGGAACATTGAATTTTTCGGACAATAACAGTTTGCTTGCAATAGTATGACATAAATTGCTGTCCACATCATTTGAAGGTTGTTTTTGTGCATGTAAACCTTCCACATGGTGTTGGCAATTGTGGGTGTGGTCATACTCAGTACTCACTTGGAAGGATTGAGTCGGGTTCTATATATTGAGCATTTGTGTGGTTTAAATTCTCTACTTCTTTCGAGTGGTTTCTGATATATAATCAATTATTAAAAAAATTTCAAACTTTTTTAAGAATTTTCCTCGAGAAATAAAAGCCTTAGTGAGATTGCTTTTTTAATGAAATAATATCGAATTATTATGGTTTCGTTACTATACTAAATCCACTCATTCAAACAACTCCAACCGAGCTGCAAAACTTTAAAAATGGTGATTCTTGCCCTCCAACCGATCGAGTTGCAAAAGAAGACTCAAAATACGTTTCCGGTTTGTTCACGGGCAATGCAGACGCAAATATGTGTTTGCACTATTCATGACCCATTTTAGTGTTGAAAATTGCATTTTAATCCTCGATATACTTTTCTTTCCTTCCAAATACAATTTAGACCCTAGAAATAATATATTTGGTTATGTAAAATCAAATATAGTGATTCTTTGGGAAAAAAAATTAATTTTATCTGTTAAATTTATAATTTTATGAAAAAAAATATATTTTAGTTATAAGAAAATTATATTTTATTTCATTTATGTGTTATAATGTTATTATTTATATTTATATTTATATTAACATTTTGGATACATGTCAATATTTTAGATAAATAGGTTAACGTTTTGAATATATGGATTAGCATTTTGGATACATAGGTTAATATTTGAATATATAGGTTAGCATTTTTTATAAGCATATATAGGTTAACATTTTTTTTACTGCACAACCTATACAGGGTAAGAAAGTGTGGTGCGAGCTCATATAGGTTAACATTTTGAATATATAGTATAGGTTGCATTTTGGATATATAGGTAAGCATTTTATATAAGCATATATAGGTTAATATAATGTTTAGATACATAGATTAGTACTTCTATTTTGGATAAATAGGTTAACATTTTTTTATACATAGGTTAATAAAGAAGTATAAGTTAGCATTTTGGACATTGATAATTTACTTCCTTTTTCACAATTAATATTTTTATATTAATATTTAATTCTTAATTTTATTACTTACTTTTGTTTAAATTTAATATAGGGGTTAAATTGCAAATTTGATAAATATATTGATAATTTATAAAAAGTGTAAAAAGTAGTAAAAGGAGAATCTTTTATGGAATATTCTTTTGAGTTTAAATTTAGTGTTTTTTGTTGGAGATAAATATTATTTATATGACATTTACTGTATTTTTTGTTTGAGTTTAGTATTTTCCGTTGAAGATTGCCTTAGGAGTAGTAAAGGTGTTGAAAGTGGGTCTATTGTACTCCATATGTGAATACTATATTATATTCCATATTTTTTGTGAAACCACAAATGGAAGTAATAAATTTTGCCCCCTCAATTAATTCCACTGGATTTAGGTTTTAGTGCAGAATTGTTATATTTTTTAGATCAAGAATATGCTGAATATCAATACTTTTGTGTAATTCGAGCATTTTATTAAATTATGTAAAATTCTGCTTTCCAAAATGCAATTAACATTAATGATACAACATGCCCAAAATAAAATACACAATTATTCAAATGTTAAAAATATGTATTTGATTTCATGTATGAGAGGAATGTGGTAGAAACACAGAGGGGTTATAAAGTTTCTTCTTTTGCTCTGTATTGCACGTAAAGTTAGAGTTATGGGTTGTAGCTGCAAGCTGCAGCTGTAGGGAGTTATAGCTGTTGGGAGCTGTAGCTATCAGTTTTTGCATAAGTATTCTATAGAAGTAGTTGTATCTGTCATAAATTGTAATTTGAAGAGAATAATTAATTAGATTGCAAAGAAGCTTTCGAAAGCTCCCAATTTCCAAAGCTACTGAGCGTAGCTTCTGATTGTGGAACTTTTCGGAGTTGCAATTCACAGCTAACGCTAAGCCTTCAAAAGTTAGTGTACATAATGGGGCTATTGTTTTGTTATATATATTGTTGATCGTGAAAATACTTGGGAACAATATTCCTATTTAGGACTGAATTGCGTTAATGGAATGCAGAAATAATAATTGCAAAAAGAAGACCATAATTAATTGAATTGAAAGATTACAAGAAATATGAACAGAAAACGATACAGGAATTGAAGAAAGCTGTAAGAAAGCAGTAAATTGCAGAAAGCGATAAAAATAAATTGAAAGCTAAGAAAAATAATGAAGTCTCGATTTGAGAGTTGTGTTGGAGGTGGAGCCAAATGGAGATCGTCTCTCATATTTATAGGCGAAGCTTTCAAACCATTATGCGTAACTCCCCACTATGCCATAACTTCCCTGGGCTTCAATCGCGGGGAACCGCAATTATGTCAGTCTACCTCTCTTGCCCGATAATTACTGTGCAACAATATGGACCGGGCTACTAATTGAGTAGAAAAATTGGGCCGATGCAAACTGGGCCTCAATAATGGGCTCAAACATCTTTTTTGGTGACAAAAGATGCCCCCCTTGCGCTTTCGGTCGATGGAATTGAGACAAAAAATGCGCATATATATTGAATCCCATGATTTTCTTAACCGCAATCGACGTGAGACAGCCGCCACAAGGAACGTCAGACGCCGCTGCTCAGTGCTCAGCCGTCGTTGCCAGCCTAAGCCGCCACTCGCGTTTGGCCAGCCGCTGTGCATCAAGCACAGGCTTTCGTTCGCATTGAGCCAGCCGCCCTTCGCACAACTCCAGGCACCATTCGCACTCTAGGCACCATTCGCACAACTCCAGGCACCATTCGCATTATTCCAGGCATCATTCGCATCACTCCAGACGCCAAGCAAGAGGCCATCCTTTTGGAGATCCTCAGCCGCCACTCGAAGATCCCAGCTGCCCCTGCGTTGCTCCAGACCGCCGTGCTCAGTCCCAGCCACCACCTATTGGCCGCCATTCGCGTCTCTCGCGAGGTCGCCGCTTGAAGGACCTTAGCCGCCGTCGTTGCTTGATCTTCGGGCCGCCATTGCACTCTAAGCCGCCGTCGCGATCCACCAGGCTTAATTTAGCCGCCACTCGTCTCTCTCCGGCCGCCGTCGCCACGTGCTCAATAGCCAGCCGCCATTGCCAAGGCAACGTTGTCACCCACCACCCAGCAACACAGCATCAACCGCCGTTCACCCTCAGTCGTCCGCGCCTGCCTCAGTCGCCACTAAGCACTGTCTGGCCGCCATCATCGCGTGAAGCAACCCAGTCACTGTGCCACGCTTATCAGCCGTCGTGGGCATGCCACCAGCCGCCACTGGCTAGTCCTCAGTCGCCGTGCGACTCGTCCCAGTCGCCATGTGCAACCATCCAGCCACCGGAGCTTGGGCTTTGATTCGAGCATTCATCGCCTCGATCTGCTAAGACTCAAGCCGCCAGTTGCTTCACCAGTGTCGGCCGCCACTGGAGGGTCTCCGGCCGTCGTCACCCCCTGACATCCTTCAGTTGCCACCCTCAGCAGCTCAGCTACCGTTGGAGGTCTCCCAGCCGCCAAGGACGTCCCAGCCACATGCTCTAGTCAGCCACCATCGCTTGAACGTCCAAGCCACCATTCTTTATCTCTTGGCCACCACCACGACCATTCCGGAGCAGCCGCCACTCACACAAGCTCAGCTGCCATTGGCCTTGTTCTGACCGCTGATTACTTGAGTTTTCAGGCCGCCATCCCTTGATTTCTCGTCAACAACCGCAAGCCGTCGCCATCCGTCGTACCTTGGTGTCCAGGACGCCGTTTGAAGATCGTTCGTCGTGCTCGAACTCCCGATGCCATACAACCATCCGGGCCGCCGCTCACCAAACCAGCCGTTACCCAGGGTCCCTCAGATGCTGCAAGTCCTTATATTCCTTATTAAGTTCAACGTGCTTCTTATCTTGATCAATTCGGCTAATAGAGCCACCATCCTCTGGATTTAGGATGAATCCCGAGACACCAACATGAAACTGAAGGAATGTCTCAACATCCACCTTCATACCTGCAATTTTCAAATGTCCCTCTTTCATTTTGTTCTGAATGGCACTTCTAAAACTCCTACACTTAGTAATGCTGTGAGTGTATGAGTTGTGCCACATACAAAATGATCAGCCCCGAATGTCTTCGGCCGCTGGTAATCTCTGCCCCTCAGGCAGCTTAACCCCATCTTTGAGAAATGAGTCAAACACTTGGTCTGCTCTGCCCATGTCAAAGAGGTCTTCCTCTGGCCTATACTTGGCCTCTTTCTGCTTAGGCAGTCTGAGGGCCGCACAAGTATGTGGCTTGGTTGTCTAGACTAACTACGCAACAGCCACCTCCATGGGCTCGTCGTTCTCATCATTGAATCTCACCTCCTTGAAGTGGACTCGATGCGTAGGATGACGCTTCTCATCCTGTTTCTCCAGGAATTTTTCCAAGCGAGCCGCTCTCTCGGCCAGTTGGGCAAGATCAGTTACATCTTGCACAATTAAATGTTCTTTTAGGTTTGGCAACATGTTAGTCACTGTTATATTGACTATCTCCCTATCAGGGATTGCCATTATGCATTGGCACTTAAGCTGTTGTAACCTGTTAATAAAGGTACTTGCCACCTCATCAGCAAATTGTTTGGCATTAGTAAGATCTGCAAGACTCACCTATGACAGCAGCGTGTAGAACCTATCATGGAACGCTCACTCGAGATCAGCCCAATTTTGAATGGAATTAGGCCGCAATGATGCATACCACGCAAAGACAGGTCCAGTGAGTGATGAACTAAACAGCCTCAACTTCAGCCAATCATTGGTCGCCGCTTCACCACATTGAGCAGTGAATCTGCCCACATGTTCTACAATGGACTTGTCATCGTCCCCTGAGAATGTCGTGAACTCGGGCATCTTGAAGCCCCTTGGGTATGGTTGCATGGTATCTACCCGATCAGGGTAAGGTTTCCGGTATGTAGGCCGCTTCATCGGCCTTAATTGAATCCCAAATTGTTGTTGCATCATGTCTGCCAGCAATTCGGGTGAGACCGCTGGTGCCTATGTAGGAGGCATGGCGGCTGGAGGTGTGGCATGAGGCATGGCGGCTGGTGTGACAGGTATCTCAGCCACTCCACATGGCTGTGGCCTCTGCCCCCAGTGTTGGTGGCATCCAACCAGGGTTTGGAATGGGCGATGCTGGTGAGTAATTGGCCACATATGGTGTGGTGTGCACATTCGGCATGGGAGGTGCCGCTTGACGAGGTGGCATGCCAGCACCCCCAAAGGCCGTTGGACAGCCTGATGCAGCACTGGACGCCATCAGACATCCTGGTGATGCATGGATTGGCACTGAAGGTGCCGCATAACCAAAGTTCGGCATGGTAGGTGTCATTGGAGTGAAGGCATAAGCAGCCTGATATGGGAATGGGAACGGACTAGCCAGGCCTTCGGCCTCTGGGAGCGGCGGCTGGCCAGGTGTGGTTCCCCAAGTCCTCTATTGGCCGCCTGACGGCCCTGGACATGGGATATTTGGCGAAACAGTCATGTCGTTTGCCAGAACAGTTCCCTCTTGCTGAGTACGCAAGGAACCACAAATTTTATCTATCTGGTCGCCCATAGCAGGCCGCAGTACATCCATGAGATGTCTCGTGAGTAAAGACATGAGCTCGGCCATTGAATCTGTCATCGATAGCCGCATTTGCTCGGTCAATATAAGGATCTGCATAATCCCCTGTTGTGGTTGAGAAGTGATCGTCGTCTCTACGGCGTCCTCATACGGTGTTCGCACGGGTGTCTTCTCCTGTACAGACATCTCCTCAAATTTCTTTGTCAAATCACTCATAATTTTTTCAGATCTGAGACGCATACACTCTTCAAAGTGGATATGGCTTCAAATCGTGTCCCATTGGGCGTGCCAATTTGTTGACCGTAAAAATATTTGGGAACAATATCCCTATTTATGACTGAATTGCGGTAATGGAATGCAGAAATAATAATTGCAAAAAGAAGACCGTAATTAATTGAATTGAATGATTACAAGAAATAGGAACAGAAAACGATACAGGAATTGAAGAAAGCTGTAAGAAAGCAGTAAATTGCAGAAAGCGATAAGAATAAACTGAAACCTAAGAAAATAATGAAGTTTCGATTTGAGAGTTGTGTTGGAGGTGGAGCCAAATAGAGATCGTCTCTCAGATTTATAGGCGAAGCTTTCAAACCATGCTGTGTAATTCTAACTCCCCACTATGCCATAACTTCCCTGGGCTTCAATCGCGGGGATCCGCCATTATGCCAGTCTGCCTCTCTTGCCCGATAATTATTGTGCAACAATATGGACGGGGCTACTATTTGAGTGAAAAAATTGGGCCGATGCGACTGTGCCTCAATAATGGACTCAAAAATCTTTTTTTGGTGACAACATATGTATATATTATATATATTGTTTCCCCATTATAAACTTATTCAAATGCTCCCTCTGTCCAAATAAAAGTGGTCATCTTCTTCTTCAATGCAATTAATTTAACTTATTTAACGATCAATATATCAAAATATGTATAATTAACAATTATATAACATACTTATGTATTTATAATACTACATTACTAAACAATTCTAACAAGTATACACTTGACTATTTTCTATTTTCATGTACTTACAATAACATTGATTCAAAATTAAACAGTATAAAAAAAAAATCAAATGAACCACAAATAATAAGATGGAGTGACTACTACTATGTACTACATCCGTCCAAATACTTTTATCTACTTTCTCATCTGCACAAAATCCAATATACTTGTTTAATGTCTTATATCTCAAAATCGGTATAAGTAAAAATTATATAAAATATACTGTATATTTCAAACTATACGATTAGACGATTCTAACAAGACCATATTTGACTACTTTTTTCTTCTTACATCAATAAAATAAATTGAATCAAAGTTAAATAATGAACAGTATCAAAGTTAAATGTTGCCACAATTAATGGGACGGATGGAGTAGATTATTATTATTATCTTGTCAAAAGACATTTACACGTTTACAGATAGACCAAAAGCACGGCACCAAAATTCAATTCATGCCCCGTTTGGAAACAACGTTTAGGCCCATCCAACGCTGATTCTTAGCGTCCCCCCGCTTATCTTCCGTTTGTTTTCCGAAATAGAAGGGAAACGCACCGCTCCCACTCGCTAATCGTCACAACGCTCGAGAATCCAGTGTTCAATGTTCCAAGTTTGTGTTTAATTTGTGAAATTCCAGGGATATCCCAAAAAATCCGTTAAAAACCCCACGAAAATGGAGGAAGATCAACGGCTTCGTGCGACGATACGATCTCCTACCATGTATAAAGCTTCTCTGCAAGGTATGGTTAAATTAGAACCCTACATATGTGAATTGAGAAGGAACGCATACCATACACCTGTGAATTGGGAAGAAAAGCATATCTGCACACGAGGAAGAGAACCGAGAGTCTTCCATCTGGAAAATTGGGTTGGGGCATCGGAAACATATTTAGATTACACCAGTGGATGGGTTTTCTTCACCACCCCCTGTAAGTGATTTTATTTATCTAGTTTTTGCATTTGGAGGTCTGATTTATATTCGTTGTTGTTTTTGTGTCTATGAAATTGTAGTTTTTATGTGTTATTGACTAATGATCTGTTCGATTGTTTGAATTAATTGAGTTTGATGTTTTGTATACTGTAAGTTCTGGGTTCTTTGAATAGGAATAAATTGATATTGCCTTCTTCGTTCTAGCTTAATCCAATTCAAATGTCCGCCTCCTTATTGGACTTCGTCGAATCTTCTATCAACAAAATAGGGTTGTTTAATTTTGAACTTTACTTCTCCCTTACTAGCATTGAGTTGACATTGATCTGCAGGAAGTGAAAAGTTATATGTTACAACATTATTGTACTTAATAGCTTCCATTACTTGAAATTGTATTATATGAAATCACTGCTACTAGAGTATATCGTGCCCTTTGGATTAGGCAAAGAGTTATAATGCGTTCCTTTGTCTGTACTTAATAATACTGGATTGCAATAGACTGACAAGATAGGAAAGTGGATACTAGTTTGTTGGATTGCAGTCTGCTGTTATAGGGCAAGAATGAAATTGCATAATAGGAGTATTATTTTTGGTTAGATTGATTATAAAAACGATTGATTATGGATTGTAAGGGATTTCAATTATTTCTTTATCAAAACTGAATGGGATTGTAACACCCCCGTTTTCCCATCTTAAAAATCACAGCGGAAGTTTCCAATAGGAAAGCGGGGTTGTTACCGCCACACTTCCAATTAAGCTTGCCTTGACCTTGCCTCGACTAACTTAATTAAAAGTGCTAAGGCTATTTAAAATAGTTACAAACATTAATTTAAACTATTACTAAATTTCAAAATATATTTAATTTAGCAAAATATCAGAGTTTAAAATTACAATAACTGCGACTAACTATTAAAACGACAACCTTACTACAAGTAAAATATTATTTAAAACAACCACTTGTAAAACAATACTGACTCCCCTGCCCGTACCCGTGATGTTAATGAGCTTCACAAATGTCAAATCCTGAAAAAGTGAGTAAGTAACATTTATCAGCACACCGGCTGAGTAAATAAATTTTTATCCCTTGGACAAAAATAATTAACTACGACTCAACAGTAAATGGCATGTTAAAACAGTTGCAATAATTCAATCCACATGTAGCTCGACTATGATGCCTACACCCGGGGTATCTCATAGGACCTAGCATGCCCTCATAACGACCGAAGTCAAAATATAAGTACACAAGGATGGCCCTACCTTGCGATCTAGAAAATGACTGTGAGACCCTTGGTCAAACACAATCCTGTTTATGGGAATCCCTTGGATAACCCACAACATATCTCACGAAGATATCCACCTCTGGGGTATATCTCGCATAATAACAATTCAATAATTCACATGCCACACACTGAAATTTCACTTTTCACATGCATGGCCTAGCCCCAAAATTAATTTAAACACATAATTGGGCAATACCTCTGCATAAATAAATTGCATGAATAAACCCTAACATTATTAAAACACGAAGGTATTTAGACATGCAAAAATTTAATCCTACGACAAAAGCCCGTAGAATAAAAATTTACTTACAATTCCTTCCGTCGTTAGCTATTTAAATCTTTTTACTTGGCTCCACAACACTCCTTTCTCTCTCTCTGTGTGATACGTACTCTCTCCTTACACTAATATTACTATGCTAGTCATTCTTTCTGAAAACTCAATGCTTAAGAATGGAGTGGTATGCGGTATTTATAGGGTTCAAGTTGAATTTTTTTAATCATTCTTTCAACCTAGCTTCATAGGTAGGCTTGGCCCGTCACTAAGGCTAACACTCAGCATGCCATACACCTCCTCTTGCCAATATGCGTGTATGCCATTCTGCACTTCTGCGTGGATTCGCCGGGATGCATGCAGTATTACCATGCCAAATCTTTACATAATTTTTCCATGTACGTACACTAGGTTTATAGTTATCATCATCATAGTCACCTACCTATATATTATGCCTTATTACTGCAATATTAATTAAGAGGCTACTGTGTCAATAAAGCTCACGAAATGATGGAATTTAATAAGCCTAATTATCATTTCATGTAACTAGTTACTATTATTATTTGTTATTTTAAGATTTGTCAATTCTTTACTCAATGGTACGAATGCAAATTATTATCATTTGCTAATGATAATAATTGTTTCCATTTGCTAATGTTTACTTAAGAAATCATTATTATTATATTTTTAATCCTCATAGGGAAATTTTTCATCTAATGAATCCATTACACTAATAAAAATTTCTACAAATACTTCGAATCACTTCCTGGTAATGAACTTCTATTGTATTAATTAATCTATTGAAAAAATCATAACTATGCATTATAAGTGTAATATTACTACCACTAGACTATTAGTGATTTTTAAATAAAAGGAATTAACTATACTTAATATAATAATTAAGTATAAAACTTATCTGAAAATAATACTTGATCACTATTGTCAAATATTTATCTCAATTTGTTAGAATATTTTCCCTTGGAAATAATTCATTTCTTTCAACTCAATCTCTATCTTGGAAAATATTAATTTATTTCCCAATTCAATTTAATTTCTTAAGAAATAATACTAAATTAGTTCTTTAGAAAATATTATCAATATAGCTAAATTCTAGGGTATTACAATCTACCCTCCTTAAAAACAAACTTCGTCCTCGAAGTTTATTCAAATAACTATTGCAGGACTAAAAATGAGGCTCACAAATAATTAAACTTTTCTTACCTTGTTCTATAGAGCAGGGCTATGTGATCTCCTCCCCCACTTGTTTTCACAGCTATGTCCCCATAGCTGTATTTGGCTCAAGAAATAATTCTGGATACTTGGCTTGCATTTCTGCCTCAGTTTCCCACGTGGCATCATTCTTGTCGTGGTTTGACCATTGGACCTTGACCATGCGAATGACTTTACGCCTCGTGGCTCGTTCTTTAGTATCTAAGATCTTAACGGGTCTCTCTTCATAAGTAAGATCATCATCTAACTCGATAATTTCTGATGGGATCAATCTCTGAAGGTCATGATGATATTTCTTAAGTTGTGACACATGGAACACATCATGAACTCGAGATAATTCTTCTGGTAAGTCTAGTCGATATGCCA
The DNA here is from genome assembly GCA_030278955.1 of Hygrophila difformis. Lineage (NCBI taxonomy): Eukaryota > Viridiplantae > Streptophyta > Magnoliopsida > Lamiales > Acanthaceae > Hygrophila > Hygrophila difformis. The sequence continues at coordinate 29,546,663 of JAOANR010000013.1, read as the reverse complement.
ATGTACCAACTTTGGCAATGATATCGAAGGGTCCAATGTAACGAGGACTTAGCTTACCACGTTTACCAAACCTCATCACTCCTTTCAGAGGGGATACTTTTAGTAACACTTTATCACCTATTTCGTATCCTCCTTCTTGCCTTTTCTGGTCGGCATATGTCTTTTGTCGATCTTGGGCGGCTTTCATCTTGAGTTGGACTTGCTCAATAACACGCTTTGTCTCCTCAATTAGTTGTGGTCCAACAGGGATTGGATTCTCGCCCTTAGTCCAGCAAAGTGGACTTCGACATTTCCTACCATATAGTGCTTCAAATGGGGCCATTCCAATGCTAACATGATAGCTATTGTTATAGCTAAATTCAACTAGCGGTAGGTGATTTTCCCAACTCCCTTGAAATTCTAAAGCACAAGCTCTTAGCATGTCTTCAAGGGTCTGGATGGTTCTTTCAGTTTGGCCATCGGTTGTTGGGTGAAATGTTGTACTCATTTTTATTTTAGTACCAAAGGCTTCTTGTAACTTAGTCCAGAAATTCGAGACGAATCGACGGTCTCGGTCTGAAACAATGTCTTGAGGAATTCCATGCCTCCGTACGACATTCTCGATATAGGCCTTAGCTAACTGATCCATACTCCAAGTTTCTTTCATGGGTATGAATATAGCTGTCTTTGTCAATCTATCGATAATGACCCATATCTTATCATTTCCTTTGGGCGTCTTTGGCAAACCTGAGACGAAGTCCATGAAATACTATCCCATTTCCATTCTGGAACTTCTAGTGGTTTTACCAATCCAAGGAGTTTCTTCCGCTCGGCTTTGACCTTTTGACAGGTCAAACATTTTTCCACGAATTCTGCTACCTCTTGTTTCATTCTAGGCCACCAAAAGACCTTTCTTAAGTCTTTGTACAACTTGTCTCCTCCAGGGTGTACAGAATAAGGAGTTTCGTGGCCTTCTTCGATGACACGTCTCTTGAGGTCCTCACACGCTTTTGGTACGCACCAACGACCCTTAAATCGGATACTGCCGTCTTTGTGAATTTGGAAGTCTGTAGCTTCACCTTGAGCTATCTTTGTTTTGATCCTTTCCAATTTGACATCATCGGGTTGTCTTTCTCGGATTTCGTCAAAAATGGTTGGCTGGATTGTGATGGCATTGATTCGCTGAGTAGGCGTATCTTGGTATACCAACTCAATGTCAAATCGTGCCAATTCCATATATAACTCGTGGGCAAGATTCTTGTGTTACCCAGATGTTTTGACTTTCGACTTAGTGCATCCGCCACTTTATTGGCTTTTCCCTCGTGATATGTAATGCCTAAGTCGTAGTCCTTCATTAGCTCTAACCATCGCCTCTGGCGCATGTTGAGCTCTTTCTGAGTATAGATATACTTTAGACTTTTATGGTCTGTGTATATCTGACACTTCCGTCCGTACAAGTAATGTCTCCATATCTTTAGAGCGAAGACAACTGCAGCTAACTCCAGGTCATGAGTTGGATAATTTTCTTCATTCGGCCTTAGCTGTCGAGATGCATAGGCTATAACTTTTCCTTTTTGCCTTAACACGCATCCCAACCCAAATTTGGAAGCATCACTATAGATTTCAAAATCTTCTTTTTCATTGGGTAAGGTTAGTACTGGTGCCGTGGTTAGTCTTTCCTTTAATGTCTGAAATGCAGCTTCGCATTCAGGTGTCCATATAACCTTTGATCCCTTCTTCAAATTTTGTGTTAGCGGTCTCGCAATTTTTGAGAAATCTTTGACAAATCTCCTGTAGTAGCCTGCCAAACCAAGGAAACTTCTTATCTCGGTTTGAGAGGTCGGTACATGCCAATCCTTTACTGCGGCTACTTTAGCAGGATCAACTGATATTCCATCGGCAGAGACGATGTGACCGAGGAATGCAACTGTGTTGAGCCAAAAGTCGCACTTAGACAACTTGGCATACAGTTGATGGCTTCTTAATGTTTGTAGGACTTGGTGTAGATGTTGTTTGTGTCCTTCCTCATTCTTGGAGTAAACCAATATATTGTCAATGAACACAACTACACATTTGTCCAACAATTCTCGGAAAACATTATTCATCAGAGCCATGAATACTGCTGGAGCGTTGGTTAAGCCAAACGACATCACGGTAAATTCGTAATGACCATACCGTGTTCTAAATGCCGTTTTTGGGATATCCTGCTCAGCTATTCTAAGCTGATGATAACCAGACCTCAAATCAATCTTCGAAAAGACCCTGGCTCCTTTGAGTTGGTCAAATAAGTCATCAATTCGTGGCAATGGGTATTTATTTTTCACCGTCACTTGATTGAGACCTCTGTAATCTACACAAAGTCTCATTCCACCATCCTTCTTTCGTACAAATAGTACAGGTGCTCCCTACGGTGATGTACTAGGATGAATGTATCCTTTCTCTAGAAGGTCTTCGAGTTGTTCCTTCAATTCCTTCATTTCAGCTGGTGCCATCCGGTATGGAGCTTTTGATATGGGTTCCGTACCTGGAACTAAGTCAATCGTGAATTCTATCTCACGTTCAGGTGGCATTCCTGAAATATCTGCAGGAAATATATCTGGATATTCTCTTACTACTGGAATATTGTTTAGCTCCACCTCCTCTGCTTGCAAATTATGGACATAGCAAAGATAAAGGGCATTCCCTTTTCTTACTAATGTCGCCAATTGCATTGCTGAAACCACCTTCATTGTCGGTCCTTTGGGCTCCATATAATACAAAATTCGTTGTTTATCGGGTCCATACATTGTTATCTTCTGTTGGGCACACTTAATGGTGGCTTGATATTTTGTGAGCCAATCCATTCCCAAGATAACATCAAAATCTCGTAGCTCGAAGTCAATGAGATCAGCAGGGAATTCAACTTCGCAAATACGGATAGGAACTTTCTCATAACGTTTTGAGCAATTAATAACTGCTCCGTTAGGTAAAGAGATTCCTAATCCTATTTCCTGGGGTTTATCGAGCCCCAACTCGGGCAATTTTCTACGAGATATGAATGAACGGGTAGCTCCAGAATCAAACAAAGTACGGACTTTAGAAGTTTTAATTTCAAAAGTACCTTCAACCAGGTCACCAACTTCTTGAAGATCAGCTTGGTTGACTACGTTCAACCTTCCTTGGTTGGGTCTGCCCTGGTTTTGTGGAGCTCTATTGTTTACTCCTGGATTCATTGGGAAAGTTGGACGTTGTCCTTGATTTCCTTGTTGGTTTTGAGGCCTTCGCATTTCTGGGCAATAATCCTCTTTTCGCAAGTCAGGTCGAAGTCTGTTAGGATCAAGTCTCAGGCGACAGTTTCTGGCCCTGTGACCTGTCATGCCACAACGGTAACATTCTTCGCCTTGTGGACATTGGCGAGTTGCATGCCTCTTGCTGCACCGATTACACGGAGTGGGTACCGGCTCCCTATACTGGTTGGGATAGGGGAACCTACTCCTGTTGTTCTGCTAGAAATCTCCCCTTTGCCTATTATCTTTGATTTCCTCAAATTTTCGCTTTCCTTTATTCTGAGGGACTTGTCTTGAGCCTTCTCCTTTGTGTTCTGATCCTTCCACCTTTTCGACCGTTATAGCTCGATCATATGCTTTTTGTAAACTTGTAAATTGTTTCCCACCAAATGCTTTTCGAATGTACTTGTTCAGTCCAAGTACAAACTTCTGGGCCTTAGTCTGATCTGTTGCTACCAAGTCTGGAGCAAATCTCAAGAGCTCAGTAAACTTAGCATAGTATTCTTGCACAGACCGACTACCCTGTTGAAGAGTAACAAACTCTTCATACTTGGAATTTTTAAGGCTGAGTGGATAAAATCATTCTCTCAGACTCTTTTGAAATTCTTCCCAAGTAATCTGGCGATCTTCTTGTGACCTCCACCAAGTATTTGCTATTCCGGTCAGGAAGAAAGTAGCTACTCCCACCTTACGTTCCTCAGGACATTCTACTGCCTCGAGTAGCTTTTCGAGTGACTCAATCCACCCTTCAAGTTTAGCGGGATCCTCCTGTCCATTATATCGAGGAGGTTGAAATTTATTAACCGCCTTAATATAATCCCCTTGTGTTTCTGCATGATGTTCTCCTCCTTCAGCTTGCTTCTGAACAACTGCTCCGAGAGTGAGCAATAGTTGTTCTATCTGTTGTTGGCGATCGTTGTTATCAGCCATGTTGGTTTTATGTTAGTGCTAATCCCCTTGTTCCTATGAAACATCAGTTAGTTAATCAGTTAATTGCTTTTGTTAATCAATATAAACAAATAATACTAGTTTTCTTTTATAAAATAACAAGAGTACACTTCAAAACTACCCGTCAAATATTTCTAACTTGCCGAGACTAGTATACAAGTACAAATTAAGCTAATATATTATTTTTGGACGTGTCCTCTCTAATCTTGAATGTTCTTCGTGTAACAATCCTTGTACTTATGCCCCTTCCTTCCACAACGGAAGCACTCTCCTTTGCCGGGGCAACGCCAAGTTAGGTGCGGCCTTCCACACCCCGGACAAGGTGGCGGCACGGGGAATCCTGCGAGATTGCACTCAGCATTTCTTAAGCGTATCTCTAACTCAGTGGTCCGCCCTTCATAGTATGAGAGCATAGCTTTCAGATCTTTTATTTCTTGATCTTTCTGAAGAATTTCTTTCTGATTCCAGGATATAAAATCTCTTTCTAGTAGCAGTTCACACTTAAGGCTTCTAATTTCAGCTTCCATCTGATCTTTCTCGTCTAGCATTTTATTTACTTCCCAATTGTTCATCTGCAAGGGACTTTTTAGTACAAATGACAAATACTAGTAATAATTCTTTTAATATTATTATATATATATATATATATATATTTTTAAAAAATACTTATGCACATAAAAAGATAGATTATATTTCTTCAATAAAAGATACACACCAAAATCGTCGACATTTTCATTAACTATCCGAAGTCGACATATGTTATACAAGTTTGAAGATTTATACATACAAAATAGTCTAATATACTAGTGAGTTTCTAAAATATCTAATATTTCCGAGCTGTTACTATCTTGGTGTGGCATTCCCTAGCGACATGCCCAACCTTTCCGCATCGAAAACACTCCCCAGGTTCAGGGCATCGCCAAATGAGATGTTGTTGGCCGCATTCTCCACATCGTGGTGGAAGAAGCTTCCCAGGAAATCCTTTACGAATCAACCCCTCATTCTTTCCTCGTAAAGAACTAATCATCTCCTCATGTTTGACAGCCAGGCTTTTTAGGTATAAAACTCTATCCTTCAGCTTATGTATTTCCTCTTCTTTTTGTATTACCTCTTCTTGGGCTCCTTTCGCAAAATACTGTTCTAGGATTATAGTCTCCCTTAACTTCCTTATCTCAGATTGCATCTGAGATTTTTCGTCAAATGTTCTGGTTCCTGAACTACTCATCTGCATATATGATTCAAATAAAATATCTGATTAAAATATAAATAACTTTCAAAATATAATAGTTATATAGTTAACTTTAAAAAATAAAAAGACATTAAGTAAAAAAAAAAAAAACTTGATAAGCACTTCTGCAAAAAAAATTTTTTTTGTATAAATATCATTTATAAGTAACAAGACGAGTTACATTTTTTTTTTATAATAGTATAAAATAAATTTCTTAAATTGAGTATACCAAAAAACTCAAACTATCTTTATAACTTTTGAAATCATAATCGTATTAATTGACTACTTTTATTTCAATACCTAATGATATAATCTTTTATTTTATTATTATTATTTTTTTTAATACAACTGTGAAATAAAATAGAAACTATACCAAATAAGCCGAGAAAATTTCATTTTACTTTTATATAAACTTGGATACAACGGTTCAAAATTTCCAAGTTAAAACAGATACACACATATATAGCGTTTAGTCTATACTATACTAGACTATACTATACTAGACTAGACTATATTATACTAGACTATACTACATAGCATCTAGTCTAAGGTGAACTCCACATCATGGGCTGGCTGGATGGTACTCCGGAGAGCGGCTACGTTCACGGACTGGACTTGTCCTTTCTTCCTCCTCTTGGTCTTCAGAATCTTCAATGCGCTGAGGACGGGATGAGGATCCTGGGTTACTCCTACGAGCAACTGCCCTGCAGCCTCTCCAGTACAGCTGGTCGGCTTGTCTACGTACGATTCTTTTCTGTCGCTCTATAGTCGCTAAATTACGAATATTCTCCTCTTGACTATCTTTCAGTTCCTCTTCCATGTTCTCCAACTTCTCCTTTACGTCCTCCAGCTCCTCCTTTACGTCTACCAATTCTTTCATTTTCTCCGTGTAAAGGGCGTCGAACTCATCCCGTTGCTCTTCGGCTGAAACTCTCATCTCGTGTTCTTCATTATATTTGTTTTCACTTTCCACCTCCTCTTCTAGATGTTTTGTAAGTTCCGTAATTAATAAGTCTTTTAAATGTTCAGCTCGAGTATGCTCCCGTTCACAGGTTCTTACTAGCTCACGGACTAGGTCCGGGACTACTTCCATCATTCTAGCGTTAAAGTTATTTCCGGCCATCTAATCAAACAACATTGTCATAAGCATAATGCAATTATTAAGCATAAATAACAATAAGGGCTGTGCCTATGCAAGTGCATCGTGTCCCATCCCAAAATTTTTCTTAAGTAAAAACACACACACATATATATATATATATATATATATTAAAATTTCTTTATAAAATTCTAACTCCAAAATTTGATTTGACTTTAAAGAAATTTTGACTCAAAAATATTTTGACTCACGCTCTGATACCAACTTGTAACACCCCCGTTTTCCCATCTTAAAAATCACAGCGGAAGTTTCCAATAGGAAAGCGGAGTTGTTACCGCCACACTTCCAATTAAGCTTGCCTTGACCTTGCCTCGACTAACTTAATTAAAAGTGCTAAGGCTATTTAAAATAGTTACAAACATTAATTTAAACTATTACTAAATTTCAAAATATATTTAATTTAGCAAAATATCAGAGTTTAAAATTACAATAACTGCGACTAACTATTAAAACGACAACCTTACTACAAGTAAAATATTATTTAAAACAACCACTTGTAAAACGATACTGACTCCCCTGCCCGTGCCCGTGATGTTAATGAGCTTTACAAATGTCAAATCCTGAAAAAGTGAGTAAGTAACATTTATCAGCACACCGGCAGAGTAAATAAATTTTTATCCCTTGGACAAAAATAATTAACTACGACTCAACAGTAAATGGCATGTTAAAACAGTTGCAATAATTCAATCCACATGTAGCTCGACTATGATGCCTACACCCGGGGTATCTCATAGGACCTAGCATGCCCTCATAATGACCGAAGTCAAAATATGAGTACACAAGAATGGCCCTACCTTGCGATCTAGAAAATGACTGTGAGACCCTTGGTCAAACACAATCCTGTTTATGGGAATCCCTTGGATAACCCACAACATATCTCACGAAGATATCCACCTCTGGGGTATATCTCGCATAATAACAATTCAATAATTCACATGCCACACACTGAAATTTCACTTTTCACATGCATGGCCTAGCCCCAAAATTAATTTAAACACATAATTGGGCAATACCTCTGCATAAATAAATTGCATGAATAAACCCTAACATTATTAAAACACGAAGGTATTTAGACATGCAAAAATTTAATCCTACGACAAAAGCCCGTAGAATAAAAATTTACTTACAATTCCTTCCGTCGTTAGCTATTTAAATCTTTTTACTTGGCTCCGACAGCACTCCTTTCTCTCTCTCTCTGTGATACGTACTCTCTCCTTACACTAGTATTACTATGCTAGTCATTCTTTCTGAAAACTCAATGCTTAAGAATGGAGTGGTATGCGGTATTTATAGGGTTCAAGTTGAATTTTTTTAATCATTCTTTCAACCTAGCTTCATAGGTAGGCTTGGCCCGTCACTAAGGCTAACACTCTGCATGCCATACACCTCCTCTTGCCAATATGCGTGTATGCCATTCTGCACTTCTGCGTGGATTCGCCGGGATGCATGCAGTATTACCATGCCAAATCTTTACATAATTTTTCTATGTACGTACACTAGGTTTATAGTTATCATCATCATAGTCACCTACCTATATATTATGCCTTATTACTGCAATATTAATTAAGAGGCTACTGTGTCAATAAAGCTCACGAAATGATGGAATTTAATAAGCCTAATTATCATTTCATGTAACTAGTTACTATTATTATTTGTTATTTTAAGATTTGTCAATTCTTTACTCAATGGTACGAATGCAAATTATTATCATTTGCTAATGATAATAATTGTTTCCATTTGCTAATGTTTACTTAAGAAATCATTATTATTATATTTTTAATCCTCATAGGGAAATTTTTCATCTAATGAATCCATTACACTAATAAAAATTTCTACAAATACTTCGAATCACTTCCTGGTAATGAACTTCTATTGTATTAATTAATCTATTGCAAAAATCATAACTATGCATTATGAGTGTAATATTACTACCACTAGACTATTAGTGATTTTTAAATAAAAGGAATTAACTATACTTAATATAATAATTAAGTATAAAACTTATCTGAAAATAATACTTGATCACTATTGTCAAATATTTATCTCAATTTGTTAGAATATTTTCCCTTGGAAATAATTCATTTCTTTCAACTCAATCTCTATCTTGGAAAATATTAATTTATTTCCCAATTCAATTTAATTTCTTAAGAAATAATACTAAATTAGTTCTTTAGAAAATATTATCAATATAGCTAAATTCTAGGGTATTATAGGGATAATGCCCTGTAATCATTTTGAAGTTGGTCTTTCACTATTGTACACTGTTTAATTCTTAAATATTGATGCAACAAAGCATATATCAGTTTATATTTTTAATTTCACATTATATCGTTTATATCTTTATTGTTTATATTTTGAGTTCTGATAAAGATGTATTACATTGTTTTTGTGTGGTCTTGCTAATCTCAGTATTATCTCATCACTGTTTATGTGATAGCATATATAATGTATGTGTTCTGTGGATGCATCATAGCTGTTCAACAAGTATTGTTTTTGCTTACATGTTTTATTATGGGTCTAAAGTTGATATTGAGTTCAGGACTTGTCTGCTCATGCTTGATTTTCTGATTTCCAGTCCATGTTATTGTTGAAACTATAAACTGCAGTGGGGCGTTGTTCTTTGACTCTTTCCTGCATTTATTTATTTACTTATTTAATTTGCCCTTGTAGGTTGGGTTGAATGTGTTTTAAATAACCATGACTCTCTTGTTGATTAAATACCACTTTACCACATCATGCATGACTTATCAAATAGTATTTCTTAATGTTACATGATTCTAGTTATCTTTTGATCAGACATCACAGAAGCATTATTCTTTAACAGCAGTGGATGCTTATGAGTTAAATTGGTAATACCAATGTCATAATTTGTTTAGATGGGTCAATGTAGAAAGAGTTTATGTGGTTACTGAAATATAGAATAGCTTTCTCCGTTAATTATTTTTAAATAAATATCAACTAGTGATTAATTACAAACCTGTATGAAGAAAAAGTGTCAAATACTCTGTTTCTTTATAGTAATCTGCAAGAAAACTTGATTGTCAGATTAGTACTATTAGTGAATTATCATTACACTCAATTTATGTGGTATAGTACTAGTAGTTTATTTGGTTGATATGAACCTCACAATATAATTTAATTATGATATTTCCTATTTCTATCAGAATTTGTCTTCAACAAATAGTCAAGGTGATAAAATTAGAGGTAAGACACAATGGGAAAGGCAAAATGTCTTATTTTTTGTTGAAATATGCCAAAAAGAGATTAATAATGGGGGTAGACAAGGAGGAGGGTTCAAGAAATTGTCATGGAGGACAATTGCTGCACATTTTGCCACTCAAACAGGAATAGCATATACATCAGATCAAATGAAGAATAAATGGGACGCGATGAAAAAAGATTGGAAAAATTGGAGAACCTTAAAGCGTCTTGCTACTGGTTTAGGTTGGAATCCAGTGAAGAAAACAATCGATGCATCTGATGACTGGTGGAAAAATAATATTAAGGTTTGTTTTATATACCAACTCCAATTTATTAAAATAAAAATTGCTAGTATATGATTTTATTCAGACCAATTAGTTTGGACTCATCGTATAGGTTACTCTGGAGATTGCCAAGTTCAGGAAAGTAGGGATAGACCCAGAATTGGAAGAAAAATTGACTTCGTTGTTCTTGGGAACAGTTGCAAAAGGGGATGATATGTGGGCTCCCTCTGCTGGTCTTCCACCACCAAGTTTTTTTGAAGGTACATTGGGTCCAGAGTATATGTCTCAAAGAAGTGTATACCAGTTATCGGATATCCCTAATCCAGTGTTGGAAGACTGTGAAGGGGATATTAATACTGAAGGCGTTGATGTTGGTGACGATGACGAGACATTTTCTCCGGTGCCAACCCGTGGACAGACTTCCAAGAGAACCAGCACAACAACTAATCCAAAGCAAAAACAAGTGCGAAAAAAAAATGGAGGAGCTTCTATGTTATCTTCACAAATAATGTCAATTCACGAAGATATACAGACTCATACTACAATGATTAAAGAAAAAATGAACAAATTGCCCCCAGGTATCACTGAAGCAATAAAGATTTTAGACTCAATGGAGCCCGAAGTTCCAAGAAAAGGAGACTTGTACCTATTTGCATTACGGCTTTTTCAAAACAATGCCGCCAAACGTGAGACTTTTGTGGCTCTTCCAGATAATGATACTCGATTGTGGTACTTAGAATTAGAGCAGAGTTCCGACTATGCTGGTTATGCTAACATATTGAGGAGTACATGAACTTATTTGTATTTGCATTTTATATTTCTGTTTTATGGCATTGTGGAATAATTGTTTGGTTTTTTACTTTTTAGAACTACATCGTTTTCTGTTATTGCTTTTATTGGAATGGACGAATGAAACTTACTTTATTTTTTACTATGTTTGTTGATTTGGAGATTAAATTATTGGTCCTGATTTATATATGTCAATATTTGAATATACATGAATTTAATATATATATGATGACACTGATGGTGAACAGAGTCGTGTTAAGGAGACTCTTGCTGAAACATTAGAGGAAGATTCAACTACTATACGACTATGGGATGTGGAATTACGGTTAATTGATACGTATCATCAGAAATACATTCGTAAGGAACCTTGCATCACATCTACTCAAACAGGGAAACAATGGGTGAATGAATTGTTGTCTGGTCATGATGGAAGGTTTCATAATGCTTTCCGGATGCCAAAAAATGTGTTCTTAATGTTACTTGGAGAGTTGGAGAATAAACATGGATTAGTTGGCCCACACATGTCTACTGTTGAAATATTGGCAATATTTTTAGTAGTGATGGGACATGGAGCTTCTAATCGAGATGCTCAAGAACGATTTCAGCGATCCGGAGAGACTACTTCTTGATATTTTTCCTTAGCATTAAACTCAGTAGTGCATATGTCATCTGAAGTGATAAAACCACAAGACCCTAATTTCAGGGCTGTTCCAGAACACATACGGATGGATAGAAGATATATGCCACACTTTAAGGTAAATTTAATATATTAGTAAAAATTTTCATTCTTTTTTCTTCATGAATAATCATTAATGACTTTTGAATTATGATTCGTAACATTATAGACATTGCAGGATTGTATAGGTGCAATTGATGGCACGCACATTCAAGCAAGTATTCCAATTGATGAACAAATTCCATACATCGAAAGGAAGGGGGTGCCTACTCAAAATGTAATGGCTGTGTGTGACTTTGATATGTGTTTCACATTTGTTCTTGCTGGGTGCGAGGGATCAGCACATGATGCCAATATGTTTTATCAAGCTATTTGTCAAGAGAAGTGGAATTTTCCACATCATCCACCGGGTAATTTGGTATTGAATTTGGTTTCAATATTATTATATTAAAAAATACTATATTAATGCATCATTATTTGATTGGTGTAGGTAAATACTATCTGGTGGATGCGGGTTACCCTCAAATACCAGGATATTTAGGACCTTATAAAGGAGAACGGTATCATTTATTCGATTTTCAATCGGAAAGACCAGCATCAAGAAAAGAAGAGATATTTAACCAAGCACATTCTTCTTTACGTAGTGTTATTGAACGCTCGTTTGGAGTATTAAAGAGGAAATGGAATATTATAAAAGTGATGCCGAATTTTCCTTTTAGGAAACAGGTCATGGTTGTCATAGTTGCAATGACCCTGCACAAATATGTGAGAAGAAATTCAAATTATGACAAACATTTTGATGAAGATTGTAGCGAAGATGAAGATGCAGGCACCGATGGCCGAGGGGATGATGAAAATAATATTCAAGGTGAAGGAAGATGTGTTGATGAAGGCTAGATGACACAACTCAAAGAGAAAATAGCTCAAAGTTTAATAGGAGCCAGAAATAATCGAAACAATAGAGGAAGATGATGAGAATACCCTTATTGGTTGTTAATTTTATTAATTAATTTAATTGATGACACATTTCATTTATATGTTCACATATATATTTTAAATTTAATTTGCTTGTAATTTATTTACGTAATTTCTAAGACTGCATATAATTTTGCTAAAAGAATTTAAATTACATAAATTATTTTGAACTATGAACTATATTCTTTTGCAAACGACAACTCAAATAATTTCATAAAATTATACATAACTCTTAATTTCGCAAATAATCGATGATATTATTTTAATGGATAAAAAAATTAATTTATAAAATTAAATATTTATATGTTGGTTGAAAATGTGCAAATAAAATTTTTTATTAATTAATAGCTAGTAAAGCCTATTTATGTAATTTTAACTTTTAAAACTCTAAACTCTAAAAATGTTACAAAGCACTCAGTTTGCAAAATTAAAATTCAAACCCTAATCTTTAATCTTTAAACTAGTTTAAATTCCAGATTCTAATCTCTAATCTCTAATCTCTGAACTCTAAACTCTATGGATGTACCAAATAAAGGGATAGCCTCAGGCAGTTACATTTCTAACCGCTGAGTCTGCGAAAATGTAATTCCAAAGCCATAAATATTTTAGCAATATAGAAAGGGGAAGAATCCCCAGCAGATAATCCTGCGTGAATTACCAACTATGATTGTCTCATATTATATTATTGAAGAAAAGATTGGGACAGAGAATTTGAAATAAGATGAACTGAAGCCACCATCCGTCCACCTTCCCACATCCCGTGACCACCATTAAAAAAACCCGAGTACAAACATATACTGTATGCCCCTAAAATCCGCCATACCATTTAGAGCCCGTTTGGATTGGCTTCTAGGGAGGTGCTTTTGGCTTTTGCTTCTGGCAAAAGCACTTCTAGTAGAAATTAGGTGTTTGTTTTGGCTTTTAAGAAAAAGCAAAAGCACCTCGAAAAGCGAAAAAAGTGCTTCTGGGAGAAGCAGCCCAGGTGGTGCTTCTCCCAAAAGCAGAAGCCAAAAGCACCTCGTAAAATGTGCAAGGACTTAAATACCCCCACTACTTAATATAAATTACACTATAAATATATCTTATTATCATATTAAATAGCATGTCCTTTTTGGTAATTACCCCACTCTAAAAGCACTTTTCATTTTTATTCATCCAAACATATTTTTTAGAAAAAGCCGCTTTTCAAACATTCCATCCAAACACAAAAGTTACATGCTTTTGCTTTTGACTTCTGCTTCTGCTTCTACTTTTGGCTTCTGCTTTTTTCAAAAGCCAATCCAAACGGGCCCTTAGTCATTTACTGTAAAAGTGTAAATGTCACAGACAGTCGATAATTTAAGTAAAATACTACTTCTGTCCCATTCATTTTCTATTTTGGTCCGTCCCACTTTAATTGTCATATTTCTTTATTTAGAAAATTTTTATTCCTTGAAACAAATATCACATCAACTATTTACTCCACTTTAACATAATAATAACTCATTTTACCTAAAATACCGTGCCCAAAATGTAACATCTCAAATGGAACGGATGGAGTACTTATAGCAGTATCTTTTTCTACCTAAAAATTGGCCAATAATTAATTACTTTAAGGATGGCCAATAAATTTGCAAATAACCTTATGGAGAGCCGACGTGGGCGCTTTCCCCACGCGTGAAAATGGTATTGGCAATCCACATCAGCAGATGGCGTCATCACCGCTCCCTGACATCGGATCGAGGATTCGGTGCCTGCCCCTCCGCAATCTGACGGTGGATCGTCCGCCTCACGTTCCTCTACAAGACCGCCACGTGTCTTCTTACAAATGTCCCTGTTATCATCTTTCTTTTGCCCTGTGCTTCCCACCACCAGCCCATAAAACCCTGGCCCCCCCGCCACCATGCCGACCATATGACTAAAATACCCTCACCATCATCGCCCGACTCGGGGCAAGTTTGTCATTTACGCAAAGGAAGGTACAATTTCTAGAGAGTACCGTATTTTTTTTAATGTTTGTGCAGTATTTGTATTTTTTAATTCAAAAATGAAAACAAAATGTTGCATTAGCTGTAGTACATGCAGTAATCTGTCCGTTATTTATCTAACAGAGGCCGAGGAAATCAGCGCGCACAGACCTAATATAACATGTGGCCATCGTTCGTCGAGGAAGCCCCACACAGTCACAGAGGCCTTCCCGATTGCGCTAACCACCACTCTTGAACTTCGAAATCTGAGGCCGAGTTTGATTCGGATTCCACCAGCTAGCTGCCAAGTTCGAACTTCGAACCACCTCCCATGGCGGCAGGTTTTTCGATCGTCGCTGCTTCCAGAGCGTTTCTTCATTTCAAGCACGGACCTTTGGTTTTCCCCCAGCGCAACTCGATTGTCGCGGCGACGCCGGAGTTGAGGATTTTCCATCCGCTTCCGGAATTGCGCGGGATTTTGAGGTTTCGTAGGAGTAGAAGACCTCATTTGACGGTTTGTTTCGTGGTGGAGAATGAGGAATTGGTGAAATTGGAGAGTGTGGAAGAGGAAGCTAGAGATGGCGTGAGGATTCTCGGGAAGGAACAGTCGGCATCGGCGGCGGTGGCGGTTGCGGAGAAGCTGGCGAGGAAGAAGACGGAGAGGTTTACGTATTTGGTGGCGGCGGTTATGTCGAGCTTTGGGATTACTTCCATGGCGGTTATGGCGGTTTACTCTAGGTTCATTTGGCAAATGGAGGTAATTAATCATTTCACTTTTTTTCACCTTTTGGAATTTGCTGCTAATTAGCAAAATTGCAAATGAACTGCTCTGTTTAGGTTAATTAATTGAGTTTTACTTGTGGAGTAACAGAACCACTTCCTTTTTCCTATTCTTACTTATGAACTTCATCTGCAAAAATGAAGCATGGTTAGTGGAATGATTAAGAATAGTGTTGGTGATGAATTTCCTTGCAGGGTGGAGAGGTGCCTTATTCAGAAATGTTTGGTACATTTGCACTCTCAGTTGGGGCCGCTGTAAGTGTTTCCACTTTCAGGTTTCAGTCACAGTCATTCAGTGAATTCACCCACTAATAACCTTTCAAAATTCACTTAACACATTGAGTGGAATTGAAAAACATACTATAGGTGGGAATGGAGTTCTGGGCTAGATGGGCACACAAAGCTTTGTGGCATGCCTCGCTGTGGCACATGCATGAGGTTAGTTTAAATTACTCTACACACAAGAAGAAAATCTCTAGAAAGATAGTAGTACATGCCTTCAATTATTGCTGACTGCAAGACTTCAGTCGTAGTACCTTTTAATGTATATTTAAATTTGGTTGAGAATAATATCAAGATCGAACCCACCATCCCATTTAACAGTTTGTCCTTTTCTTTCCTGAGAGCAGTCACACCACAGACCAAGAGAAGGCCCTTTTGAACTCAATGATGTATTTGCAATAATTAATGCTGTCCCTGCCATAGCCCTTCTTGCCTATGGTTTCTTCCACAAAGGCCTTGTTCCTGGCCTCTGCTTTGGTGCTGTAAGCATTTCTTTTCTTTAATACTTACTCAGTCTCACTATTTTTATTACGGACCCACCCAGCACATATGCCGATATACATTTTTAACGGTTAATAATTTAAATTGTGTACAACGAAAAGTTATAAGAAGTTAATTGTCTAAAACTACAAATAAATCTAACAAGATCTCACTTGACTATATGTTTTTTCTTACATAGCTATGATAAAAATTCGAATCAATGTTAAACAGTGAATAGTACCAAAAAATCATCCGTAACAAAAATACAGATAAGGAGGTAGATATATCTACTGTATTTAATTACTTGGAGCATGTGTGAAACTGATCTTGCATATCCATCTTGGTCAGTTCCATTTCTTTTTTCTAAATTGGCGATGACTTCTTTTTTGTTCTGTACTTAATGTTTAATAAATTCCTTAAACATGGCAATCAGGGTCTTGGAATTACTGTATTTGGGATGGCCTACATGTTCGTCCATGATGGTCTTGTCCACAGAAGATTCCCTGTGGGACCCATTGCCGATGTCCCTTATCTTAGAAAAGTAGCTGCAGCTCATCAGGTATGAGAAAGTTTAACCTTGATAAGAAATATTGGTAATGGTTCCTCAACATTTTCATGTTTCGACTGTGGCCTCAACTAAAATTTCACTTAATAGTAGTAATTAATTAGTCATCCATACCTTCTTCAAGAAAGTGAATTCCCCCCCTTTTTGATTAAACTCCTCTTATAGTTTATTTGATTTTGTTTGTTGTTGGGATTTCAGCTTCATCACACAGAGAAGTTCAATGGGGTTCCATATGGATTGTTCCTTGGTCCTAGGGTATGAGTCCACCCTAGTTCCACTAACATAAATAATTAACACTTGTACTAAAATTAGTGACCCGTTTATTTTGTAAATTGAAATTTGTGCAGGAACTTGAAGAAGTAGGAGGGATTGAAGAACTGGAGAAGGAAATCAGTAGAAGGATTAAATTATCGACAAAAAAGAAGTAGTGACTCTTTTCAAAAGACGTGTTTTGAATTGCTTACAGTTGCAGCGGTGCCTATTGCCTGATCAGTAATGGGTAATGAGTTGAGAGTGATTTTTTTTGACGTAGCGTCGTGTGTTTACATGATCTCCAAATATACTGAAAGCGTGTGACAATTGACTCGGAAAAATCCCCAGAAAAAGGGCAAAATTAACAGTGATACGTACGCGGGGAGGCATGCTATGGTGTAAATGGTTTATACGTCACTCATTCATCAAATGTATTGTCGTGGGAGAATTTATTGATCCGACTAAAAGAATTCGATTACGTAATGCATGTAGCTAAGAGATCTTTCTGTCGAAAAAAAGATTTTTTTTTAAAAAAAAGTTATGAATCAATAAAAAAATTCAAGATTAAAAAATTTCATGAGATTTTTTCTAGTTTCATTTGTAAGCTTGCATTACATGGTTACGTACATTATAGTGGGTGTATTTGAATGTGGGCAGATAGAAGAGCATATTTGGTAAATACTAGCATTTGATTAGCATATTGGTTCCAATATACTCAAATTCAATCTACTCATTTTGAAGCATATTATTATTATATATGCTAAGCTAAAGGAGTATATTATTATTATATGTTGGTTAAATATATCATTAATATCTTTTACTTACATTCCTTGTTAAATCTAAGGTCTGTTATTTACCATTCGTTGACTCCAAACAAGCCAGTACAATATGTACAAAAGATATAGGTCATGTTTGGCAAAATAAGTAAATGATTTTTTTTGGTGAAGCCAAAGAAAGGAAAAATTAATTGAAATTAGTTTATTTTAGGCAATTAGAAATAAATTAGCTTATTTAAAAAGACAAAATAACTTAAAATATTGTTCAATCAGCTCTTTTTGAAACCGGTGCAAATAGCAGTATTTTGGAATTAACTTATTCTATGAAAAAAAGTTAGTCTCGAAATTGTCAAACAGCTCATGAGAATTTTTCCAAGGTTCAAACTTCATGGGTAAGCATTAAATAGTTTGGTACAATTCATCATGAATATGGTACCCGTAATCAGTGTTTTAATTTCGCCAATATACCCGAAATTTCGGGTTTCGGGACACTTTAAAGCGAAATTTCACCTATACTATTTTTTTTGCAAATTTTCCTTCGAAATTTCGCCCAAAACCCGAAATTTAACCGACATTTCCCAAAATTTTTATTTTTTTTGAAAAAAATATTTTTTTCTAAATTTTAAAGTATCTTGTTTTAAAAAAAATTTAAAAAATAAAATTTATACTTCAACACATGTTGATTATGTCATCGATTTTAAGTCAAAATATTTTCAATCAATATGGTTCATGATATCAACAATATTATGAACATAGTATATCATGAGTATTTTTAGCAAATTGTTAGTTTATATAGCAACAGAGATGAGGTATTTTGGAATATCTTCATTTTCATCATCTCGAGAACTTAATGTGGTTTTCTAAAAAAATTACAAATATCTCCGAAATTTCCTCCAAAATTTCAAATATCTTCGAAATTTTCATAAATGTATATGTCCGATATCGACACCGATACCGACAACCTTGCCCGTAATTTCAATGGTAATAATATATGGATACTTATATTTTACTACATATATAAATGTACACTACCAAAACATGAGTTCATTTCTACACAGGAAAAAATGTCAATTTGGTACGGCAACTTTGCTTATTTTTTAATTTGGTGTCATAATTTGGAGTTTTCTAATTTGGTATCATAACTTTGCTGATGGTCTCCGAAATGATCCCATCGGACCTTAATCACCCGCATTTGCTGATATGACATGAAATTAGTGATTTTTTTTTTTTTTTAGGATAAAAGAAGAATTTTATTCCACTAAAGGACTACAGTTCACAATACAATCAATGGAACCCCAATTGTCATGTTTAACACCAGCACACCATTACAAAATAACTAAACGCAGCGCCACATCCACACAAGTCGAGAACAAGAACATCACGACTGACAAGAAGCAAAATTAATCATAACAACATTTCTTCAGCAGCATGGCATCTAATTCCCAGTCCTCCAAATCACCAACCAAAGCAGTGGAAAGATGGTACCGCAAGAATAAAATGATAATTGCATGTCGGCGATCATTACCTATATTTGTATCGCCACCTTCACAGCATAAGCAGTACAACAGTAGTCCTTCAGACCTCTTTATTATAACTCATGCCATCTATTAATCTCTCAAAACTTTCACACCTGTTATATCAGAACCAACCTTCCTCTGTGCCTACACCCTTGTAAAGTCAACACCACTTCTCCACCGCACCTTCACCAGACGCGCCATGTCGTGCCCAAAGGTCAGCTACACTATTACGCTCTCGCATGATGTGTTGCGCTCTAACCTCCCCCGCGTGCCTCAATACCACAGTCACCGGGCCCATTAGCTCCCAGAATCTCCACGGAGTCGTTTCCGGACTATTCAGCCACCGAACTACATTTAATGAATCGCACTCAAATACCAATTTGCATAGGGGGAATCCCTGATCACGGATGAGTGCCATACAAACACGGCTACTCGCCGTGACTTCAGCCGTGGACGAATAGTATAGCCAATATAATCTGACAAAATGAAGATCATGTCACCCTTATCATTATGAATTACCCCTCCAACACCTGCCGGACCTGGATTACCAAGCGAGGATCCATCCGTGTTAACTTTCAACCAACCCATTTCCGGACATTCCCAAACCAAACCCCTGCGCTTTACCTTGGTTTTATTATTCCAGACCCGAGAACAGCCATCTGGGAAGCTCAATCCTAGCCCCTCAACACCTCCATCAGCATCATTCACCATTGCTTTCCACCACCAACATACCTGCCTTTTGATTTCCTCGACCGCAGCCTTAAGATCTGCTTGTCGCCCTTTAAATATAATTTCATTGCGAAATTTCCATATAGTCCAAGTCGTAGCCAACCCAGTTAGAAGCCATATATCCCTCCTCCCTTGCTTTGGATCTACATCCAACGACCAAGCCAATAGATTGACCGCCCTTCCAGGCATTACCCATTGCATCCCGAACCATGCAGCTCCCTGTCTCCATAGGGTTCCTGCGGGCATTGGCAAAAAAGATGGTCAACCGACTCTACCTCTTGCGCACATACTGGACACAGAGCATTAGATAGGGAAATGCATCCTTTTTTAGCCAATGTCTCCCTCACTCTCCAATTTAATTGTGCCACTTAGGCATTGACTACGTTTGACCTACATTTGTAGACACCTTCTAACCCTCTTTCTAACCCAATGTTCTCATTCCCACTCTCAAATATGCATCAAATGGGTTAAAAAGTATCCATATTTGCATGTCAAACTACCTACATGACACAATTAAATTAATTATTTACTCTAATCTCGTGTCATGTCAGCAAATATGGGCATTTACCAAAGTTATGGCACAAAATTGGAGAACTCCAAACTTAGCACCAAATTAAAAAATTAGCAAGGTTACGTATTTTTTTCCTTTCTACCTACAACCCTCTTTTCACCATTGCACATCCATATGAGATTTTCCCCATTGATTCAAAGAAACACATACACTTACATAAAAGCTCTAGAATGGTTTCCTTCCACCTTTTCCATCACCCATGTGCGCTGTCCGTCGACCACCGTTCGCCGCCCTTCAACGTCATTGCTTCGTTCAAGTGCGGGGGAGAGAGTAGAGGAGGATTTGGAAAATCAGGGTGAGAGAAACCCTTCTCCACAACATCTATTTTCAATTTTGGGTGTTGAGGGTATTTAGGTATTTTTTCATTATATTTAAATTAGATGATTTTGGTTAAAAATTAATTAAGGTTAAACGTTGCAAAGAGGGGCAAATTCTAAGGGTCAGTTTAGTTAGAGGGATCTTACATTATCAGTGGGAATGTGATTACTGGGAATATGAGATTATGAGTATGAGATTGTTGGGAATCTTATTTTTGATATTTTAATATTATTGCGTTTTGGTTAGAGTGGGAATATCACATTCTCAGTTACAATTAATTGACTATAATGTCTTTGAATTTCAATGAATAAAATTTAATAAATATGTCATTTTGCTATAAATAATTAATATTTAAATCGATTTATTTTTAAAATATAGAAAAAAATTTATATATTATTTATTGTATGATAATTAGTAATTTAATATCACCAGATCCTTATTACTTTTATTTTTTATATAGAAGATAAATAAACTTTAAGCAAATATGATGAGAATATATTTTTTTAAAAATATGTTTAAATCATTTAAAAAAATTTTAAATGATTTTTGTAAATAAATTTCATATATTAATCATTTTTAGAATACAAATATCTAAATTTACAAAATAAAATAAGTATAAAAAATGAGGGTATAAAAGACAAATTAATACTAAAGTAGACAAAATGGATGTAGTAATCTAATAAGATTACCTGATTTTTGGATGAGAATCACATTCACATCCAAAACCATTAACATTGTGTAATACCCCGGAGAATGACTTAAATGGAGTGAAATAAGCTACTCATACGAACAAGGTACATTTCTTTCTTGGTAGTCATCCTATAAGAACTCCAAAGTTAAGCGTGCTTGCCTTGGGGTAATTCTAGGATGGGTGACCTCCTGAGAAGTCTCTCAGGGTGTGCGTGAGCGAGGCCAAAGCGCATTGGAAAGAGCTCATGTTGGTTTGTGGGGACAGCCTTCACTCTGGAGCCGACAACATCTAAAGTAGCACCCTGTCTTTCCGCTGCGACGAAGATGAGGGTGTTACAGATGGTATTAGAGCCAGACCGCGACCGCGTACTGTGGTATTCAGGCGCCTAGCAGGGTGAAAGATCCACGGGATGTGGATGGTTGTGGCGTCCATTGGATGTGGATGACCGAGAGCAACGAGGACATTGCGATCTTAAGAGGGGAGGAATGTAATACCCCGGAGAATGACTTAAATAGAGTGAAATAAGCTACTTATACGAACAAGGTACCTTTCTTTCTTGGTAACCATCATATAAGAACTCCAAAGTTAAGCGTGCTTGCCTTTGGGTAATTCTAGGATGGGTGACCTCCTGGGAAGTCTCTCGGGGTGTGCGTGAGTGAGGCCAAAGCGCACTGGAAAGAGCTCATGTTGGTTTGTGGGGACAACCTTCACTCTGGAGCCGGCAACATCTAGAGTAGCACCCTGTCTTTCCGCTGCGACGAAGATGAGGGTGTTACACATTGTGTGTAACACCCCGGATTTGATAACCCAGGCCGGGATGCCACCGCCACACCTCCGATGCCACCGCCACACCTCCCAAGTAAGATACGACTTCATTCGAGCTCACTTGAGAGATGCAAGACTAAAGGTATTTTGAAAATGATTTAAAAACTACCAAGTCCGGAAGTACTTAAATTTAAAAATAGGGCAGTAGTCATCCATGTACGATAATAATCAAGTTTATGCAGCGGAAATAAAATAAAGGGGCCGACATGGCCAAAACACAGGTTAACAGGCCCGTATGCAAGTCATGTAAAACGATGAAAGATAATGTCCAAAAATAATCCCCCGAATGCATGATTATGCTCCGTACTCTGTAATAGAAAAATGTAAAACAACGTATATTAGTATAAAAGAATACTGAGTAAGACAATACCTAACGTACAATACATGGGTTTTAAATTTTAATCAATAAAAATACATTTTTAAGCATGCATATTTAAAACATGAATTTGACCAATTCATAGACAATAATTTAATTCACAATAAATTAAATTTAAAAATAATAAATTAAGGCATAAGCATAATTTTAAAACATGACATTATAGATAATTTAATAACAGGAGTAAAGACAGAATTTAAAAGAAAGATAAAGTCTTTTAATTTTCCCCGTTAACTAAGAAGAGGACGCCACAACAAAGTTTCTCAAGTATCATGTTTCTCAAGTATCAAATTTCAGAATCGCAGAAGCAATCCGCTTATCGCGTCATACACAGTACCACTCCGGAGCTTCGAGTAACCCAAACGGATACACACAAGAGTGTAGACTAGTTTTTCATTGGCCATTCTGGCAATTTTTCATATCGTCCATTCAGGCACGAGTTTCAAGTTAGAGGAGCACCCTGCAGAGCACTCACCCCCTACTTCACGTGGAGATCTAGCTCAGCCTAGCTTAACGGGTTTTTGAAAAATGTTTTTATCATTTAGATATAGCTCACAAATCGTGTGTTTTCAAAAAGTCAAGTTTTTCAACGTATCAACCAAAGTCGTTGCCACAGTTTACGCCATTTCAATTTAAAAATTCAATTTAAAAGCAATCGACTTGAAATTCATACAGCACCTCAAAAACATGCTAACGAATAATTTTGTGTTTTAATTTTCTCGAAATTAGGTAAGGAAACAAGTCAAATTTTGCAATCTTTTCAAAAAGTGAAATCTGTCTAAATTTCAGATACAGTGCACTAATTTTTAAACAGGTTTTTGACCTAGCAAACGAATTTCAAAATTTATAAAATTTTACAGGCACATACACGACACAAAAATAAACAAGTTTTATTATAGACATTTTGTCCGAAAATATAGTGGATTAGGTCAGATTAATTCATAAAGATCGGACATGAAATCTGTCAAGATTTGGTTTCAAAAACACAGATTGTTTAGGTTGATTTTGACGACTCATATATTAACGAAAATTCATGAAGTTTTACTCACACATTCTTAAGACAATTATCTACAACTTTCATGTTTATACCAAAGATTATTTTTGAAATAATCCTTAAGAAAAATGCCAAAGAAGTCGAACACTCAAATCTGTCAACTTTTCATTTTTATTTAAAAACTTCAGAAAATACCAAACGGGTTTTGAGGCATCAAATCTTGATGGAAATGCGTAAAAATTTGACACAACCTAGATTAAAATGTTAGAAACAAATCTCTGTTCGGGGTTTTTCGTTTTGGATTCTCAAAATAGGAGTTTTTGTTAGATTTCAGATAACGCACAAAAGTGAATCTTTTAAGTTCGATTTTAATGTTTTGATTAAAACTAGTGTTACGAACGATTCTTAGCCACCTATATGGATATGTAAGGCGTTTTCTTACTTTAGATGAGATCTAGGTCGCCTCTGAATCGTCCGGCGTCTACGGGATGTCACGAACGGATCTCCTCAACTCGATTTTCTCTTCCTTTGGCCACGAACCGAATTCGCAAGTAAAAATCTATAGTTAAATCGAATTTTTGGATTCGATAGGAAACTCAAAATCACTTACCAACATCCTAGGGTCTGTCTTCTCCTTCTCAAGTCCTTCTTGTTTGGATTTCGTCGTCGCAAAATGGTCGGAAAGCAAGAACATAAGGGAACATGGGGTTTTCGGTTTTGGGATAGCCTTGGGAGAGAATTTGAGAGACAAGGGTGAATGGGGATCTGAATAATCGCCAAGAATCTGTCCCAAGTCGTCCCTAATACCCTTTCATCGTCTGGGATCATGTTTCCAAAGTCGGGGGTCGAAAATAAGGTAAGAAATCGCCGAAACGTGCAAGAATATCACATCTTGTGTGATCACGCGGCCGTGGCGCGGGATCCTTCCAGACCGTGCGGCTCTCGGCTTGGTTGTTGTCCGGGCTGGGCCATGCGATCCGTCAGGCCTTTTCTCCTCTCTTTAGGGTTTCTATCCTCCTACGTTGTCGGGCTCGATTTTTCCGGTCATTCTCGGATTATGGTTCCTATCTTAAATTTTTTCGACTTAAATTGATTTCGTGTTTGAAATCTTAAATCCGTCGAGTTTGGATTCGTCGGCTTATAATTCGTCGTCTTTTGTCTCCCGTGCATTTCCGACTTTACGGGTTCTTGGAATCAAAATTCCTTCGCTCATCGGATTTAATTCTTTTTCTTATTATAAAAATTATGGGTATTACAAACATTCCCACCTCGATGGGATTTAACATTCCCTCATGAAACATGCCCCAAATCAAACATGTGCATGCTTCATTCCCTTGCCAAGATCTTGGATCCCCCGAACGAAACGTCCTCTAAGGATTTGAGGATGAGAGGGATGACTCTAAGCCGTTTGGTTGGAGGAATTTTACATTATCAGTGGCAATGTCATTACCTGGAATTTAGGATTACTCGGAATATGAGATTACCGTGAATCTTACTTTTTGTCATTTTAACATTTCTGCGTTTGGTTGAGTTGGGAATCTTAGATTTCTAATTCAAACTAAATTACAACAATGTCCTTATTTTTAAATTAAAAATATTATAATTAGCTTATCCAAAAAAAATATTATAAATATGATGTTTTACTAAAAAAAAATTAAGCATAATTTTTAGTTCAAAAAAAGAAAAATATTTATACATAATTTATTACTCCATATGACAATTATTAGTTTTTAGTTGAATAATCATTAATTTAATTTAGTTAGATAATTATTAATTGAATTTATCTAAATTATTAAGTATTTTTAATTTAAATGAATAAATTTTAAAAAATTAAGTAAAATTGTAATTTTGAGTGACCCTTTTTATAAAAAAAATGATAATACTTATAAAATTTGAGGTAAGCTCTTTGTAATTTTTAACATATAAATAATTATATAATTTAAAAGGGTATAAAAGGTAATTTAATATAAAATACACGTAAGATTACATGGGTTTGGGATGGGAATCATATTTCCACAAAAATGTCTGAACATTCCCATCGTGGCGGTAATATTAGATTACCAACTCAAACATCCTCCAACCAAATGTGAGAATTCTAGATATCCTATCCAAGATTCCCACTGGAAATTTCACATCCCCGAACCAAACGGTCCCTAATGAAGTAGTAGTATATTGGAAAAAAGGCCAAAACAGTCCTTTTTTTTTTAAAAAAAAAACAAATCGATCCATTTTTTATTATTTTGCCCAATTAGTCCGCTACAAATACTAATTATATCCTATTTGGTCCACTGGCCACTAATGAGGTTCAAAATGCCGATGTGGCACGGATTAACCCTAATTATACACACGGTGTAACGGTTGATACACGTAGACTCAAATAGGGACGGAAGACGTGATATAAGAAATGCCGACATAAAGGAGCCCTAACCCATTGGAAATGGAGAGAACGCAGAAAACAACAGCAAAGACGGCGGTCAGCAACTTCCTGAAGAACATCGCCATTGATGACATCCAGTCAAGGTTCCGTGCAATCGGCCTCTAGATTGAGCCAGCGACAGAGGAGGGAGACTCTTGATCTTTGATTTCAAATAACACCAAATTGTAGATGTGGTGAAAGGGCCGAAATAAGAGATGTGGAATCTAATCGAAATGGGAACGAAGGTAAACTCATGTACTGTTGCGGGAGAAATGGGTGTCTTTTTTTGTTGGGTGGGTAAACCTGTAATACCCGGGATTTTATAGCGCTCAACAAATAAAATAAATTTATTTCCGAGAAGAAAATAATTTAGTACAATAAATTGTTGCTCGGAAATGGGATGACCGATAAATTCAAGAATTCGAACCCAAATTTTGGTCAAGTCAAAATGGGATGAAAGAGGGAAAGGAATCCCGAAGATATTCCATGGATTAATCCCAAAAGAATTTGAATTAATTTCAAGAAGGAAAAGAATTTTAATTCCAAGAACCCGTGAAGTCGGAAATAATTTAATTAGATAAATTATTGCACGGGAGCCAAAAGACGACGAATTAGAAGCCGACAAATCCGAAACATGTAACACTCCGGATTTGATCACCCAGGCCAGGGTATTACCGCCACACCTTTCTAAATAAGACGCGATCCAAATCGAGCTTATTTAGGAAGATGATAAGGCTAAGTTGTATCAAACTTTAAAATAATTCAAATACCATTGAAATGTGCCCGAATTAAAAATCAGAGTATCACATGCATAACAGTAATAAGTAGTGCGGATGCTAAAACAAGGGTCAAACAGACGGCCAAAACCAAAGTCCAAAGTCCAAAGTCCAATACGGAAATAAAGTAAAAGTAAATGCGACAAGTTCTTTATTTGAGAAATCCCATCCCGTCGTGCCATGACTTACTCTGCGAAAAATAGAAAACAACAATTTATCAGTACAAACGGTACTGCGTAAGTTAATGTATAGCATGACAAATTTTAAAGTTTTTAGAAGAGTAATTAAAAGATAGGAATTTAATTTTTTTTTTAAAAATAAGCGAGTAAAATAATTCACAGGAATTTTTACACTTTACCACATACATAATTACCAATGTTCATTTTGATCGAGGACATCCAAATTACCCGCTTGGGCGCTTATGTCCACAAGCCGCCGGTATCAACGATCCTGGGCCTAAGCCTTTTAAGATCAAATTACCCGCTTGGGCGCTTATGTCCACAAGCCGTCGGTATCAACAAATGTGAAAGCAGTGGACCCTATACAGACACACTCCGGAGCCCTAGATAACTCATACGGATACATCTAGGAGTATAGACTCATACTAACACGCAACATAATTTCATTGGCGCCGTTTTGGCCACCAAAAAGAGGGGGCGGCCCAATGAGCTCACACCAAGTGCACTTACCCTCTAAAGTTGGGCATCCCACTCGATCAAAACATACAAGGTTTCAAAATTCACATTTTAATCATCTCAAAACATTATTACATTTCTAGAGTTCATAATTTTCACAAATGAGTAGCAATTGACTCACAATTCATCAAAACGCACGAAACCGAATTCTCCGATAAAACATCACTGTAGCAGATTTCAAAATCGCACCAGGAAATGTAGTAAAACATTTTAGAAATTTCTGAAACTTTTACAGGAGCTAGAAAACATCTAAATAAGCATTTTACCTAGAAATAGGCTTTGCCAAATTCAGACTCCAAATGGCCTAAAAAAAATCATTTCAGAACCTACTGAATATTTGGTCCTAAGAGCAACAGGAGTTCGACCACAGTCCATTTCAAAATTCATAACAATTTCATACGTATACCATAATTCATGAAATTTTACAGGGACAAACTAGACACCAAGTGGAACAATATTCATGAGACAACGACCAGTGAAAACGATCATAGGTAGGAGAAAATCGGACAACAAAACTGATCACACCATAATACCAACACTGACCGCAGAGAACTCAGAAAATACCAGATCCATTTTCGACGCACAAATCATGTTCAAAAATTATGAAAATTTACAGAGAGCACATTCAAGATGTTAGGAACATTTTTTATTGGAAATATTTTTCCAAAAATGAACGGATCTAAGTAAAAAACGCGCAACAACAAAACTACTTGGAGTAAAACCCTAGGAAACAGATTTGGTAAAGGATGGGAATCGAGTAAGAACTTGATATATACTCCACCAAAACCCCTAAAAATTGAAATGCACAACACGAACTTACTTGGTAAGAGATTGGGATCGAAAACTCCTTCTGTAATTGCCTCAAACTCGAGCAAGACAGTCCCACTCTTCCGAAATCTACCGAACAAATCCTATTTTGAAAGTTGTTGGAAGAATACTAGATGTTAGGGATTGTTAATCGAATCAAAGGCAAGGAATTGGATCAGAAACCTTACCTAGACGTAGGAGAATAGGTTTGCAACCTTCAACTCGACCAAGGCCCTAAGAACAAGATGAAGAACAGTCACCAACTCACAAACATTCAAGAGAGGAATGATTTTCGGATGGATGGTTTGGGAGGGGTTTGGAGGATGATTAAGGATGGGAATGGGGTAGTTCAGGGTTCCCAAGAGAGTCTTAATGCATCTTGCAAGTATGAGGGGCTTAATGGCAGTCAATTTTTCGAAATTACTCCCCCTCAACCTCATCCATTTCACCTACCACAACCATGGTTCACTTATCCCACTTTTGGTTCATGAACTCCCCTTAATCCAACTTCGGGGTGGTTCTAGATCCTTCCAATACATCCAAATGGAGTCCCAATACACCCCCAAGGTCTGAGACATGATTGTGGCTCGATTCCATGCATCCAAGTTCGAAGTAAAAGCCTTCACCTCGCCAAAACGCGTAGCAGCGTTTTGAAACGCCACCACTGAAGGGTGGCGCGCCACCAACAGGCTTCGGCCTTTTTTTTAAATATTATTATGATTTTAATTTTAAAAATCATAATATGAACTATCCATGCTTGTTGGATAATCCGATATCTCTCTTCGAGTTGCTATCATCCGAAATTATTTAATTCCGCTCTCTCGGAATTATTTCGGTTTCGATTATTAAATCCGATTCTTAAATTTTTGGATTTAATTTCTGGTATTGATTTCTCGGGTATTACAGTCTACCCTCCTCAGAAATCAACTTCGTCCTCGAAGTTGGATCACACTTCGGAAAGCTAAATGATGCGGATAATTGGCACGCAAAAATTATAGAGGCTTGAAAAATTTAAATTCTTACCTCGGTGCGTGACGACTTTGTGCGGGGTGTCACATCCTTTCCCCCTTAAGAATGCAGTTATGCCCCCATAACTTCTTTTGAGTCACCTCGGAAAAGGTTGGGATATCTCTGCTTCATATCCGCTTCCAATTCCCACGTTGCTTCCTCGGTGCCATGATTTGACCATAGAATCTTCACCATTCTAACGGTCTTGTTCCTCATGACCCTTTCTTTGATATCAAGTATCTCGATCGGATACTCCTCATATGTCAGGTCGTCATCCAGTTTGATTACGTCAGGTTGCAAGACATGAGTTGGATCGTGCACATATTTCTTTAATTGTGAAATATGGAATACGTTGTGCACGCGCGACAGTTGCAGTGGTAGTGCCAAACGGTAAGCCAAGGTACCCACACGTTCAAGAATCTCGTAGGGACCTATGTAGCGAGGACTCAGCTTTCCTCGTTTACCGAATCGCATCACCCCCTTCATGGGCGACACTTTCAGCATGACTTTGTCTCCCACCTCAAATTCCAACTCTTGCCGCCTAGTGTCGGCGTAACTCTTCTGCCGGTCCTGTGCGCCCTTCATCTTCTGTTGAACCACCTTGATTTGTTTGCTCATATCTTCAATGAGTTGCGGTCCAACAACTACCGAATTATCATCTTTTGCCCAGCACAACGGACTGTGACACTTTCGTCCGTATAGAGCTTCGAACTGTGCCATGCCAATGCTAGCGTGATAACTGTTGTTGTACGAGAATTCAATTAACGGCAAGTGGTCCTCCCAACTTCCATTGAATTCGAGTACGCACGCTCTTAGCATGTCCTCGAGTGTCTGAATTTTGCGCTCAGTCTGACCGTCCGTCATTGGATGAAATGTTGTGCTCATCTTGATTTGGGTTCCTAAGGCCTCTTGTAGTTTAGTCCAGAAGTTGGAGACGAATCTACTATCTCGGTCCGAGATAATATCATGCGGTACTCCGTGCCTTCGGACCACGTTCTCGATATATGCCTTAGCTAGTTGATCCATCGACCAATTTTCCTTCATTGGTACAAAGATGGCGGTCTTTGTTAACCGATCAACTATTACCCAAATTATATTCATTCCTCGGGGAGATCTTGGTAACCCCGAAACAAAATCCATGGAGATGCTGTCCCATTTCCAGCTTGGGATCTCCAACGGTTTTACCAATCCTAATGGCTTTTGCCTCATTGCCTTCACCTTCTGGCAGGTTATGCACTTAGACACGAAGTCGGCAACATCCTTCTTCATTCGCGGCCACCAGTAGATTTTCTTTAAGTCCTTGTACAACTTATCCCCACCAGGGTGGACCGAATAAGGTGTACTGTGGCCTTCTTCCATGAGTTTTCGCTTCAATTCTTCGCACTTATGAGGAACGCACCATCTTCCTTTGAAGCGAATACTCCCATAATCGTGTATCATAAATCCTACCGCTTTACCTTCACCCACTTTCTCCTTGATTCTCTGAAGGTTCTCATCATCGGGTTGAGCTGTTCGAATCTCGTTGAACACGGTAGGCTCAATTGCTATGGCGTTCACTGTTTCTACCATGGTCCCATAATGGACTAGTTCAGTATCCAACTTAGCTAGGTCCATGTACAGTCCCGAAGGTAAAATAAGTGTGTTCGCCGTATGCCTCGTCTTGCGACTCAGTGCGTCCGCAACGACGTTCGCCTTGCCCTCATGGTAGGCTATGTCCAGGTCGTAATCCTTGATTAAGTCTAGCCATCTCCTCTGCCTCATATTTAACTCCTTCTGAGTAAATATGTACTTGAGGCTCTTGTGATCGGTAAACATCCGACAAGTTCGTCCATATAGGAGGTGTCGCCAGATCTTAAGAGCGAACACTACCGCTGCTAGTACTAGATCGTGTGTCGGATAGTTTTCTTCGTGTGGCTTGAGTTGCCTCGATGCGTAAGCAATCACCCTTTGGTTTTGCATTAGCACGCAACCAAGACCTTCTTTCGAGGCGTCGCTGTACACCTCATAATCCTCAGTTTCTGATGGCAATGCCAAGACCGGTGCTGATGTGAGTCACTCATTGAGCTCTCGGAATGACCCCTCACAATCAGCTGTCCATTCGAATTTCAACCCTTTCTTCAGCAACTGGGTCATCGGTCTCGCAATTTTTGAAAAATCTTTCACAAATCTTCGGTAGTACCCGGCTAATCCAAGGAAACTTCTTACCTCAGTCTGGCTCGTCGGTGTCGGCCAATCAGACACTGCCGATATCTTTGCCAGGTCAACCAATACTCCTTTAGCCGATACTATATGTCCTAAAAAGGCGGCTTCTTTCATCCAAAACTCGCACTTTGATAGCTTCGCGTGGAGTTGACTTTTCCTCAAAAGTCCTAGTACTTGGTGCAGATGACTCCGATGCTCCTCTTCATTCCTCGAGTAAACTAGGATGTCATCGATGAATATATTCAACACATGAGTCTAGTAGCTCTCGGAAAACACTATTCATGAGGTTCATGAATACTGCGGGAGCATTAGTCAGACCGAAGGACATTACGGTGAATTCGTAGTACCCATATCTTGTTCGGAAAGCGGTTTTGGGTATATCCTGCTCGGCGATACGCAGTTGGTGGTATCTCGATCTCAGGTCAACTTTTGAAAATACTGCCGCTCCTTTCAGCTGATCGAAGAGATCTTCGATCCTAGGCAGCGGGTATTTATTCTTGATTGTTACATGATTAAGGCCTCTATAATCTATTCAAAGTCGAAGTCCGCCGTCTTTCTTCTTGACGAACAGGACTGGTGCACCCCATGGTGATGTGCTCGGCCGAATATACCCTTTCGATAACAACTCCTCGAGTTGTTCCTTTAGTTCTTTCATCTCCACGGGCGCCATACGATACGGTGCCTTTGATACTGGTTCTATTCCGGGCACCAGATCGATTGTGAACTCGACTTCATGCTCAGGAGGCATTCCTGGGATATCTTCAGGGAAGACATCGGGGTACTCTGGCATGGAAGCCGCAACTGTAGCACTTACATTTCCCACTGGTCCTTGTACGAGGAATCAAGTCAAGAAGTTCACATCCCAAGTTGCTGAACTACTGGAGCAAAACTTTGATGATGAGATGCTGAAGGCCTTAGGATGCCAATCCGGACCAAGGATCCTGCTTCAGTACAATCCAGAAGAAAGTTCAGGATCCACCTAAAATGACCCGATATCCAGTAGCTGACCCGTGCCAGCTGACCCGTGCCCTCTTATGTGATCTTTTTGTGGTTATTTTATGTTGTTCTAGTTTAATCTAGTGCACAAACTTATGTTAGGCAAGTGCACTTCTTTTCTTAAATTATGTTCAAGTCTTGTAACCATGTAGGGATCCTTGGACCTCTATATATATGTCCTCTCCCACACCATTGTATCTATCTTTTGTTGAATGAAATTTTGCAACTTTGCATTCTCTTCCGAGGGATCACACCAAGCTCATTCTTGGGCAAACTCCATCAACTTGGATTTGAAGCTCTCCAAGATGATTACAATCAACACTTTGGACTTGTGAGAAGTTGAGGATACGACGTAGGGGCGTGTTTGCTTCTTCCTTGCTTGATCTTGGTATTGATAGCTTCCCTATCCTTTTAATTCTTTGTTTGTTGTTCGTTCCTTACAAGATTGTATCCTATGATCCATGGCAGTAGTTTAGAATTTGGTATCAGAGCCTAAGATAGGATCTTTCTTGTGTTCATCATCAAAATCCATAAAAACTCAAAAAAAAAAAAAAAAAAAAAAAATCTGAAATCTGGACAGAATCTGATTTGGCCATTTCCGAACTGAATATTTGGAGTCTTCAAAATCTGGGCTTATATTTAGAATCCTCTCGTCGAGTAGATGAATTTTCATATATGATATGCTCAATTTCGAGTTCGTATGTGAAAGTTATGAATTTTTTAAGTTCATGTGTGTTCTTGAGCCAAACTCGAAATTTTCACCATTTTTGGACTTCAATCTTGTTAATCTTGTGTTTGTCTTTAGTTTTCCAACATTTGGACTCTTGTATGTATATGGTTATGTTTGGGAAACTGGTTCTTGGTCTTAATTGGTGAATTGAATCTAAAATTCCAAAAGAGTGACTTGAGTGTTTATAAGTGTTCTTGAGAGTTCATCCATATATTCAAATTGTTCTTGCTCATGTTCATCTAGTTCTTGAAAGGTTCTCCTTTTGATCTAAAGATTGGGTTATCAAGGGTTTTAAGGGATAAAGCTTAGAAACATCATTATGGTGTTTGAGATAAGTCTTCAAATTTTATCTCCTTAGCCGCCACCATCCTATGAAGTGTGTGATAAATTGTGGTCTATGAGTCCTACTTGATCATTTGAAGGAGATAAAGTTTGAAAAGGTAAAAGTTATCATACTTCTTGTCTCCTTTGGACACGCCATGTCTTGCACCAAATTAAAAGATTTGTCCTCCAAGTGTGAAAGGTAGGATAGGAATCAACAAAAGTGTGCTACTAGCTTTCCATTTACTTGCCACCACCCACGCCACATTTTTGTCCAACTTTGGAGGTTTTAAAATGTGTGGTGTGAAAGCTTGAAAACTTGGTCAAAATATTGTACTACTAGCTTACAAATTTTATCATCTTTTAGAGTGATTACACGCCACATTTGCTTCCAAATTTGAAGAATTTAAAGTGTGTGTGGTGTGAACACTTTGACAAGTCAAATAAAGTGTACTACTTGCTTCCAATTTAATTACTTCACATGCCCCATTCTACTGTCAAAAGCCACAACTTGTTACCCATTTGACAGATAAGTCATGTGTGAAAAGAGAATTTGTCCAAGGTTGTGTGGCTCCTAGCTTGTAATTTGAACACCCCACACGCCCCACATTTTCTTAAAATAAAAAAAAAACCATATATCTGCAAAATTATAGGGCGTGACATATACCATTTCTACACCTATTTGCTTGTAACTTGGGATTGAGTGCACGGGAGTCGAGCGGTGTGAGCATACACTTTTCAAATTTTGGTGAGTTCACTTTTCAAATTGTGAGGATTTGGAATTATTTAGATCAATTGCTGATTAATATCAGGAACATAGATCCTTGCATTGCATTTTACATACACTCCGTGCTTTTATTTCATCGAGTCGAACAATAGCAATCTGGTTCTTGCATTGTGCGTATGCGAATTCTATCCTCAATTCCCACTATCAAGGTGTGATTGGAATTTATTGCGGAGGCATCAGACCGGTTGTGGACCAGTCCAAGCTTGAATATTTGGTTGTAAGAATCTTGTGATTTTTCGAGTGTTATTTTCTCTATTTATTTTTACTGACACTTTTATACATATATTGTTAGTTTGTATATTTTTTTAAAAAAAAAAAAACAGAGTGAAAAAAAAAACAGAGTGAAAAAAAAGAGAGAAAAAAAAAGAGAGAGAGAGAAAAAAAAAAGAAGAAAAAAAAATGGCAGGTATATCCGGATCACCTGATTCAGACATTATCAATGTCCTACAATCACTCAGTCAGAAAATGGATAACCTCGATAAGCGGATGGATGACATGAATAACAAGGTTGACAGTCAAATTGAGGGGTTACATACTGAAGTTACTACTCGCCTGAGACAACACAGACAAACAGTCGAGCAACATGCTGTTAGGATGGTTCAGAGACACTTAGCAGGTGATATGGAACTGACAGCTCCAGATGCCGCTCATAACAATCCAGATAGTGAGCACAGTGAGAATAATCCCGATGATGACATGTCCGTGGCCGAGGAGGAGCTCGATAGACATTTCGATAGGCGAGGAGGACCACCAGCAAATGCCAGGAGAGTCAGGCAGGCACCTCCTCCTGCAGCAGCGATACCTCGAGGACCAAGAGCTCAAAGAGGCCGGCACAATAATAATCATGATGAAGAGTCAGAAATCAAGGGGATTAAATTCGACATTCCAATCTTTAAGGGAACTCCTGATCCGAGCGAGTTTATTGAGTGGAAGGATTCCATGGAACTGATATTTGAATGCCACAGTTATTCAGAAAAGAGGAAGGTACAGATCGCAGTCACTCAATTCAAAGATTATGCCTTAGCCTGGTGGCAAAAGACCACAAAGGAGATTAGAGAACGCGGATTTAGGGCAACAGAGACTTGGGATGATCTTGTGCGTCTAATGCAGCAGCGCTTTGTACCATCATATTACCGCAAAAGTTTGTATCATAAGGTGCAAACTCTAACCCAAGGCAGCAAGACTGTGCACGAGTACTACCAAGAAATGGAAAAACTTATGACACGTGCAGGGGTCAGAGAAGATGAGGAGATCACCAATTCTAGGTTCATGGAAGGGCTTCGCAAGGACATAAGAGATGAGGTCGATCTACGTGGCTATGATCATACCGAAGATTTAGTTCACCTAGCCGCCAAAATTGAATCACAACATAAAGGCAGAGCACCACGTGTTACTTTTGGAAACAGTTTAGCCGGACCCAGCAAGCCTTGGCCTGCTAAGAATTGGACAGGTAAATCGTGGCCCAAGCCTGAAGAAAAGCCAAACCAACCGAAAGGATTTGAACTAGCCAAAGAGTTCAAAACCTACAAGCCTCCAGCACCGAGAGCACAACCAGAGCGACCAAAAAGAGACATCAAGGATGTCATATGTTTCAAGTGTCAGAGAAAGGGACATTATTCTCCTGATTGTCCTTTCACAAAGAGAGTCGCAGTGTTGGAAAGTGGCCATTTGAAAATTTTGGAATCAGATGAAGAGGGATCGGATGAGAATCCTGAACGTTTCGATGTCGCGGAACCAAGTGGTGATCATGAGATCATCGAAGAAGAGGAAGAAAGGGTCTTAACCACATTTGTGGCCATGAGAACCCTCAGCACTGAAAGATTAATCCACCACAGGATGAACAAAGGGAGAATCTCTTTCATTGTCATTGTGATATGAATGGTAATTTGGCTTCTGTGATAGTAGATAATGGTAGTTGTACTAACGTTGTGAGTACATATGTTATTCGCAGGTTAGGTATCCAAACTGAAGAACATCCGAAGCCATATCATCTGCATTGGATGAATGATAATGGAACTTTGAAGGTGAATCAAAGAGCCAAAATTCCCATCAAGATTGGTTCCTACTCTGAAAAGGTTTTATGTGATGTTGTACCTATGACTGCATGTCATATTCTGTTAGGCCGGCCATGGTTGTATGATAGAGACGTAACATATAGAGGTCGTGCCAATTCTTTAACCTTTTTGTATTGTAATAAGTTGTACACTGTAAAGCCACTTCCTCCTAGGATTATAAGGTTAGATCAGGAAAGACTTAGGGAGAATATTAAGAAAGAAGAAGAAGAACACAAGGCAACGCAGAAAGGAAAGGCTAAGATTTCCACTGTAGAGATTTGTGATGTTGCATCCGAACCTTGCCTCCTGCTGACAAAGACTGATTTCAAGCAAGCAATTCAAGGCGACAACACAACAGGTCACTATTTTCTTGCTTACTATAAACCTGTTGAGTTAACTAAAAGGACTTGCAATGCTACACCTGAAATTCCTGTGAATTTTGCTAGGATGCTGGAAGAAAACAAAGATGTATTTCCTGAAGAAGTACCCACAGGTTTACCGCCTTTGAGAGGTATTGAACATCAGATTGACTTTGTGCCAGGGGCTTCTATTCCAAACAGACCAGCATATAGGATGAGTCCTGAAGAGACTAAGGAGATTCAGAAGCAAGTGCAAAATTTGTTGGATAAAGGATGGGTACGCGAAAGTCTATCACCGTGTGCGGTACCAGTTCTCTTAGTTCCTAAGAAAGATGGGACGTGGAGAATGTGCGTCGATTGTAGGGCTGTCAATGCCATGACCATCAAGTACAGGCACCCCATCCCACGTCTTGAAGATATGCTAGACGAGATTGGGCATGCGAATATCTTTTCCAAGATTGATCTTAGAAGTGGATACCATCAGATTCGAGTGAAACCCGGAGATGAGTGGAAAACAGCTTTTAAGACCAAGTTCGGATTATACGAATGGCTCGTGATGCCATTTGGTCTAACCAACGCCCCGTCTACATTTATGCGTCTCATGAATGAGACTCTTCGTTCTTTCATTGGCAAATTTGTTGTTGTCTATTTCGATGATATTTTGATATACAGTGCCAACGAATTTGATCATCTTTTTCATGTCCAACAGGTGATCAACAGGTTACGAGAAGTGAAGCTATACGCCAACATGGAGAAGTGTACTTTTCACGCAACCGAGCTGAACTTCTTAGGGTTTATTGTTGGACAAGGAGGTCTCAAGGTTGACGAAACCAAGGTCAAAGCCATTTCTGATTGGCCGCCTCCAAAGAATGTACATGTGATTCGCCAGTTTTTAGGTCTCTGCGGATTCTTCAGACGCTTTGTGGCACAGTTCAGTGTGATTGCCGCGCCCCAGACAACGCTACTTAAAAAAGACAATCATTTTAAGTGGGGGCCGACGGAAGAAAAAGCGTTTGGATCATTAAAAGAGAAGTTGACACATGCTCCAGTGCTTGCCTTGCCAAATTTTGATCTACCGTTCGAAGTTGAATGCGATGCATCAGGAACGGGAATGGGAGCAGTGTTAATTCAGGAAGGTCGTCCGATAGCCTATCACAGTGAAAAGTTCTCGGGAGCACAGTTGAACTATTCCACCTATGATAAGGAACTTTATGCTGTGGTGAGGTCTTTGAGAGTGTGGCAACATTATCTTCGAGGTCGAGAATTTGTGATCAACACAGATCATGAAACCTTGAAGCACATCCGGGGTCAAGGACAATTGAGCAAGCGCCATGCGCGTTGGAGCCAGTTCATTGAAGGATTCCCTTATGTCATTCGCTACAAAAAGGGAAAGGATAATGTAGTCGCAGATGCTCTATCCAGGAGATCGACCCTTGCAGCTCTTGCCACAACACATTTATTGGGATTCGAGCACATCAAAGCTCTATATGCCACGGATCCTGATTTTGAAGAAGCGTACCGAGAAACTGAGGTACATGCTTTTAAGGAATTTTCAAGATTGGATGGTTTTCTATATCGGGAAAATAGGTTGTGTATTCCTAGGGGCTCCATTCGAGAATTGTTGATTCATGAAGCCCATAATGGACATCTGATGGGACATTTTGGGAAGAATGCTACAGCTAAGATCTTATCTGAGAGATTTTATTGGCCTGGTATGAGGAAACAAGTTGAAGATTTCATTGCTAAGTGCATCGTGTGCTTGAAAGCCAAGTCTACGGTCAAGCCTCATGGATTATACCAAGCTTTACCCGTTCCAGCTGGACCATGGCTAGATATCTCCATGGATTTTGTGCTTGGTCTACCACGAACTGCAAGAGGAAAGGATTCAATATTTGTGGTGGTAGATAGGTTCTCAAAGATGGCTCATTTCTTACCGTGCACAAAAACCAGCGATGCACTGCACATTGCAAAGTTGTTTTTTAAAGAGATTGTGAGACTGCATGGGATTCCAAAATCCATTGTGTCGGACCGGGATGTTAAGTTTCTAAGCTACTTCTGGAAATCCCTTTGGAGTGAAATCGGTACGAGGTTGTTGTTCTCAACTGCATTTCATCCACAAACCGACGGCCAGACTGAAGCTGTCAACAGGGTATTAGGTAACCTACTTCGTATCATTACTGCTTCAAATTATAAGAGTTGGGATGAATGTCTTCCATATATAGAATTCGCATACAATAGACATATTCATAGTGCAACTCACATGTCTCCATTTGAAATAGTTTATGGTTTTAACCCCCTGACTCCAATTGATCTTCTGCCATTGCCTAGCAATGAGCATCTTAATGTTAATGGCAGGAACAGGGCTAGAGCTATCAAAGAACTACACCAGAATGTTAAAGATAGCCTGATCAAGTCTGCGGAGTCATATGCCAAGTATCATGACAGGGGAAGGAAGAAACTGGAGCTGAAGCCAGGAGACTGGGTGTGGCTCCATCTGAGGAAAGAAAGATTTCCAGCCAAGAGACGCAACAAACTATCTCCATGAGGAGATGGCCCATTTAAAGTTTTAGAAAGGATTAATGATAATGCGTATAAGTTAGAATTGCCTGATGAATATGGAAACATTAATCCTAGTTTCAATGTTGCAGATCTTGTACTGTTCGAACGAGACAAGGAAGATTCTTATCGGTTGATGGCTCAACCTTCCGATGGGGGAGGGAATGGCATGGAAGCCGCAACTGTAGCACTTACATTTCCCACTGGTCCTTGTACGAGGAATCAAGTCAAGAAGTTCACATCCCAAGTTGCTGAACTACTGGAGCAAAACTTTGATGATGAGATGCTGAAGGCCATAGGATGCCAATCCGGACCAAGGATCCTGCTTCAGTACAATCCAGAAGAAAGTTCAGGATCCACCTAAAAGGACCCGATATCCAGTAGCTGACCCGTGCCAGCTGACCCGTGCCCTCTTATGTGATCTTTTTGTGGTTATTTTATGTTGTTCTAGTTTAATCTAGTGCACAAACTTATGTTAGGCAAGTGCACTTCTTTTCTTAAATTATGTTCAAGTCTTGTAACCATGTAGGGATCCTTGGACCTCTATATATATGTCCTCTCCCACACCATTGTATCTATCTTTTGTTGAATGAAATTTTGCAACTTTGCATTCTCTTCCGAAGGATCACACCAAGCTCATTCTTGGGCAAACTCCATCAACTTGGATTTGAAGCTCTCCAAGATGATTACAATCAACACTTTGGACTTGTGAGAAGTTGAGGATACGACGTAGGGGCGTGTTTGCTTCTTCCTTGCTTGATCTTGGTATTGATAGCTTCCCTATCCTTTTAATTCTTTGTTTGTTGTTCGTTCCTTACAAGATTGTATCCTATGATCCATGGCATACTCTCTCACGACTGGAATCCTCTCGATCTTATTTCCCTTGTCCTCTAGATTATGTACGTAGCAGGCGTACAGATGATATCCCTTCTGCATGAGATTGCAAAACTTCACTGCATTTACTACCTTGGCACCTTTCCTCTGAGGCTGCATGTAGTAAATGGCCTTCTTTCCTCGACTCTTGGCCAGAGAGATTTTCTGTTTCTGACACTCAATAACCGCCTTGTATTGAGTCAGAAAGTCCATTCATAAGATAATGTCAAAGTCCTTGAGCTCAAATTCGACTAAGTTCGCGAAAAATTCTATGTTCTTGATCACAATCGGGACTCCATCATATCGTTTTGAACACGATACCATCTTACCCGACGGTAGTTGAATTCCTAAGTTAATATTCTTAGGCGCTGGAAGATCTAAGGCAGACCTAATCCTTGTAGATAGTAAAGAACAGCTTGCGCCTGAATCGAATAAAACCTTAACAGATACGTTTAGGCAGTAAACGTACCAGTTATTACTTCTCCCTGGGCAGCCATATCTGCCTGATTGATGACATTGAGGCGTCCGACCGGTCGCCCTTGATTTCCTTGCTGGTTCTGATTTTGAGGCGGCCTCTGTCCCTGAGGGAACCTCTGACCCTGGTTGTTCTGCTGGTTCTGCCCAGCTGGCCTATTCGCTTGAGGATGATTCAACAAGTCCGACCTCTTATCAATACGATCCTCGCTTGTCCGACACTCCTTCCTCATATGGCCTTCTCGGCCGCATCGATAACACTGTCCTGGTTTCGGACACTCTCTCACCAGGTGCGAAATATTGCACTGCTGGCACCTAGGTATGAAAGTGCCCTGATTTTCTGGCTTCCGGTAGCCGTTACCTCCCTGGTTAAACCCTCTGTTTTCCGGCCTCCTCTGGCCCTCGCTCTTTCCTTGTTCGTTTCCTCTCCTGAAGTTGTTGTTGTTGTTGTTTCTGTTCCTCTTGTCAAAGTTGTTCGAGCCTTTGCTCGATTCTCCATTGTCTTTCCGCTTCAATTGCTGTACCCGGGCAATCGCTACTGCGTGGTCATATGCAGCTTGCAGAGTTGCATGCTGTCCTCCCACCAAAATTTCTCGAATACTCAGGTTCAGCCCCATCTCAAACTTTTGGGCTTTGTCAGCGTCGGTCGGTACAAGTCTAGGAGCAAAACGAACGAGCTCCTTGAACTTTGTGTAATACTCCTGAACAGACTGAGTGCCTTGACGAAGATTGATGAACTCTTCGTACTTAGCAGCTTTGGTGCTGAGGGGGTAGAACCTCTCTCTCATCATTTCTTTAAATTCCGCCCACAAGTACTCGTGCTCACCCTCGGCCAGCCCCGCTTGGTGGTTCTGCCACCACTCATCAGCCTCCCCACTCAGATAATATGCCGCCACCCCCACTTTCTCGTTCTCGGGACAGCGGACGGCATTCAGGAGCTTGTCAAACGTCCGGATCCAATCTTCCAATTTCGCAGGATCCTCCTGTCCTTCGTAATGGGGCGGCTGGTAGGAGTTCACCATCTCCAAGTAGTTAATTCTTGCGGCTGGAGGCGGCACTACAGCTTGTGCCCGATTAACATCCGCATTTCCTAAAGCAATGAGGACTTGTTCAACTGTCCTCAGTCGCTCATCAAGTGCATTGGGAACAGGGTTAGCTTGGCCTCCAGGATTTGGCGGGTTCGCACCAGCTGGAGCGTTAGCATTTTCATTGACTGGAATCTCCACTCGGGGTCTCCCTCTTGGCGGCATTCTGATGATCAAGCACGCAGCGGTTAGATTCGCGGTTAATATAGGTTAGTAACCAAGTTAGACTACGATTAGAATTCTATCTCATAGATTCAAAGTGCGAAAAGAACACTGGAATGAGAAAAGGGAAAACAAGTACTAGATTTCATTAGATCATACGACTTGGAAAAGAACTACATCGATATAGCATTAGATTACCACTATGTAAAATGTGGTAATGATAAGATAAACAAGATGTGATAACGCTAATACGCAATTTACGGGAATGGAATACTAGTAAAAACAAGTAAAGAAGTCCATCACAGAAGTCGCATGCAACGCCTAGAGCAAGTAGTCAGGGGAGTAGCCGAGCATCCTGCGATCGGCCTCAATCTCCTCGTCAGTGTCAAGGGGCAGTGGAGGGTTCTCCACGACCTCCTCGGGATCCTCGTCCACAATGTTGAAAAACTCGTCCGGGTCCTCTTCCTCCTCTTCCTCCATCTCCGGCTCAGGATTGAGCTGATTTTGCAGCCCAACCACAACTTCCTCCAGTGCAAACATACGGACCCTGCAACATGTGCACATGATGACGGCAGTCCTCAAACTCAGTTGCCAGTGCGTCATGGCGTGCAGCAGCCTGATTAGTCCTAAGGGACAATGCCTCAATCCTTTCCTCTAATGCCATGATTCTATTCCTATCATTCTCGGCATCCCTACGCATGTGGCGAAGCTCGTGCATGATGTCGGGCATGGAACATAGCGAGCGCATGATAGAATCTAGCAACCTTGGATCGTCCATCTAATCATACAAGTTTTATATTAAGCGATTTGGCACATAAAAATAATAATTTTGTTAATGCACATGCTTCCCCCCAAAAATAATGCTAATTTTAAGACTTGTCGAATTTTTTGAGATATACTTTTCCATGGGTTTTTGAAAATAAAAATTCCTTTTTCCATGGAGATAATATTTAAAATGCTTAAAAATAATATTGAATAATTTGGGCCTCTATAGTGGGCCGAAAAATAATAGCTTTAAAATTTTCGGGCTCTGATACCACTTTGTAACACCCCGGATTTGATCACCCAGGCCAGGGTATTACCGCCACACCTTTCTAAATAAGACGCGATCCAAATCGAGCTTATTTAGGAAGATGCTAAGGCTAAGTTGTATCAAACTTTAAAATAATTCAAATACCATTCAAATGTGCCCGAATTAAAAATCAGAGTATCACATGCATAACAGTAAT
Organism: Hygrophila difformis; assembly: GCA_030278955.1. Lineage (NCBI taxonomy): Eukaryota > Viridiplantae > Streptophyta > Magnoliopsida > Lamiales > Acanthaceae > Hygrophila > Hygrophila difformis. The sequence goes on along the minus strand of JAOANR010000013.1, from coordinate 29,503,526 downwards.
AAATAGTGCGGAAGCTAAAACAAGGGCCGAACAGACGGCCAAAACCAAAGTCCAAAGTCCAAAGTCCAATACGGAAATAAAGTAAAAGTAAATGCGACAAGTTCTTTATTTGAGAAATCCCATCCCGTCGTGCCATGACTTACTCTGCGAAAAATAGAAAACAACAATTTATCAGTACAAACGGTACTGCATAAGTTAATGTATAGCATGACAAATTTTAAAGTTTTTAGAAGAGTAATTAAAAGATAGGAATTTAATTTTTTTAAAAAATAAGCAAGTAAAATAATTCACGGGAATTTTTACACTTTGCCACATACATAATTATCAATGTTCACTTTGATCGAGGACATCCAAATTACCCGCTTGGGCGCTTATGTCCACAAGCCGTCGGTATCAACAAATGTGAAAGCAGCGGACCCTATACAGACACACTCCGGAGTCCTAAATAACCCATACGGATACATCTAAGAGTATAGACGCATACTAACACGTAACATAATTTCATTGGCGCCGTTTTGGCCACCAAAAAGAGGGGGCGGCCCAACGAGCTCACGCCAAGTGCACTTACCCTCTAAAGTTGGGCATCACACTCGATCAAAACATACAAGGTTTCAAAATTCACATTTTAATCATCTCAAAACATTATTACATTTCCAGAGTTCATAATTTTCACAAATGAGTAGCAATTGACTCACAATTCATCAAAACGCACGAAACCGAATTCTCCGATAAAACATCACTGTAGCAGATTTCAAAATTGCACCAGGAAATGTAGTAAAACATTTTAGAAATTTTCGAAAATTTTACAGGAGCTAGAAAACATCTAAATAACCATTTTCCTTAGAAATAGGCTTGGCTAAATTCGGACTCCAAATGGCCTAAAAAAATCATTTCAGAACCTACTGAATATTTGGTCCTAAGAGCAACAGGGAGTTCGACCACAGTCCATTTCAAAATTCATAACAATTTCATACGTATACCATAATTCACGAAATTTTTCAGGGACAAACTAGACACCAAATGGAACAATTTTCATGAAGACAATGACCAGTGAAAATGATCATAGGTAGGAGCAAATCGGACAACAAAACTGATCACTCCATAATACTAACACTGACCGCAGAGAACTCAGAAAATACCAGATCCGTTTTTGACACCCAAATCATGTTAAAAAATTATGAAAATTTACAGAGAGCACATTCAAGATGTTAGGAACATGTTTCATTTAGAAAGATTTTTCCAAAAATGAACGGATCTAAGTGAAAAATGAAACTGCTCGGAATAAAACCCTAGGAAACAGATTTTGCAAAGGATGGAAATCGAGTAAGAACTTGATATATACTCCACCAAAACCCCTAAAAATTGAAATGCACAACACTAACTTACTTGGTAAGAGATTGGGATCGAAAACTCCTTCTGTAATTGCCTCAAACTCGAGCAAGACAGTCCCACTCTTCCGAAATCTACCGAACGAATCCTATTTAGAGAGTTGTTGGAAGAATACTAGATGTTAGGGATTGTTAATCGAATCAAAGGCAAGGTTCTGAAATGCCACCACTGAAGGGTGGTGCGCTGGTGGCGCGCCACCGCGGGGCCACCGCGCCAGCAACAGGCTTCGGCCCTTTTTTTTTAAAAATATTATTACGATTTTAATTTTAAAAATCATAATATGAATTATCCATGCTTGTTGGATAATCCGATATCTCTCTTCGAGTTGCTATCATCCGAAATTATTTAATTCCGCTCTCTCGGAATTATTTCGGTTTCGATAATTAAATCCGATTCTTAAATTTTTGGATTTAATTTCCGGTGTCGATTTCTCGGGTATTACAAAACCGACGGACTTAAGATTTCAAACACGAAATCAATTTTAAGTCGAAATAGATTTAAGATAAGAATTTATAATCCGAGAATGACCCTAAAAATCGAGCCCGAAAATGTAGGAGGATAGAAACCCGAAAGAGAGGAGAAAAGGCCCGACGGGATCGGACGACCCATACCAGGCCGCGCGCTCTCCGCGCGGGGTTTGGCCTAACCCCGCGCCACCAAGACAACAGCCGCAACATGACGCGTTTTGGCGATTTTCTTACCATGTTTTCATGTCCCGACGATGGAAACTTGGCCTAATTCGGGGGGAGCGGATTTTGGTCGATATTATGTGATCCTAACACCCCAAAATCAGTCTACACAATCCCCCATTGCCTCTCACATTCATCCCAAACCCTCCCAAAACCTAAAACACAAAGTCTCGACCTTCCGACGACTTTCCGACGAATGTCCGGCGACTAAATCCGAGCAAGGAGGACGTGGAGAGGGAGTTTTCAGTCCCTAGATAGTGGTAAGATGAAGCCTTGAACGTTGATTGATAGTTTTTATTGGATTAGATTCTAACTTACGGTTTTTATTCTCAAAAACACAAATCGGAGCCAAAGGAAGGGGAAATCGGGTTGAGGAGATCCGTTCGTAGCCATTCGTCGATTCCGAACGACCCGGAGACATCCTTTATCATACCCACTGTAATTTGATGCCTTTCATATCAATACGGGTGGCTTAGGGGCGTCCGATTTAGTGACTTGGTAACGAAACGTAAAAATCGAACCTAAAAACCCTATCTTGCCCAATTTCTGAAATCCGGTTAAAACTCATATTTCGAGAATCCAATCCGAGAAACTCAAACCTAGACTTTTGATCCTAATACATTTAATCTATGTTGTGTAAAAAGTTCTTACATTTTCATCAAAGTTTGCTATTTCAAATCGCATCGAACATAAACTGCCTTGTCAAAACGTTTTTGAAAACTGACAGTGAACATGTCCGAACTTGATGAGTGTGTCTCTATATTTTCTAAGTTGAATTGATCTTTGCAATCTAAATAAAAGTTGTAGATAATCATGTCTAGTATGTGCATATGAAATTACAGAATTTTTGGAGTTCATTTGGTATGTCAAAACGTCGATTTTCCGAACTGTGGTAAACCTGAAACCTGACAGTGTATATGTTGTGCAATAAACTCGATTTTTGACAAGTTTCCTCAACTTACTTCAAAATAGTTAAAACACAAAAGTTGTTCGTTAGGGTGTTTTTGATATACTATGAAAATTTCGAAATTTTTGGACTTGAAATGAATTATTAGATTAAAAAGGCGTAAACTGTGACGCCAAACGATTTTAAATTGAAGAGATTTTGAAATTTCGAAACAAACGGTTGAGACCTTGAAATACGATACATCTATACTTTTGAAAAATCCCGTTACACTAAATTGAAACGATACATGAGATACTTTGATGGAGGGAGAGTGCTCTGCAGGGTGCCCCTCTAGCCTTTCTCTGCGGGCCTATAATGGACGAGAGAATATTATTGAAATACTATTGAAATACTACGCCAAAACGGCATTGAGATACGGCCTACACTCTCGGGATTATCCGTATGGATTTTCTGAGGCTCCGGAGTGTTTTGGGTATGGCAGATACGGCTGCGGCCGCCGGATGACCGGCTACACAAGAAACTTACGAAACGGCTGCGGCTGCCGGACTACCGGCTAAATGAAACTTACCAAATTGGCTGAGGCCGCCGGGTCGCCGGCTAAATGAAACTTACTAAATTAGCTGAGGCCGCCGGATCGCCGGCTAAATGAAACTTACTAAATTGGCTGAGGCCGCCGGATCGCCAGCTAAATGACACTTATTAAATTGGTTGCGGCCGCCGGATCGCCGGCAAAACAGAAACTTGAGAAACGGCTGCGGTCGCCGGATTGCCGGCTAAACTAAATATTGTTGAGTTGATGACGTAACGGGGAAAATAAAAGACTTAATTCTTTTTATGTATTTATTTATTATTTATGTCCTTAAATTATGCATTAAAAAAATTATGTCAGATTTTATAACATGTTAAATTATTAATTATGGATTTTAATGCATGTTCAAGTATACAATTAAATGATTTACTTTTAAATTGGTAAATGGAATGTTTTGTATGCATGTCTAGTTTGTTTTTACTCATGGGAAAATTTAAATAACTTCATCTTGTTTTTAAATTATGTCTTTGCTCATGCTAATTAATAGGACATGTTTTAAAATTATGCTTATGCCTTATATTCTCATCTCTAGATTTAATTTAGTTATGAGAAAATATGAATTTAATTATTGTCTAGTAATTAGTCAAATTACATGGTTTAATATGCATGCTTAAAATGAGTTTTTAATTATTAAAATTTTAAAACCCCTTTATTGCTATGTTAGGATCGACTTACTCAGTATTCTTTAATAAACATTGCTTTCTATTTTTCTATGACAGAGTATGAAGCATGAGCATACATCCGGGGAATTTATTTTGGACATTAAATTATTTTATGCATGAGACTGCATACGGGCATGTTAACCCGTGTTTTGGCCATGTCGGCCCTTATACTTTATTTCCGCTGCACAACTTATATTTCCGCTGCGTGTATGGATGATTATTATTTTTAAATATAAGTATTTCCGGACTTGGTTGTTTAAAATTATTTTATACCCTTAGCCTTGCATCTCTCGAGTGAGCTCGAATGAAGTCGTGTCTTGCTTGGGAGGTGTGGCGGTGGCATCCCGGCCTGGGTTATCAAATCCGGGGTGTTACAAAGTGGTATCAGAGCCCGGACTATTTTTAAAACTAGTATTATTATTTTTAAACTAGTATTATTTTTAAAACCAATATTATTTTAAAACTATCATTGTTGAACCCAAAATTTAAGCCCTAACTTTTAGCTCAAATTAATTATTTTAAAGCCCAAAACTTTTGAGCCCAAAAATTTTATTTACTTAGTGTAATATTTTAAGCCCAAAGATTAATTATTTTTGGACCCAATATTAAATTACTATGTTAAGCTCAATTATTTTGACCCTATACCATTGCTTTTACTTAAGCCCAAATAATTTATTTCTTTTGGCCCAATATAGTGGTCCAAACCTTTTACCCTTATTTTTTTAAAATCTATCCATGGAATAAATTTATTTTTAAAATACATGGATAAATAAATGCATGCATAAATTAAATTTTTATCGGGGGATTGCATATGCATATGCATACATAAATATTTGTGCTAATCTTTTTATGTGATCGTTGTGTTACATAACATTCTCACACTAGTATTTGGCTAGACCTTGACTCTTGACTTAGAAGCGTTAGCTTGAGACTAATTGTGCCTTAGTTTTAGATCTTGGTCGTCTATGCTTAGCATGCGCATAACTATTCTCTGCCTTTTTCCATAGATCTTCACATAGACGATATATATTATGACTTGTTGTGAAACCTAACGATGAAAACGATGAACGCATAAATAATCTAGAGACGCAAGTTAAGATACTTACCAAACAAAACGAAGCAATGAAGGATTGAATCGAAGCCCAGCGGAGGAAGACCCTACCAACGTGGCTTAAGGAGATTGAAGATTATAAACGCTATTTATCTACCATTGCGTAGTTATTACTTTCCGAGAAATAGAAGTACCATTTCATTTCCTATCCTTGTACAAAAAAAAAACAAAAAAATTTCCTTATATGGAGAAATAAAGTGCAAGTCCATATCTGTCATTACAACACTCTTATTATTCCAAAAATCTTGAGGAATTCTTATTAAAATCTACACCCTACTACGCCGCGCCCGAGCAACAAAACGTTAAACTCTAAACACCGCACCATATGAACAACTCTAAATACCACATTACATAATACACTCTAAACAACGCCTCTTAACACCATTTGATTCAACAAATTATTATTTTTCCAACACTCTATGAAATCCTTAGAATCCAATCCTTGTACGTTGTGACAGAATGGCACCAAGAGGAAGACCTAGCAATCCACCCACCCCACCCAACACCAACGAAGAACCACGACAACCCAACGTACCAGTACAAGACGTTAGTGCACCCAACCAAGGAGGACAAGTAGCCTCCTGAAGCTTTGAGGTAAAACCCGCTGCAATGCCCCCCGACAGCGTTTACACTATAATCCTATAGGGCTGTTAAAAAGCTTGCCTAATTTTTCCTACCGAAAGCGCACGGTATCAAGCTGAAATATTTATTTTTATTGTCGGGATCGTTCATTAGAGAGTTACACGATAGAAGTGTTTTAATAGGAATATTAGTTCTAGAATCTGTTTATGCTCTTGGTTTAAGGATGGTGTAATGATGATTACTAAGAATTTAATGCTGAAATGTAAATGCATAAAGCTGTAAACAATAGTAAAGAAAACAATTGAAATGATGTTGAATGTTGTGATTATGTTCATGATAACACGGACCAAATCAAATAAACGAAATAAGAACATGATGAGAATATCATACTTCAATGGTTAAAACATAATGGAAGTTCATTGAGACAGACAAATCCTCTATGCAACTTAATCAAATCTTCATGTCTTAAATCACTTCCCAAGACAGGTACTTGTGATTCAGTGTCATGACATTCTAAGCACTGAAATCATAGGATACTGTCATCGTAGAATGATCGGTCAGACTCATTCTGTGACAAAAGCTTTCTAGAACTGTCACTTAATCTATTTCTTTCGGACTCAGATTAAGCCTTTGACAACTCGAGGTCACTTCTAAATCATCTTATATTCATCTGAACTTGAAGTTGTTCTTTTTATTACTCCTGATCAAACTGGTCCCATGACGCTATATTGGATGTCCTCTACAAGAAATGAAAAAGCAAGTATTTAAATCTATCATCCAATGTTTTCATAAGACTTGTATCCTCAGAATAATTCCTTCACGTATTTGTAAGAAGTAATAGTCCTGTAAGTATATCAAGATGAGATTGCTATTCAAAATCCTTGACTTATCCAGACCACTCAGATTCATATAGATGCTTTAGCTTGAGAAATCTCTGTAAACAATTCCAAATACCCATGATTTAACTCAGGATTAGTAAAACTGTAGAAAGAATACTTAATCTCCTACCCATAGCATATAGTGGAAACTATAAAGCTATGAACCCTGGAAATTAATCTTCCTGAAACTCTACTAATTATTAGGACAAAAGATGGTTTTTGAAACATCTTTCCCTTTTAAACGACAGGTAATAAATGTCCAACTAAAGAACAAGTTTGTTCTTCATTAACCTGAGTAAATAATGATTGAGAAAACTTATATCATCATCTTTCTCAATGTACTAATGAAAATAGTAATACGAATTACAGATATGAATTATGAGTCTGTAATTATGAAGTAAGATCACTCATCATAGACTGAGAAATATCCCAAAATATTATATGTGTAGGTAGTATTATATGTATAAAGAAACGATGAGGGTTCTGAGTCCTCTTAATCACAATGCTAGGGTGTTTCCAAAATATAACTGGAGACTAGACAGAATTAGGAAATAACTTTCCTATGAAAAAGATTTGAGAAATAATTCTGCAAAATAAATGTCCAAAATAGCTCGCAGTAACTACTTTGGGTTTCAAACTATGAACATTCCAATTTTCCGCGCGCTATGTCTGTACAGCGTGGAGGGAGTTAATATTCAAAGAATGTTCCTCAGATTTTGTTTATACAAAGAACTAAATGCCTCGCAATAATTTCTGTATGAATGCGGTGAGGTATCCAATTCCTACTTATAAGATAGGGGTTATATATGTATAAGAAGTAAAAGTGAGTATTTGATGCCCTAAAAGATGGGTATCAATTCTGTTGCTATCATAGATTGGTTCTCTCGCTTTGTCAAAATGACATCGCGAGAATATTGAAATAGCATTTCTTTAAACAAAGTCATCTGGATATATCCTCGCATCATCTTTTAGGATGAAGCGTGGCTTTATCCTTATGTGAAGTTAATGATCAGGTTTTATAACTGTCATAACTACCCTCTGGGATTTCTGTTCAGAAAATAATGATTACAGAACCTTTCACATCCAAATTCATGAACTTAGAGTTGTTAATTCTTAAAGATTATCATGCGATGATTAACACTGCATGGGTCTTTAAGAACCTTTTGAAATTCTGAACATTAATCTCTGTGATTTCTTCCAAATTTGCGATCAAGATATAATATCAACAGAAAATCGACTGAATTCATAATTCTGCCAGTTCATACCTAACTCGGTTACGATATCCAAACTTCTTGCATAATCAGAACGAACAAATTACGAATTAGAGATATGAAAGTATTATGATCTTTGAGAATCAAATTATCGATGTGATGCAGATTCCAGAAAAGATGAACATTGTAGTTGAGGTTTATACTCCTCTGAAACAGAATTGAGAAATGAAAATTGAAACCAGAAATATAAGAAATGCACGATTTGATAACCGATCATTCTTCATGTATCTTGAATAACAAAGAATTAAAAACGAATACACCTGGAAATCTGATTGCAATCAGAGTAATGCAAAGGTGAACGAAGGAGTCGGAAGTTTAGATGATGATCGTCGTAATGGATGAACAAGCATTCCAAAAGCAACTCTTCTTCCAGGGTATCCTCAAACTAATCTACTAAAACTATCTTGAAGAAAATCTACTGCGAAATTGAATTACAAATCTGAAGAACTTAAAGTAAATTGCAGTGAAAATTAAACCCAGCTAACCTACCTACTGAATTCTAAAAATGGACTGGAGAGTAAAATTCGAGCTATTCTCTTCAATCTCCCGCCTGCTGAGCTGATCCCCCAAGGGTCTTATTTATATTTGAGCGTTGTAACTGCTTTAGCCTTGGATGATAACCGCTCGCATCAGAATAGCTCTCCTCTCGCTTTGTCGAGTTCCTTCGAAGCGAGAGTCAGAAATGTAATCATCTTTCTTGACAAGGCGAGGTCTCACAGTTTCTTCAAAGAGTTTGCTTCTCGCCATAATATCTAAAACTTTCTGTCTTGCACAGACTTTCTTTCCTCGCGATGTCAAACAATCATCGCGTGGACTTAGCGTCTGAACATTTTCCTTAGATCTTTTCCTGATTTCGAATGTAAGTCCTCGCACCATTCCTTCTCTTTCCTCGCTATGTCTTTTTCCATCTCCCGCTGCTTTCCAGCTTAACTTCCTGCTGAATGACAAAGCGTGAGTCAGTTCAAATAAAAACATAGCGTGCGAGACTTGCAATGAAAACTTAGAATTTCAAGCCATTTTCAGTGTAATTCCAACTTCTTCACAATCTTAGTTCTTCTTCCATCTTTTCTAATCTTCCATGATTATTCATTAAAAACTAATGGAATTAAGAACAAAAGATCATCGATAAGACACTAATTTGGACGCAAATGACAGTCATAAAAGACTGTCATCACCATCCTCACATTTAGAAACACTTGTCCTCAAGTGGTAGGAAACTTGTAAAGTTTCAAAGAATAAGTCCAATTAGTGGCTTCCGAGATCTAGATGTTCATGTAAGATTCTCTTGGATCACTACCTTCTCTTTTCCAACTATCTCAAGCTCAACTCTTTCAACTGATTGATGCTTCATACCTAACTTTTAAGCTCACCAGATTTCATGAAAACATTAACAAAAGTGATTTGCATTTATGTGAATTATTGTTCTGCTCCTTGGTCAGATTTCTCTTCTCACGCTCAATCCTGTCCAACTCATGTGCATATCTTGTGCTTTTGAATCCTTAAAAAGAACAAACTAAAATACACTTTTTTTTTAAAAAATCAAGGGGTGGCCTTCCGTGGCTTTCAATAGCTCGGTTTCACATTATTAGGAGGAGTCGCATGGCCTGACATTGCAGATGAAACTTCAACTCCCCTGCCCTTGATTCTGCTTTTTTAAAGTTCTTCAACTTATAAATCAGAGGGGCAGCTGTGCCAGCTACTTATATCCACATTATTTTACCACATCCGTTTCTGAAATTTCCCTTGCTCTCTCTCTCTTTTTTTTTTTCACTTAATATGCACACTCATCTTCCAAGAGAGACTAGGTTAGATCAATCCTTCTAACCTTGTGCAGTTGTTGTTTATAGTATACAAATCACTGAAGTTAATATAATCATAAAATCTTCAAACTGTTCATCTAGTAATGACATCAATCAATCTCAGAGTTTACAGCTGAAAATAGTTTTCAAGAGCGGCTCATGCTTGCAGTGAAAATCTATAAAGTAGATGTCTCCACAGCAACCACTTTAGACTGATCTTCTATTCCTTCATCAGTTTATTGGCCTACTTGAGTTTGTTTTTTTTTTTTTTTTTTAAATGATCTTAATCTTGAAATTCAATCCTATGACACTACTTCATATTAACTCTATTCTAAGTTATATTCACAAATTGAAATAAATGGAAGCAGGAAAGAAATAAAGAAAGAAAGACTGCGATTAAAAGAAAAAGAAGGTTACAGAAAACTCCCATGTGATCTCAGGATGGTCCTGCATCATTATCTAGGTCTTTAGGTGGTAAGGATGGAGACTTCTTTAGATCCGAGACTAGGTTGGCAAGGATGTTCACCAATCTCGTACTATTTTGCTGCTCCTGTCTCCTCAGCTCCATATCCCTTTCTCGTTCCTGTCTTCTCTCTTCAAGTTCTTCTTTTCTTAGCCTTTCAAATCTTTCCATTTCTTCTCTTCTCATTCTCTCTTGTCTATCCCATTCTTCCTTCCTTATCTTTTCTTGTCTCTCCATCTCCTCTTTCCTGAGTTTTTCCTCAGTTTGAATCCTGACATGCTCAAGTTCGATCCTCTTTTGCTCCATCTCTCTTTGAACGTGCTTATCTTCTGACATAGTTTTCACTAACATCTCCATGGACTGTGCAAAACTCTGAATTGAAGTACTCATATTCTGAGATTCGTCCACAGACACTGTGTTCCTCATTGGTTGTCTCAAAGATTGAGATGGTGCAGAAGTGTTCTCAAACTCTTCATCTTCTGGAATAGGATTCAATGCAGGAGATGGTGCTGCAGTCTTTGTCCTTTTTGCTGCGGCTCTTGACTGAGATGATCTTGATTTTGAAGGAAGCTTGACCCTTTTTGTCTTAGGAGATGGCACCCTTGATCCTGATCCCTCGGAAGTTTGTTCCTCTAAATCTGGCATTTGGTAAACCAATTCCCCCCTCAAAGTGTCTACTGGTAATGGAATAGGAGGGTCTATCTTTATGATCTCTGGTAAGAATGGTGTGATTGACACTCCTTGTTTCTCACAGAGTCTTTTGATTAAGTTTGGATAGGCTAATGCTGCATCTTCTCCAACTCTTGACTTAATGACATTGAGAACATGATGTGCAGCACTGCACTTCCTTCCTGACCATAATAATGCAAATCCCTCAAAAGTTCCAGCTGAAGGTCCTTGAAAATTTGTGGTGGGTCTGAGCTTCGAATAAAAGAAATCAAGTGTTGGTAGATACTCAGGCTTCAAATTCTTCAATGGAATCTTATTCTGCTCAGTTCCTCTGTGTTGAACAGAATCCTAATGCCATTTTTCTAGCATTGGTAAGCTTATTTCCTTGACTTTTCTTCCTCAAAAGGACCTCAGATTTAACTTCTGGTTGTTCTAACAGAGGTGCCTGTATCAGATCATTCAGAGTTTCCACAGTGACTTGCACTGTTTTTCCTCTAATCCATGTTGTTTCTGCCTCAACATCAAAGTTAGCATAGAACTCTCTGGTCAACTCCACATAACCACATTTGTTGTTATGTCTCATGAAAACGTCCCATTCATTGATTCTCCTCCAGTGACTGATACATTTGTGATCCAGCCACTTGGGATGAAATCCTTTGTCTGGAACAATCATCTTGGACATTCCCATGTAGTTCTCTAATGCCTCCTTTCTTCCATTGAATTTAACATTGATTTCCTCTTCTGTGAATTCAGTCTTCTTTTCAATGCTATCAGGGATTGATAACCTCACCTTCGGACTATTCTTCCCCCAATAACTCAAAGGTAACAATTCTGGAATTTCTTTTCCTGGGGAAGATCCTTCAGATGTATCTGATTCATTTCCCTCGGATTCTTGTGCTTCTTCCTGCTCATTCCCAGCATTCTCATTTCCTTCTTCTTCTGTTTGGCCTCCTTCTTGAGCAGGTTCTACATTTTCTTCCTGAACTTGTTCTGGGTTTCCTTCATGGTCAGGCTCTGGATTTTCATCTTGAGCTCTATCAGTGTCATCATGTTGTGGATTGCCTATGCCTGAATCATGTATCAATGATGTGCTGGTATCTACCTTCTCATTAACTTCAAAGCTATGCTGATTTAAGATCTCTGTGGGATCTTCCTGTACAGGTTCGTTTAATAGAAGAGGGATAGCAGTAGGTTCTGAATCTTCAAATCCTTTGGTTCCAAAATATTCTTCTGCTTTCTTCTTCTGTTCTGCAACCCATTCAGGATCATTCATCCTTGCAATTGCTCTCTGAGTTACTTCATCCCTGACTTGAGATGGTAGGAGCCATTGATTCATTTGATTTTCAGCATTTGTCTGTGTTCTAAGATATTGACTAACAGTGTCTTCCACAAAATACTTTCTCTGTTGATCTTCTTGAATTTCATTTCTCTGCACTTCTTCTTCATAAGCTTGGATTGCTAATGGAGATGGTTCCACTATTTGATCAGAATTCATTTGTTGTTGAACTTTCTCCAATTCTGACTCAAGTTGAGCTGCATATTCACTTGCTTGTTCTACTGAGGTACGTGCATCCCCTCCTTCCCTGGCCAATTTTCTGAACTTTTCGATCAATCCTTCCAAGGAATAAGTCATGTTCCCTACTGTCGTTCCATGCAAGTTCATATCTTCAAAAGTTTGTAAATCTTCAAGTGACTGATCTTGAAATGTGTCCACCATTGATTTCTCCACTTGATCTAGAAATTCTTGCTCATCTGTAGCTTGTTCTGGTGGTGAACCTTGTTCAGTTTCTTTTTCTGAAAATCCTTGTAAATCAATCTGACTTTGAATAAGATCTTCGTTAGCCTGAGCTTGCTGACCTTCATCCTGTTCTTCTATATTATCTCTTTCACAAATCTGAGCCTGTTGAAGATCAGTGATTGGTTTAGTTGACCCTTGTTCCTCAGGTTGATGTTCATCGATACATGCTCTCCAGCCTTCCGGATCTATATCTCCCACTTCCAAATTGCTATAAGGAGTGAGTTCCAACCTCTCTGTATAGGGAACTATCCCTAAAGTTGGTTTGACTTTTTCTTCCTCAGAGCTGGTATCATGTACCACATATTTAGGCTTCCTGGCCTTCATTTTTATTCTGAACTTCTTAACAGGTTTTTCAAGTTTTTTTTCTTGTTGCTTTTCTTTCTCATGAGTGATTCCCAATTGTTCTACATTCTCAAGAGAAGACCCTTGCTGCTTAAGTTCTTCAGGGTTAGTCTCCTTCTGGTCAGAAGGTAACTTCTCTCTCCTCTTGTAGGTAACAACTTTTTTCTTTTCTTGGGCTGATTGTAAAATCTCAACATCTTCATCCATTAAATCCTTTGTCAAGTCCAGAATTTCTTTGGCTGCTAGCTCATCTTCATTCTTCCTCTTCTTCGAAATTCGGCTAGTTTTCTCAGACCTGCTTGTCTCCACCTTTCTCCCAGTCCTTTTCTTAGCTGTTGGTACTTCTTCTAAAGTGCTTGGACTGAGATTGTGTGACTTTCTCTTTCTGATGGATACTTTCTTTTTACCTTTCCTATCTTGGGTTTTCATGAATTCCTCCCATTCACGGTTTGCCTTTTGTCTGTTTGCATAATAATAGTCCATACTTTTTTGCAGAATCGGATGGAGTTCATCATTTTCTTCATTCCTTTCTCCTACAATAGTTGTGACTTCATCTACTACTCTCATTTTCTCAATTCTTTGCTCATCATCTGTGTTGTCTTCATCTGAATCATGCTTCTTGACATAAAAATTCTTGCCCAATCCTTTCAGCATGACATTCATTCCCTTTCTGTTCAGATATTTCTCATTCCATGCATCCCATTCATCAATAATTACCTGCTAAATTCTTCCTTGTGTTTGATCAGTATAAGGTCTATGCTCCTTGTATGCATTTTCTCTGCACATAGCATCATATCTGACATACTTTTCAATGAATTCTTTCTTTTTCTCCTGAACATATCCATGAACTTCCTGTTGGAGAGTTGGAGGTAATCTCTTCATGATCTTGTTAGGTCTGTCTGTAATGAGAAGATCTGCATCTGCTTGTGTTATTGATGAAGCTGAAACTTTCCTGAAATTTGCTATAGGTTCCAGTCCTTCATTAACAACAGATTCTCTGAAAATGTTTCTTACTATATTTTGTGGTGTCTGTTTTGCATCTGATCTCTGTTTCCTGTTCTTCCCTGATCTCTCAGCTTCTCTCTCCTCTGCATCCTTGACCCATGCTTGCTGTTCTGGTATCAAATCAGCAAACTCTTCTAGAGGAAATTCCTCATCAGGTTTCCTTGTCAACCCTGGTTTAAGAATCCTTCTCCTCAGATTTAGTCCCTTAGCCCACTCATTCATATGCCTGATCCAGCTATTCCTAGCTTCCTGAATGGTTCTAAGGACATCTTTCCATACCATCTTGCCTTGTTTAGCTTTCTTGAAATGAGGCTCGAGGTCATGTCTCAAATTGATCCGAGCATCAATAATCCTATCTAGGGCCAAATTTGTCAGGAAATTCTGTTCAATGGGTCCCTTCTTATTCAAAAATGTTGGAGGCATGTATGCAGGGAGTGCCTGCTGAGCATCATAGACTCTAGCATTTCGGATTTCATGAAGTTTGCAGCAATGTTTGGTGAGTCGCTTCACATATTTAGGTAGTGGTTGAGGATCAAAGTAATCCAACTCCAGCCCTATTTGATCTTTTGGATTGATAATTTTGTAGCATTCCTGATTCCACTCAGCCATGCTCTTCTTTTCCCTTTCCAAAAGTCTTTCGAGTCTGATTTCATTAGGCAGATGCCTGTCATTGATGAGGAATATCATTTGGTCATCCCAAAATTTATTCATCTTATCCCAAAATGCTTCTTCTAAATCAATCATCAATGATTCCTTTTCTTTATCTGGTATATGTTGAATCATGAATGGATTGACATAAAAGATTGGAGGTGAAATTTGCATTCCTGTCCATCCACCACTTTTCCGAATAGTTTCCACCATTTTTGCTGTTTTTATCTTCGTCAAGAATGATTTCTCTTTCTTATCTGATTCTATACCTCGAGCTTGAAGTTCTTCATAGGTCATTTTATGAATCCTTAAGAAAGAAATAAGAATAAACTGGTTAATAAGTGTCACCATACTCACATTTAGAGCTTGACTCTAAATGTGCAGATGATAAAAGGGAACATAATACCAGATTTTCCTTTTATATTCATCATTCTTTTCAGGATATCACCATACTCACATTTAGAGATTTGCTCTAAATGTGAAGATTTCAATGCTGACTAAATCTACTTTATTGCAGAATAAAAATAATAGAGAACTTACAATCATAACATCATCAATCAAAAACAAAATATAGAATTCATTAGTTTCTTGCTAATAATATGGAATTACAAAGCATACTGTTTCTTATGACATTCAATCTGTCAATTACAAATGAGGAGGTGTCTCTGCCTTAATTCCAAATCTGAGGAACAGATTACAATGCTCAGAGACTAAGCACCTCATGCAGTAAATTGAGGTGACTCCATAAGTATTCCTTGAGGGGCCGTGATTATTATATTAATAGTTCCTAAGATTGCAAAGTCTCTTCTTAGGTTGTCCTTGAAAAGGTGAATTGAATTCCTCATAGTTTGATAGCCACCCTCTTACTTGAAGCCGAAGATCCTTGAGCCTTCGTCTATTCTTACACAGAGTAGCAAAGAGCCAAATTCCCTTCTCTTGTTCTTCAACTTCATCCTTGCTCAAAAGCATAAGAGCTTTTACATAAATGGATGGGGGGTGATTATCAGTGATTGCAGGTTTTAAGAGCTTAAATGCTGCTTGTTCATTCTTATCTTGAACGAACAAATGCAGTGCCTCTTGTAACTGGTACATCCAATTTCCTGCATTTTTGCAGCTTTCAAGGAAAACACTTTGTGTCTCTTCAAAAGTCCCCCATCCCCATGCAGAAAAGTCCTCAAGAGAAGCTTTTTTCAAGACTAAAGGATGATGGGTAGCCTTTTCAAGCTCTTTGCAAACTAATTTGCAGTTAAAGACGGTCTCAATGTGATCAAATGCCAATCTCGATAAAATGTTTCCAAGAATCTCATAAGGAAGATCTGTGATCTGAGTTTCCTCCGATCCAGATTTCTTTATTAAAGTCCTTGGTTGCTTTGATGAACTTCCAATTTCAAAGCTGAGTAGGATTAAAAACAATAGTCGAATTAAAAACTAGAGAATGAAATTCATTAATGCAAAAGGAATGTACAGTTTAGGTCATCTAGAGAATTCTTTGCCCAAAACAAAAAGCACGAAAGATTACAAGCAAAGGAGATTATGAACTGCTTGATTTCTACACTAGTCTAATTCTAGCAATTCTTCTTCATTCTGCTCTTCTTCTCCATTGTTCCATTGCTCCCATTCAAATAAAATGCCCAGTTCTCCACTTGCTCTTCTGTATTGCTTGACATAGTCAAACAGTTCACATGGAACACACTCCATCCTTTCATTGAAGGGTAATTGCTGTCGCTCTTGAAGGGAGTGATTCTTACAAAAGCTCCTTTCCTCTTGATCAAGGAATGGATTTGGGAATTTATCACCGTAAAGAAGCCAGTGCAGAACACTTATTTTTAGGAAGGCTAGATCGAAAGGATCCTGGGTTACAGATTTAATCAATTGAATTCCTTCCTCATCCAGTTGTGGGTCTTGTTTGGAAAGCAATAGAAGAGATCTTATGAAAACAGTTGGTTTGTGTTTGTCATCTAATCCGGGCTTTAAGATTTCATAAGCTTTTTCTTCATTTTTATCATCCACAAAAGCTATCAGTGCAGGCTCGATGTTAAACATGTAATTGCCTGCATCCTGACATTCTTTAATGAATTTGACCTGATTACTTGGGTAAACATCTCCTCTCCAAATAGCACAGGTCTCTAAATTAGCTCTCTTCAGAGCTAATGATGATCTGCTTGCTGAGAAGAATTGCTTAGATGTTTCAGATGCTTTAAAAAGTGTCTTTATGCTCTCCATTCCTAATCTTGACAGAATGTCTCCCAGTAACTCAGTTGGTAAATCAAGTATTTGAGTTTCCAAGAGTTGAGTGATTTCGACATTTCTGAAAAGAAAAGGAGGAAAAACACAGAATTAAGAGTAAAACTCAACATTTATGCAGTAATTAAGAAATGAGATTAGATTTTATTAACAAAAACCAGGCTGCATTACATGATACAAAAGACTTGATCTAGTGATAGTTTCAAACTCTAATATTAGAAGACTTATCACACGCATCAATCTCTTCTTCCTTCATTTAAGAATTATTCATTAATGCTCTGGTTATCAGAATTCTCCTTTGCTGCCATCCTAAAATCAGCTATTGCTCTACTTGTATCACAACAGAGATAGTTGATCTGATCTGCTGTATGATTAAAGTATAATGGCCTATGAAAGCTTTCCTGATCATGATCATCAATAACACAGAATTCCCTCTTTTTCTGGCCTAAGAATGGATTCGGAACATATTCCCAAGATTATATCTGAACTCGTAACTATTTAATCTATCATTTAAAATAGGACTAATTAAATGAAGCCCTACATCTATTTCTTTTCTAGAAACTCGACTTAAACAACATAAGGCTTTAAAATATTGAGAAAACTTGAAATTGTCTTTTATCCCTTCTTCCAGGATTTGAAACACCTTGTATTCTTTACCCTGTGTGAACAGTTCCATAGCCTTATGTAGGTTCAGTATGTGATTTTTAGCCCTTCTGCAGGCATGTAGAAACTTGATTTTACCAGGAGATTCATTAGGGATTCTTTTAAAGGCCGGATCCTCTACATTAAATCTCCGGAAAACAGTAGGGTAGTTCGAAACCATTTTGAATGTTGAACAAGTTCGTTTGCAATGGAGCAAATCTTCGAAGCTGCTCTGCCCTACTCGTGACAAAATCTCCCCAATGACGTCCAGTGGAAGATCAGTCAAGTGTAAAGCAGAGTCTGGTTAGATTTTAAATCAGACTCTAAATCCAATTCATCTTAATGCTCATCAAAATCTACCCTCAATTCCTTTATTTTAAGGTTACCAATCCTTTCCTTTCATTCCCTGAATATACGCCTCTTTCAGCCTAAAGGATGTTTAAGAAACCTCATTCAACATTTTGCAATTGATGGTCAAATACCAAGCTTAAGAGATTTTCTCAAGAATCTCATAGTGAAGTGCTGTGATCTGAGTTTCCCCCGATCCAGACTCCTTTGATAGCATTTTTAGTTTCATGAGGAGCTTCCAGTTTCATCACTAGTTAATGACTGGATCGAATTAAGAAAATAAGCATAAAGGAAAGAAAGTACAAGAATTGTAAAGTAACAAGTTTAATAAAAACATATTAATAGGCGGTTCCAAATTACATCCCAAGATTCCTGAAAATACAAAAATTATAGCCATAGCATTTCCTTACTCTAGAAAACACTGAACTATTCAAGGATTAACAATTTCCTCATCATCAGAATCAGTCCACAGAAATTCATCAGGAAACACCTCGCCATAATACAATCTGAATTGCCTTACCATGTCAAAGAATTGACAAGGAATGCAGTCCATCCTAATATGTGGTGGTAACAAGGCTCGTTCCTGCAATGTATGAGTCTTGCAATAACTTCTCTCTTGTTGGCCTTGAAAAGGGTTTGGGATTATCGGAATATGGATCAACCAATGAAAAAGGTAGAGTTTAATAAAAACAACTTCTAAGACATTTGAAGCTACTGTTTTGATCAACTCTAAACCTGCTTCATTTAGCTTGTCATCTTGTTTTGTTAAGAGAAGCATTGTTCTGAGCAGAATGGTGGGTTGATGCTCATCGTCTAGTCCTGGCTTAAGGAGTTCAAATGCCTTCTTCTCATCTCGTTCATTAACAAATGCTATCAATGCAGTTCGATGTTGAACATAAAGTTCCCTGCATTTTGGCATTCTTGAATGAACCTTTTCTGATTATCAGGATAAACATCTCTCCATCTCATGCATGATTCCAGGTCTGCTCTCTTGAACACAAGATGAGTTTTGCTCGCTTGATAAAATAATGGAGAGACTTCTGCTACCCTAAAGAGCTCCCTTACATTGTCTTTTCCAAGTCTTGACAAAATATCTCCCAGCAACTCAGTGGGTAGACGAGAATTTGCGGATTCCTAACATTTCTGTTTCCAGAAAATAATACAATAAGGAATACAGGAGAGAGCTTTTATCTAAAATGATGAAACTAACAATTTGAAAATGGGGTTTCATTTCTATTGCGAAGCTCCAATAGTCTCATATAGACAATGCGTCGGTTACAAACTAAAGATTTCAGAAGAGACTCTCCAAATTAATCATTGTTTAAATGAGTTTAGAGAAACGGCTTTCAGTTATGAGAAATCTAAATGTTTAATCTTTCCGTTTTCTAAAGCCAGAATGAACTTTTCGAAAATTCAGAATCATGAACCCTAGGTCTAGAAGCGTAATCCGAAGACAAACATTGTAGAATGGAACCAAAAATGTGAAACATAGGATGAACTAAATTTCTTACAGATTGTTCTCAGCCATTTTCTTCGTCAATTGGGTTTCTGAATGAACTTGCTAAGAGAATGATTGAGAATGGTAGTGTTGGTGTGTGACGATTTCTTCTTGGAAGAGAAAAGAAAAGAAAATCTGATGAAAGAGTTTTGAAATGACAACTGAGAGGAATGACTGCAAGGATATAGCCGCCCTATTTTTATCTAAGGACTGCAGGGGTCAAGATAGTAAATCTTGTTTCTGCAGAGAGTAATGATTAAGCCTAAAATAAGCCTATTTGAAAAATAAATTTATTTTAAATGACTCAGATAAAAATCTAGTGTAAAAGATAAGAACAAGTCATTTTCTTTTCACAAGAATAAAGCGAGGAGTACATATCATCATCAGAGGGCTCAAAATTAAACAAAAATTAAGAGAATACATAATTATTTAATTTGAATCTGGATCAGTTTCTAGTTCTGACTCAGATTCAATTACATGTTCATTGAAATCTTCTCTTAATCTTCTAATCAAACTAGTAACCTCACAACACAAACAATCAATGTTTGTGGCACCATAATTATAGTGTGGAGGTTCCCTAACTAAGTCCCTACTATGTGGCGCTATGTAATCACAGTAATAGCGATGCCCTTGTCCCCGAAAGGGATTAGGCTCTTCTTCACTTTCGATAAACACCTTGCTGATCTTCTCCTTGATCTTGTGAATGTGTTCTTCCTCTTTAAGGATTGATCCAAGCAGATACAATCCTTCATCAATCTCTTCAAGGCTCTCTAAACTTAGAAGAATGAAGGCCTTGATGAAGATTGAAGGGTGATGATTGTCTTCAATTCCAGGCTTGAGGATTTCAAAAGCAGCTTCCTTGAGCCCTGTGTTGCAGAAGACCGAGAGTGCAGGTTCAAGTTTGAGCATGAAGTTCCCTGCCTCTCTGCATCTTTGCAGTATCTGAACGTAGTGAGCATCAAGCGTTCTCTCCGCAGTCATTCGCCTCTCTACATTTGCTCTCCTCCATACTACAGGCGCCTTACTTGCTCTAGAGAACTTCTTGCAAGTTGGGGCTGCTCTGGCTACATCCTTAATCTCTTCCTTTCCCAACCTTGAAAGAATGTCTCCTAAAATTTCGTCAGGAATGTCTAGAATGGAGGTTCTAGCATTGGGAGCTGCTGCGGCCATTCTGATTTCTGATAAAGGTTGTAGAATAATTGTTCTAATGTGGAAATGTTTGAGATGAAAGGAGAGAAGGATTCGACTACATTTTATAGCAGAAAAACTAAATTCTGCCATAATTACAAGCGGTTGAAACGACGTGTGATGGTTGGTGTAAGAGAAGAAGAAGAGTCTGAGAAGGGGGTATTTTGGTCTTAAAAAGTTTGAAAATCTATCCGTTCAGTATTCCCAGGCTCTCGCTTTGTCAATTGTCATCGCGTGGTTATAAAAACCGTCTCTCGCTTTGTAAATTACAAAGCGAGGAAAGATTCTTATACAGTTTCCAGAGAAGATGGTCACGCTATGTATTTCGACAAAGCGTAGATATAAAACTCTTATTATTTAACAACTTATCAGATTTCATAAAATAAGAATTTGAACTGAGCACCTCGCTTTATAACTTTTACAAAGCGTGAGTGAATATAGTTCTTCTAAATCACGCTTTGTCAAAGTTAACAAAAGCGTGGCCTCAGAATCTATTCATACTTTATTTCCGAACACTTAATACTCAAAAACCTGGTTGAAGATCCGTATCTCATCCTTCTTCATTCCATCACAGCTTAATTTCTCGAATTCCTGAAAATATAGAATAAAAGAATTAGAGATGAAAAATATATCAAAAGAAAGAGGGAAATACTACTCAGTTAACCTGGGTAGTATCCACCCCTTTTTTTTTATGAAAGAAGAAATACTAAGGGTTATCCAAATATTCAGTTTGGATATTTAAATCCTGTTGACCAATATATTCTTTAAGCATGTGTCCATTTACAGTCTTTTCTCCTTCACTGAGCATGATTGTGACTGCTCCATTGTCATGAACAGCTACAATGGGGAATGGTCCTGTCCACCTTGATTTGAGCTTACCTGGAAATAGTTTCAAACGAGAATTATAAAGCAAAACCAATTGACCAACAGAAAATTCCTTATGTTTAATTTTTGAATCATGAATTTTCTTGGTTCGGTCTTTATAAATTTTGCTGCTTTCATATTCTTCCAGTCTCATCTCTTCCAACTTAGACAGATCAAACTTCCTCTTGTCTTGTCCTGACTGAAGATCCATGTTGAGCATCTTAATGGCCCAATATGCTCTATGTTCTAGCTCAACTGGAAGATGGCAAGCTTTTCCAAAAACTAATCTGTAGGGAGACATTCCTATAGGAGTCTTAAAAGCAGTTCTGTAAGCCCATAAAGCATCATCCAGCTTCTTTGACCAGTCTTTTCTTGTAATATTCACAGAAGCTTGTAAGATATGCTTGATTTCCTTATTAGATACCTCCACCTGTCCACTTGTCTGAGGATGATATGGTGATCCAACTTTATGATGAACACCATATTGTTTCAGCAACTTCTCAAAGAGTTTATTTACAAAGTGTCCTCCATCAGATATAATGTCACGAGGGGCTCCAAACCTGGTAAAAATATTCTTTTGCAGAAATTTAGTGACTTGTTTAGCTTCATTATTGGGTAAGGCTACTGCTTCTACCCATTTTGAGACATAATCAACAGCTACTAGAATGTAGTGATTACCAAATGATGGGGGAAAATGTCCCATAAAATCAATTCCCCACACATCAAATATCTCTACTTCTAAAATTCCTTTTTGAGGCATTTCTTCTCTCATTGAAATGTTTCCCAATCTTTGGCATCTGTCACACATTTTTATAAGTTTCTGGGAATCCAAAAAGATAGTCGGCCAGTAAAAGCCACAGTCTAGAACTTTTCTAGCAGTTCTAGCAGGACCATGATGGCCTCCTAGAGGATTCTCATGACACTTCCTAACGATTTAAAAACCTTCCTTTTCATGAACACAGCGCCTAATAACCTGATCAGAACAAAACTTAAACAAAAAGGGATCATCCCAATAGTATTTCTGAATTTCTCTGAAAAATCTTGACTTCTGATGAGAGTCTTTAAACTTTGGAACAATCTTGCAAGCTAGATAATTAGCAAAATCTGAAAACCAAGGACAATCAAATTGATGCAACTGCAACGCATACAACTGTTCATCTGGAAATTTATCATTTACAACTTCCTCCTTCTCTGTTTTCTCCTCCAATCTAGAAAGATGATCTGCTACTCCATTATCTTTTCCTTTTCTATCTTTAATAATAACGTCAAACTCTTGTAAAAGTAAAACCCATCTTATCAGCCTAGGTTTGGCTTCTTGCTTTGAGAAGAGATATCTTAATACAGTATGATCTGTGTAAACTATAGTCTGAGCTCCAATAAGGTACTGTCTGAACTTGTCAAAAGCAAAAACTACAACATACATTTCCTTTTCTGTAGTAGTGTAGTTTATCTGAGCATCATTAAGAGTATGGCTAGCATAATATATAACATGATGTTTGCCTTCTTTGTGTTGCCCCAAAACTGCTCCTACTGCATTTTCACTTCCATCACACATAAGTTCAAAAGGTAGACTCCAATCAGGAGACTGAACTATAGGTGCAGTGTAATACCCGAGAATTTTACAACATAAATAAATAAATAAATACAATAAATAAATAAATAAATACAATAAATAAATATAATACATAAGTCAGCAAATACATAAATATAGAAGAAATAAGAAATGAAATTAAAAGAGATTTAATTAAACAAAAGAAATTAAAATTAAATAAAGTTAAATAAGTCGTTACACGGGTATCCGATATAAATGAACTCGAGAACTCGAGTCCAAACGTAAATTATACGGGGTTCCTATTTCGTAAACCCGGAGAGAGTCCGGAAATTGGAATCCGGGAGTATAGGGGGATAGAAACCCGAAAGAGAGGCGGAAAAGCACGACGGATCGCACGCCCCGCCCGGACCGAAGTCCAGGCGAAGTCGGCGCGCTGGCCGTGCGGTTTTTAGGCAAAAGGCGCGCCAACCCCGCGCCACTTGACAGATTCGCCCGTTGCGCGAATCTCTCGCCCGAACGCGGATTTTTCGACTTTCGGTTGAACGTCTCTCGACTCAAGACCCTTGGGGTCAGACTTTGGACGCCCTAGGACCTAGACATCTATAAATAAGCCCCCTCGGAAGCCTAAACTCTTTTTCAAAACCCTACGTTACTCTCTACACACACAAGTCGAAATCCCGGAGTCTACGGAGGCATCGAACACCAAGGCAGCAGCTTTGGACGAAAATCCAAGGATCTCCGACGTTGTGGTAAGCTCTAGTCCAATAGATCCTTTCACGTTTCAATCCGAAAACGGATTCTAACCTCGTTTCTTTTCTCTTTACACCCCGAATCGAATCTAGAACGAGAACCCGACGAACGGAGGGGAGAAATGGTGATCTAGAAGCCACGCCTCCGAGATAGACATCCCGGACGTTCACAAATCAGTAAGTTAACGCTTACTTTGGTTTTGGGTTGTTAAAAGATTCGAACATATAGATCTAATGGAACCCTACCTAAAATCTGTCTACACATGCGCAGCGCTTTTATTGAATTTATTCGGACCCCTTAAAACGTTCAAACGAGAAAACTTAAAATACAAAAAACATTCCTAAGACACTGATCTAGACCTTGTAAAAATTTCATAATTTTTCATCGTGTTTCGGTATCCGAAAACGATCGTAAACGAGCCTGCTTTAGATTTAGATCTTGAAACGATGATAGATCCTTTATTCGAACTTGTTGGTGATTTCTACCTTAGATCTAGACCGATCTAGGCTTGGCGTTGAAACATAAGAATTGTAGATCTATACGTTATGAATACCTCCATAAAATTTCAGAATTTTTCGTGATGATTTGATATATGAAATCCACCCCAAACCGAACTGGTTTAAAATCGGATCTTGAAAACTGGACAGAACATAGATTCGAACTTGCTGACATTTTTGACTAGGGATCTAGGCCGAATTAGATCTTTGGCCAAACATGAAAGTTGTAGATAATTGTCTTAAGATGATCGCTGTAAAATTTCATCAAATTTAGAGTTCATTTGCTATGGTAGATCTCGAAACTTTTAAAACTGCTGTGTGAAAACGCGGACAGATTTTTGATCTGACGAAAATTGATGTTTTTGACCTGTTTCGGTATCTCGGATCGAAAAAGTTAAAACACAAAAGTTGTAGATATCGACGTTTTGGAGTCAGTCGTGAAATTTCGGAATTTTTGAATTAAATCTGATTTTAGACGAATTTTAGAGTAAACTGTGGTTGACCGAGTCAAAACTTGAGATCTTGTGGAAACGGTGAAATTAGCCTTTGAGGTTGAAACGGATAGAAATACTTTGAAATACGATACACGAAACGAGAAGATTAAAATATTGCGGGTTATGACTAAGCTAGATACTGTCAATGTTCTCTGCGGCTTGGGACATAAGAGCCCAAGTGTATGTCTAGGTTGACGTAAGAGCCCTAGCGAAACACTGATCGTATGGCTAGCGGACGGATTAACTCTAATTAAAAGATCGACCATGATACCTGTGGACATAAGAGCCCAGGCGTAAGGCTGGCGGACATAAGAGCCCTAGCGGTGGTGATCTGTAAAAGAATCGAAACGAGACATCGATAAGGGAATCCAACTAAGTCCTTGATAATTTGTGTTTTTAAATTTATGGCAACTTATTTAATTACGTTGCAAGCTATATTGATGATCTTATGAATCCATGTCTTCTAAATTATGCGATTACATGAATTGTTTAAATTATGCACATGTTTTCATTAAATTTAATTAAAGGCTTTGAAACCTCATAATCTTGTACGTGTTAACTTACTCAGCGCGTAGTGCTGACCAAAACCATTACTTTCTTTTTCCTACAGAGTATGAAGAATATGCATCATCATATGCATGCATGGGATATTCGGGGAAATATTATCTTCTTTTATTATTCTAGCCTTAGATATGAATTGCATGAACGGGCCTGTTTAACCCGTGATTAGGCCATGTTGGCCCTATATTTAAATTCCGCTGCAATATATATGTAAATATTATTTTCCGCTGCAACTTTGATGTATTATTTTTAAATTATATATGAATGGGTTGTTTGAATGTTTTAAATACTGAAAAACCATAGCCTTGCATCTCTTTAGCAAGCTCGGAGAAACCGTGTCTTGCTAGGGAGGTGTGGCGGTGACATCCCAACCTGGGTGACCAAAAACCGGGGTGTTACAAGGTGGTATCAGAGCCCGGCTATTTTTAAACTATTATTTTTAAACCCTTATTATTTTTAAAGTACTATTAATATCTTGACTATTATTTAAATTTTAAAGTATTATTTCCATGGAGAAAGTTTTATTTTAAAATCCATGGAAAAATATATATATATATATAGTGCATGAATTATTTTTGGGGGGAAATCATCATTTGCATGTGCATACTGCATTGCCTAAACTTAGAGAACTTAGAAGTGTGATATATTCTTTCTTAGATCTCTTGCTACACCTAGATAACTTAGAGGCTTGACATCGAATTAGGAACGCTAACTAGAGACTGATCTTGCCTTAGTTCTAGACCGCGTTCATCTAAGCGCACGCCTAAGCATAACAATCCTCGGCCTTAGTCATTTCTACTCTTGTACGAACTAGAAAATTTCCTCATGTGGAACAATAAAAATCAAGTTTTATTAAAACACTCTTTATTCCAAAAATCTTGTTTGGATTTCCAAACAACAAATCCTAAAATTTGAAATCAGAAATTTACGAAACGTCTTGTTCGAGCGATCTATCTAAACCAAGATAAGCTAATCTATACACGTTATAACAGAAAATGGCGCCTAGGCGGAAACCAAGGAAGGTGAGTCCAAACGGCACTGACGCTAACCTTTCCAACACGCCCAACAACAGTGAAAGTCCTCAGAACCTAGGAGAGCAAGTGCCTCAAGCGCCCAATAATATGGAAGCACGTTTAAAAACTGTAGAGGAACTCCTTGTAGCATTGGGAAATGCCGAGGTGCATAGGACACAAACAGTACCTCCGCCAGTAGCCCGAGTCAACTACTTGGCATTAGTGAACCTTACCACCCACCCCATTATGACGGCCAAGAGGATCCAGCCAAGTTGGAAGGTTGGATCCGTACCTTTGACAAGCTCTTGAACGCTATCAAGTGCCCGGATGAGGAGATGATACACGTAGTGACCTACTACCTAGGAGGCGAAGCTGATGAGTGGTGGCAAAATCTTCACACGAAGTCAGTGGAAGACGAAGAAGCCTACGCCTGGGAAGAACTTAAGGAAGCTTTGAGGGAAAGATTCTACCCACTGAGCACCAAGACTGCGAAGTACGAGGAATTCATCAACCTAAAGCAAGGTGCGCAAACAGTGCAAGAGTACTACAGCAAATTCAAGGAGCTAGTACGATTCGCTGCGAGGATAGTACCAACCGACTCTGACAAGGCTCAGAAATTCGAGATGGGTCTGAACCTTAGTATCCGGGAGATACTTGCAGTAGGACAATTCACGAACCTGCAGACGATATATGATCGTGCCGTATCAATTGCTCGAATCCAGCAATTGAAGCGTAAGGAACATGGTGAGTCGAGCAAGGACTCGCAAGGACTTGAGAAGAAGGATCGGAAAGACAACAATAACAACTCTAGGAAAGACAATGGATTCCGAAGGAAAGGAAATAAAGGTCTCAACAATGGGGGAGACGACAACTGTGGTGCGTTTATACCACGTTGCCCACGATGCAACCATGCACATCTGGTGCACCAATGCCCGAAGCCTGGAACCTGCCGTAGGTGCGGCAAGCTTGGTCACAAGGCTAGTGGATGTCGAACGCCAGAGGGGGCGATCGAAAAGAGAGTAGATTTGGTGAAACTTCAGCAAGGGGAGAGTGACGAGGAACAAGACCAAAACCCGAACCCTCTTGAGAATAATGAATAGGCAGTTATGGGGACATAACTGAAGTCCTAAGGGGGAGAGGATGTGATACCCCGTAATAATTTATTTTGGAGTTCGACTCGATATCATGTATCCTAAATCATAAATAAACAAATTCAACTTGTTTTGAACTACGTTATGGCTTGATCCCTTCATCGGGTACGTAGGCAGCTTAGAAGTGTTAATTCTAAGTTCAGTCACAAAATAATAAACCAAACAAAAGACCTTAGCACGAGAAAAGCCGAAACACAACTTCGAGGACGAAGTTGATTCTTAAGGAGGGTAGACTGTAATACCCGAGAATTTTACAATATAAATAAATAAATAAATACAATAAATAAATAAATAAATACAATAAATAAATATAATAAATAAATAAATATAATACATAAGTCAGCAAATACATAAATATAGAAGAAATAAGAAATGAAATTAAAAGAGATTTAATTAAACAAAAGAAATTAAAATTAAATAAAGTTAAATAAGTCGTTACACGGGTATCCGATATAAATGAACTCGAGAACTCGAATCCAAACGTAAATTATACGGGGTTCCTATTTCGTAAACCCGAAGAGAGTCCGGAAATTGGAATCCGGGAGTATAGGGGGATAGAAACCCGAAAGAGAGGCGGAAAAGCACGACGGATCGCACGCCCCGCCCGGACTGAAGTCCAGGCGAAGTCGGCGCGCTGGCCGCGCGGTTTTTAGGCAAAAGGTGCGCCAACCCCGCGCCACTTGACAGATTCGCCCGTTGCGCGAATCTCTCGCCCGAACGCGGATTTTTTGACTTTCGGTTGAACGTCTCTCGACTCAAGACCCTTAGGGTCAGACTTTGGACGCCCTAGGACCTAGACATCTATAAATAAACCCCCTCGGAAGCCTAAACTCTTTTTCAAAACCCTACGTTACTCTCTACACACAGGTCGAAATCCCGGAGTCTACGGAGGCATCGAACACCAAGGCAGCAGCTTTGGACGAAAATCCAAGGATCTCCGACGTTGTGGTAAGCTCTAGTCCAATAGATCCTTTCACGTTTCAATCCAAAAACGGATTCTAACCTCGTTTCTTTTCTCTTTACACCCCGAATCGAATCTAGAACGAGAACCCGACGAACGGAGAAGAGAAACGGTGATCTGGAAGCCACGCCTCCGAAATAGACATCCCGGACGTTCACAAATCAGTAAGTTAACGCTTACTTTGGTTTTGGGTTGTTAAAAGATTCGAACATATAGATCTAATGGAACCCTACCTAAAATCTGTCTACACCGGCACAACGCTTTTATTGAATTTATTCGGACCCCTTAAAACGTTCAAACGAGAAAACTTAAAATACGAAAAACATTCCTAAGACACTGATCTAGCCCTTGTAAAAATTTCATAATTTTTCATCGTGTTTCGATATCCGAAAACGATCGTAAACGAGCCTGCTTTAGATTTAGATCTTGAAACGATGATAGATCCTTTATTCGAACTTGTTGGTGATTTCTACCTTAGATCTAGACCGATCTAGGCTTGGCGTTGAAACATAAGAGTTGTAGATCTATACGTTATGAATACCTCCGTAAAATTTCAGAATTTTTCGTGATGATTTGATATATGAAATCTACCCCAAACCGAACTGGTTTAAAATCGGATCTTGAAAACTGGACAGAACATAGATTCGAACTTGCTGACATTTTTGACTAGGGATCTAGGCCGAATTAGATCTTTAGCCAAACATGAAAATTGTAGATAATTGTCTTAAGATGATCTCTGTAAAATTTCATCAAATTTAGAGTTCATTTGCTATGGTAGATCTCGAAACTTTTAAAACTGCTGTGTGAAAACGCGGACAGATTTTTGATCTGACGAAAATTGATGTTTTTGACCTGTTTCGGTATCTCAGATTGAAAAAGTTAAAACATGAAAGTTGTAGATCTCGACGTTTTGGAGTCAGTCGTGAAATTTCGGAATTTTTGAAATTAAATCTGATTTTAGACGAATTTTAGAGTAAACTGTGGTTGACCGAGTCAAAACTTGAGATCTTGTGGAAACGGTGAAATTAGCCTTTGAGGTTGAAACGGATAGAAATACTTTGAAATACGATACACGAAACGAGAAGATTAAAATATTGCGGGTTATGACTAAGCTAGATACTGTCAATGTTCTCTGCGGCTTGGGACATAAGAGCCCAAGTGTATGTCTAGGTTGACGTAAGAGCCCTACCGAAACACTGATCGTATGGCTAGCGGACGGATTAACTCTAATTAAAAGATCGACCATGATACCTGTGGACATAAGAGCCCAGGTGTAACACCCCGGATTTGATAACCCAGGCCGGGATGTCACCGCCACACCTCCCTAACAAGACACGGTTCCTCCGAGCTTGCTAAAGAGATGCAAGGCTATGGTTTTTCAGAATTTAAAGCATTCAAACAGCCCATTGTAATATAATTTAAAATCATAATATCAAAGTTGCAGCGGAATGTAATATTTACATATATATAATTGTAATGCAGCGGAAATTTAAATATGGGCCGACATGGCCAAAACACGGGTTAAACAAGCCCATTCATGCAAGTCGTAACTAAATACAGGAATTTAAAATATAGAGTTTTCCCCCAATTGTTCCCATGTATGCATATGATGATGCATAATCCACATACTCTGAAAGAAAAAGGGGAAAAATGGTTTGGGTCAGCAAAACGTGCTGAGTAAGTTAACACCTACTATGATCAAGGGGTTTCAAAATCTTTAATTAAATTTAAGGAAAACATATGCGTAAGAGACATGATTTAAAATTTAATTCATCTACTAATAGAAATTTAATTACATAATTTAGAAGACAAGGATTTCCACACGTTCATAATTTAACACACATGAAAAAGGGGTTTAATTAAATAATTAAATTTTTCTCCTAGGCCTGCATACAAGGATATTCCATTTACAAATTTTAAAGTAAATAATTTAATTGTATATTTGAACATGCATTACTCCATAATAATAATTTCATAAGATATGAAAATTTAAAGACATAATTTAAAGGCGTAATTTAAGGACGTGCATAATTAAATAAATACTTAAAAATATTAAATCTTTTAATTCCCCGTTACGTAACCATTCCTTAATATTTTGTATAGCCGGTGATCCGGCGGCCGCAGCCGTGTCATAAGTATCTTGTATAGCCGGTGATCCGGCGGCCGCAGCCGTTTCATAAGTATCTCGTTTAGCCGGTGATCCGGCGGCCGCAACCGTGTCGTAAGTATCTTGTATAGCCGGTGATCCGGCGGCCGCAGCCGTTTCATAAGTATCTCGTTTAGCCGGTGATCCGGCGGCCAGCAGCCGTTTCGTAAGTATCTCATTTAGCCGGTGATCCGGCGGCCAGCAGCCGTATCTGCCATACCCAGTAACACTCCGGAGCCTCGGGAAATCCATACGGACAACCCGAGAGAGTAGGCCATGTATCTCCCGCCGATTGGCGTAATATCTCATCTAATTTCTCTCGTCCATTATAGGCCCGAAGAGAAAGGCTAGAGGGGCACCCTGCAGAGCACTCACCCTCCACCAAGTATCTCATGTATCGTTTAGATTTAACGTATCGGGGTTTTTCAAAAGTATAGATGTATCGTATTTCAAATCTTTGATCGTTCGTTTCGACATTTCAAAATCATTTGATTCAAAAGTATCTTGGCGTCACAGTTTGCGCCTTTTCAATTTAAAAATTCGATTTAAGTCCGAAAAATCTGAAACCTTCACAGTTTATGCAAAACACCCTAACGAACAACTTTCGTGTTTTAACTTTTTCGAAATAAGTTGAGGAAACATGTCAAAAATCGATTTTACTATGCAATCAGAAATCTGTCCGAACTCAGGTTTGACACAGTTCAAAATTTCGACTTTTTAACATATCAAATGGACTCCAAAAATTCTGAAATTTTATATGCACATACTAGACATGATTATCTACAACTTTTATTTAGATTGCAAAGCTCAAATCGGACTATAAAATATAGAAACAAATTCACTAAGTTCGAACATGTTCATAGGCAGATTTCAACACGTTTTGTCAAAACAGTTTCTTTTCGATGCGATTTAAAATAGCAAACGTTAACGAAAATGTCTGAAATTTTCACACAACCTAGATTTATGTGTTAGGATTAAAAGTCTAGTTTTGAGTTTTTGGGTTTGAACTCTCGAAATAGGGGTTTTGGTCCAATTTCAAATCTGTCACAGTTTCACGTTCGACTCTCAAGGCAGGTTCTTTCTCGGCCGTTTTCAGATATCAAACCTCAATGAAAAATTATGAAAATTTTACACGAACTAGATCTATGTCTTAGGAGCGTTTTTCATGTTTTGAGTTTTTCCGTTTGAGCAATTTTAAGGGTTCGAAAAATTCGCACACAATCGCTGCGCCGGGGGTTTTTTGTGTTGACAGATTTTAGAGTTACTAAATCTCTATGTTTGGTTACATTTTACGTCACCCAAAACCAAGTAAGCATTAACTTACAGTGGGGATGATGTCTAGGATGTTTTGGATTGATCGCGGCGCCCACGCTTGCTACGAACACGTCCCGATTACTCCGTCTCCTTTCCGTTGGCCCCGAAACGAAGTCGAAAGTAAAAATCTAGGGTTAGATCGGATTTTTGGACTCATAAACTTAAACGAAAACCTATGTACAACTTACCACAATCTGGAACACTAGAGATGTTGCTCTCCACGCCTTCTTCGTCGATTTTCGTCGCCGGAAAGTAATCGGAGAGTCGTCGGAAAGTGAAGAACTTGTGTTTCGGTTTTGGGAGAGTTTGAGGGTGATGGATAGACTTGTGAGACTGATTATGGGAGTGAAAATCAGTCATTGATCGTCCTATAGCCTTTCCCCTCGACTGGGATTGGGTTTCCAAAGTCGGGAGGTCGAAATATGGCAAGAAATCGCCCGAAATTGCGTAGATTGCTGCTGCCTGTTTGGTGGCGCGGGGTTGGCGCGGTTTTTAGCCAAAAACCGCCCGGAGGGCGCGCCGCCTGGTCTGGGCCGTGCGTCCGGACTGGGCCGTGCGATCCCGTCGGGCCTTTTCTCCTCTCTTTCGGACTTCTGTCCTCCTACGTTTCCGGGCTCGATTTTTCGGGTCATTCTCGGATCATAAATTCTTATCTTAAATTTATCTCGACTCAAATGAATTTCATGTTTGAAATCTTAAGTCCGTCGGTCTCGGGTTCGTCGGCTTCCAATTCGTCGTCTTTTGACTCCCGTGCAATAACTTGTGTAATTAAATTTCTTCCGACTTCACGGGTTCTTGGAATTAGAATTATTTTCCTTCTTGAATTTAATTCTAATTATTTTGACTCAATTCATGGAATGTCTTCGGGCTTCCTTTCCCTCTTTTATTCCATTTTGACTTTTGAATCTGTCGGCGTTTCATTTCCGAGCAATAATTTATTGTGATAAATTATTTTCTTCTTCTCGGAGATATTTCGACATTGATCGGAATAAATTTTTATTCCTTTGGACGTTGATAAAAATCTGGGGTATTACACCAGGCATAAGGCTGGCGGACATAAGAGCCCTAGCGGTGGTGATCTGTAAAAGAATCGAAACGAGACATCGATAAGGGAATCCAACTAAGTCCTTGATAATTTGTGTTTTTTAAATTTATGGCAACTTATTTAATTACGTTGCAAGCTATATTGATGATCTTACGAATCCATGTCTTCTAAATTATGCGATTACATGAATTGTTTAAATTATGCACATGTTTTCATTAAATTTAATTAAAGGCTTTGAAACCTCATAATCTTGTATGTGTTAACTTACTCAGCACATAGTGCTGACCAAAACCATTACTTTCTTTTTCCTACAAAGTATGAAGAATATGCATCATCATATGCATGCATGGGATATTCGGGGAAATATTATCTTCTTTTATTATTCTAGCCTTAGATATGAATTGCATGAACGGGCCTGTTTAACCCGTGATTAGGCCATGTTGGCCCTATATTTAAATTCCGCTGCAATATATATGTAAATATTATTTTCCGCTGCAACTTTGATGTATTATTTTTAAATTATATATGAATGGGCTGTTTGAATGTTTTAAATACTGAAAAACCATAGCCTTGCATCTCTTTAGCAAGCTCGGAGAAACCGTGTCTTGCTAGGGAGGTGTGGCGGTGACATCCCGACCTGGGTGACCAAAAACCGGGGTGTTACATGCAGTGATTAGTTTCTCCTTCAAGGTCTTAAAAGCAGTCAAGCAATCTTCATCAAAGCTAAATGTCACATCCTTATGAAGTAGATTACATAAAGGTCTTGCTATTTTAGAGAAGTCCTTAATAAACCTTCTATAAAAACCAGCATGACCAAGAAAACTCCTTACTGCCTTAATTGTTTTGGGTGGCGGTAGATTTGCTATCACAGAAACCTTAGCCTTATCTACTTCTATTCCTGCTCTAGATACTTTGTGTCCTAGGACAATTCCTTCCTGGACCATGAAATGACACTTTTCCCAGTTAAGAACTAGGTTAGTGTCCTCACATCTCTGCAAAATTTTTGACAAATTTTTTAAAGAATCTTCAAAGTCAGTTCCATGAACAGTAAAATCATCCATAAACACTTCAATGCATTTTTCAATAAAATCAGAGAAAATACTCATCATGCATCTTTGAAAAGTAGCAGGAGCATTACATAATCCAAAAGGCATTCTTCTATAAGCAAATGTTCCATATGGGCAAGTAAAAGTTGTTTTCTCATGATCTTCACTAGCAATAACTATTTGATTATAACCAGAATAACCATCTAAGAAGCTGTAAAATGGTTTACCTGACAGTCTTTCTAACATTTGATCAATAAAAGGTAAAGGAAAATGATCTTTTCTTGTGGCAGTGTTTAATTTTCTATAATCAATGCAAACTCTCCAACCAGTTACTGGTCTTGTTGCTACTTCATCACCATGTTCATTAGTCACAATGCAAATCCCACCCTTTTTGGGTACAACTTGTGTTGGACTTACCCATTTACTATCAGAGATAGGATAGATTATACCTGCATCAAGTAGCTTGATTACCTCCTTCTTGACAACTTCCTGCATTGGTGGATTTAGCCTCCTTTGTGGTTGTCTGGATGGTTTGTATTCATCCTCCATCAGAATCCTATGCATACAAATGTGTGGACTGATGCCTTTGATATCTGCTATCGTCCAAGCAATTGCCTGAATATGATTTTTAAGAGTACCTACCAGAGCTTGTTCTTGTTCTTCACTCAGTTTGGATGAAATTATTACCGGAAGCTTCTTTTTGTCTGCCAAAAAGGCATACTTAAGATGTTCTGGTAATACTTTAAGTTCAAGCTCAGGTGGGTTTTCTATTGATGGAATTAATTTGCTTCGAGTTTGCACTTCCATCTTTAAATCAGATCCTTCTTTAGAAAGATCTGTTTTATCAATGTCATCCTCAGATTGCTCTGAAGATGACATATCCTCACTTTCTGATCCATCCTTGATTTCACCAGTCTCAGGATCAGCGAATCTGACCGCACACAACTAAGCAAAAGTAGCATCTTCAGCATTTGTGAGTGGGGTGAGATTGTTCTCAATTACATCAGTGGTAAAGAGATTATAGTAATCAAAAAGATTTCCCCCCTCCATAGTACTAGAATCTAATCCCTTTCCAGCTACATTGGTTTCAAAAGCATTAAAAGGATATGTTGACATCTTCATCATGTCGAAAGTAACTTCCTGGTCATCAACATGAAGTTTCACTATGCCATTCTTTGCATCAATCATGGCTCCTGCAGTCACCAGGAAAGGCCTTCCTAGTATGATAGGAATCCTGACGTTTTCATCGATATCAAGAATGACAAAGTCAGCTGGAAAGCAAAGGCCTCCTGTCTTTACTAAAACATCTTCAATGATTCCTTCTGGTCTGGTGCTCGATTGGTCAGCAAAGAAGAGAGTCATATTAACTGGCCTCATCTTTCCCAAGTCCAAACGTCTCGCCATAGCAAGTGCCATTACATTGATGCTGCTTCCTAAGTCACAGAGCCCTCGCCCAGCTTCTTTACAGTTGATAATCAGAGGTAAAGTAAAACTCCCTGGATCTTCAAGCTTTGGAGGAATCCTTTGTTGAATAACCAAGTTACAATTCTGATTTAAGACCACCATTTTGCTGCTACCCTGCACTTCGTTTCCCTGAAATCAATTCTTTCAGAAACTTAGCGTAAGTGGGCATTTCAGCAATTAATTCAACCAAAGGGATTGATATTTCAATGGCCTTAATCTTTTCAAGAAATTTCTTAAATTTAATTTCTTGAAGATCATTTTTGAGTCTCCCAGGATATGGTATCCTGGGCATGTGTTCATCCAGTGAATCCTTTTTGTTACCTGTAGAGTTAGGATTATCATTACCTCCCTCTTTTTCCTTTGGAAAAGAGTATCCTGAGACATTCTTTTCCTAACCCTTATCCTCAAGTATCTGTCTTTGTTCAAGTTGATCATCTTCTTCCATCGTCTGAACATCCTTGAACTTTTTCTGCTGCAGCAACCTATCTCGTTTCTTTTCAAATTCAGGATCAACAACCTCTTTTCCTCCCCTCAATGTAACTGCCTTACATTGTGGATTTGTTTCAGAAGAACTTGGTATTTTTTCTTTTTCCCTCTGCTGTAGTAATTTGGCCATCTCTGTTACTGAATTTTCAACATTCTTGATTGAAGCCTGCAGTTGGTTATTCATCTCTGTCTGCTTAACAATAAACTCCTTCAGAGCATTCTCCACCTTTAAAGAATAAGTATTATCTTGAACAACAGGATAAGGTTGCTGTGGAACATTTGCAGGGACTGGTGCAAACTGTCCATATGGCCTATTCTGTTGGTTCATCTGTTGAGGAGGTCTCTGAGGGTACATTTGTTGCTGTGGATAAAATGGTTGTGGAGGACGAAATTGCTGCTGATTTTGTTGTTGTGGATTCAAAAGATGTGCATTTTGTGCGTTCTGAGTATTACCATAGCTCAGATTCGGGTGTTTGTTCTGGAATCCAGTGTAGTTACAGCTCTCATCTTGCTTTGGTGCTTCCTGGATTTGTGGGCACTGATCATTGTGATGTGGCCCTGAGCAAATTCCGCACTGATACACTGGCTCCATTGGAGCAGGTTGAAGGATCATCACTGGTTGTTGTTGTTGTTGATGCTGAGCTTGTTGACTTGTTTGCTGAGCTAAATGTAGCTCAGCAATCTGTTTAGTGAGTGCTGCAAATTTCTCTTCATTTTTGTCTGTATGGATGACAAGACTCTTTCTTGTAGGAGATGGCGGGTCATCATCTTGGAGGACTGCTCTGCTAGCTGTCATGGTGTCTATTGTTGACCACGCTCTATCAAGTGGCATCTGAAGTAATTGTTCCCCTCCAGTGGCATTAATCATCATCTGCCAAGTGTGAGTGAGTCCAGTGAAAAAGATCTTTAAAAGTCTTCTTTCTGTGATACCATGCTGCGGGCATCTCTTAAGCATATCAAAGAATCTGTCTCGAGCATCCTTCAGAGATTCTCATTTTCTTATCTTGAAGCTAGAAATCTTATCTACCCATTCATCTACTTTGCTTTCTGGAAAATACTTGAGCAAGAAGTTTCTGACTAGTCCTGGCCAAGTAGCCTTCTGTTGAGCATTCAATGAATCATACCATTCTTTCGCAGAACCATCCAGAGAGAATGGGAACATTGCTAGTTGAATGGTTTCCCTTGAGGCTCTTCCCTTCTTTACTGTCTTACTCAGTTCAACAAACTTTTTTAGATGCAAGTGTGGATCTTCAGCACTCAGCCCATAAAAAGCCCTGGAAGAGGCTAAGTTTAATATACCAGGTAGTATATCAACCTCTTTATCTGTTCCAGCCAAATATTGATCAACGTTTGGTTGCCATGGTTGATATTGTTCTTCTTGAAGATTCGGAGCAGGATTAGCAAAATTTGGTGGAAAATAGTGCTGATGAACAAATTGTGGTGCAGCAGCCCTCTGTGGTACTTGAAAATGTCCTCGAAGTGGTACATTTTGCTGATTGTCTGGTTGTCCATTTGGTAAGTTTCCAGGTTCGTCATTTTGTCCATTGTTAGCCATCCTAGTGATTGTTGAAAGGTTCCCTTCTACAAGATCTCTCTGTCTCCTTGCACTTGCTCTGATCAGCCTTGTTGTTCTCTCAAGTTCACAATTAAAAGGAAGCAAAGGTGGCCTTGAAGATCGAGTTATTCTTTCACTCATAAACTGTCGAGACTTCTCTGTGAACAAAATGAAAGAATTAATGAATTTGTTATGGTGTAAAGTAAATAATTACAATTAAACCAAAGAGTATCTACAGTTCTAAAATTCATAACGCTACACCCTCCCCGTCAACGGCGCCATGAAGCTTTGAGGTAAAACCCCTCTGCAATGCCCCCCGACAGCCTTTACACTATAATCCTATAGGGCTGTTAAAAAGCTTGCCTAATTTTTCCTACCGAAAGCGCACGGTATCAAGCTGCAATATTTATTTTTATTGTCGGGATCGTTCATTAGAGAGTTACACGATAGAAGTGTTTTAATAGGAATATTAGTTCTAGAATCTGTTTATGCTCTTGGTTTAACGATGGTGTAATGATGATTACTAAGAATTTAATGTTGAAATGTAAATGCATAAAGCTGTAAACAATAGTAAAGAAAACAATTGAAATGATGTTGAATGTTGTGATTATGTTCATGAGTTTTAGATAACACGGACCAAATCAAATAAACGAAATAAGAATATGATGAGAATATCATACTTCAATGGTTAAAACATAATGGAAGTTCATTGAGACAGACAAATCCTCTATGCAACTTAATCAAATCTTCATGTCTTAAATCACTTCCCAAGACAGGTACTTGTGATTCAGTGTCATGACATTCTAAGCACTGAAATCATAGGATACTGTCATCGTAGAATGATCGGTCAGACTCATTCTGTGACAAAAGCTTTCTAGAACTGTCACTTAATCTATTTCTTTCGGACTCAGATTAAGCCTTTGACAACTCGAGGTCACTTCTAAATCATCTTATATTCATCTGAACTTGAAGTTGTTCTTTCTATTACTCCTGATCAAACTGGTCTCATGACCCTATATTGGATGTCCTCTACAAGAAATGAAAAAGCAAGTATTTAAATCTATCATCCAATGTTTTCATAAGACTTGTATCCTCAGAGTAATTCCTTCAAGTATTTGTAAGAAGTAATAGTCCTGTAAGTATATCAAGATGAGATTGATATTCAAAATCCTTGACTTATCCAGACCACTCAGATTCATATAGATGCTTTAGCTTGAGAATCTCTGTAAACAATTCCAAATACCCATGATTTAACTCAGGATTAGTAAAACTGTAGAAAGAATACTTAATCTCCTACCCATAGCATATAGTGGAAACTATAAAGCTATGAACCCTGGAAATTAATCTTCCTGAAACTCTACTAATTATTAGGACAAAAGATGGTTTTTGAAACATCTTTCCGTTTTAAACGACAGGTACTAAATGTCCAACTAAAGAACAAGTTTGTTCTTCATTAACCTGAGTAAATAATGATTGAGAAAACTTATATCATCATCTTTCTCAATGTACTAATGAAAATAGTAATACGAATTACAGATATGAATTATGAGTCTGTAATTATGAAGTAAGATCACTCATCATAGAATGAGAAATATCCCAAAATATTATATGTGTAGGTAGTATTATATGTATAAAGAAACGATGAGGGTTCTGAGTCCTCTTAATCAAAATGCTAGAGTGTTTCCAAAATATAACTGGAGACTAGACAGAATTAGGAAATAACTTTCCTATGAAAAAGATTTGAGAAATAATTCTGCAAAATAAATGTCCAAAATAGCTCGCAGTAACTACTTTGGGTTTCAAACTATGAACATTCCAATTTTCCGCGCGCTATGTCTGTACAGCGTGGAGGGAGTTAATATTCAAAGAATGTTCCTCAGATTTTGTTTATACAAAGAACTAAATGCCTCGCAATAATTTCTGTAAGAATGCGGCGAGGTATCCAATTCCTACTTATAAGATAGGGGGTTATATATGTATAAGAAGTAAAAGTGAGTATTTGATGCCCTAAAAGATGGGTATCAATTCTGTTGCTATCATAGATTGGTTCTCTCGCTTTGTCAAAATGACATCGCGAGAACATTGAAATAGCCTTTCTTTAAACAAAGTCATCTGGATATATCCTCGCATCATCTTTTAGGATGAAGCGTGGCTTTATCCTTATGTGAAGTTAATGATCGGGTTTTATAACTGTCATAACTACCATCTGGGATTTCTGTTCAGAAAATAATGATTACAGAACCTTTCACATCCAAATTCATGAACTTAGAGTTGTTAATTCTTAAAGATTATCATGCGATGATTAACACTGCATGGGTCTTTAAGAACCTTTTGAAATTCTGAACATTAATCTCTGTGATTTCTTCCAAATTTGCGATCAAGATATAATATCAACAGAAAATCGACTGAATTCATAATTCTGCCAGTTCATACCTAACTCGGTTACAATATCCAAACTTCTTGCATAATCAGAACGAACAAATTACGAATTAGAGATATGAAAGTATTATGATCTTTGAGAATCAAATTATCGATGTGATGCAGATTCCAGAAAAGATGAACATTGTAGTTGAGGTTTATACTCCTCTGAAACAGAATTGAGAAATGAAAATTGAAACCAGAAATATAAGAAATGCACGATTTGATAACCGATCATTCTTCATGTATCTTGAATAACAAAGAATTAAAAACGAATACACCTGGAAATCTGATTGCAATCAGAGTAATGCAAAGGTGAACGAAGGAGTCGAAAGTTTAGATGATGATCGTCGTAATGGATGAACAAGCATTCCAAAAGCAACTCTTCTTCCAGGGTATCCTCAAACTAATCTACTAAAACTATCTTGAAGAAAATCTACTGCGAAATTGAATTACAAATCTGAAGAACTTAAAGTAAATTGCAGTGAAAATTAAACCCTAGCTAACCTACCTACTGAATTCTAAAAATGGACTGGAGAGTAAAATTCGAGCTATTCTCTTCTATCTCCCGCCTGCTGAGCTGATCCCCCAAGGGTCTTATTTATAGATGAGCGTTGTAACTGCTTCAGCCTTGGATGATAACCGCTCGCATCAGAATAGCTCTCCTCTCGCTTTGTCCAGTTCCTTCAAAGCGAGAGTCAGAAATGTAATCATCTTTCCTGACAAGGCGAGGTCTCACAGTTTCTTCAAAGAGTTTGCTTCTCGCCATAATATCTAAAACTTTCTGTCTTGCACAGACTTTCTTTCCTCACGATGTCAAACAATCATCGCGTGGACTTAGCGTCGGAACATTTTCCTTAGATCTTTTCCTGATGTCGAATGTAAGTCCTCGCACCATTCTTTCTCTTTCCTCTCTATGTCTTTTTCCATCTCCCGCTGCTTTCCAGCTTAACTTCCTGCTGAATGACAAAGCGTGAGTCAGTTCAAATAAAAACATAGCGTGCGAGACTTGCAATGAAAACTTAGAATTTCAAGCCATTTTCAGTGTAATTCCAACTTCTTCACAATCTTAGTTCTTCTTCCATCTTTTCTAATCTTCCATGATTATTCATTAAAAACTAATGGAATTAAGAACAAAAGATCATCGATAAGACACTAATTTGGACGCAAATGACAGTCATAAAAGACTGTCATCACCTCCATACCCAAGAACTTAAGTGACCGCTTGAGAACTATAGAGGAAGCAGTGGTTGCCTTGGGAAATGCACTAATCAACCAAGAGAAGGGCAAGAGGAAACGAGACCACAGAACCGATAATTACTCAGGTAGGAACCATATTCGGGGAGGTCCGAATAGACCACCTCAAGGCAACAGTGGAGGAAACAAAGGGATAGTCTTCAACCATGGTGACTATACACCACCATGCCCAAAATGTGGTAAACCACATTATGCGAGAGGATGCCCTAAACCTGGCGCGTGCTATTGATGCGGTCGACAGGGCCATCGACTGCGTGAATGCCGGACTCGGATGGAGAACATCGACAAGCGAGAAGATTTGAATAGGCTGGATTTGGCGAACGCTCAGCAAGGAAATCAAGGAGGAAATGTAGGATGATTGGACGACGACGATCAAGCCGACTTACCAACCCAATGAGAGATGATTGTAGGCAAAGTGTATCCAATTCAAAATAAAAATAAACAAATTCAAATTGTTTTGAACTACGTAATGACTTGATCCCTTCACGGGGTACGTAGGCAACTCAGAAATTTCAATTCTAAGTACAATCATTGAATAAGAAATAAAAATGACATGATATGATACAAGAAATAAAAACCAATTTTACCTTAGTTCCTAGCTCACGAGAAGCTAACACACAACTTCGAGGACGAAGTTGATTCCTAAGGGGGAGAAGATGTAACACCCGAGAAATTTAATTCGCGTACAAAGGAATGGAATTAATTTCTCAAAATTAAGACGTTTATCCTTGAGGAGGGATCAAAAAGTTAAAGTGAGGACGCAACTTCGGGGACGAAGTTGATTCTTAAGGGGGGTAGACTGTAATACCCGGGATTTTTATAGCGCTCAACAAATAAAATAAATTTATTTTCGAGAAGGAAATAATTTAGTACAATAAATTGTTGCTCGGAAATGGGATGACCGATAAATTCAAGAATTCGAACCCAAATTTTGGTCAAGTCAAAATGGGATGAAAGAGGAAAAGGAATCCCGAAGATATTCCATGGATTAATCCCAAAAGAATTGGAATTAAATTCAAGAAGGAAAAGAATTTTAATTCCAAGAACCCGTGAAGTCGGAAATAATTTAATTAGATAAATTATTGCACGGGAGCCAAAAGACGACGAATTAGAAGCCGACAAATCCGAAACCGACGAACTTAAGATTTCAAACACGAAATCAATTTCAAGTCGAAATAGATTTAAGATAAGAATTTATAATCCGAGAATGACCCGAAAAATCGAGCCCGAAAATGTAGGAGGATTGAAACCCGAAAGAGAGGAGAAAAGACCCGACGGGATGGCACGGCCCAGTCCGGACGCACGGCCCAGACCAGGCCGCGCGGGGTTTGGCCTAACCCCACGCCAACCCCGCGCCACCAAGACAGCAGCTGCAACATGACGCGTTTTGGCGATTTTCTTACCATGTTTTCATGTCCCGACGATGGAAACTTGGCCTAATTCGGGGGGAGCAGATTTTGGTCGATCTTATGTGATCCTAACACCCCAAAATCAGTCTACACAATCCCCCATTGCCTCTCACATTCATCCCAAATCCTCCCAAAACCTAAAACACAAAGTCCCGACCTTCCGACGACTTTCCGACGAATGTCCGGCGACTAAATCCGAGCAAGGAGGACGTGGAGAGGGAGTTTTCTTTCCCTAGATAGTGGTAAGATGAAGTCTTGAATGTCGATTGATAGTTTTTATTGGATTTAGATTCTAACTTACGGTTTCTATTCTCAAAAACACAAATCGGAGCCAAATGAAGGGGAAATCAGGTTGAGGAGATCCGTTCGTAGCCATCCGTCGATTCCGAACGACCCGGAGACATCCTTTATCATACCCACTTTAAGTTGATGCCTTTCATATCAATACGGGTGGCTTAGGGGCGTCCGATTTAGTGACTTGGTAACGAAACGTAAAAATAGAACCTAAAAACCCTATCTTTCGCAATTTCTGAAATCCGGTTAAAACTCATATTTCGAGAATCCAATCCGACAAACTCAAAACTAGACTTTTGATCCTAATACATTAATCTATGTTTTGTAAAAAGTTCAGACATTTTCGTCAACTTTTGCTATTTCAAATCGCATCGAACATAAACTGCCTTGTTAAAACTTTTTCGAAAACTGACACTGAACATGTCCGAACTTGATGAGCGTGTCTCTATATTTTCTAGGCCGAATTGATCTTTGAAATCTAAATAAAAGTTGTATATAATCATGTCTAGTATGTGCATATGAAATTATAGAATTTTTGGAGTTCATTTGGTATGTCAAAACGTTGATTTTCCGAACTGTGGTAAACCTGAAACCTGACAGTGTATATGTTGTGCAATAAACTCGATTTTTGACAAGTTTCCTCTACTTATCTCGAAATAGTTAAAACACGAAAGTTGTTCGTTAGGGTGTTTTTGATATACTATAAAAATTTCGGAATTTTTGGACTTGAAATGAATTTTTAGATTAAAAAGGCGTAAACTGTGACGCCAAACGATTTTAAATCGAAGAGATTTTGAAATTTCGAAACAAACGGTCGAGACCTTGAAATACGATACATCTATACTTTTGAAAAATCCTGTTACACTAAATTGAAACGATACATGAGATACTTTGGTGGAGGGAGAGTGCTCTGCAGGGTGCCCCTCTAGCCTTTCTTTGCGGGCCTATAATGGACGAGAGAATATTATTGAAATACTATTGAAATACTACGCCAATACGGCATTGAGATACGGCCTACACTCTCGGGATTATCCTATGGATATTCCGAGGCTCCGGAGTATTTTGGGTATGGCAGATATGGCTGCGGCCGCCGGATGACCGGCTACACAAGAAACTTACGAAACGGCTGCGGCCGCTGGAGTACCGGCTTAATGAAACTTACCAAATTGGCTGAGGCCGTCGGGTTCAGGCGTCTCCAGGCTTTCCATCAACCATGCAAAGGCGCGGTTGCCCACATATGCCATGATTGATTCGTCTGTCACCATCTTGTCGATCATTGCTATTCCTTGCTGGACCTGTTCATTGTCCAGCCTGCTGAGCAGCATGTATCCCCTGACAAAGATTGAGGCCTTGTGGTTGTCCTCAATCCCTTCCTTTAGTAGCTCACACGCCAGAGTCTCGTTTCCTGCTCCGAATGCCTGCAGGGCTGGGATGAGTTTCAGGTTGTAGTTGCCAGCTTCTTCACATTTGACCATGAGTGCCTCCTTTTGCAGTTCCATCCTCTGTTCCCACATCTTGACGATGGTGGTCTCTAGTTCACACCTTCTGTAGACAATGGGAAGATCAGCTGCATCCCTGAGCTTGGTGCACACTTCTCTGACCCTCCACACTTT
The DNA here is from genome assembly GCA_030278955.1 of Hygrophila difformis. Lineage (NCBI taxonomy): Eukaryota > Viridiplantae > Streptophyta > Magnoliopsida > Lamiales > Acanthaceae > Hygrophila > Hygrophila difformis. The sequence continues at coordinate 29,458,914 of JAOANR010000013.1, read as the reverse complement.
CTTGATGCAATCCTCTCCGATGCGGGAGAGGATTTCTCCTAGGAGCTCCACTGGCAGATCCAGTAGTTGGGTCTCTTCCTCGTGTTCTTCGTTTTGGGCTAGGGGAATGATGTCTCTGAAAAGACATGGAGAGATGATTAGGTCTGAGACCCTCAGCCTCATACCTTCAGCCACTTCAAAGTACAGTTCACTTTCTAGCACCTGTCTCACTTGAGGTACACTATGAAAGTCCAAGGGGTCAGATTATCAAATCTACTCTTATTACAACAAAAATAAGGAAAGCTAGAGAGAGATAAGGATCTTGGATCCTTAAAATTTTTCTTAGACTATAAATAGTCTAATATGTTTTTGGGTGGTCAAAGGACCAAAAAGAGAAAATTTCGTAGGTTATTGAGCCTACGAAGGAATTTGATTTTTATCACTTAAAAAAAATGATATAAATCATGTGAGGTAGGGAATATAAGAGATTAATGATGAAAATCGAATGCAAACGATAAATTACGCAATTACTAGTATGTACAATGGACCATGACCAAAAATAAGAAATAAAAGTAAAAGTAGACATGCATACATACAAAAGGCGATTTTTGGATTTTTATGAAAAGGTGTTGACTTGTTTATTTAATGAAATTGGGGGTGTGAGTGGTCCCCCATTTGGATTTTGTTTTGGAAAGTGGGTTTTTAAGGAATAAAACAAAACATTCCTTACAAGTATTTTCCACTTGTTCCAAGTTGACAGAGATCAAACACTTAAACAAAGAAATACTGAAAATTTGTCTTTTTATACATAAATGCTATGCCAAAAGTGTTGGAAAAATTTTGGCATGGTTTTGTCTGTAATACCATGTTTCCGTATGTGCAAACGTCAACCTTTGGGGTTGAGTTTGCCATGTGTGGGCAACATGTACCCGACAAAGGCATTCATTACTAAAATACTCATATAACAATATACATGCAAACATCAACAGAAACGAGAACAGTTGATCCATCTATACTATTGTAATGTACTAATGTCACCAACAAAACTCATGCTTTAAAAACATGAATTTTGCAGATATTATCAACATGCATTTTCAGTCATCATCAACAATTATCTACTGAAAAACAACACAGTGGCTAAAGAAAGCACGACCACAGTGTTAACCCTACTCACAGATTACTAAAATCACAAAGCAGATAACACAGATACACACATAAACACAAATGGAACAATAATACTGCAATATGAACAAAAATCAAATTTTTAAAGGGGTTTTGAGACCCTCATTTTCAAAATAAGAACACCCCCTAAATCACAGAAAATTCGAACCCTTAAATGGCAGTTAAGAACACAAAACCTAGAGCCTAGGTTCTGCTTAGTCGGTTTCTACCCCATTTCTGCACAAACCCAACACACTCCGACCACTTTCCCACTTTTCCCGTCATGAGAAACAAAAGCATTCCCCTTCCCACCCTCGATTTCGCACGGAGGATGAAAAGACAAAACTGTAAACTTGAAACCGAGCGCGAAAACGAAACAGAGATACTTACCCCCGACTCCCACTAGGGTTTGACGACGACGAAGCCATTTCCGAGTGATTTGGCCGGAGGAAAGCTTGAAAAGAGTGACTGGTTTCGCGAGGAAGAAGGGTTTCGCGAGAGAGAGAACGGGGGATTTTGGAAGTGTGGAAAGTGAAAGTGAGGGAAATGAGAGGGAAAGAAGGGTATAAAAAGGATTAGGAAGGGGAGTTCGAATTATTGCATCAATTCGAATTGATGCATTCTGTGAGAGATGCGAGTTATTCAGGCCAATTTGAATTAATTCGAATTGGCTTGAAAGGCAAAATTACACACAAGTTCGAATTGTGAATCAATTCGAATTAATTCGAATTGACTCATAATTCGAACCTGGTGGTAAGGACCAACTTTGCATAGGAATGCTTTTGTGAGCTAATTCGAATTATTGATGTGGTTCGAATTAATTCGAACTTCCCCTCAATTCGAATTGCTCACTTGCATAAGAGACTGCCTTTTGTATGCCAATTCGAATTAGTCAGGCAATTCGAATTAATTCGAATTGCCCTATAATTCGAATTGCAACACTTGGCCTACTAAAATATCCGGAAATTCTGCCTTGGGTGCCAATTCGAATTTGCATGGCGATTCGAATTAATTCGAACTGCCTGCATAATTCGAATTAACTAATCCGAACGTGAAAAATTTCCAAGGCAAAATGTCTTATGTGGTATGTTCCAAGCAATTCGAATTAATTCGAATTTTCTTGAAATGAAAATTAAACCACATTCAAGACTTAGGAAAAATTTGGATTTTCAAAAATTTATGTTCATCAAGATGAACTTAGAATGTAAAACATATTGCTTGCATAAATTAGGTTGGGTTAACAATTTTATTTTATGAATGTATTCTGGATTTTAGATTTCTCTAAATTCCAAAATTAACCTCCATTAAATATAATGTTACCCCAACCGGAAACCTGGTTTTTGGAAGCTTTATCTTTCTTTTTGTTGGTTCCTCGAATTCCTGCAAAACAATTATGAAAAGGTATTAGGTTTTCTCCAAATATCAACATCCTCACATTTAGAGTCTTAGTACTCTAAATGTTCACTTGATTTTTGGATACTTTGTCCCAATAAAAATAAGTGAAGAAAGTAATAAATAAGTGAGTAAATATATGTATAATATTTATTGAACATAAGCCGGTTCTGTTGTCATCTGAGCTTCTTTTTCGGGGTCGAACTGCCCAAGTGCTCCTCAGATTCATAGGCAATGACTTATACCAGTCCCTGGCACCACTATACAAAGAAAATGGGAACAACATTAGTCTTATAGCATCAGGAGAGACTCCCTGATTTTTTATTGTGTCGCAGAGCTCCAGGAAGGTCTGAAGATGATCATGAGGGTCCTCATGATTTGCACCGCAGAACTGATTGTTTTGCACCAAATTAATGAGTGCCGGTTTGAGCTCGAAATTGCGTGCAGGAAAATGTGCTCTCCCAGGTCCATCCAGATAGGGCTCTACAATTGGTTGCATGAAGTCTGCTGCTGCTTGCTGCTGTTGTTGATTTCCTTGTTCAGCTTGGTTCTGGTACTGTTGGTGGTAATTGGGAAATTGCTGGAAGTTATGTGGATCTTGTGGGTTGTTCTGAAACTGATCTGGATTGAAAGCTTGGTTTTGGTATTGTTGGTTTGGTATATTTTGGTTTTGGTGAAATTGGTTTACGGGTGGTGGTGGTTGTTGGTGGAATTGCTGGTATTGCTGCTGATTAGGGTTTGGTAGATTCTCCTCTTCGTTGGCACGATTAGGATGCTCTACCACTCCTCCGTCAGCTCCATTACCAGGGTTATTTGGTGGTTGGTCTATGGGTAAGATCGGGGGAATGTTTTGGTTTTCTGCCATATCTGATAGATCGCTGCTCGGTGTTTCAGGTGAAGTGCGGGTCCGACGCTCCTGCTCTTTCCGTCTTCTGGCTTCTGCCCTCAGTTGGCGAGCGGTCCTTTCTATTTCTAGATCGAACGGTAGCTTCGGTAATGTGTTCCTTCTCCGTTGCATAAGCAGTTGGTATCAAGCTTCTGACAGTACCTGTACAACCCCCAGGTTAGTAACGGCTCAAGAATATATACAAGAACTATCTATGAGTAAATCAGGAATGTAATTCTCCTAGTAAACGGCGCTGCATCCTCCCCGGCAACGGCGCCATGAAACTTTTGACGAGCTTCGCCAACACGAGTAATTTTCTGAAAATTCCTTTACTGGTTTATTGCTTAAGGAGGAAACTGTGAATTCAAATGGTGCCTCGAGAGTCCCCGGCAACGGCGCCATGAAACTTTTGCTCTAGTTTCATTTTGCTACTGGGGGGTTGAAGAACCGTCTAAATACAGTTTCCAAATTTGGATTTATTAAATGAAAAGAGTTATGATTGAGGGAAGGGGTTTAAGAATATATTAAGATTTCCCTTTTTATTACTCCTGTGGGGTTCAAACGGCACTGTGGTCCTTCCAGCCATGAAACTTTTGACAAATATCACGATGCAACAGGGATGGACCTTCAGTCTGTCACCCTGAAAGTCCCTGATATCTGCACCATGATGCTTCTCTAAATTTCATGTCAAGAAGATACCTGCCATGAAATTCTTGAACATCTTCCCACTGTATGAGTATTTTCCCAAAATGTTGTTTTTATTTACTCGTGTCACGAAACTGTGCTCCCGAAAGAGCACGGGTCAAAAATTGCAGTAATTTATAGTAAGTACCGGATCGTTCACTGGAGGATGTGCGATGGAAGCAGGGCCCACGTCGTTTACTAAGATTTTCCACTCGGTTACTCGTTTCAAGTTTTGCAAGGGTTTCTAATAACTACTTGACATAATTTAAATCCAGATCATGAAAGCAGTAAAAATTATTCTACAAAGCATGGTAAACTAGATCGAGGAAAGCAATTAAATCTATACTACGAAAGCAATATAAAATTATGCTACACTATCTAGAAAGCAGGTTTAAATATGACAGAAGGGACAGGGAGGAAATAATAAAGATTGGACAAGGTTCGGATGAAACACAATTAAACTTCCATTTTTATACACAGATCTTAGTTTGGGATAATCCTCTAGTTAGCTAACTCTCATGCTTTCTACACCATGTTCCCTTTAACAGACAGGTACTTATGGTGAGAATTTACATGCTCTTAAGACAACAATTTCTAAGATACCACAGACTTATAACTCCCTCCACAGGCCTTGTGAAGTTACATTACATATCTGTGGTGGACAAGCAACACCTAACATATCATTAGTTGACATGCCAAGTACTCTTATCATTCCCCCATGTCACACCCAAAGTTTCAAATCAAGCCCCAAACCATTCCATAACTCTCAAACCTTTTAACAGATGGACAGCCCCTAATTCTTCCGAGTGACCTCTATGAAAGCATTTAAAGGAAAGCAGTAAGAAAGCTGTAAAGAAAGCATTTAAATCTATCACTCGGAATCGTTAAAAACGTCTCTTTCCGTTAGTATAAAAGAGCCCCTGGTCTTGGTGACCAGATGCAGATCAAGAACCCCCGAGATATCAATAAGCCACAGGGCTTACAACATCTGGGTAGTTATGAGATACAAACTGAATGAAACAGATCCATAAATGAACCTATTCCGGATGTACTCACTCAAGACTCAATTCTAGACTTTGGCAGAAGAAGGTAGTAGTCGAAGGAATACTTGACCTTATCTTATAAATTCACCAAGGCCTATATGTTGTTCCTCTAGTATTATTTATCACATCTCATCTACACCCAAGTGGATATTGACTTAATGCGATATCTAATATCAGATTTCCAACACACGACAATTTTGAGAAGCAAATGAATATTTGAAAATCATTCCCTAGACAGGTACTAAACTCTCAATTAAAACACAGATCCTTTCAGTCTATGTGAGACCTAATCGCTGACTCTGCTTCTAAGCTCTCAAAATCAATCCCCAGTGGAAGATGAATTAGTCATAACTGTTGAATTTATCCCTTACTCAGATCCGGAATTTACAAAGGAATTTTTTGTTGGAAGTTTATTATGCAACATCTGATTTATATCAAGTCTTCTGTGTCCAAGGGGAAGGATCCCCAAAATAATAGTATGACCGCAACATCTACATAATAGTATCATGCATACAAGTATATGAAAAGGAAAATAAAACACCCCAAAATATATGGTGGGGTTAGACAGAATGCGATACACAAAGATGGATTAGCCTGAGATGAGAAGAAATTGGCTAAAAGGGTGCCAGAGATAATTGGGGTTTTCCGGGCTGCAAACATCTGCTGTCCGGTTCCCAATTATCCCAGATGACTGAATTTAGACAAAGAATTCCAAACGACGATGACCGCCGTCATTTAGTTTTCTTTTGTCTGTGAGTGGAGAAATAACCCACATATTTCTTGCTGTAATATTTCTCAACTGATGTTGGTCGACATCAGTTGATACTATTGCAACTTGAATTCAGGTTGAGAAATTAAGATAAAGAAAATTAAAACTGTATCTGATTAGGAATTGACTGAGTGACTAATCGAAACTCTTAGTGAAGAGAACGCTCGCCGAAGCTTCCACCAACCACTAACCAGATCATGCAAAATAACAGATAATGATTGACACACAGAAGACGGGTTAGTCGATATCCCTGTGAAGGGACCTTTCACCAACATTAATCTGTGGTGTTTCTCATTATTCGTTCATACACACAATGAACGAGAAAATTATGAAAGTAAGAAAATATTTTTGGTATTGTGTGGGTGTTAAGCACACAATAATTGGACACTAATGGGTTGAAATGTGTAATGGGTAGAAATCAGATGAACTGGGCCGAGGCCCAATACATCCATGCAACTTACACAAATCATGAAAGAAAATATTTTTGGAGTTTTCAAAATAGAAGGGATAGTTCAATTCGAATTATTGGGGTAATTCGAATTGAGAATGCATGAAGAATGAAGTATAATCTTACCCAATTAATCCTTGCAAAGGAATGAGACATCATCTAATTCGAATTGTTGAGCAATTCGAATTAATTCGAATTGGACAACTCGAATTGATGAAGTCCTTTCCTTACTCAAAATTGACTAAGGCATATACCTCAAGGGGAAGGTGAATTCGAATTGTCCAGTAATTCGAATTAATTCGAATTGGGCAATTCGAATTGGTAAGAGATGGAAAATAAACTAAGGCATGAAGGGATGGCAATGGATACAATGTGGTTTTCAGGCCAATTCGAATTGTTGAGCAATTCGAATTAATTCGAATTGGATAATTCGAATTGGTTTGAAACCACATGAAGAGAATAATCTGGCTATGCAATTCGAATTTCTTAGGCAATTCGAGTTAATTCGAATTGCCTCAATTCGAATCACATATTTTCAGACAACAACAATTTTTGTTCTCACAAGTATGGGTTAGGTGAACACTGTACTGTAATGATGGGTTTAGATTTACTAAATCCCTCATCTCACATCAATGTCATTTCACAGCCACCCTAGTGAGATTTTCAAGAAATAAACAAATACATGTCTAGTGGGTATTGGCCAGATTCAAACCCTATTTCTACAAACAAGAGATCAAAGATCAAAGAGCCTAAAACATCTAGTTATCTAAGAACTGCATGAATAAACTAAGAACACTCAAGTTCTCTAAGGTAGCATGAAATGAAATTAGGGCAGGAAGAATAAAACCTAAATATAAATTATAACAACCCTTAAAAACATCTAAAACCTAAGAACACTTATTTGAAGCTCTAAGGCACTAAATCAAGCCAAAAACCCACCAAACTTGCATTTATTAAGTTTGAATGTCAACTAGGACATAATAAATGTAACCTAGTTGAAACAAACAAACACACTAAGCATTTATTTCTAAAGAAAGCAGTAAAGAGTGCCAAAACACATGAATAAAACCATTTCTGGCAATTTTCCTTGTATTGACACTTTGAAAGCAAAATAAAGAACCCAAAACCATCATTAGCTTGAAGGTAGGGTTTATTCTTAACTAGAAAGCATGTAAAAATATGGAAAATGGCTACTCTAAGGGTTACACAAACTGCTTCTATACTAAACTAAGTTCAAAGCATGTAAAGATTACACTACTTGCAAGAAAAAATAAACTAAACTAAACTAAACTACCTACCTAACCCTTAAAGGGTGTGGAACCTCCTGCTGTTCTTTTTGTCCCAAGCTGCTTTTTGGTTAAATTCTTGATCTCAGGATTCTGTTGTGGAATGTCTGCTTTTATAGACAATCTTCAAAACCCTAGGCCCACCAATGTTGTGCACAGCTTTGATGAATTTTTGAGTGAAGTTCGAATTATCTCAACCAATTCGAATTAATTCGAATTGTGAGATCTCTTCCTTGAGCTGGGATTTTGGCCTTCAGTTATCAATTCGAATTGTTGAGGATAATTCGAATTGGTCTTTTCTCGAATTGGATGAGGGTTTCTGCTTGGCTTCCTTGCACTTGTTGGCAATTCGAATTGTTTGTGCTAATTCGAATTAATTCGAACTAGATAATTCGAATTGCATCTTCTTCTTGCCTTTGGGTTTCTTCTCTCTTCATTCCCTAATTCGAATTAATTCGAACTTGAACAATTCGAATTAGACTTCTGCATCCCTTCCAACACAACCATTCTTTGCTCTCTTTAGCAATTCGAATTGTTGTGCAATTCGAATTAGTTCGAATTGCTCACAATTCGAATTATGCTTCAACACTTAACCAACTTTCAGTTGTGGGATTTTCAATCTTTTTCCCATCTTTTTGGATTTTTGTGGGCTCTTTTATTCTTTTGCTCATCTTTTCATTCCTTTTTCTTTTCTTTTTCCTTTTTTCATGTTTTTGGATTTTTCTAACACAAATACAATTTAAAATTGCATATTTTGTGTCTTTTTGTTACCGGCTCGATGTTTTTACAAACTCGCATTAATCTGTCAAATTCAACTGCTTTCTTATTGAAATAAGATGGAATCACGATCAAAATGTCCGTCTCAGACACGGAAATGGATTGGAAATAATGGACAATTTTGGCCATTATCACCGGCTAAATGAAACTTACTAAATTGGCTGAGGCCGCCGGATCGCCGGCTAAATGAAACTTACTAAATTGGCTGAGGCCGCCGGATCGCCGGCTAAATGACACTTATTAAATTGGTTGCGGCCGCCAGATCGCCGGCTAAACAGAAACTTGAGAAACGGCTGCGGCCGCCGGATTGCCGGCCAAAGTAAATATTGTTGAGTTGATGACGTAACGGGGAAAATAAAAGACTTAATTCTTTTTATGTATTTATTTATTATTTATGTCCTTAAATTATGCATTAAAAAAATTATGTCTTAGATTTTATAACATGTTAAATTATTAATTATGAATTTTAATGCATGTTCAAGTATACAATTAAATTATTTACTTTTAAATTGGTAAATGGAATGTTTTGTATGCATGCCTAGTTTGTTTTTACTCATGGGAAAATTTAAATAACTTTATCTTGTTTTTAAATTATGTCTTTGCTCATGCTAATTAATAGGACATGTTTTAAAATTATGCTTATGCCTTATATTCTCATCTCTAGATTTAATTTAGTTATGAGAAAATATGAATTTAATTATTGTCTAGTAATTAGTCAAATTACATGGTTTAATATGCATGCTTAAAATGAGTTTTTAATTATTAAAATTTTAAAACCCCTTTATTGCTATGTTAGGATCGACTTACTCAGTATTCTTTAATACTGATAAACGTTGCTTTCTATTTTTCTATGACAGAGTATGAAGCATGAGCATACATCCGGGGAATTTATTTTGGACATTAAATTATTTTATGCATGAGACTGCATATGGGCCTGTTAACCCGTGTTTTGGCCATGTCGGCCCTTATACTTTATTTCCACTGCACAACTTATATTTCCGCTGCGTGTATGGATGATTATTATTTTTAAATATAAGTATTTCCGGACTTGGTTGTTTAAAATTATTTTATACCCTTAGCCTTGCATCTCTCGAGTGAGCTCGAATGAAGTCGTGTCTTGCTTGGAAGGTGTGGCGGTGGCATCCTGGCCTGGGTTATCAAATCCGGGGTGTTACAAAACCCGATGAGATCTACCTGGCAACCGAGTGGAGATGAAGTTCGACATCCCAATGAAGTTTTAGAGTATGGGACTGAGCGAGCTCCGGTAAGGATTCCAGAGAGTAATGACGGTTGGGTGGAGCCTCCAAGGATTGAAATTCGAGATGGAGACAGTGTTGGAAGTGGGGATTTTATGTGGTATTGATTGCACTTTGCTTTGTTGTAATATGGAAATGAATTGGCAGACTTGATGTTGCTTTTGGAAGAAGGTGAAGTTGTGAAGATGTGTTTTCAAGAAAGTTTGTAATTGTGCAAGTACGGAATGTAAGAAACTTTAGCTATAATGCAAAGTAATGCGTTTTGGAAGAATGTGGCTACGACTGTGCACTTTGTTTATTGTTGTATTGACTGTCTGTTATGAAAAAAATCAGTGTTGGGGCATCTGAATTTGTTGTTTCTTCTCAATTCACTTTTGCAATTTTGGTTGTAGGAAAGTAATGTTGTATTGACTGGCTTTGCACTTTAGCTATTGACTGTTGGTTGTTTCTTCTCAATTTAAATGATCAACACAACATTTAGAAATGGAATGATGAACCAAAAATTTGTTTCTTCTCAATCCGTCGAGAAATGATGAATCCAGCAGCTAGAAATGAAATGATGAAATTTATGGAATGTTGAATGTTGGTTGTTGCTTCTCAACAATGAAATGATGAACACTATTTTACTTCATTTCAGACACCAAAAGTTGCACATAGGCTAAATTATTTCGTGCACTACATTAGATTGCAATGGATATGCTCCCAAAAAGAAGCGAAAATGGAGTCATACAGTGCAAATAGCTAGTAGCAAAATACAACAATCTAAGATACAAGTGTTGTTCAAAGGAAGCCTCCCCTTGGGCAATTCAAAAAAATAAAGTGCACTTGAAACATATTACAAAAGCTAAGCAGTCTATTCTCCAATTCCCTTGCCCTTCTCATTGGCAATGATATTCTTGAGTGTCATGAAGGTCTTTCCATTTTTTTTCAGAATCGGCAGCGCACTTGAGCCATGAACAACAACATTAAAAGTGGAATAGGCTGTCTGATTCGCCATGTTTGGTGTGGTATCAATCATGTCTTCCAAGAAACTATACACGGCCTGTTCATGTTGCTCCTCCATGATATTCACTTCATTCTCTCGACATAGACTAAAAAAAGATAAGGCAACAACATCGAAATCATTTCATTAACAAGGACATCATCCAAATCATATCAAGTAAGAAAGACATTATCCAAACCAGAAATATACTTCCAAAGGCATATAAAAAACAAGTCCAACAGCTATATGAGTGCATATGAATAGGATCAGACTTCCAAAGGCATATAAAAACAACTAAAACACAACCATTTTGCAACATACAAGTGCTGTTGGCTGCTGCTCCTCAACAGTGATGTGCACATTGAAACTTTCATTCAACTCTCCATGTACAACCAACCAAATAGCAATTTTACAATATTGAACAGTGAAGAGTTGTAATAATTAAAATTTTACAACAAGAAACATTTAAGAGTTGTATGTAACCTGTGTTGCTTGAGTTTCTTGAGTAGCCATAGGATAAGATCCAACAGTGAGGTCCATAATTTTTTTCGCTTGATGTACTTGTGTCTCATATAGAATTGTATTGGCCCCCTCATTTGGTAGTGTTACTACTGCTACTGCCGCATTACCCTTGCATGCTCTTGTTTTGTGCCCATCCACTCCACACTTCTTGCATTTATATTCAGAATCTCGTCTCCTTAGCTGCTTCACATCACTTGCACCAATAATAATCAGTGACTTAGGCTTTTTTTCCTCTTTGATGCAGCCCCTTCTTGCTCACCCTGGGCGAGTCTCCTCTTAACAACAGGCCTGCGTGCTTTCTTCTTATTATAGAATGGTGGTCCACAAGGCATCATGCTAGTCTTTGGCCACTCTTGCCTTGAATTTATTTGCATAATATAGTCCTTATATGTCTTCTTGTATATAGCCACTTCATAACACTTATGGCAAAAAGGATCAACATCAGCTTGTAAGAAATTGATTGCACTCATCATGGATACAAGGGAAGCCACTTAACTGCCATTTTCTGCATGCACACGTCCCCGCTTTCAAGTCCATATGGTATTGACCACCTTGCATTCCCTTGATGCTAAAGTTAGTGTTGTCAGCTTTGTGTGGAATGAAGTCCTCAAGCCTATTGCTGTGTTGGTCAATGAAACTCTGGATCCTCGGACATATGACTTCCTGCGACCGTTTGGAACTAGCAGCCTTATCTCTATTCTTGATAAACCTTTTCATTAAGCTCACATGTATTTCTTCTAGCATAGTAATTATTGGTCTCTCTCTGTTTTTTCTGATGTTGCCATTAAATGTCTCACATACGTTGTTTGTCAAGATGTCACATCGAGAGAACTCCCTGAAGAATGCCCTAGACCATTGGCTCGGTGGCCTATCCCATAACCACTTCTCTGCACCAGGATCCTTCTTTTGTATTTCATCCATGATGAGCTCAAAGGTGTTTGGTGTGGTTGCCCTTGCCGCTTTCCAAAACATCTTTTTAAGCCATGCTACTCTAAAGCCAACATTTTGCAAATATACAAGCAAGTGTCTTGCACAAAACTTGCAACAGATTCAATCAGAAAAGCAAGGCAACATAACTCCAAAATTGAACAGCAAGCATCAACAATTTACAAATTCAATTTCAGTCAGCAACAAATTCAATTTCAGCCAACAATTTTCCAGATAGCCAACTGTGAGAATATTGAATAAACTACTTCAATTTCAGCCAACAATTTTTAAACCATAAAAGAATTTTGCTCAGTCCTATATTGAATACACTATATTGAATTTCTAAAACATATTTCATCCAGCAACTATATTTGTAACACCCCGGATTTGATAACCCAGGCCGGGATGTTACCGCCACACCTCCCTAGCAAGACATGGTTTCACCGAGCTTGCTAAAGAGATGCAAGGCTAGGGTTTTTCAGAATTTAAAATATTCAAACAGCCCATTATAATATAATTTAAAAATCATAATATCAAAGTTGCAGCGGAAAGTAATATTTACATATGTATAATACAACGGAATTTAAATATAGGGCCGACATGGCCAAAACACGGGTTAAACAGGCCCGTTCATGCAAGTCGTAACTAAACGCAGGAATTTAAAATAGAGTTTTCCCCAAATGTTCTCATGTATGCATATGATGATGCATAATACTCATACTCTGAAAGAAATGGGAAAAACGGTTTGGGTCAGCAAAACGTGCTGAGTAAGTTAACCCCTATCATACAATAATAGGGTTTCAAAGCCTTTAATTAATTTAAATAAAACATGTGCATTCAAGACATGATTTAATTTATTCATCTAATAATAATTTAATTGCATAATCTAAAAGACAGGGATTTCATAAGATCATAAATATAGCTTGCAAAGTACTTAAGTAAATTGACATAAATTTAGAGGCACAATTTATCAAGAATTTAATCTAAATTTCTTATAATTGTCTCGTTTCATTTCTTTTACAGATCACCATCGCTAGAGCTCTTATGTCCGCCAGCCTTACGCTTGGGCTCTTATGTCCACAAGTATCATGGTCGATCTTTCTCGTTCCGTTTCTTTTATAGATCACCATTCGCTAGGGTTCTTATGTCCACTAGCCTCATGGTCAATATTTCACTAGGGCCCTTACGTCCGCTAGTCATACGCTTGGGCCCTTATGTCCACAAGCCACATAATCAATATCGATAGTATCTAACTTGGTCACAAATCACCAATATCTCAAAAGAATTTAGAAAAATATTTTTATTTGTTTGGATAAATCTCGCAAATCATGTGTTTCTCAAAAGACGAGTTTTTCAACACTTCAACCAAGCCATTGCCACAGTTTACACCATCTCAGTTTAAAAATTCATTTTAAAGGCAATCGACTTCAAATTTCTACAGTAGACCAAAAACACGCTAACGAACAACTTTCGTGTTTTAACGATTTTGAAATATGTTGAGGAAACATGTCAAAAAACCGAGTTTATTTTACCACAGTTCAGGAAATCGACGTTTTGACATATCAAATGGACTCCAAAAATTCTAAAATTTTATACACACATACCAGACATGATTATCTACAACTTTTATTTAGATTTCAAAGATCAATTCGGAATAGAAAATATAGAAACATGCTCATCAAGTTCGGACATGTACACTGTCAGTTTTCGAAAGTGTATATTTAACGTTGGAAGTGTATATTGATGCCCTTTACGTATTTTCGCTTGACTTTTGTGTGGGACTTAGTCTTATAATCGGTATTTGGTAACTTGCAGGATGTTGCTCTTTTTGTGGGTCGTTTTGGCGTCTCTCATGTGTCCTCCGAGGACTAGGAGACGAGTTGCTGATGAGGCTGGCCCCAGTCATGCCGCTCCGGCGATGCCTGATTTCGACGAGAGCGAGTCAGAGGAGGACGAGGAGCAGCGGGGCCCGCGACTCAGGGGCCTCCCGGACGAGGTGCGTCCTCACCGGCACGACAGGTTCCGGTTTAGGACGAGGGCTGCCCAGGACTTTTATTTCAACGAGCTTCGTCGAAACAGGGCTTACGTCCCTGAGAGAGGCATATATCCTCTTCATATGGGCGACGACAGGGTCAGTGCAGTCTTGGAGTATCTGCAGTAGACCGGTCTGGCACGTCACCCCGAGGGCGTCGCCTCCGGTTATCTGGCTATGGAGGTTATTGCCAACATTGGCGGTCTCGGGGAGGGTGACGACCTATCTCGGGTATGGGTCCGTGGTCGCTATCTCGACTTCAGTGCTCGGGCGATCAATGTCTATTTTGGCTTGCCCGACGATGGAGTATTTCGCCCACAGCCTGAGGGACGTGTTCTTGCTCCTGCGTGGAACACCCTATGCACCATAGTGCCGCCTCAGCTCGAGCACAGTCATGAGCTTCATTTGACGACGATGGACTCCCCTTGGCGAGAGCTTGCTCAGCTGTGGTTAGGGCGCGTCCGGCCGATCACCCGGAGCCACATTGTCCTGGATCACGTCTATGAGACCATTTGCTTTATCGCACGAGACGGTAGGGTGAATGTAGGAGCTTGCATCGAGGACAACTTGCGAGGTATGCGGAGAGGACGAGGGAGTAGGGTGATTACCCATGTTCACCTCATCTGTGGGTAGTGCGCGGCGCAGGGGATCCGCACTACACCGGAGACAGACCCGTACGACCTAGCACCGGGCCGTTGCTACCGTATCCCGACTTATGCTGACCGGCGTAGCGCCTTACGTCGTGGGGCTCCCCGTGCTGTACTTCGCCCGCAGCCTGATGACGGCGGCCTGATCCTTGTTGTACCACCGGAGCAGCCACCCCCTCCTCCAGTAGTTCCACCTCCTGCTGTGGCACCTCAGGGGCAGGAGATGACTCAGATGCTGCAGATGATGCAGGAGATGCGGGTCGGTATGGATGTCGGGTTTGCAGCTGGGCAGGCTCGTTATGACGCCATCGACGCTAGGTTGGACTTCTACCAGACCCGTATGGACTCGTTTGCTACGAGGCAGGCTCAGCAGCAGGCCACCATGTCCGACATGTACGCCTATGTGCGGCAGATGGACGACTACATGCGCCGGCAGTTCCCGCCTCCCGATCAGTGATGTCTCCTTTGGGTTTCGTGTCTTCGTTTAGGTTTTGCATTGGACGTACTTTGTTTAGTTTCCTCCTTATGAAGACGTTGCTGTTGTCTGGGATTTGTGATTTATATTTTCGTTATGTTATTGCCTAGTTAGGTGTTTGACATGTGTTAGTGGTTTACTGCTGTTTTAGAAGTATGGTTGAATTGTCCCGCTTTAGTTACGATTTACGGTACTACGGTTTCGTCGTTACCTCTTCACTGCATTTACATGAGTGGAGGCTGCCCACTAGTTATTGCACATTTACGTGGTTGAGTTTCTCCAGGGTATGTGGATATGATACACGAATAAGTATAAAGGATAATTGAAATAACTGCTAGAAATTCTTTTATTCCTCCAAAAGAAACTTATTGGGTTATACGCGGTAGGATGAACGTAGTAGTGCTGACAATAGTCAAAGAAGGTACAAGTAGTAATGCATCGATATCTATATCCCTAATCTAGAGGGGACAGGTAGGGGCATCCTCGATGGGGTCGTCCTCATCGCTGGATACGTCAATGGGAACAGCGACGTCGGGGCCAGGGCCCAGGTTCTGGAGGATCGCCTCACCAACGTCCTGGGTTAGGTTGGTCAGGTCCCAGCCCAGGTTCTCCACTTGCTCTTCCAAGCCATCACTCTGGTCCTGGAGCTGGGCCACTTGGTCCTGAAGCTGCGCGACTTGCTCCTGCAGCTGGGTTATGTGGTGATGGTCTGCCTCCCTAAGATGACCCAGATGGGCCACGTTACCCTCCAACTGTCCTACTCGCGTTTTGAAGTAATTGATGTGCTGTTGGCCCTCAAGGTATGCGTTCATTAATTTCACCATCAAATTGACCATGTTCGCGTTGGGCTCGGCCATCTAAGGTTGACAAGGTAGGTCAGAGTTAGAGTGTGTTTTATGCATGGTCAAGATGTGCAGGAATTAGATCTATATGCAACATGCAAGTGCAAGTCCCTTCCCCATTAAAATTTAATTTATTCATATGTTTAAAATAAATTGCTAAAGGTTGGGCCTCTATAGTGGGCCGAAACGTTTAATTTTTCTTTTCTTGGCTAAAACATTGGGCTAAAAATAAATTTGTGGACTAAATAAAATTAGTGGTTTGTAAAAGTAATATACTTAAAAATATTACTAGGGTTTTAAAATATCAGTATCAAAATAATTATAATAATAATATTACTACTAATAATAATAGCTTCAACATAAAATTCCGGGCTCTGATACCAACTTGTAACACCCCGGATTTGGTAACCCAGGCCGAGGTGTCACCGCCGCATCTCCCTAGCAAGACACGGATTCCCGAGCTCGCTAAGGAGGTGCAAGGCTTATGGGTATACAAAGTTTTAAAAACATTCAACAATGAATCCGGAATTTATTAATACTTAAATCACAGTACGATAGTAAAAATCATCATGCATGGATAAGTTAAATGCAGCGGAAAAGTAATCACGGCCAACACGGCCAAACCTCGGGTTTAACAGACCCGGTAAAACAGTAGTATGATGCAGTAAATAAAGATGTTCACAAATATATCCCCCCAAATGCGCGTGCATGCGTCACTCGACATACTCTGTAGAAAAAGGAAATGACAACGGTTGTCAGTATAAAGATATACTGAGTAAGTTAATCCCTAACTAACAAATAAAAGGGGTTACATGTGTTTAAACTAAAGATTTCGCTTACCATACGTAAAGTTAAAATACATAATTTATTTGCAGCGGAAAAACATGATTAAAGGACTTAATTTTAAAAGCGTAATTAAAAGCATAATTTAAGATGCATAATTTTAAATACATAATTTAAAAACATGATAATATGATTTAAGCATAATGGAACACTCACACAAGTCTTTTACATTTTATCCCGTAGACTAAGAAGAGGACACCATACCGGGAGATCACTAACGAGGCAATCTCAACATAGGACCACTAACGAGGCAGTCCAAACAATGGGAGACCACTAACGAGGCAGTCTCAAAAAGATAGTAGGACCACTAACGAGGCGATCCAAAAATATAGTAGGACCACTAACGAGGCGATCCAAAAATACAGCGCGCGAGATCACTAACGAGGCAATCTCAGATAGTAAGGAGACCACTAACGAGGCAGTCTCAAAGATAATGATAGCATGAAGATCGGCTCAGCCTAGTGAACGGGATTTTTCGAAAGTTCGTATTTCAAAGTTATCAAATGATCGATATCGCGGTTTCATAGTTCGAGTTTTCTCAAGTTCGAAAAATCCTATTCGAGGCAGTTTACGCCTTTCTTAATTAAAAATTCGTTTTTACACCAAAAATTCTGAAATTTTTACAGTAGTTCAAAAACACACACACGAACAACTTTCATGTTTTAAATTTTTGGAAATAAGGTTCCGAAGTGAGTCGAAATTCGAGTTCATTGCAAAGAATAATTTCTGTCTTAAAAACTGGTTCCGTCACAGGTTCGTGCAACGCCGATTAAAAATTCATTTCAAAACCAATCGATGCGAAATTTTTACAGTAACTACAAAACACGTTAAGGAACAACTTTCATGTTTTAAGAATTTTGAAATAATGATTTCTTGGTACTCAAAAATCGACCACAACTCACTGCATACTCGCGGCCTTCGAAACAGTTTTAAAGCAGTCTTGAAAATATGACCGTTTGACATATCAAATGAACACCAAAATCCGTGAAATTTTATATGAATAATCTAGACACAATTATCTACAACTTTTGTTTAGGAATGCAAAGTTAAATCATTCGAAAAATGGGTGAAAAACATGCATCAAGTTGAGTAAAGAAAACTGTCACAGTTTAAAAATGTTCGGGTTGTCACAGAACGTTTACGGCGCGATTTGGGATAGCAGAACTTAATGTCAATGGCTGAAATTTGGACACAAGATAGATAAAGGTGTTAGAAACAACTTTTATGTTGAAAAGTTTTCGGTTTGAATTCCCGAAGGTCGAGTTTTAGGCGAGTCTTTGACCACCTTGCATTCCCTTGATGCTAAAGTTAGTGTTGTCAGCTTTGTGTGGAATGAAGTCCTCAAGCCTATTGCTGTGTTGGTCAATGAAACTCTGGATCCTCGGACATATGACTTCCTGCGACCGTTTGGAACTAGCAGCCTTATCTCTATTCTTGATAAACCTTTTCATTAAGCTCACATGTATTTCTTCTAGCATAGTAATTATTGGTCTCTCTCTGTTTTTTCTGATGTTGCCATTAAATGTCTCACATACGTTGTTTGTCAAGATGTCACATCGAGAGAACTCCCTGAAGAATGCCCTAGACCATTGGCTCGGTGGCCTATCCCATAACCACTTCTCTGCACCAGGATCCTTCTTTTGTATTTCATCCATGATGAGCTCAAAGGTGTTTGGTGTGGTTGCCCTTGCCGCTTTCCAAAACATCTTTTTAAGCCATGCTACTCTAAAGCCAACATTTTGCAAATATACAAGCAAGTGTCTTGCACAAAACTTGCAACAGATTCAATCAGGAAAGCAAGGCAACATAACTCCAAAATTGAACAGCAAGCATCAACAATTTACAAATTCAATTTCAGTCAGCAACAAATTCAATTTCAGCCAACAATTTTCCAGATAGCCAACTGTGAGAATATTGAATAAACACTACTTCAATTTCAGCCAACAATTTTTAAACCATAAAAGAATTTTGCTCAATCCTATATTGAATACACTATATTGAATTTCTAAAACATATTTCATCCAGCAACTATATTTTTAACACCCCGGATTTGATAACCCAGGCCGGGATGTTACCGCCACACCTCCCTAGCAAGACATGGTTTCACCGAGCTTGCTAAAGAGATGCAAGGCTAGGTTTTTTCAGAATTTAAAATATTCAAACAGCCCATTATAATATAATTTAAAAATCATAATATCAAAGTTGCAGCGTAAAGTAATATTTACATATGTATAATACAACGGAATTTAAATATAGGGCCGACATGGCCAAAACACGGGTTAAACAGGCCCGTTCATGCAAGTCGTAACTAAACGCATGAATTTAAAATAGAGTTTTCCCCAAATGTTTCCATGTATGCATATGATGATGCATAATACTCATACTCTGAAAGAAAGGGGAAACACGGTTTGGGTCAGCAAAACGTACTGAGTAAGTTAACCCCTATCATACAATAATGGGGTTTCAAAGCCTTTAATTAATTTAAATAAAACATGTGCATTCAAGACATGATTTAATTTATTCATCTAATAATAATTTAATTGCATAATCTAAAAGACAGGGATTCCATAAGATCATAAATATAGCTTGCAAAGTACTTAAGTAAATTGACATAAATTTAGAGGCACAATTTATCAAGAATTTAATCTAAGTTTCTTATAATTGTCTCGTTTCATTTCTTTTACAGATCACCATCGCTAGAGCTCTTATGTCCGCCAGCCTTACGCTTGGGCTCTTATGTCCACAAGTATCATGGTCGATCTTTCTCGTTCCGTTTCTTTTATAGATCACCATTCGCTAGGGTTCTTATGTCCACTAGCCTCATGGTCAATATTTCACTAGGGCCCTTACGTCCGCTAGTCATACGCTTGGGCCCTTATGTCCACAAGCCACATAATCAATATCGATAGTATCTAACTTGGTCACAAATCACCAATATCTCAAAAGAATTTAGAAAATATTTTTATTTGTTTGGATAAATCTCGCAAATCATGTGTTTCTCAAAAGACGAGTTTTTCAACACTTTAACCAAGCCATTGCCACAGTTTACGCCATCTCAGTTTAAAAATTCATTTTAAAGGCAATCAACTTCAAATTTCTACAGTAGACCAAAAACACGCTAACGAACAACTTTCGTGTTTTAACGATTTCGAAATATGTTGAGGAAACATGTCAAAAACCGAGTTTATTTTACCATAGTTCAGGAAATCGACTTTTTGACATATCAAATGGACTCCAAAAATTCTAAAATTTTATACACACATACTAGACATGATTATCTACAACTTTTATTTAGATTTCAAAGATCAATTCGGACTAGAAAATATAGAAACATGCTCATCAAGTTCGGACATGTACACTGTCAGTTTTCGAAAAAGTTGTAACAAGGCAGTTTATGTTCAGAGCGGTTTGGGGTAGCAATTCTCAATGAAAATGCATGAAATTTTACAGAGGTATTCAAGATGCATAGATCTACAAATTTCATGTTTAGCACAAGTCCTAATTCGGCCTAGATCTAAGGTCAAACTGGCTAACAAGATCGAGAGTGAAATCTGCCAAGTTCTAGGCTGGAAAATTGTCCAGAGGTGTTCAGACTCGGATTTAGGGCATCAAACTTTAACGATTATGAAAATTTTTCAGTATGTAGATCTATGCACTAGGAACACTTTTTGTGTTTTGAGTTTTCTCGTTTGAAGACTTTTAAGTATTCGAAAAATTCATCCGAAACTGCTGCGCGCGAGTGAAACATCTATTGAAAGATTTTTATTAAGTCTTGTGTTGAATCTTATGTTTGGTCGATTTTTAGCCACCAAAAACCGTATGTAAGAATTAACTTACATAATATGAGTTCTAAACAGCCCTTGGGTCGTCCGGAATCTACGTATGGCTACGAACGGATCTCCTCAACACGGTTCTTCTTACTTTGGCTCTGTAACACCCCGGATTTGGTAACCCAGGCCGAGGTGTCACCGCCGCATCTCCCTAGCAAGACACGGATTCCCGAGCTCGCTAAGGAGGTGCAAGGCTTATGGGTATACAAAGGTCAACAATGAATCCGGAATTTATTAATACTTAAATCACAGTACGATAGTAAAAATCATCATGCATGGATAAGTTAAATGCAGCGGAAAAGTAATCACGGCCAACACGGCCAAACCTCGGGTTTAACAGACCCGGTAAAACAGTAGTATGATGCAGTAAATAAAGTTGTTCACAAATATATCCCCCCAAATGCGCGTGCATGCGTCACTCGACATACTCTGTAGAAAAAGGAAATGACAACGGTTGTCAGTATAAAGATATACTGAGTAAGTTAATCCCTAACTAACAAATAAAAGGGGTTACATGTGTTTAAACTAAAGATTTCGCTTACCATACGTAAAGTTAAAATACATAATTTATTTGCAGCGGAAAAACATGATTAAAGGACTTAATTTTAAAAGCGTAATTAAAAGCATAATTTAAGATGCATAATTTTAAATACATAATTTAAAAACATGATAATACGATTTAAGCATAATGGAACACTCACACAAGTCTTTTACATTTTATCCCGTAGACTAAGAAGAGGACACCATACCGGGAGATCACTAACGAGGCAATCTCAACATAGGACCACTAACGAGGCAGTCCAAACAATGGGAGACCACTAACGAGGCAGTCTCAAAAAGATAGTAGGACCACTAACGAGGCAATCCAAAAATATAGTAGGACCACTAACGAGGCGATCCAAAAATACAGCGCGCGAGATCACTAACGAGGCAATCTCAGATAGTAAGGAGACCACTAACGAGGCAGTCTCAAAGATAATGATAGCATGAAGATCGGCTCAGCCTAGTGAACGGGATTTTTCGAAAGTTCGTATTTCAAAGTTATCAAATGATCGATATCGCGGTTTCATAGTTCGAGTTTTCTCAAGTTCGAAAAATCCTATTCGAGGCAGTTTACGCCTTTCTTAATTCAAAATTCGTTTTTACACCAAAAATTCTGAAATTTTTACAGTAGTTCAAAAACACACACACGAACAACTTTCATGTTTTAAGTTTTTGGAAATAAGGTTCCGAAGTGAGTCGAAATTCGAGTTCATTGCAAAGAATAATTTCTGTCTTAAAAATGGGTTCCGTCACAGGTTCGTGCAACGCCGATTAAAAATTCATTTCAAAACCAATCGATGCAAAATTTTTACAGTAACTACAAAACACGTTAAGAAACAACTTTCATGTTTTAAGAATTTGGAAATAATGATTTCTTGGTACTCAAAAATCGACCACAACTCACTTCATACTCGCGGCCTTTGAAACAGTTTTAAAGCAGTCTTGAAAATTCGACCGTTTGACATATCAAATGAACATCAAAATCCGTAAAATTTTATATGCATAATCTAGACACAATTATCTACAACTTTTGTTTAGGAATGCAAAGTTAAATCATTCGAAAAATGGGTGAAAAACATGCATCAAGTTGAGTAAAGAAAACTGTCACAGTTTAAAAATGTTCGGGTTGTCACAGAAAGTTTAAACATGCATCAAGTTGAGTAAAGAAAACCGATTTTTGTTACAAGCCTATATCTCGAGTTTTAAACAACAAACAACCACGAAAATTTGTGAGTAAGGTTTTAACTTACTTAGTTAGAGAATGGGGTTGCTGGATTGGGTTTCCGGACGTCCTAGGGTCACGACGAACGGCCAACTTCTCCGATCGCTTTTTGTTCGTTTCCCGACTGGAAATCGTAGTAAGGAAAAAGGGTTAGAATATGAGTTTCTGAGATATATGGACGAATTAAAACTTTGTACAATAGCTTACCAAGAGTCTAGAGGGCAGGGCTTGGTTCCTTTCGCCTTGCCGTCGCCGGAATACTCGCCGGAAAGTGAGTTCGGAGAGGTTTTGACTTGGAGAGGAATATTGGAGGTGTTTAGGGTTAGGTTTTCTGAGAATTATGGGGAGGGGTGCCCAAGTCTGATCTTATGCCCTTCCCCATTGTTGTGATCGACTTGCCACCGATTGAGGTTGGATTTTTGGCAAGAAAATCGCCATAGAAGGAAAGTTTACACTTCCTGCACCTCTGGCGCGCTGGTGACGCGCACATAGGCCTTTGTCCGCGCGGAGCACGCGTGGACTGCCCTGGAGTCGCGACACCTCCGTCCGCGCGGCGGCGCGCGGAGAGCGCGGGCCGGCCGGACCGGGCGGTTCGGCAGTCCGCGTGTTCTGTCGAGTCTTTCCTTGCTTTCCCCTATCGGTTTTCTACGTGTTAGCTCGATTCCTTGGGTCGTCTCCGGTTCGGAATCTTTTCCTTAAACTTGTTACGAGTCCGGCTTATCGCTCGCAACATTTCCGTGTCCTAATTAGCCTAGTCTAAATTGGTTCCAACTCCTCCTATCGTCCTTGTGATCTATTTCGTGATTTATTTCGTGATTTATTTCGTGACTGAACTTAGAAATTAGTTCCAAGCTGCCTACGTACCCTGTGAAGGGATCAAGTCATGACGTAGTTCAAAACAGTTTGAATTTATTTTTCCTCGGGTGTTACAGGCTCCGATTTGTGTTTTTGAAAATAAAAACCATAAGTTAGAATCTAAATCCGACGAAAACTATGAAATGAAGTTCAAGACTTCATCTTACCACTATCTAGGGTCTGAATACTTCCTCTCCACGTCCTCCTTTCTCCGGTTTGTTCGTCGGAAAGTGATCGGAAAGCAAGAACACAAGAGAATATGGGGTTTTCGGTTTTTTTGGGAGAACAAAGGAGAAGTTTAGAGTGGATATGAGGGGAAGGAAGGGGAATTGGGTCTGAAAATATGGCCAAGAATCAGCCATGATTCGTCCATAATCCCTTCCCCCCAAAGTTGATCTAGTTTCCATAGAAGGGAGTCGAATTATGGTAAGAAAATCGCCGAAATCGCATTGATTGTTGCTGCCTGTTTGGTGGCGCGGTGGTGGCGCGGGGTTAGGCCAAACCCCGCGCGGAGAGCGCGCTGCCTGGTCTGGGCAGTGAGTCCGGACTGGGATGTGCGATCCCGTTGGGCCTTTTCTCCTCTCTTTCGGGTTTCTATCCTCTTAGATTTTCGGGCTCGATTTTTCGGGTCATTCTCGGATTATAAATTCTTATCTTAAATTTATCTCGTTTCGAATTAATCCCGTATTCGAAATCTTGAGTCCGTCGCGTTTGGATTCGTCGGCTTCTAATTTGTCGTCTTTTGACTCCCGTGTAATAATTTATTTATTTAAATCGTTTCCGACTTCGCGGGTTCTTGGAATTAAAATTCTTTCTTTCTTGAATTTAATTCCAGTTCTTTTGACTCAATTTATGGAATGTCTTCGGGCTTCCTTTCCCTCTTTTATTCAATTTTGAATTTTTGAATCTATCGGCGTTTCATTTCCGAGCAATAATTTATTGTGATAAATTATTTTCTTCTTCTCGGAGATATTTCGACATTGATCGGATTAAGAAACTAATTTTATTCCTTCGGAAGCGAATAAAAATCTCGGGTATTACAGTCTACCCCCCTTAAGAATCAACTTCGTCCTCGAAGTTGTGTTTCGACTTTTCTCGCGCTAAGAGTTAGGGTCCTTTTGTTTATTTTATTATTTTGTGATATTGTGTTATTGAATTATTGTTTGATTGTTGATTGTTTGTTGTTTGATTATTGTTTGACTGAACCCAGAATTGAAATTTCCAAGTTTCCTACGTACCCTGTGAAGGGATCAAGTCATTACGTAGTTCAAAACAATTTGAATTTGTTTATTTGAGATGCAAAATATTCGGGGTCGTTACATCCTCCCCCCCCCCCCCTTAAGATTACAGTTATGCCTCCATAACTGCCTACGCATTATTCTCAAGGATGTTCGGGTTTTGACCTTGTTCCTTGTCAGCCTCTCCTTGCTAAAGGTTCACCAGATCTATTCTCCTTTCGATCTCCTCCTCTGGCGTTCGACATCCCCTAGCCTTATGACCAAACTTGCCGCACTTATAGCAGGCTCCAGGCTTCGGGCACTGGCGCATCAAATGTGCATGGTTGCGTCGTTGGCAGCGTGGTATGGACGCTTCACGGTTGTCGTCTCTTCCATTCTCGAGACCTTTACTTTCTTTCCTTCGAGATCCATTCCATTCCCTTTCCTAGAGTTGTTGTTGTCTTTCCGATCCTTCTTCTCAAGTCCTTGAGAGTCCTTGCTCGACTCACCATTTTCCTTACGCTTCAATTGCTGGATTCGAGCAATTGCTACAGCACGATCATATATCGTCTGCAGCTTTGTGGATTGTCCTACTGCAAGTATCTCCCGGATACTAAGGTTCAGACCCATCTCGAATTTTTGAGCCTTGTCAGAATTGGTTGGTACTCTCCTCGTAGCAAATCGTACTAGCTCCTTAAATTTGGTGTAGTACTCTTGCACTGTTTGTGCACCTTGCTTCAGGTTGATGAATTCCTCGTATTTCGCAGTCTTGGTGCTCAGTGGGTAGAATCTCTCTCAAGGCTTCCTTAAGTCCTTCCCAGGTGTAGGCTTCTTCATCTTCCTCTGAATTCGTTTGAAGGTTTTGCCACCACTCATCGGCTTCGCCTCCTAAGTAGTAGGTCGCTACACGTATCTTCTCCTCGTCGGGGCATTTGATAGCGTCCAAAAGTTTATCAAAGGTACGGATCCACCCCTCTAGTTTGGTGGGATCTTCCTCCCCATCATAGTATGGTGGTTGATAGGGATTTACCAAAGCTAGATAGTTGTTACGAGCTACTGGCGGAGGTATTGCCGCTTGTGCCCTATGCACCTCGGCGTTTCCTAATACTACGAGTACTTCTTCTACCATCCTTAAACGTTCGTCCATGTTGTTGGGAAGAGGAGGCGCTCGATATCCTATGTTCGGAGGAATCTCATTGTTGTTAGGTGCGTTTGGGAGGTCAGTGTCAGTGCCATTTGGACTTACCTTCCTCGGCTTTCTCCTAGGTACCATTTTCTGTTGTTAAGCACGCGAAGATGAGTTTCTAATCTAGGGAACGTTAGAAGTCAGGAAAATTGAAAGATAGATTGGTAAAGTAAGATAATAGATGTGAGCAAGCTAAGTGTTCTTGATCGACGTTTAAGACTAAAGCAAAGTTTGTCTCTAGCAAGCGTTCCGAAGTCAAGGTCATGTCGAGTTCTAAGAAATGTTCCTTAACATCGATATTTCACATAAAAGAGTTAGAGTAGATAAATATATGTAATGCAAATAGTGATCCCCCCCCCCCCCCCCCCGCCGAAGCTAATGTATATTTTATATCTATCTTCCATGGGTTTAAAAAGAAGTTTATTCCATGGAGGTAATACTCTAAAAATTAAAAATAATAGTAGCTAAAAGTCTTGGACCTCTATATTGGGCCGAAATAATACACGTTTGGGTTTTATTAAAAATATAGGGATCGAGCCTTTAAAAATAATTGGGCTGAAAGGTTGGGGCCAAGTAGTAAGTAAATAATTGGTCTAAGAAAAATATTTGGGCTAAAAAAAATTTTGGGTTTAAAAATAATTTGGGCTAGAAAATTTTAAAATATAATTTGGGCTAGGAAATTTTGAAATAATAATTTGGGCTTCTAAAAATAATAGCTTTAAAGTAATAAAAATAATGGTTTAAAAATAATAGTTTAAAAATAATAATGATAATAGATTTAAAAATATTCCGGCTCTCTAAAATAATAGTTCTAAAATATTTCGGGCTCTGATACCACTTTGTAACACCACGGATTTGATAACCCAGGCCGGGATGTTACCGCCACACCTCCCTAGCAAGACATGGTTTTACCGAGCTTGCTAAAGAGATGCAAGGCTAGTGTTTTTCAGAATTTAAAATATTCAAACATCCCATTATAATATAATTTAAAAATCATAATATCAAAGTTGCAGCGGAAAGTAATATTTACATATGTATAATACAGCGGAATTTAAATATAGGGCCGACATGGCCAAAACAGGGTTAAACAGGCCCGTTCATGCAAGTCGTAACTAAACCCAGGAATTTAAAATAGAGTTTTCACCAAATGTTCCCATGTATGCATATGATGATGCATAATACTCATACTCTGAAAGAAAGGGGAAAAACGGTTTGGGTCAACAAAACGTGCTGAGTAAGTTAACCCCTATCATACATAATGGGGTTTCAAAGCCTTTAATTAATTTAAGTAAAACATGTGCATTCAAGACATGATTTAATTTATTCATCTAATAATAATTTAATTGCATAATCTAAAAGACAGGGATTCCATAAGATCATAAATATAGCTTGCAAAGTACTTAAGTAAATTGACATAAATTTAGAGGCACAATTTATCAAGAATTTAATCTAAATTTCTTATAATTGTCTCGTTTCATTTCTTTTACAGATCACCATCGCTAAAGCTCTTATGTCCGCCAGCCTTACCCTTGGGCTCTTATGTCCACAAGTATCATGGTTGATCTTTCTCGTTCCGTTTCTTTTATAGATCACCATTCGCTAGGGCTCTTATGTCCACTAGCCTCATGGTCAATATTTCACTAGGGCCCTTACGTCCGCTAGTCATACGCTTGGGCCCTTATGTCCACAAGCCACATAATCAATATCGATAGTATCTAACTTGGTCACAAATCACCAATATCTCAAAAGAATTTAGAAAATATTTTTATTTGTTTGGATAAATCTCGCAAATCACGTGTTTATCAAAAGACGAGTTTTTCAACACTTCAACCAAGCCATTGCCACAGTTTACGCCATCTCAGTTTAAAAATTCATTTCAAAGGCAATCGACTTCAAATTTCTACAATAGACCAAAAACACACTAACGAACAACTTTCGTGTTTTAACGATTTTGAAATATGTTGAGGAAACATGTCAAAAACCGAGTTTATTTTACCACAGTTCAGGAAATCGACTTTTTGACATAACAATTGGATTCCAAAAATTCTGAAATTTTATACACACATACTAGACATGATTATCTACAACTTTTATTTAGATTGCAAGATCAATTCGGAATAGAAAATATAGAAACATGCTCATCAAGTTCGGATATGTACACTGTCAGTTTTCGAAAAAGTTTTAACAAGGCAGTTTATGTTCGGAGCGGTTTGGGGTAGCAATTCTCAATGAAAATGCATGAAAATTTACAGAGGTATTCAAGACGCATAGATCTACAAATTTCATGTTTAGCACAAGTCCTAATTCGGCCTAGATCTAAGGTCAAAATGGCTAACAAAATCGAGAGTGAAATCTGCCAAGTTCTAAGTTGGAAAATTGTCCAGAGGTGTTCAGACTCGGATTTAGGGCATCAAACTTTAACGAAAAATTATGAAAATTTTACAGTATGTAGATCTATGTCTTAGGAATACTTTTTGTGTTTTGAGTTTTCTCGTTTGAAGACTTTTATGCGAAAAATTCATCCGAAACTGCTGCGCGCGAGTGAAACATCTATTGACAGATTTTTATTAAGTCTTGTGTTGAATCTTATGTTTGGTCGATTTTTAGCCACCAAAAACCGTATGTAAGAATTAACTTACATAATATGAGTTCTAAACAGCCCTTGGGTCGTCCGGAATCTACGGATGGCTACGAACGGATCTCCTCAACACTGTTCTTCTTCCTTTGGCTCCGATTTTTGTTTTTGAGAATAAAAACCATAAGTTAGAATCTAAATCCGACGAAAACTATGAAACGAAGTTCAAGACTTCATCTTACCACTATCTAGGGTCTGAATATTTCCTCTCCACGTCCTCCTTTCTCCGGTTTGTTCGTCGGAAAGTGATCGGAAAGCAAGAACACAAGAGAATATGGGGTTTTCGGTTTTTTTGGGAGAACAAAGGAGAAGTTTAGAGTAGATATGAGGGGAAGGAAGGGGAATTGGGTCTGAAAATATGGCCAAGAATCAGCCATGATTCGTCCATAATCCCTTCCCCCCAAAGTTGATCTAGTTTTCATAGAAGGGAGTCGAATTATGGTAAGAAAATCGCCGAAATCACATTGATTGCTGCTGCCTGTTTGGTGGCGCGGTGGTGGCACGGGGTTAGGCCAAACCCCGCATGGAGAGCGCGCTGCCTGGTCTGGGCCGTGCGTCCAGACTGGGCCGTGCGATCCCGTCGGGCCTTTTCTCCTCTCTTTCGGGTTTCTATCCTTCTACATTTTCGGGCTCGATTTTTCGGGTCATTCTCGGATTATAAATTCTTATCTTAAATTTATCCCGTTTCGAATTAATCCCGTATTCGAAATCTTGAGTCCGTCGCGTTTGGATTCGTCGGCTTCTAATTTGTTGTCTTTTGACTCCCGTGTAATAATTTATTTATTTAAATCATTTCCGACTTCGCGGGTTCTTGGAATTAAAATTCTTTCTTTCTTGAATTTAATTCAAGTTCTTTTGACTCAATTCATGGAATGTCTTCGGGCTTCCTTTCCCTCTTTTATTCAATTTTGAATTTTTGAATCTATCGGCGTTTCATTTCCGAGCAATAATTTATTGTGATAAATTATTTTCTTCTTCTCGGAGATATTTCGACATTGATCGGATTAAGAAACTAATTTTATTCCTTCGGAAGCCAATAAAAATCTCGGGTATTACAGTCTACCTCCCTTAAGAATCAACTTCGTCCTCGAAGTTGTGTTTCGACTTTTCTCGCGCTAAGAGTTAGGGTCCTTTTGTTTATTTTATTATTTTGTGATATTGTGTTATTGAATTATTGTTTGATTGTTGATTGTTTGTTGTTTGATTATTGTTTGACTGAACCCAGAATTGAAATTTCCAAGTTTCCTACGTACCCTGTGAAGGGATCAAGTCATTACGTAGTTCAAAACAATTTGAATTTGTTTATTTGAGATGCAAAATATTCGGGGTCGTTACATCCTCCCCCCCTTAAGATTACAGTTATGCCCCCATAACTGCCTACGCATTATTCTCAAGGATGTTCGGGTTTTGACCTTGTTCCTTGTCAGCCTCTCCTTGCTAAAGGTTCACCAGATCTATTTTCCTTTCGATCGCCTCCTCTGGCGTTCGACATCCCCTAACCTTATGACCAAACTTGCCGCACTTATAGCAGGCTCCAGGCTTCGGGCACTGGCGCACTAAATGTGCATGGTTGCATCGTTGGCAGCGTGGTATGGACGCTTCACGGTTGTCGTCTCTTCCATTTTCGAGACCTTTACTTTCTTTCCTTCGAGATCCATTCCCTTTCCTAGAGTTGTTGTTGTCTTTCCAATACTTCTTCTCAAGTCCTTGAGAGTCCTTGCTCGACTCACCATTTTCCTTACGCTTCAATTGCTGTATTCGAGCAATTGCTACAGCACGATCATA
This sequence comes from Hygrophila difformis, assembly GCA_030278955.1. Classification (NCBI taxonomy): domain Eukaryota; kingdom Viridiplantae; phylum Streptophyta; class Magnoliopsida; order Lamiales; family Acanthaceae; genus Hygrophila; species Hygrophila difformis. The sequence continues at coordinate 29,428,690 of JAOANR010000013.1, read as the reverse complement.
TATCGTCTGCAGGTTTGTGAATTGTCCTACTGCAAGTATCTCCCGGATACTAAGGTTCAGACCCATCTCGAATTTTTGAGCCTTGTCAGAATCGGTTGGTACTATCCTCGTAGCAAATCGTACTAGCTCCTTAAATTTGGTGTAGTACTCTTGCACTGTTTGTGCACCTTGCTTCAGGTTGATGAATTCCTCGTATTTCGCAGTCTTGGTGCTCAGTGGGTAGAATCTTTCTCTCAAGGCTTCCTTAAGTCCTTCCCAGGTGTAGGCTTCTTCATCTTCCTCTGAATTCGTTTGAAGGTTTTGCCACCACTCATCGGCTTCGCCTCCTAAGTAGTAGGTCGCTGCACGTATCTTCTCCTCGTCGGGGCATTTGATAGCGTCCAAAAGTTTATCAAAGGTACGGATCCACCCCTCTAGTTTGGTGGGATCTTCCTCCCCATCATAGTGTGGTGGTTGATAGGGATTTACCAAAGCTAGATAGTTGTTAAGAGCTACTTGCGGAGGTATTGCCGCTTGTGCCCTATGCACCTCGGCGTTTCCTAATACTATGAGTACTTCTTCTACCATCCTTAAACGTTCGTCCATGTTGTTAGGAAGAGGAGGCGCTCGATCTCCTATGTTCGGAGGAATCTCATTGTTGTTAGGTGCGTTTGGGAGGTCAGTGTCAGTGCCGTTTGGACTTACCTTCCTCGACTTTCTCCTAGGTGCCATTTTCTGTTGTTAAGCACGCGAAGATGAGTTTCTAATCTAGGGAACGTTAGAAGTCAGGAAAATTGAAAGATAGATTGGTAAAGGAAGATAATAGATGTGAGCAAGCTAAGTGTTCTTGATCGACGTTTAAGACTAAAGCAAAGTTTGTCTCTAGCAAGCGTTCCGAAGTCAAGGTCATGTCGAGTTCTAAGAAATGTTCCTTAACATCGATATTTCACATAAAAGAGTTAGAGTAGATAAATATATGTAATGCAAATAGTGATCCCCCCCCCCCCCCCCAGCCGAAGCTAATGTATATTTTATATCTATCTTCCATGGGTTTAAAAAGAAGTTTATTCCATGGAGGTAATACTCTAAAAATTAAAAATAATAGTAGCTAAAAGTCTTGGACCTCTATATTGGGCCGAAATAATACACGTTTGGGTTTTATTAAAAATATAGGGATTGAGCCTTTAAAAATAATTGGGCTGAAAGGTTGGGGCCAAGTAGTAAGTAAATAATTGGTCTAAGAAAAATATTTGGGCTAAAGGAAAAATTTTGGGTTTAAAAATAATTTGGGCTAGGAAATTTTAAAATATAATTTGGCCTAGGAAATTTTGAAATAATAATTTTGGCTTCTAAAAATAATAGCTTTAAAGTAATAAATATAATGGTTTAAAAATAATAGTTTAAAAATAATAATGATAATAGATTTAAAAATATTCCGGCTCTCTAAAATAATAGTTCTAAAATATTTCGGGCTCTGATACCACTTTGTAACACCACGGATTTGATAACCCAGGCCGGGATGTTACCGCCACACCTCCCTATCAAGACATGGTTTCACCGAGCTTGCTAAAGAGATGCAAGGCTAGGGTTTTTCAGAATTTAAAATATTCAAACAGCCCATTATAATATAATTTAAAAATTATAATATCAAAGTTGCAGCGGAAAGTAATATTTACATATGTATAATACAGCGGAATTTAAATATAGGGCCGACATGGCCAAAACACGGGTTAAACAGGCCCGTTCATGCAAGTCGTAACTAAACGCAGGAATTTAAAAGAGTTTTCCCCAAATGTTCCCATGTATGCATATGATGATGCATAATACTCATACTCTGAAAGAAAGGGGAAAAACGGTTTGGGTCAGCAAAACGTGCTGAGTAAGTTAACCCCTATCATACAATAATGGGGTTTCAAAGCCTTTAATTAATTTAAATAAAACATGTGCATTCAAGACATGATTTAATTTATTCATCTAATAATAATTTAATTGCATAATCTAAAAGACAGGGATTCCATAAGATCATAAATATAGCTTGCAAAGTACTTAAGTAAATTGACATAAATTTAGAGGCACGTACAATTTATCAAGAATTTAATCTAAATTTCTTATAATTGTCTCGTTTCATTTCTTTTACAGATCACCATCGCTAGAGCTCTTATGTCCGCCAGCCTTATGCTTGGGCTCTTATGTCCACAAGTATCATGGTCGATCTTTCTCGTTCCGTTTTTTTTTATAGATCACCATTCGCTAGGGCTCTTATGTCCACTAGTCTCATGGTCAATATTTCACTAGGGCCCTTACGTCCGCTAGTCATACGTTTGGGCCTTTATGTCCACAAGCCACATAATCAATATCGATAGTATCTAACTTGGTCACAAATCACCAATATCTCAAAAGAATTTAGAAAAATATTTTTATTTGTTTGGATAAATCTCGCAAATCGCGTGTTTCTCAAAAGACGAGTTTTTCAACACTTCAACCAAGCCATTGCCACAGTTTACGCCATCTCAGTTTAAAAATTCATTTCAAAGGCAATCGACTTCAAATTTCTACAGTAGACCAAAAACACACTAACGAACAACTTTCGTGTTTTAACGATTTCGAAATATGTTGAGGAAACATGTCAAAAACCGAGTTTATTTTACCACAGTTCAAGGAATCGACTTTTTGACATATCAAATGGACTCCAAAAATTCTGAAATTTTATACACACGTACTAGACATGATTATCTACAACTTTTATTTAGATTGCAAAGATCAATTCTGAATAGAAAATATAGAAACATGCTCATCAAGTTCGGACATGTACACTGTCAGTTTTCGAAAAAGTTTTAACAAGGCAGTTTATGTTCGGAGCGGTTTGGGGTAGCAATTCTCAATGAAAATGCATAAAATTTTACAGAAGTATTCAAGACTCATAGATCTACAAATTTCATGTTTAGCACAAGTCCTAATTCGGCCTAGATCTAAGGTCAAAATGGCTAACAAGATCGAGAGTGAAATCTGCCAAGTTCTAAGTTCGGAAATTGTCCAGAGGTGTTCAGACTCGGATTTAAGGCATCAAACTTTAACGAAAAATTATGAAAATTTTACAGTATGTAGATCTATGTCTTAGGAACACTTTTTGTGTTTTGAGTTTTCTCGTTTGAAGACTTTTATGTGAAAAATTCATCCAAAACTGCTGCGCGCGAGTGAAACATCTATTGACAGATTTTTATTAAGTCTTGTGTTGAATCTTATGTTTGGTCGATTTTTAGCCACCAAAAACCGTATGTAAGAATTAACTTACATAATATGAGTTCTAAACAGCCCTTGGGTCGTCCGGAATCTACGGATGGCTACGAACGGATCTCCTCAACACGGTTCTTCTTCCTTTGGCTCCGATTTGTGTTTTTGAGAATAAAAACCATAAGTTAGAATCTAAATCCGACGAAAACTATGAAACGAAGTTCAAGACTTCATCTTACCACTATCTAGGGTCTGAATATTTCCTCTCCACGTCCTCCTTTCTCCGGTTTGTTCGTCGGAAAGTGATCGGAAAGCAAGAACACAAGAGAATATGGGGTTTTCAGTTTTTTTGGGAGAACAAAGGAGAAGTTTAGAGTAGATATGAGGGGAAGGAAGGGGAATTGGGTCTGAAAATATGGCCAAGAATCAGCCATGATTCTTCCATAATCCCTTCCCCCCAAAGTTGATATAGTTTCCATAGAAGGGAGTCGAATTATGGTAAGAAAATCGCCGAAATCGCATTGATTGCTGCTGCCTGTTTGGTGGCGCAATGGTGGCATGGGGTTATGCCAAACCCCGCGTGGAGAGCGCGCTGCCTGGTCTGGGCCGTGCGTCCGGACTGGGCCGTGCGATACCGTCGGGCCTTTTCTCCTCTTTTTCGGGTTTTTATCCTCCTACATTTTCGGGCTCGATTTTTCGGGTCATTCTCGGATTATAAATTCTTATCTTAAATTTATCTCGTTTCGAATTAATCCCGTATTCGAAATCTTGAGTCCGTCGCGTTTGGATTCGTCGGTTTCTAATTTGTTGTCTTTTGACTCCCGTGTAATAATTTATTTATTTAAATCGTTTCCGACTTCGCGGGTTCTTCGAATTAAAACTCTTTCTTTCTTGAATTTAATTCCAGTTCTTTTGACTCAATTCATGGAATGTCTTCGGGCTTCCTTTCCCTCTTTTATTCAATTTTGAATTTTTGAATCTATCGGCGTTTCATTCCCGAGCAATAATTTATTGTGATAAATTATTTTCTTCTTCTCGGAGATATTTCGACATTGATCGGATTAAGAAACTAATTTTATTCCTTCGAAAGCCAATAAAAATCTCAGGTATTACAATATTCAATAAACCATATTGAATAAACCATATTTTGATCAATCATATATTTCAGCCAGCAACTATATTGAATAATCCATAAAAAAAAATTTAAACCAGCATTTTTTAATACACTATATTGAATAAACTACCTGTACTTTGCCCCTAGAAATTCATCCAATTCGGCTTGGATCAATCCTACAAAATAAGATAAACTGATTAGTATTTTGATACAATACAACTTATACAATTATTTTTGCAAATTTATTCCTACCTTTTTGGTTGTCAGACATGTGTGTGTAATGTCTGAGCTCCTTAATTTGCAAATCCTTTTTTCAAGAGTCTCATGAACCATGCCCAACTATCTGTGCACTCTTTCCCCACTACCGCCCAAGCAATTGGTAAATAACTGTTATTCACATCAATTCCACATTCCATCAACAAGCAGCCACCACTCACACCTTTCAACCAGCAGCCATCAAAATATATCACTTGTCTACATCCCTCTCTAAAGCCAACCTTACACGCATTCAAGCAAACATAGAGTCTGTCAAACCTCCTTCGACTATATGCTCCATCTACCACCAGCTCAATAGAGGACCCTGGGTTGCTCCTTTTAATCCCTTCAACTAGCTAAAAAGGAATTCATACTGTGTGTCAGGTGTCCCTTCAATTAAGTGCAATGCCTTCCTTTTAGTCTTTATCACATGTTGTTCGGAGATGTGCACTTTCAGGTCCTTAATTGTTTCAATTCTAAAGGCGTCCAGGTTCCTCCTCGGATCATTCTTAAATCTGTCCTTGAACTTCTCTGCCAACCAAGTAGATGTCATATTCTTGACATTGAAAGATGGTTTACAATTGTGCTTCTCATAATACTTATTTACCTGAAAAGTACTATCTTTCTTCATTTTTAATCGTCTAAGCATCCAAGGGCAGGAACTCACTTGACATTCAGCCCATAGCCTCCCTTTGTCATTCTTTATAAACTTGACATTTCTCTTGTCATTAATTGCCATCGATTGTACTGCCATCTTCAGCTCCTTTTTGGTGGTAAATATCATCCCCAAGCATATTTTGGATCAAAAGTATTCTCTGGATTAAATGTATGGCAGTTCAACCTATTCGAATCCTCTTCATCTGAATCCCTACTAGTGTTCAATTCTTCTTCACTCTCATTCGCACAGCCATCATCTTCACTTGTAGCCACGTCCTCAGATGCAACACTAGTATTTTGCTGGACAACCTTCTTTTTCCCCTTCATTTTTCTTGCCTTTGTCTGTGCCACAGCTTCATCTTCAACATGACTGACAAACACATTCTCCAGTTCATGATCCGAATATTCACTTTCCCCCATGCCGTACTCATACTCCTCATCCAATTGACTAAAATCACTAAGACCATCAAGGGAGTCGTCTCCATCACTTACAGACTCCAAATCAAATCATCACCATTGGTTGCATCCTTCATAACAATGCAAATAACACATTCCATGCATGTCTCTAACTTCTCAATTGCACTGAACAATTGTGCATCTTCAGTTAGGCATTTCACCCCACTTCTATCTTTCAAATACAAATTAAATTCATCAGACTTGACTTGATTCTTCACAAATATCCTCATAGCTCCTACACCTAAAACGCTTATTGGGACATGATCATACTTGAGTACTTTGATCTGTCGGCCTTCCTCATAGTAAACACCCTCCTGTATTTTGCCTCTAAAATGAAATGCAATTGTGACTCGGTCGTTGCCTGGTTCTGCAAAACCATAAAAAAAAAACCTAATTTTTAAACAAGTTGTTTGGAAAAGCAACATAAACAAAGCTGCGGACCAATAGAAAAACACCATAGGACCCATGTTTTCAAATTCTTGTCGGTCTCGCACTAAACAACTGACAAAGTTTGAACCACACAATAAATTCCCTTTATTCCATAAAGCAATTTCAACAGCCATCTATTCCATTCTTTAAAGCATCTGTACCCTTTTAAGGACAAACACAACCGAGCACGCGCATGTGACAAACCATCCAAGCCAATTCTTAATCCGCAACTTGCAAACAAGCAAAAAATGACCATTATTTAAGGAAATGCACCATCCCACCCAACCATATTCATTCACATAGAAATACTCGGTGATGCAGCACCCTATTGTTCGAAACGAAAAAAACACTCGAAACCCACCCATACCAGAAAAATGAAGGAAAACAAGTGAAATTGTACCGAAATCGGGAGGAGCCAACCGTTCTCGTCTTCGGCCCTCAAGGTTGAGCCAAACGTGCCCATTCTCCTCACTTTCTCGTCGGAATTTTGCTTCTGCGGTGGATTAGGGTTTTAACGATGAGGGAAAATTGGGCATTTTTTTGTTATTTGTTTGAATGGTTTTGAGTGGTTTAAGTGGACAGACGTGTTGGAAAATTGGCCGTTTGGGTTAAGTGTTCAGACGGGTTGGGTGCTGTCTGGATCCATGAGGAAAATTAAAAGAGTAACTTTTAATAGAAATACTATCAAAAATGCCAACAGTTGTCAGATTTCAATGGCCATGGTGTGGTAAATCAGATACATTGTCAGGAAATGCCCTAAGTGCATAAATGAAGGATAAGAATGTAACCAAATACAAAGGCTTGTTCTTAAGATTCATTGCACAAAGAAAAGAAAGTGTGCAAGTCAACAATGTCCAAACTCCAAATGTATGGCCATGAATTTCCATCACAATTTCATCATATCCATTATTAAATGCTTTGATCAAACACAAAAGTTATACCCAACCATTGACTCAAATTGAAAATAAAAGTAATTGTGACATCAAAAGAAATTGGATCTCCATTTGCAAAGCAAATACAAAATCCCTATACATTAATAATAAAAAAATATTCATCCAAAAGAATTGGATATGCAAAGTCCATTAAGTTGATTTACTGGAATCAGGATAAAAATGCAACAAGGCGCTGCACCACCATTATATTCGGAATCGGCCGTGGCAAGGGATGCTCGGGCGAAGCAGGTGGCGCAAGAGCAGGAGCAGTTGTGAAGACTGACCAGAGTCGGAGATGCAAGGGAAGATGGAGGCAAAGGCGAGTGGTGCGCAGATTGGGGCGAAAAAAATCAAAAGAACATTGTCCTCATTTTGGGTCCTATCCAGAGCCTTATTGAACATTTACTAAAACATACTTAGCCATCATTTTGGACCTTATCCAAAGACTTATTGAATATTTTGTACCTGTGAGGCATAGTCCTCAGTTAAAAGCCAAATGAGAAGCTGGTAATTGCAGACTATTGAATCTCTGTATGTTAATACATACATGAGAATAAATTTACTTACTATTTGAGTTCCTTGAAAACTCTATATGGTGCAGCAACATCAGCAATGCCAAAACCTGCATGGATGACAATACTGTAAGAAGCACCCTCACTGCATGTCACTGGCTTCTCCGGGATATGGAGAAAAGGGAAAAGGGAAAATGAAGAATACGATAAAAAGAGTAAACCCTTAGCAAGACCAAAATCTGCAAGTTTAACCAAATCATTAACAAATTTGTTATTAAATTCAACTGAAGATTCTCTGTATGAGTCTAACATATTCCTTCAATATACTTCTAGAGTCACGATGAAATCATCAATTAACACATGTAACTTTTCATTACCAACACCACATTTTGCAGCTAAATCTGCAACAGCTCCACATGATGAAAAGAAATTTAAGTTAAATACTTCACAAGGATTCAAATGAACATGCTAATAGCTTCACGGCTTGCAAAATATCATTGACCGTCACTTGAGAAGATTTGAGGTCCGATTCTACACTTTCAACTCCTACAAACATGATACATTAATCATTATCCAAAATTTCCCATGTGTATTTTAGAATCAAATCTAATCAATAATTGACTTAAATAACATGTAAAAAGGGAATTGACCTACGGGAGTGATCTCATGGCCCAACCATTTTCAATAAATCCCATGCAAACACATGTTATTAAAGTGCCCATGTCAAACATAAGCAAATATGTTGGAAAGTATTGTTACTGCGCCCACCCACAAGTGCCTCAAAAGCCTACACCAACATTCAAAAAGATTATAGGGTCTGTTTGAAAGACAATAGATTAGAGAGCATATTTGAAATTAGCATGTTTGACCATCTCATCTACTATTTTTAGTTGTTTGGTAAAGCAAATATAAGGGAGTAGATTGAGCCAATCTGCTAAATTCTCATCTGCTATCATTTGAAGCATATTAGATAGCATATTTGAAATCAACTATAATGATACATGTTGATCTACCAAATATCTTTAATGAAATCTACTAATACTATCTGCTTTACAAATCTGCTACTTAATCATACTGGTCATCTACTATCTGCTATCTGCTGACTTCCAAACAGACCCATAGTATCATTCAAACTTTTTCAGAATATAAAGAAACAATATAGCAGTAAAAATTTGCATTATAGATTTTGATGTGCCTGTCATAAAAAAGAAAACAACTATATAAGAAAAAAGCTTTTCAGAATTTTTTTTTTTGGTTTTATATAATATTTCTAGAGGAAAGCAACTACAGCTATTGGATGGATCCCATGAACCCATTCCAATATTCAAGGAGTTAATGCAAAAATATTGCCCAATTCGTAAAATAGTATAACCTCAATTCAAAGGCTGCCAATTCGGTAAACTTTGAAATCACGCCAGCTATGATAAAATTTTGAAACCGAGTATCTCATAAACTTTTGTCACATAGATGCAATGGAACATACAATTTTCCTTCAGCTAAAATTTGAATACTTGCTCACATGGTCAATGCAATGGTGTAATACCCGAGAATTTTCCAACATAAAATAAAACAATAATTAAATAAATAAATAATAAATAAAATAAATACTATAAATAAATAAACAAATCCAGCAAAAAAAAAGAATAAATAAAGATAAGGAAAGGAGAAAGGAGATTTTACTTAAAAAGGAATTAAAGGAATTTAATTAAATAAAAGGAGGGAAATGGTACACCAAAACCCGACACTAATGAACTCGACTATTCGAGTCCAAAACATCCAATTAGACTGAGAATAAATTTAGAGAGAAAGTAGGAACCCGAATATACCCCGGAAATCGGAATTCGGGAGCATAGAGGGATAGAAACCCGAAAGAGAGGCGGAAAAGCACGACGGATCGCACGACCCGCCCGGACCGAAGTCCAGGCGAAGTCGGCGCGGTGGCCGCGCGGTGAAGGGGCTTTAGCGCGCCACGACCGCGCCACTTCACAGATTCGTTTGTTGCGTGAATCTTTCGCCCGAACGCGGATTTTTCGACTTTCGGTTGAACATCTCTTGACTCAAGACCTTTGGGTCGGTTGTGGACGCCCTAGGGATTGAGAATTCTATAAATAAGCCCCTTGGGAGCCCCAAACAAGTTTACAAAACCCTACAACCTTCTATACGTTCGAAACCCTAAATTCGGAGTCGACGGAAAGCACCAAACGGAGGCAGCAGCTTTGGACGAAAATCCAAGGATCTCCAAACGTTGTGGTAAGCTCTAGTCCGACAAATCTTTTCACGTTTCAATCCGAAAACGGATTCTAACTTCGGTTCTTTTCTTTCTACACCCCGTATCGAATCTAGATCGTAGAACCCGACGAACGGAGAGGAGAAACGGTGATCTGGAAGCCACGCCTCCGAATTAGACATCCCCGACATCCGTAAATCAGTAAGTTAACGCTTACACGGTTTTGGGAGTAGTAAAAATATTCAAATCTAGAAACTTGAGCAAATCTTTCGTAAATCTGTCCATATGTGATTTTTAACGGCGCAACAGTTTTGTCTAATTTTTCCGAACCTTAAAACGACTTCAAACGGAAAAACTTAAAACACGAAAAACGTTCCTAAGACATAGATCTATCTACTGTAAAATTTTCATAATTTTTCATCGTGTTTTGATATCCGAAAACGACCATGAACAGACCTGCCTTTGGTTTAGATCTTGAAACGGTGACAGAACTTTAGTTCAAACTTGTTGGTGATTTCTACCTTAGATCTAGACCGATCTAGCCTTGACGTTGAACATAAGAGTTGTAGATCTATATGTTTAAAACACCTCCGTAAAATTTCAGAATTTTTCGTGATGATTGGATGTATGAAATCCACCCGAAATCGAACTGCTAGGATGTGGATCTTGAAATGCTTGACGAAACTTAGGTCAGAACTTGATGACGTTTTTGACTAGGGTTCTAGGCCGATTTAGATCTTTTGCCGAACATAAAAGTTGTAGATAAACGTCTTAAGATGGTCTCTGTAAAATTTCATTAAATTTGGAGTTGGTTTGCTATGGTAGAACTCGATATCTTTAAACTGTGGTATGAATAATTCGGACGATTTGTTCTTATGCGAAAATTGACATTTTTGACATATTTGGGTATCTCGGATTGAAAAAGTTAAAACACGAAAGTTGTTCATCTTGACGTTTCTGAGATAGTAGTGAAATTTCGGAATTTTTGGAATTAAATCTGAATTTAGACGAATTTAAGAGTAAACGATGGTTGACCGAGTCAAATCTTGAAAAATCTTGTTGAAAAAGATTTTGAATGATATCGGAGCGGATGGCGTCCTGAAATAGTATATTTTGAGAAACTTACTAAACTTGAGAAATTAGCCTTTAAGGTTTAAATGATTGAGAATTCCTTTGAAATAAAATACGCATGAAATACGATGCTTGCCGAAAGGCAATTGAAATATCTTGCTTGCCGAAAGGCAATTGAAATATCTTGCTTGCCGAAAGGCAATTGAAATATCCTGCTTGCCGAAAGGCAATTGAAATATCTTGCTTGCCGAAAGGCAATTGAAATATCTTGCTTGCCGAAAGGCAATTGAAATATACTGCTTGCCGGGAGGCAATTGAAATATAAAGCTTGCCGAGTGGCAATTGAAACATAAACTTGAAACTTGAAACATGAGACATGAGATATGAAACTAGGGGACTCGAAAATTGTTCATTTTTGGATTATGCTTTTAAATTATGTCCTACAATTATATTGCTTTGCAAATTATATTTATGATCTTATGAAATCTCTATCCTTTAAATTAGGCCATTTAATTATTGTTAGATAGATGAGTTAAATTATGTGGTGTTGTGCACATGTTTTCTTTAAATATTAAATAATGGCTTTGAAACCCCATAGTGATGTATGTGTTAACTTACTCAGCACGTAGTGCTGACCAAAACCGTATTTTCTTTTTCTTTTTCTTCCAGAGTTGAGAATTATGCATCGTCATATGCATACACGGGAAGCTTGGGATGATATATTATTTTAAATTTTGTATTAGACTAGATCTTGCATGAACGGGCCTGTTTAACCCGTGATTAGGCCATGTTGGCCCTATATTTAAATTCCGCTGCGATACATATATGTAAATATTATTTTCCGCTGCAACTTTGATGTAATATTTTAAAATTATATACAAATGGGCTGTTTGAATGTTTTAAATTCTGAAAAACCATAGCCTTGCATCTCCTTAGCAAGCTCGGAGAAACCGTGTCTTGCTAGGGAGGTGTGGCGGTGACATCCCGACCTGGGTGACCAAAAACTGGGGTGTTACAAGTTGGTATCAGAGCCCGGATATTTTTAAGCTAGTATTTTTAAACTATTATTTTTAAACCATTATTAATTTTTAAACTACTATTAATATTTTGACTATTATTTTAAATTTTAAAGTATTATTTCCATGGAGAGATTTTTATTTTAAAACCCATGGGAAGAATATATATATAGTGCATAAATCATTTTTTTTTGGGGGGGGGGGGGGGATCATCATTCGCATTTGCATAAAGCATTTCTTTGATGTAGAGAACTTAGAATCCTTGCGAATTTGAACTTAGAATCTTGGCGAAGTTGAACCTAGAATCTTGGCGAAATTAACTTAGATCTCTTGTTACACCTATATAATCTTGAGGCATGACATCGAATTAGAAGCAATAACTGGATACTGATCCTGCCTTAGTTCTAGATCGCGTTCATCTAAGCGCACGCCTAAGCATAACAAATCTCGGCTCTAGCCATTCCTACTCTTGTACGAATTAGAAAATTTCCTCATGTGGAACAATAAAGATCAAGTTTTATTAAAACACTCTTTATTCCAAAAATCTTGTTTGGATTTCCAAACAACAAATCCGAAAATTTGAAATTAGAAATTTACGAAACGTCTTGTTCGAGCAATCTATCTAAACCAAGATAAGCTAATCTATACACGTTATAACAGAAAATGACGCCTAGGAGGAAACCAAGGAAGGTGAGTCCAAACGGCACTGACGCTAACCTTTCCAACACGCTCAACAACAGTGAAAGTCCTCAGAACCTAGGAGAGCAAGTGCCTCAAGCGCCCAATAATATGGAAGCACGTTTAAAAACGATAGAGGGATTCCTAGTAGCATTAGGAAATGCGGAGGTGCATAGGACATCTGCAGCAGTAACTCCGCCCGTAGCCCAAACCAACTATCTAGCGTTGGTGAATCCCTATCAACCACCACGTTATGATGGGCAGGAGGATCCCGCCAAACTAGAGGGGTGGATCCGTACATTTGATAAGCTCTTGGATGCTATCAAATGTCCTGATGAGGCAAAGACACGAGTAGCAACCTACTACTTAGGAGGCGAAGCCGATGAGTGGTGGCAAGACCTCCAGAGGAATTTAGAGGAAGCTGAAGAAGCTTATTCGTGGACTAAACTTAAGGAGGATTTAAGGGACCGATTCTACCCCATGAGCACCAAGGCGGCAATGTACGAAGAGTTTTTATCACTGAAGCAAGAGGGACGGACGGTGCAGGAGTATTACACCCGGTTTAAGGAGTTAGTACGATTTGCTACGAGGATAGTACCAACCGACTCTGACAAGGCTCAGAAATTTGAGATGGGTCTGAACCTTAGTATCCGGGAGATACTTGCAGTAGGACAATTCACGAACCTGCAGACGGTTTATGACCGAGCTGTAGCAATTGATCGAGTCCAGCAACTGAAGCGTAAGGAAAATTGGGAGACGAGCAAGGACTCGCAAGGATTTGAGAAGAAGAATCGGAGCAATAACGGTGGACAAGATAGGAACGAGAATAAGGATTTCTATAATGGGAGAAACGGCATACGTCGTACAGTCGTACCCCGTTGCCCACAATGCCATCAAGCCCATCTGGTGCACGAGTGCCCAAGGCGTGGGACTTGTTATAGATGTGGTGGGGAAGACCACATGATTAGAGAATGTAATGTTCGTGAGGAGATGATTGAGAAGAGGATAGAATTGGTAAACCCTCAACAAGGAGATCAAGGAAGAGAATAATAAGTAGGCAGTTATGGGGACATAACTGAAGTCCTAAGGGGGAGAGGATGTAATACCCCGTAAAATAGACATTTATTTTTGACGATATGTATTCCGAATGAATAAATAAACATATTCAAATTGTTTTGAACTACGTTATGGCTTGATCCCTTTACCGGGTACGTAGGCAGCTTAGAAGTTTTAATTCTAAGTTCAGTCACAACATAATAAAACAAATACAAGACCTTAGCACGAGACGAGAAAAGCCGAAACACAACTTCGAGGACGAAGTTGATTCTTAAGGAGGGTAGACTGTAATACCCGAGAATTTTCCAACATAAAATAAAACAATAATTAAATAAATAAATAATAAATAAAATAAATACTATAAATAAATAAACAAATCCAGCAAAAAAAAAAAGAATAAATAAAGATAAGGAAAGGAGAAAGGAGATTTTACTTAAAAAGGAATTAAAGGAATTTAATTAAATAAAAGGAGGGAAATGGTACACCAAAACCAGACACTAATGAACTCGAGTATTCGAGTCCAAAACATCCAATTAGACTGAGAATAAATTTAGAGAGAAAGTAGGAACCCGAATATACCCCGGAAATCGGAATTCGGGAGCATAGAGGGATAGAAACCCGAAAGAGAGGCGGAAAAGCACGACGGATCGCACGACCCGCCCGGACCGAAGTCCAGGCAAAGTCGGCGCGGTGGCCGCGTGGTGAAGGGGCTTTAGCGCGCCACGACCGCGCCACTTCACAGATTCGTTTGTTGCGTGAATCTTTCGCCCGAACGCGGATTTTTCGACTTTCGGTTGAACATCTCTTGACTCAAGACCTTTGGGTCGGTTGTGGACGCCCTAGGGATTGAGAATTCTATAAATAAGCCCCTTGGGAGCCCCAAACAAGTTTACAAAACCCTACAACCTTCTATACGTTCGAAACCCTAAATTCGGAGTCGACGGAAAGCACCAAACGGAGGCAGCAGCTTTGGACGAAAATCCAAGGATCTCCAAACGTTGTGGTAAGCTCTAGTCCGACAAATCTTTTCACGTTTCAATCCGAAAACGGATTCTAACTTCGGTTCTTTTCTTTCTACACCCCGTATCGAATCTAGATCGTAGAACCCGACGAACGGAGAGGAGAAACGGTGATCTGGAAGCCACGCCTCCGAATTAGACATCCCCGACATCCGTAAATCAGTAAGTTAACGCTTACACGGTTTTGGGAGTAGTAAAAATATTCAAATCTAGAAACTTGAGCAAATCTTTCGTAAATCTGTCCATATGTGATTTTTAACGGCGCAACAGTTTTGTCTAATTTTTCCGAACCTTAAAACGACTTCAAACGGAAAAACTTAAAACACAAAAAACGTTCCTAAGACATAGATCTATCTACTGTAAATTTTCATAATTTTTCATCGTGTTTTGATATCCGAAAATGACCATGAACAGACCTGCCTTTGGTTTAGATCTTGAAACGGTGACAGAACTTTAGTTCAAACTTGTTGGTGATTTCTACCTTAGATCTAGACCGATCTAGGCTTGGCGTTGAACATAAGAGTTGTAGATCTATATGTTTAGAACACCTCCGTAAAATTTCAGAATTTTTCGTGATGATTGGATGTATGAAATCCACCCGAAACCGAACTGCTAGGATGTGGATCTTGAAATTCTTGACGAAACTTAGGTCAGAACTTGATGACGTTTTTGACTAGGGTTCTAGGCTGATTTAGATCTTTTGCCGAACATGAAAGTTGTAGATAAACGTCCTAAGATGGTCTCTGTAAAATTTCATTAAATTTGGAGTTGGTTTGCTATGGTAGAACTCGATATCTTTTAACTGTGGTATGAATAATTCGGACAGATTTGTTCTTATGCGAAAATTGACGTTTTTGACATATTTGGGTATCTCGGATTGAAAAAGTTAAAACACGAAAGTTGTTCGTCTTGACGTTTCTGAGTCAGTAGTGAAATTTCGGAATTTTTGGAATTAAATCTGAATTTAGACGAATTTAAGAGTAAACGATGGTTGACCGAGTCAAATCTTGAAAAATCTTGTTGAAAAAGATTTTGAATGATATCGGAGCGGATGGCGTCCTGAAATAGTATATTTTGAGAAACTTACTAAACTTGAGAAATTAGCCTTTAAGGTTTAAATGATTGAGAATTCCTTTGAAATAAAATACGCATGAAATACGATGCTTGCCGAAAGGCAATTGAAATATCTTGCTTGCCGAAAGGCAATTGAAATATCTTGCTTGCCGAAAGGCAATTGAAATATCCTGCTTGTCGAAAGGCAATTGAAATATCCTGCTTGCCGAAAGGCTATTGAAATATCTTGCTTGCCGAAAGGCAATTGAAATATACTGCTTGCCGGGAGGCAATTGAAATATAAAGCTTGCCGAGTGGCAATTGAAACATAAACTTGAAACTTGAAACATGAGACATGAGATATGAAACTAGGGGACTCGAAAATTGTTCCTTTTTGGATTATGCTTTTAAATTATATCCTACAATTATATTGCTTTGCAAATTATATTTATGATCTTATGAAATCTCTATCCTTTAAATTAGGCCATTTAATTATTGTTAGATAGATGAGTTAAATTATGTGGTGTTGTGCACATGTTTTCTTTAAATATTAAATAATGGCTTTGAAACCCCATAGTGATGTATGTGTTAACTTACTCAGCACGTAGTGCTGACCAAAACCGTATTTTCTTTTTCTTTTTCTTCCAGAGTTGAGAATTATGCATCGTCATATGCATACACGGGAAGCTTGGGATGATATATTATTTTAAATTTTGTATTAGACTAGATCTTGCATGAACGGGCCTGTTTAACCCGTGATTAGGCCATGTTGGCCCTATATTTAAATTCCGCTGCGATACATATATGTAAATATTATTTTCCGCTGCAACTTTGATGTAATATTTTAAAATTATATACAAATGGGCTGTTTGAATGTTTTAAATTCTGAAAAACCATAGCCTTGCATCTCCTTAGCAAGCTCGGAGAAACCGTGTCTTGCAAGGGAGGTGTGGCGGTGACATCCCGACCTGGGTGACCAAAAACCGGGGTGTTACAAATGGATTCTAAAAGAACTTACACTGATATTGTAAAATAAAACCAATCATACCTTGATTCCCATTCTCTGTAATCAAGTTACAGTCAATCATATTGAGTATATCAAATGAATGGTGTTCAACCTACAAAACAATGAGATAATAAATATCTATTAAAATATTTTTGAGTGCCATAAAAAAATTGGATTATAAATAAAACATTTGAAACTATCAACAAAGAACAATTTACAAATATTGAAATATTATAGAACTCTTCAGTACAGTAAAGCATTTGTCCATAGTAGATGCAGCTTCGAAATTTTCCAGTGTATAAAACAACAAGCATTTTGTAATTGTAGGGATTGGAGAAGATGGCCATGTTGTGCACATGTTGCAAGCAAGCTGCCAAGTTGTTCTTGATCACATCCGTGACAATGATGAAATCAGAGTGACTTAGCAGAAGGTTGTGTGCCCACTAAGCATTCATGTCTTCCACTTTTGCCTATGTTAAGGAAAAAACTTATTACATTCCGTATTCTACAGGAGATTGAATCAAATGAAAGACAAAGGTGCCAACGTCAAGAGATGATCGATGAAGCCATCATAAATAATGGAAATAAAATGAATTTGAGTAATCTCGGTCAATACAAACTGTTGGTATACAAATATTTGATTTAAATAAAAAATGCAGATTAAATTTTATACCTTTTACTTTATGCAACTAAACATTTAGAATCGAATTGAAATGATAAGGGTATTTACAACATAAAAACTCACCAAGGCATTTTATCGAACATCTTTTAGGCAGACAATGAGCAACATGAAATTGGTAGCAAAATTAACACTCCAAATCCACCCAACAATTTGAACATTATAATAATAAAACATCGGAAAAAGGAATACATGCCACAATACAAATTGAATAAAGCAATCCATTTAAATAGAAGGACAAAAATGAATACTTACCACAATAAATATTGAATAAAGGAACCGTTGTGCGTCTCCGATTCCGTTGTGCTGGTTTAATTTTTGCCAGGACACTATGAATACCATCGTTACCGACGCGACAGTGGCCTCACAGGATTGTTGTTCCTATTGGCGGCATCCCTGTAGATTCATCATATAATAAAAACCAAATCAAGCAATGAAAATACCTTACTTCCTGAAATCCAAATCTGGCGATGGAGTGGATAATACCAGGATGCGATTGATACGCTGATTAGGGGACAAAATTGTTGGAGGATGAGCAGACCTCAAAGTCGATCAATGGAGGCGATGGAGTCGATAAAGGTGGATGGGATGGATACACAAATTCAGGGACGAAATTGATGGAAGAAAGAAAATACATATGCAGATTTTTGTGAATACTCAATTTGGAAAACTGATGGAGAAAACCAAAATTTGTGACGGCGACTGATGGGTAGGCGGATGGTGGTAGATGGATGGAGGATTCTGCCTTTATAGGGTTTAGAAGAGTCTTTTATAGATGTATTAAGGGTGTATTCAATTCAAACCTTTTATGGATTCTAAAAAGTTGATAGATTTAGAAAGTACACGAGTTTGGCTGACGTTTAGAAATCTTGGATTATTTGGAAAGATTTTGTTTAGTTATATTTTTTAAAAGAATCTACTTCCTCCATCCCATTTCTTGTTAGGGTAGAGTTGATTTGTGAGTATATCATGGCGTCCACATAGTTGTTGGAGGGAAAAATTATTTCTATTTATAGAAGAAGACATTTATAATGTGACATTCAAAAATAGTAATAGGACATTTGTAATGAGACGGAGGGAATATTAAAATCTATAAAAAATTAAAATCTATGGACTATTTGTTTTTGGGTGACAAGAACGCATAGAGCGCCAACAGAAGAAGGAAAAAAAAAACAGACAATAATGAAAAACAACTACAAGAGGAGGGGGAGACTAGGAATAAAATTACAAGAAACAAGTAAACACACTAGCAAATTAGGTCCCAAGGAACCAAGTTCGCATCATGTCGGCTGTGAAGTGGGGCCGGCATTCATCCGGGTGGAAAGCCCACACGGTAAAGAAGAGCTCGGAAGAGGCTCCTATCTCTGCCAAAGAGTCTGCGACGGCGTTGCCTTCACGAATGGTGTGATTCCAATGGTAGCCGAGGTGCATTTTTAGTAAGTCTTCAATAGCACAAAGTAATGAGAAGAGGCGATGTCCAGGATGTGGCTTCCTGTGAATTAATTTCATTGCCTCCAGAGAGTCAGTGAAGCAGGAAGCGTTCGAAGTGCCAAGATCATGCAGACGTTGCAATCCATTAAGAATTGCATGCAGTTCAGCGGCAAGAATGGTACTAACCCCTACGAATCCAGAGAAACCATCCATCCAATGTCCATCTCCATTCCTAATAACCTCTCCAAATCCTGAAGGGCCCGGGTTACCCTTAGAGCTGCCATCAACATGAAGTATGAAACCATTAAGTGCATGAGGATTCCATGAGACCAGTTGAGCTTCATTCTCCTTAGGGGCACGCCCACGTGCTCGTTCGAAGGTATTTATTGCATGATTATTTTCTATATTAAGTGATGGCATTTTTGTGAATAAATTAGTGTGTGAGAGAGAGAAAGAAAAAATAAAATTTGTGAGATGAAAAAGGATTTAGGCAGAAAAATGTGTGTTGGTAGATAGCTTACTTTATACTATAATAAAGATAAAGATAACTATAAGGCCAAGCCTTGGCCTAATGCCCCATTTGGATTGCCTTTTGGAGGAGTGCTCTTTTACGTTTGCAAAAGAACTTCTGGTAGAAAAAAGGTGTTTGAGCCTGTTTCACTACAAGAAAAGTTGGCTATCACGACCGTTTTTAACGACCGTCTACTTGCGGTCGTTGCTAGCGACCGCATCGGCGACCGCATTAAACGGTGGCTAGTATCGCGACCGATTCAACGACCGGCAATCCGTGTCTTTGGTGGGCGTCTCATCCGCGACCGCCCTAACGACCGCGATTGTGGTGGTCGTTGTTAGCGACCGTCACAGCGACCGTTTTTGACGGTCGCTAGTCTAGGGTTATAATTTCCAATTCGCACACTGTTAATCACAATTACTGAGCGAACGTTGGAGAGACGACCGTTGCGAAGAAACTGCGCGACACCACCATCTCCGACCACCTCCGAACCGTCGCGACGTACCGGCGACCATCTCCGAGCCACCCTCCGAAGAAGACGACACCCCCGCCTTGCCCCGCTGTGCCCCCTGTTCGGCCCTGTTTGGGCTTGGCGCCACTGCCCAGCCGCACCGCCTCTGTACGCCGGAGAGCCGGCCGGCCCAGCCCGCCCCTGCCGACGCCGCTCATCCAAGCGCTGCCGACGCTCTCCGTCATCTCTCTCCGTCTCCGGCCCCTTGCCACCGAATGGCTGCTTGAGGTGGCCGGCGGGTTCCACCGTTCACAACGTGTTCGTAATAAGGTAATGGTAGTTCCACTATAACATTCTCATCTACTTTGGTATTCAAATTTTGCACTAGAATTAGGCCTTGGTTTTGGAAATGCTATCTGTGGAAGATTGATTTTTGGTGACGGTTGATTTTGGTTTTTGTAAATGCTAACTGTTAGAATTAGGACTTTGGTATTAGATTGGTTTTATTTGGTGACGGATGATTTTGGTTTTAGAAAGATTGAATTGTTCATTTGGGTTTTTGGACTTTGGTATTAGATTGCTTTTTTAGAACCATGGAATGTCTTCATCATAATTTGGAACAGTTTTAATTGTTAAAGACATTGTTATTAGATATTACAGTTTGCAATTTTATTTAAAAAAAAACGAATTAAGTGAAGTATTGTGTCTATTGTCCATTTGTTGTTGTAGTTGATTTGATTTCATGAATTGGATCAATGTTTTACTTTCATGGTCTGGAAACATAATTGTTTCAAAATATTGTTAGCAAGCTTTATTGAAACATAATTGTTGATTTTTTAGAGGCGATTTTCCGGATCTCATAAGTGAAGAGAGGAAGGGATCGTGAGCACACAGCGGCAAATTAAAGTAATTCAAGGAGGTGATACAGGTACACAAAAATGCATCTATTTGCTATAGTCGTTATGATTCTTTTAAATTTCGTCTACTAATAATAACAGTTATTAGTAAGATTTGGTATGTTTAATGATAGTTATTTGCATACTAGAATTAAATATTTCCTATAAATTGTGATGTTAACTTATCGCCGAAATGGATAAACAACTTGTTTAAAAACATTTATTAGTATGTTTAATGATAGTTGTTTGAATTAAGCAATCTAATACTAACAGTTATTAGTAAGATTTGGATAAGCAACCTGTTTGAAAACCCACCCTCAAGAACCATCTAGCCGAGAATATAATAGTGTCATTCTTAAATTACATAGTGTCATTCTTAAATTAAATAGTGTCATTCTTTTAATAAGCTCTGTTTTAATTAAATAGTGTCATTCTTTTTATAAGCTACACATAACAAATAATAGAATTCTCAATTAATATGTAACTTTTTCGAAAATCCATGTATTCGTTTAAGTAATTTACCCCCATCTTAAATTATAGTTAGATAATGGAGCGCAGTTGGATGTATCGCCCACGCGGTGGGGAGCTAACACCTGAATTCAAGGAAGGTGTGAGATCCTTTCTTCGGGTTTGTCGTGCAAACCCCGAATGTGATATAGTAGAAGGGATGATACGGTGTCCTTGTGCAAGATGTAAGAATAGATGTTATTTATCAGATAAGGAAATATTAGGACACCTGTACAGGAAAGGATTTGTAGAAAATTACGAGCGATGGACTTGTCATGGAGAGCCACACAACTTTCGCCCTCTTTATGATGATGAAGCACCGTCGGGAGGTGCAACAGATAATTCAAACGACTACAGACAGATGGTAATTGATGGAATGGGGTATGGAATTCCCAATGACTTCCCAAATAACGTAGATGATGAGCCTATGCCCCCTGAGGAACCCAACCCACAAGACAAATTATTTTATGACATGTTGGATGCAGCGGATAAGGATTTATGGCCTGGATGTAAGAAAATGACATTATTGTCAACAGTTGCAAGGTTGCTAAACATTAAATCGGAGCACAATCTATCTGAAAGATGCTTCGATACCTTATGTCAGCTCATGATTGATACACTGCCAGAGGAGCACTCAATGGTTAAGAGTTTCTACGAGGCAAAGAAACTTCTCGAGGGCCTTGGATTACCCGTTAAGAAAATTGACTGTTGTGATAAAGGTTGTATGCTGTATTGGAGGGACGATGCGGCCTTACATAATTGCAAGTTTTGCCATAAGCCGAGATTTAAAGATTCTAACAATGGATCACAAGTTGCAGTGAGTTACATGTTCTATTTCCCTTTAAAGAACAGATTGAAACGTTTGTATTCATCGGAGGCGACTGCGAAATACATGACATGGCATGTAGGGCATGACCATGGGGGTACTGGTGAGATGTGTCATCCATGCGACTCCAGAGCATGGAAACACTTTGACAACATTCATCCCGATTTCGGTTCGGAGGGACGAAATGTGAGGTTAGGGCTGTGCACCGATGGATTCCAACCGTTCGGTCAATCAGGGGCCCAATACTCTTGTTGGCCCGTTCTATTGACACCGTACAACCTCCCCCCAGGTATGTGTATGAAAGATGAGTATATGTTCTTGACGGCCATAATACCTGGCAAATCGAGTCCAAAACAAAGGATAGACGTGTACCTACAACCATTGATTGAAGAGCTACTGGAGTTGTGGGACGTGGGGATCACCACATACGATGCATATAGTAAGCAAAATTTTCAGATGAAGGCGGCACTAATGTGGACAATTGGAGATTTTCTAGCGTATGCGATGTTGTCTGGTTGGAGTACCTACGGGAAAACTGCATGCCCGGTCTGTATGGAAAGAACTGAGTCTATACGACTGAAGGAGGGTGGGAAACAGTCGTGGTTTGATTCGCACCGGAAGTTCCTGCCTATAGACCATCCATTTAGATCAGATAAGGCCAGATTTATAAAGGATCGGGTAGAGCAAGGGCTTCCGCCAACCATTAGAAGTGGGGAAGATGTGTTAGTGGATATAGAGACACATGGTCTTAAGCGTGTCTTTGAAGTAGGTAGTGAGGAAGCAAACACAACCATCAGCAAGACTTGTGGTTGGAAAAAGAGGAGTATATTCTGGGATCTACCATATTGGAAGTCAAATTTGGTCCGTCACAACCTGGATGTGATGCATATCGAGAAAAATGTGTTTGAGAATGTCTTCAACACTGTGATGGATGTACAAGGGAAAACAAAGGACAATGCGAAAGCACGTGAGGACATCGTTACTCTGTGTAATAGGCCCGAATTGCATAGGGATGCCCGAACTGGAAGATATCCAAAGGCTGTGTACACAATGGACAAGGATAAGAGAGACGTATTTCTGAAGTGGGTGGCAGGCTTGAAGTTTCCCGATGGGTGTGTTTCGAACTTGGGTAGATGTGTGGATACGAATAAACACAGGATGTTTGGTATGAAGAGCCACGATTGTCATATCTTCTTGCAACGTCTCCTTCCCATCGAATGGAGAGAATTACTACCAGTGACCGTGTGGGAGGCAATAACAGAATTGAGTAATGTGTTTCGTGCGTTGACTCCAAAAACCATTAAGGTACATGAAATGGAGAGATTGGGGTTAGACATTCCAGTAGTTCTTTGCAAACTAGAAACCATTTTCCCACCATCATTCTTCGATTGTATGGAGCATCTTCCTGTCCATCTGCCTTATGAAGCTAGTGTCGCTGGTCCAGTTCAGTTCAGATGGATGTATCCCTATGAAAGGTACGAATTCAAAAAAATAATGACTTGTTTAATTGCAATGGCATTTTCAATATGACTAATATATTATTTTGTACTGATTATTTATTCAAGGTACCTAAACCGATTAAAGCGTACAGTGCGCAATAAGGCACACGTTGAAGGGTCTATCTGCAATGCTTATCTGGTGCGAGAGGCATCATTCTTTTGTTCTCATTACTTTGAGAAGCATGTGTTCACACGTGAGAGAAATGTGCCAAGGAATGACGATGGTGGTTGCCCGTTCGATGATGATAGACTTATTAGTGTTTTCAAATTAGGAGGACGTGCACAGGGTAGGTCAAAAAGAAGGCGGCTGACCGAGCAAGAGTTAAAGACCGCCCACAATTACGTGCTCCTAAATTGCACAGAAACAGAACCGTATATCGAGTAAGTACGTTGTCTATCTGCAATCGTATGCCATTCATTTATGTTATATTCTAATTTGACCGGTCTTTATGAATTATAGGTTGTTCCACCAATATATGCGTTCTATTAATCCTCGGATTACAATTCCTGAGCTCTCAGCTGCCATGTCTAACCACTTTCCGAAATGGTTTGAGGAGTACTTAGTGGAACACCCGCCCGATATACCGTGTTTGTTCGAACTTGCACAAGGACCACTTCCCACAGCTCAATCATTTCCCATGTATTTTGTAAATGGGATGAAATTTCATACCGAAAACCATGGTTGTCGTCGAACCACTTACAATAGTGGAGTGTGCATTACGGGGGAATCTCGTGATTTCTACGGTATCATCGAAGAGATTTTAGTGCTCGAGTACCCTGCATTGCCTTTGAAGCAAATTGCATTCTTCAAATGTAAATGGTTTGACACTCGCGAGGGAATTGGAACGCGTACTCATGAGAATTACAAGATAGTAGAGGTGAATCAGACCAAAAATTTGCCCTACTATGACCCATTCATATTTGCCACCCAAGCTGAACAAGTGTGTTATGTTCAATTTCCAACGAACAGACCAAATGCTAGGACTCGTGATTGGTTGGCTGTATGTAAAATTAAGCCTAGGGGTGTGATTACCGTAAAGATGGGCGAAGAAGCTGAGGCATTCCAACTAGATGTTGCAGAACAACTTGGTATTGAAACTGCAACCATAACGTCTCGTCGGGAACGGTTAACAGACGATATAGTCCAACTTGTAGATCTAAATCAAGATGAGGATAGTGATTCTGAAACATCCCCGGATCATTTGTCTACATCAGATGACACTGACATGGATGAATCATCAGAAGAGACCTCTGATGAGGATTTCGAAATTTGAATATGAACATGTAACACACACATGCCTTTTACTTGTTGCATAAAGTCCATTAACTTTTTAACATATATGATTTTGTCACTTATATTCCATCTTGTTTTGTTAACAGATGTCTGAACAGGGGGGTGGCTCGGCCTCGGGCACTCCAAGCCGAGAGGGATCGGGTTCAGGATCTACGCCACGACTGCCTACGCCCGCCGAGACTGCAAGGATGGTACGAGAGGCACGCGAGCGATGGGCTCTAGACGTGGCAGGTTAGTGTAATTCAACGTCTTTATTTATTCTATATATGTACTTGTCTTTGAATCTATGTTATGGAGCAGCACAATCCTCAAGCCCTGAAGATCCACCCGTCCATACACCAGGATCCGACTCTCCGATACCAGAGACTCCCCCATCACAGACTCCAGGTAAGTTAAAATTCCATATATGTTAAAATTAAATTTCATTCCATCTATATAGTCGAACGTGTATATATAATTCTAGGATCTAACTTACGCACCGTTAAATATTAAATTTAATTCCATATATGTTCATATTTAGGATCAGCCGCTGAGGCACGTGGTACAGTTTCTGAACAAGCCCCACAACCCCCCACAGCCCATAGAGAACAGGACAGAGCTTAAGCCAAAAAATGGCGTGTAAGTTGTCTCGTATGACTGTTTCATAGTTGTCACAATTTTCATAACAGTTTCCCGTTTAGTGACTAATTAATTTAAATGTTAAGTATCACAATCCCGGGTGCACTGGTGAAAAAGATGTGGGATTGTTATCCCATGCGGGCAGATAAGGAAGGAATCTCGTGGATGAAAGTCACGAAAAGGACAAAGGACTTTTACTGGGGTGAATTTCAAGTACGTAATGAATTGAAGTCAATTACATATATAAATATTCGGTCCTTTTACTTATTACTAACGGTCTGACATGACTTTGAAATATGTTAATCAGAAAGTTGCTCGATGGGATCCTTCACTCGAAGTGCAAGTAAAGAAAGAGTGGGAGAGGAAGAACGTGCAAAGGTAAAATAGTAACGGCACTTTTTATAAATATACTAAGTAGATAGTTAATTAAAATGAATTATTATTTAACGGTATACTTGACACTTATGATGTTTTAGGTACAAAGACTACACGCTGGACATCAGGAGTGGTAAGAAACCTTATCCACTTGAGAGAGAAATTGCTGAGGCCTGGCGTAATTATTGGAACTCCGCTGCGTTCAAGGAAAAACAACAGAGGAACAAGGTGAACAGGCGGCGAGGTCAGGCAGACGCTCCAGCTCTTCCGACGCACACAGCAGGGTCTAGATCACATGATGCGACACTGGATCACTTGGTATGCGTTGCATAGTTATATATATTCGAAATCCATTCACATTTACCTATTACTTCATAATTTAGTAAACCTTTTATTTGAATGTAGATAGAAGAACAGGGTAGGGAAATCGACTTGGATGAGTTGCACGAGCATACGCACACAAGGAAACATAAGAAGGATGCCTGGGTTGATGACAAATCAAAGACGGTCCATGTAAAGGATCAAAATTTTACTTCTTTTACAAATATTAACTGCTGACATGATAATTAATTAGTACATTCACTTTTGCTTAATTGTTGTCACTTCAAACAGGAGGAGTACCATGCTATCAAACAGATTCTTACACAGACTCAAGCCCCTTTCGATCCAAACCGGTCCTTTTATGAGGTTGCTGGTGGGCACGATAGGCGGAAGGCCGTTTATGGACTAGGTAAAATAGTTTTTCTACTTCATTTCATCCCGAATACGTCAACATTAATTTAACGCTTTATTTGTACATCATAAATATGTTCTAGGATCACTGGCAAAATTCATTCAGCCTACGGGGAAGGGTGGAAGCAGTACCCCACAGTCAAGCAGGAATGAGATCACTCGGGAGGAGTTTGAAGAGCTCAAGGCAACTCTGGAACGCTATGGACAGAAGTGGGAGACTGTGGTGGAGGAGTTAGACAGGATGCGGGGAGGTCGTAGACCTCCATCTCCGGGCTCGGGAGATGATGACCACGGAGGAGGTCATGGATTCGGTGGTGATATCACAGTGAGTTGAGTGGATGTCGTTTGTTAGTACTTTTTGGATTTATGTTGATTGTCAGATATTAGTTAACACTTGGTGACATTTTGTGTAGTTTTTGGCATTTGAAAACTGTTGGTTTGAATGTTGGTTAGAATGTACGTAATGTAGTTGATTGCACTTATGATTTTGTTGGTTTGAATGTACATAATGTAGTTGCTATGTTAACTTCAATGGAGAAGTCTAAATTTGAAGGTTTTAATGAGGTTCTATGGTGTATTGGACGGTGTATGGTGTTTTGGATGGTATTGTTTGATTGAGTTTGTTTGGAATGGTTTGAGAATGTATTAGTGCAGGTTGGAATGAGGTTGTGCAGGTTGGAATCTGTTTGTTTGTTTGGAATGGATTGCTGCCATTTAAATTGTTCTGGTGGCAGTATCAGAATTAGCGACCGTCAAAATCGGTCGCTAAAACGGTCGTAGTACAGCGACCGTCACAGGCGGTCGTTAGACCGGTCGCTAGATCGAACCGGTACGTGATCCGGGTTGGCTTTTAACGACCGTTTTATACGGTGGTTACGACGGTCGCTGATTATAGCGACCGACACGGCCGGTCGTTAGGTCGGTCGTTAAACCGACGACCGCGTCGGATGTTCGTCGCCGCGGATTTACTTACGAGCACTTTAGCGACCGTCACTCTGCGGTCGCTAAGACGGTCGCTAATCGATTTTAGCGACCCGTCTCTCTGTTTAGCGACCGCAAGTGACGGTCGCTATGTTGTTGAAAATGGTTTGACATTTTTTTCAAATGAAAATGGTTTGACATTTTCTTCAAATGAAAATGGTTTGACATTTTTTTCAAGTGCTTTTGGTTTTTGCTGCTGCCAAAAGCACTATTGAAGAAAAAAGAGTGTTTGTTTTGGCTTTTTAGACAAAGCAAAAGCACCTCGAAAAGCTGCAAAAGTGCTTCTGGGAGAAGCAGTTCAGGGGGTGCTTCTCCAAAAAGCAGAAGCCAAAAATACCTAGTAATGTGTGCAGAGTCATAAATGCCCTTATTAATTTATTTAAATTACACTATAAATATATACTATCCTATATAAGTAACATATTTTTTTGGTAATTTACACATTTCTGGAGCACTTTTCACTTTTACACATCCAAACACTCTTTTGAAAAAAAAAGTTATTTTTCAGAAATTCCATCTAAACACCAAAGTTACCTGCTTCTGCTTTTGGCTTTCACTTCTGCTTTTGCTTTTAGTTTCTGTTTTTTTAAAAGTCAATTCAAACGGGCACTTTGTTTGGGCTTTAAAAAAAGCAAAAGCACAGCAAAAAAGTGCTTTTGGGAGAAACAGCCAATGGGTGCTTCTCCCAAAAGCAGAAGCTAAAAACACCTCATAAAATATGCAAAGACTTAAATACCCTCACAACTTAATATAAATTACACTATAAATATATCTTATTATCATAGCATATCATTTTTATTAATTACAATATTCCAAAAGTACTTTTTATTTTTATTCATCCAAACATATTTTTTTTTTAAAAAAGCCTTGTTTTCAAATATTTCATAAAAACACAAAAGTTACATGTTTTTACTTTTGACTTCTGTTTTTATTTTGGTATTGATTTCTATTTTTTGGGCCTCATTATTTTGGACAGAGGCCCAAAATTGCCACGACCAACACAACCCTCCCTAAGGGCCCAATCGCTTCTCATCGGAGTATCCCTGGTTTCCCCTCTCCAATCCTTCTCCAATCTCTAGCCTTTGTCCAACTTGAATTGTTGAATTAGGTCTCTCTCTAACCCATTTAAGTCCGGGAGAGTTCTCATCGTCCGGGAAGGAAAATATCCTTTCAAAAGATATGTATTCCTGATTGAAGATAAAGAAACGGATTATAGAATATTAATGCAAACGGGTGAGTAATTGTAAAATTGTTTCTGTTTCGGAACGTAGATTGAAGTTTGAGGTAAATTTTGCTCGTTGTCTGCAATAATAGAGTTGGACAGTGTAGTTTTAGAAGAAAGCCTGCAAGAACTCTCGACTCTAGTAGTTCCGGTGTTTTAATAGCTAAGGCCTAAGGATGCTACAGAGCAAGTCTTTTGTGAAGAAAACTAAGCAAGGGAAAGTTGTCAAGGTTCTTACTTTATAGCTTCAAAGTTTCTTCTTTATTGTTCTGCTTGTGGGTTTCCTGTTATGTTTGGTTTTGGCTTGTTCGTTTTTGGAGCTAGGGTTTGTGATGCTTTTTGTTTTTGCAGGTTGTGAGGGAGCATTATTTGAGGGATGATATATACTGTGGCTCCCCTATTTGTAAAGTTTGTGATGTTGCAAATGCGCGTCTCAGCTCGACCGCCTCTACTATTATTGTTGTAGACACAAATGTTGTTCTTCATCAGGTGAAATTCCTTTTTGCTTTTTGGAATTATTCGTGCTGTATATGAGAGTCGAGAGATGAGGAAGAGGTGTGCTTATGCCTTTTTTTTTTTTTTTTTTTTTTTTTTTTTTTTTTTTCTGTTTTTGAATGTTTAGATTGACTTGCTGGAAAACCCTGCAATAGATGATGTGGTGGTGTTAGGAATTGTTCTGGAGGAAGTGAAGAACAAAAATCTTTCTGTGTATAACAGGATTAGGGCGCTTTGCAGCAATTCCCAGAGGAGGTTTTTTGTCTTTTCGAATGAATACCACAAGTATGCTCTTTTCTTATTTATTTATTTATATTGAATCTCTTCAAAATTGAGAGTGAAATTAGCACTCAATTGTTTAAGAGATCAATTCGTTAATACAAGTTATCTCGCTCAATCTCTACAGTTCAGGGACTTTGTTTGTATTATTCCAAAGCATAGGGGTTCAGTGGACTTTGTATTATTCAAAAGCATAGGGTTTTAGGGACCATGAAAAATGAAATGCAACCTGAGGTGGTATAATTGTGCAATTTCTTTTTAATATGGAACTGATTCATAATGGAATTATGGAAGCAATGGCTAACGGAGATGTGGTTAATGCGCTTTAGAGCCTGTCTGTGTCTGTTTCCCCTTTTTTCCCTCCTTTTTTAGGTGTTTGATTAGACTTTTCTGTGAAAAAGTTAATGGAAAAGTTGAAATTTAAATTTTTTGACGAGGAGGTTGGGGTTACTTAGGGAGAAGGAGAAGTTAAAACTAATGGTATATTGGCCCTGTTTTACCAAACAGCTAAATCCAATCAGCTAATTTGTCTCACAATATGAGATAAAACAGCTTATTTGAAAATACAAAATAACTTAAAACAGTGTTCAATCAGCTCTTTTTGGAACCGCTGCAAATAGCAGCATTTTGGATTTTAGCTTATTCTAGGAAAAAGTTAGTCTCGAAATTATCAAACAGCTAATTTTAACTAATTATTACTCACAGAATCAGTTAACAGCTAACAGCTAATTCCCAAACAGGGCCTAAAGTTCATCCAAACATATTTTAATTAAAAACAACTTTTAATGTCACCAATCCAAACAACTATTTTTGATGCTTTTACTTGTGACCTCCATCTCCTTCTCCTCCCGCCACCTCCTTCTTTAGAAGCCCAAACAAACAGACCCTTAATCTTTGAAGTGCTTGAATGTTATATACTGCATTGTCTTTTGGGACCTTAGTTTATATTCCATTACTTCCTGATGTATAACTTTATAATTATAAATTAATGGCCAAATGCGTTTGAACAGTTTTTTTATTTTTTATTTTTTTTTATTTTATTATCATTATTATTATTATTATTATTATTATTATTATTATTATTATTATTATTTTTTTTTTTTTGGGTAGTAAACAGAGTTGTAAAAGGATCTGCATTTATTTATTTATCTGAGTTAACCTGTAGGGATACATATGTGAAGATTGAAAGTGGTGAAAGTCCTAATGACAGGAATGACAGAGGTATGTTTCTTACCTATTACAAGCACAGTGAAAGTTCTGTTGTTGGAGAGAGAAGAAATAAAAAATGGAGTCTGGTTTTACTAG
This sequence comes from Hygrophila difformis, assembly GCA_030278955.1. Classification (NCBI taxonomy): domain Eukaryota; kingdom Viridiplantae; phylum Streptophyta; class Magnoliopsida; order Lamiales; family Acanthaceae; genus Hygrophila; species Hygrophila difformis. The sequence continues at coordinate 29,397,898 of JAOANR010000013.1, read as the reverse complement.
AGCTAAACTTTTAATTCTTTAATTCTTTATTTCTTTCTTCTTCTTTTTTTTCCATTGAAGAGAAAAAAAATGCAATTTATTGTTTAAAAACCTGGCTTTTTGCATCTTTTGTGCAATCGCCAACTTTTCCTGCTGTATCAAAGGTATTTAACACAATTTTTTAATAATTCTTAGCTGTACAAGTAATGGAATATGCTGAATTAAATGATCGATGGTGTTCTTAAACACTGACTTTAATATCGATTTTCCTTTGTTTCAAAAATGCTGGTTCAGCCATCCGAGTAGCGACCCATTGGTATCAGAATCATCTTGGTAGTGCTGTCCAGGTCTTGCTTGTTACAAATGATAGAGATAACAGAAACAAGGCTGGAAACGATGGCATTCTTGCAAAGACAGGTATAAATGTTTATTGGTTTAGTGCCATCTTTCTCCATGAATCCATATAATTGAAGTGTTTGTAGGATATGGCACTCTTAACTGTTACCACTTTTTGCAGATTTGTGTTTGTCAAACCATTTGAAAGTTTATTGTAGGATCGTTACCTAGATATAGATACTAATAGAATTTAACAATCTTTGCAGTTGAGTCATATGTCAAGTCTCTTGGCCAACCACCATTACTCGATCTTATTGTGCAGCCTTCATCTGAAGATGTTACAATGGAAGATGCTGATGATCAAAGGCCCTCAAAGAGAAAAATAATATATCCTGAGGTATGCTGGCTAATATTGTGAATCTTTGACCCTGTACGTAGTTTAGCCTTTTATTAAAGATTTCTATTGTTTGGTATTCTTGCAGCATAAACCTATGTCAGAAATTACTTTAGGTTTACACCGTGGAATATACCACCAAGGGAAACTCAGGGTTAATCGCTACAATCCATTTGAAGCTTATGTTGGCAGTGAAAGTATAGGGGATGAAATTATTGTTTATGGGCGTTCTAACATGAACAGAGCTTTTGATGGTGATATAGTAGCTGTGGAACTTTTACCTCATGGTCAGTGGCAAAAGGAGAAATCTCTCAGAATTGCAAATGATGGTACGATTTCTACGGGTGTTGCTTTCCTTTTTCACTCTTCTCAGTTATGAATGCTTGCTGAATTCTTGTGCATGAATGGCAATTTTCTTCCAGTGACGTATTACCTAATTACCTTATACTTTCATCATTGATGTAATATGCTAGTTAAACATGCTTTTGTCTTTTAATCCTGTTTGTTAGGCAGTGTTTCCTGTATTCCACTTTCTCTCAAATTTGTTTCTCATGGGCTCTTGAATTGGTAATACTGATTAATGGTTGAATGACAGATGATGATGATGATGATGATGATGATGATGTTCATTTAGCTCCAAGTAGTGCTGATGATGCTCCGAGAGTTACAAATTTGTCGCGAGATGGAGGAAAGAATGCCATGCCAGCTCGACCAGCTGGCCGTGTGATTGGCATCATAAAGCGAAATTGGCACTCGTAAGTCACCATAATTGAATTGATTTGTTACTATTTCTTAATGAAAATCTATTCATTCCACGGTAATCAAAGAATGCAAATTTTGCATTGGTAAGTTGTTCGTATGATGTTTCTCTAGAATATCGTCTTGTGTCTGCCCTATAACGATTAAGAATCTTGCCAATGACTTATCATTCATGCTCTGGGATGGTGGAGCGTGTTTTGGAACTGCTTATTGTGCTAGGGGGCTCTTATCTCTTTTTGGATCAAAGTTATGAATTTAAAATAGAGTAAAGATGCAATATGTAATGCATAATGAGGAAGATAATTTACAAGTTGGAATGGATAAAGAAAATGACAAGAATGAATGATTAAGGCAGGGCATGATTACTGCTGAGTGCTGATGATTGGAATGTGCTTTAATTCGGTTTCTTTTCTTTATCTCATAGTTAATGAAGACATCATATTTGTATTGTTGTTCAACATGAGTGTAGATTCTTATTGAAAGGTCAAGTACCACATCCAATATCAGGAACACCAATGTGATCTTTTGTGTGTACGTTCTGTGAATAAGGTTTTTGTGTTTTTCTTTGTTTGGTTTACTTTTTATTCTTTTGAGTGTTTGCACATATATTTATGATATATAATAATCAATAATGCAATTATAATTTAAGGGCAACTATTAATTTTAGCATTCAACTTAAATGCTTGTATATACTAATACTATATAGATATATCTGTGCTAAGAAAATATTTGATGCTAAGAAAATGTAATTGCAATTTGAATACTTTTTGTGTACTCCCTCCTTTTTTGAAAGATTGAAACATGTGGATAGTTTAAACTAAATTCATTGAATACATTTGATTCAATTTTTTAACATAGTAATATTAGATAAAACACAGTCAAGTGAGATCTTGTTAGATTCGTTTATTCACGTAGTTTTAGAATATTAAATTTTTATAATTTTTACTTTTATACAATTTAAGATTAAGATATTAAGCTTAAAAATGTGTATTGAATTGCGTGAAAACAGAAATCTTTCCACTTTTTAAGAACGGAAGAAGTATATTATTATGGGGTTGGAGTTATGATTAATATGTGATGCAAATCAAACTTTTTGAATATCAGTCTTTTTGACTTTTTGAGAAAACCCCACCCCAGCTGAGCGAACTTCCCTGAGCAATAAATTAGAAATTTAGACATGTAATGAAAACGTATGTAATAAGCTTTATGCTATTTGCAGTTATTGTGGATCTTTGGACCCGATGCCCATGCCTGCCGGTGAGGGTGGCATTGCACATGCTCTATTTGTCACCAAAGATCGAAGAATTCCTAAAATTCGGATACAAACCCGTCAGCTTGGAAATCTATTGGACAAAAGAATCATTGTCTCAGTTGATTCATGGGATTGCGTATCGCGTTATCCTTCTGGACATTATGTAAGAACAATTGGTGAAATAGGCGACAGAGACACTGAAAGTGAGGTATGTAACATTATTGAAACTATATTCAAATATCTAGATCGATCTTATTTTTTGGTACCGAAGTATACTCTGTTGAGCAGTTGAACTAGGGCATCTATACCTTGACTTATACTTCTGAACTGCCTCAGACACAAGCTTTAGCTTGAATAGATTAAAATATCCAGAAATTTTTTTTGTTGGTGCCTCAGTGGTTTTATTTTAAAATTATCTAAATTTTCTGAACACTTTGCAGCAAATGCAAATGGGCCCTTTCAACTACTATTTAATAGCAATCTTACTGGTTATATTTTTTTAAAACATTAAGGATATTGGGCAGTTTAAAGTGCTAAACCCTTGTTTGCTGCTTGACTTAAATTGTGCAAAGCCCCTTTGAGCATGCCAATGGAAGCAGAATTCACAATTGAAATTCAAACATGCGTCCATATAGTTTTTAAGGAGCACTAGGCAAATTAACTGATGACATTTTAATGCATCCTATATGTATTTCACTAGGCTCTGTAATTCTTGTTAGTCTAGGTTTAAAAGTGCACTAGGAAAATTAACCTTCTGCTTGTTAAATAATGACATTTTTAAGGATCTCTTTTTATCTAGACATGGAAACTTGGCTGCTAAAGTGCTATCAATTTCTTTCTTATGTAATATCTAAAACTGAATCTGTTTTTTGCTATCAACGAATGCACATGTTGACATGTAGTTTGTACATTTAATCATATTAATATGTCATAGACTTCAAATTCATATTAATGGAAATTGTTTACAGCAGTTCTTTTGTCAACATCAGTGTTTTGGCCAAGCAGACACATGATTATTCATCCACAAAATTCTGTGTAGTGCAATATAAGCTGATATGGTAGTTTTTTGCACCATTCATTGCTACAGTTCTTTAAGTCATCGAGTATTTCATGTTTTGTAGAGATGAATATGCATCTCAATAGCATCTAACTTTTATTACCAAAATAAAACTTTGGCCATGACCATTTCTATATTACAATAGAGTTTCGCAAAACCCAAGTATTTGATTGGTTTAAATGCATCTGGAAGATGATCTTTCACTTATCATTTCATGTGCTTCAGGAGGATAAATAAAAATCTTAGTTGCATTTTAATAGTCACAACCCCCTGGACTGGAGCTGTTTTTCCTAATGTATTGTGCAGAGTTTTGACATTTCAAACACTTTACTGTTTATGCCAACATAATATTTAATTTTCAAGATATCTAATATGTAGATTATGAGAATGACAAGACGCGTGAAAGCGAATCTGATCTTTAGTGGTTTCCTGGAATTTCTAAATGTTGGTGTTGCTGCCAATGTAGAAAGCACTCGTATCAAATTCTTTGCAATGGAAAGGGAGTGAGGAGGGATATACCTGTATTCATTTCTGACCTAAAAGTCATTCTTTACAGCTTTGTTTTAACTGCATATATGCAATGCAGGTTGTCTTAATTGAAAATGATATAGATGCCAAACCATTTTCTGCTCAAGTTTTGGCATGTTTGCCACCATTACCATGGAATGTGTCTGCTGAAGATATATCAAATCCGGTTAGGCAGGACTTGCGTCATCGACGTGTTTTTAGTGTGGACCCTCCAGGTATTTAGTTGGTATATGAAGCTGTTTTTTTGGGCTTCCATCCCTGATTCTCCTGCCTACAATCCATTACTGAATGTTGATTCGATTATTTATTCGAATAATATCTGAAGAAAAAAAAAATTGTGTGTGCAGGTTGCAAGGACATTGATGATGCATTACACTGCACACCACTTTCAAATGGAAATTTTGAAGTGGGAGTTCGTATCCTTTCATCGTTTAGTTTCTTAAGTAGTTATATGAGCCACAAACCACAAAGTGTGTGGGTCTTGGTGTTCTATAGTCAACCTTTTTTATTCATATTTCCTTGATTTTGGGTTAAAGAAACTTGGATTAGATTTATCCTCAGTATTCATTTGTTCATAAAAAAAGCATGTTTTGAATAATCTGTGCAAAGGTAGGGTAAATTTGAGCTTTTTATTTTGATATATTTCAAAGCAATTAAAATATCTATTTTAGTGTAAAATATATGGTTCACAATCATGTAAACATTCATGTCTTTGCCATTGGATCAACAAATGTATTTATTTTTCTTTCTAGCTTTATTTTTGCACAATCTTTACTACTTATATGATTTAGCAGTTTTAAATCTATCACCTCTCACTTTTGAGTTGGTCAAATTAATGAAGGCATAATGAGCGTATGAGGTAGTTTGTTGTTTAATAGAAGAAGAACTATTTAACATGAGGATTATTGGGTTTTATCTTGTCACATGATAGACTATATGTTGTCATATCTGTTAAGGGCTAGTTTAAAATAAGTGGAAATCCAAAACATATCTAATTAAGATTGTTCATTTTGGTTACCCTTAAACCATCTTTATTAGACATTGCAGATGTCACTAATTTTGTTGATCCTGGGACCCCCTTGGATGATGAGGCTTCACAGAGAGGCACCTCTGTCTACCTTGTTGAGCGGCGTATAGACATGCTTCCAAAACCTTTGACAGAAGGTGTGCTCCTCTTTATTTAATGGATTCTTTGTTGTATCTTCTGCATTTTACTTTGACACTGACACATAATGGAATGGTTTGACCTCATGTACTCTTGTTCTATTTGTAGATATTTGCTCACTGCGTTCAGATGTAGAGAGACTAACCTTTTCAGTTATATGGGTACATGCTTGTCTTATAATAATTGCATAATTTGAACCATCATGTCTTCAATTTTAACAAATGTGATGGCTATAATTTCTTAAAAGTGGTATAGGCAATGACCCTAATAAATTCATTTTTTGTGCATTTACAATGATTTAGGAAATGACTCCCGAAGCAGAGATAATCTCTACAAGGTACACAAAGGCCATTATCAAATCATGTGCAGCATTATCTTATGTTGAGGCTCAGGCAAGAATGGATGATAGGTAATTCTTTCCTTTTACTTTTGTGTGTTTACAGTTATGTGACTCATTTTACTGAAGGCTGGTAATTTTTTATTTTTTATTTTTGGCAGCATTAGTTTGCCTGTTAATCGTCCCCCTTTTTGAGCCAAACCAAATATTGTGTCCTCAATATCTCATACTTTCCTTTCAAATAAATTCATTTTGCAGTCGCTTAATGGATTCCTTAACTACAGACTTGCGGAATATGAATGCATTAGCAAAGGTAAATATGATGGGAGTTTACAAAATGCTGAACTTGTGTACCTTTATAAAAAAAATGGTGGTAATAGAGTGTTACACTTTAATGTTGTAGATAATGAGGCAAAAGCGCATTGATAGAGGAGCCTTAACTCTTGCTTCTGCTGAAGTGAAATTTCAGATTGATACCGAAACACACGATCCTCTTGATATTGGTATATAGACACTTACTAATTACTTCAATAGAAATTTATTGGTACTAAATTGTTTTTTGTCAGTACTTTTTACATTTGAGATATTATCATTGACCTTCTTTCCTTCTTTCTTTTTATTATACTGTTGTTATTGTTGAAGTAAATATAAGTGGGTTTTTATTTGTCTCATTATATACAAAGGTAAAGGTGGGAGATGAAGAGTCTCTCAAATGCCTAAATCCTAATCCTAATTATTCTTTATTCTAGATACCCAACAAGTAATTATAATTTTTTTTTTTCCACAGTTCTGTCAAATGTTATATTATGAGTGGCAGGAGGGAATAATATATTTTAACGTCTTATTAATATCCTTACAAATATCATCTAAAAGCGCTTTATCCCACAAAATATAGGCATCCATTTCTTTAGAATGAGAGAACAACCAAATGCAGCCTTAATGGTCCAGTGATTTTATGAATTATGACCTAATTATTCTGATGGGAATTTATTGATCAATGGGCCGTTTTGTCACATTTGAAATTGAAAATGTATCACATATTTACATTCTTTTAATTGCTGTAATAGGTGCAATTGCCTAGAATTGATCACTCTTTTAGTGGTTTTCTTAGGTTGATTAATGCGTGATATTTATCTCCTCACGTTGGTTCACCTCATAATCATGATCTTTAAATTCAACCATTACTATGTTTGTACTCATTTTCACATAATGACTATGTTTGTATGTTGTTTAATTTACATTGTTAATAGAATTTTACACCACAAGACATGTTATTCATTTAATAGTTAATGTGTTGTAAACTTGCAAATTGCAATATCTAAAGTAATCATCTTCTGGGCTGCTACACTAATAATGTACTTGTGTTTACAAGTTATAATTTCATTTGGCTTGACATTGAATTCAGTGTCCTTGATTTTGGCATCTGATGGTTTGTGGCGTGAAACATAGTCTGCATAAATAAGTGATACATGTTATGCAGTTTCTCTTTGCGGCCGGCTTTTCCGCTCCTGGTTTCTTGCAGTGCTAATGCGTGTTTTCTTATGTATAGGAATGTATCAAATCCGAGAAGCCAACCAGATGATTGAGGAGTTTATGCTTGCTGCTAATATATCTGTGGCAAAAAAGATTCTGGAACATTTTCCTCTCACTTCACTGTTAAGGTATTCCCGTAGCCACCATTAAAAAAGCTATAATATCTGTTACACTGTTGGAAACATTTTGGTACAAGGATTTTGTTGGGGGAAAGATCTAACTTACTATTGATACACCCTAAACAATGCTGAGGATAACAAATTTGTTGGTCGATTATATCGTTCTGGTGGAAAAACTCTTTCCTCAGAACGTTGATTGTAGTGAACAGGCTACACGAAGGTCTCAATAGATTTTTGCCTAAATTTTAGGATGGGTTTGTGGTTTGCCTAATTTTGTTGATAGAGTAATGTCAGTTCATATCTCTACCAGTGCACACATCTATTTCTTCAGTTTATTTGCCTTTTTCTCATTAAAATCTTTTACATTGGCAGACGGCATCCAGTCCCAACTAAGGAGATGCTTGAACCTTTAATACAAACAGCTGCTGCAGTTGGTATCAGTTTAGACATATCATCTTCCAAAGCACTGGCTGATTCACTTGATCGTGCTGTGGGCAGTGATCCATACTTTAACAAACTAATCCGCATTCTGGCAACAAGATGCATGACACAGGCTGTGTACTTTACTAGTGGAGATCTAACCCCGCCAGAGTTTTTTCACTATGGTCTTGCTGCTCCCATGTATACGCATTTCACTTCACCCATTAGAAGATATGCTGATGTCATTGTGCATCGGTTGCTTGCTGCTGCGTTGGGAATATACAAGCTCCCTGCTGTATTCCAAGACAGACCTCGGCTTACTAGCATTGCAGACAATCTGAATTATCGCCACAAGAATGCCCAGATGGCTAGTCGGGCATCAGTTGAGCTCCATACACTCATTTACTTCAGGAACAGGTGACAATGAAACCATTTGCTCTCTCTCTCTCTCTCTCTCTCTCTCTCTCTCTCTCTCTCATATTTGTATCTGCTTTATGCTTGTGCAGGCCCACTGATACTGAGGCTAGAATACTGAAAATAAGGACGAATGGCTTCATTGTTTTTGTGCCCAAGTAAGTTATTATTTGAATCAAGAAGATTTATACTTAGTATTATATATATATATATATATATATATATATATATATTTCGTTAGACAGCGTTCTTGTTCCCATTGGACAAAGAGTCTTGTGCTAGGTTGATCTTATTGATGTAGTTATTAACATTTTGGAATGCCATCCAGATACGGAATTGAAGGACCAGTGTACTTGATTGGGCGAGGCCAGAAAGGAGAGAGCGAATGGAAGATCGACGAACAACAACAAAAGATAAAAAAAGCAGATGGTCAGGTTACCTATGGTGTTCTGCAAACTGTGAGGATCCACATGGAGGTCGTGGAGCCTCAGCCAAATAGACCGAAGCTTCAGCTCACCCTTATCTGAGCTCAGGTCCTCTGTATTACTGTCCCATATGCATATTTTTTTAATTCACTCAAAGTACGCCGTTAAGAGTCCCTGTATATATATAGGAATCTTTACTGGGAAGTGAACTTAGTTCAAGCTGATTATACTACGAATCTTTGATTAATTTATGCTGTGTTTAACTTTAAAAAAAAGGAGGTACTGGAAGAACTACCCTTTATCATGTTATACAATCCAATTTTTGATCCTTTTTATTTTTTGAATAGTTAAAATTGGACAATGTTTTTGGATGATGTAGCTTGTGTGGTTTTGAAATGTGGAAATCAAATTTTGATAATGTTTCCATTGTTTGCACTAATTTTGGAGTTGAAATTCTGGTACATTATCTTGTGAAAGCATCAGATATGAATTATGATGACTAGCTTTTTGGTACAATCCAACTTTATTTTGTGCATTTTGGCAATCTCATATCGCCCTTGGCAAATTATTACTATAAGTTTATACATTTCCTGTAAAAAAAATTGAAATTTACAAATAGAAAAAGGTAAGCAACCAACAACAATTGTTATAGTCTCAAGTTTGAGCCATTGTAAGATGTTCTTACATTACACTTTGGAACCAAGATATTGATAAGCCATTCGACTAATCATCCCAATTTTTTCTTTTCACATCCTTTCATTAATCACGCTCAGTCATATAAAAAAACATTTCATCAAAAAACTTTATTGCTATTAATGTTTCATCGAATCCTTTTACCGGTGCAAGCACCATCAAATGCTTGTGTTATACTGATAGAAAAAATGCCAAATTGATGCCGTAACTTTCCCTATTTTCCATTTTGTTGCCATAACTTTGCTAATTGTCTTCAAAATGGTATCATCAGACCTTAATCATCCCAATTTGCTGACATTGCATGAGATTTTGTGTGATGTAGGCCTTGATTGAGTTTGATTTACACATCTGGATACTTTTAAATGTATTTGCTGACTGGGAAAGAGAACATTAAATTAGAAATAGAGTTATAAATTGTATATAAATTAGGGTGATTAAGATAAGACCATTAGCAAAGTTATGATACAAAATTAGAAAACTCCAAAATTATAGCACCAAATTGAAAAATGGTCAAAGGTACTGCACCATTTGGCATTTTTACCTTATATTGATGCCCAAATTCTTCCAAAACACCATCTTTCACAAGCCAATCCAATGTTGGATTGCTCCATCATCTATCTATCCTGATTCTCCCCTTATTACACACTACTGAGAAATAGTTACACATTTATTGTACTCTTGGAGAGCTAGAGAAGCCGCTGTCTAATATGGCAAGGAGATCTGGTTAGCGGAAGTAGCCATAAAGTTCCAAAAAGCATGTGCAGAAGCACCACGGATTGGTGGCATCTGTGGTGGGTGCATTCAGCACAACCCGAAAGAACCTGAAGCCAAGCAGGGCGTTGGGGCCAACAATTGGCCACGATGCAAACTGACCGGGCTTGCAGATGGTTTCGTCGTTCTCATGAACTCTCAGGTTTGTCCAATTGTTTCCATCCATGGAACCCTGTGAATCGAATAGCTTCATCGTGTGCTTCTTGTTGGTGTGAGAGATAATTGTTGTATGTTGATCAGAGAGAGTATTACCTGAAAACTCCAGTTCCGGAAAAAGGACCTTGATCCGTCCTGCCTCAATGTGTAATAGTTGCACATCAACTGTGTAAACAGAAAAAAAAAAAAAAAAATATGTAACATCAAATTCTAGGCAAATCGAAAGAAATACGTACGAAAAGTTCTTGGTGTTATGGAGCAATACAAACCTGGTGGCCCTGGCCGATGTCAACCATCCACCAGGCAGTGCTCCTGCCATCCTCCCGTCGAGGGCCAGCAAAAGATGTGCCCTGATATCAAAAAACACACTTTTTAGTGATTCTGCAAGACTGCAGTGCTTTTATGCCGTCAAGAGAAAAACAAAAACATTTGGGATAACTCAGAAGTCTGATTGAAAATCTTTTTACCTGGTAACTCCTGGAGACTAAAACCTTGGGATCAGTGAATCTGGAAAGTGGGCTGCTTGCGGTAATAGTTACTTTCTGAAACATGTATAGTTTCAGTTGGCAAATGAACTCATCCCACTGTGAATGAAGGGCCATGGAAAAAGTTATGGGAAATTTACCTTGGACAGCACTGGATTTACCCATTGATGTTGCCCGTAGGATGTGCCAGCAAAGTACAACACTCCATTGCTATCACCGTCGCATATGTACTGGAGTTCTCTGAAACTCGATCTCCGGTGTTGGAATTTACTGTAGAAGAAAGACAAAAGAAAAAAAAAAAATACAAAAACAAAACAAAACAGAAACTACTTCATTAGCATCCATATCAATAGCTACAAGACATAATAAGGAAGGCGAATTACTACATAGCACAAAAACACATGTTCCAGACAAGAGAAACATAATTGAATTTGGATATAAAGTCCAGTCCTTCGGGCTATGAATCATATATCTTGAAATCTTGTCAACTAATCAAGCATCACATTATTAATACATCATCAACACATTTTCAACATATCTCCCAAAAATATGATCTGTCGACTTACTTCAAGTCTGTCTCTGATGCAGAGAATCCAAATTCGAGAAAACTGGTGGCTTGTTTCACCTGTTGAAAATGGATTAAACTAAGCAACTATTCAAAGGTATTTTGGATTCAATACTAGTAAATCTGCATACCATTTGTCTGAACGAAGGAACAAATGTGCTGAGATTGCTTCTCTCTAACTGCAGTTTATGAAAGTCACTCACTAGTCAGTAATGGACAAAATGGCAGGAAAATCTCAAACATTTGGGTTCAAGTTATGAAACTGGTTGATTTATGAAACACCTTTTGCAGCACCGGACAGGGAAGCAAAGAGAACCGTATAAAATTTAAAAATTCCACAAGTGAGTCAAGCCTTTCACCAAAAAGTAGCTCAGGTGTGGAATTTAGCAGCATTTCATCAACTTGATCCCATCCAAACAAGTCCTCTGCTTTGCAACACCAAAGCAAGACAGCACTAAGAACTCGTTCTTCAGAAGTTATTGTCAACTCGGGATGCTGCAAAACAGTTGTAAATCTGAGATGCTGCCATCGCTACTAATTATGCTGTCAACAGCTCTTTACATAAAATAGTATCGGTGTTTTTACACATAAAAAAAATCACCATGATTAAATATTTCAAGATAACCTAGACAGAAATGCTTTTATATGTGATCAAGAGAGGAAAAGCCATCACCTGAAGAATATTTCGGAATGTTGCTTTATCCAGCAAGACAAAGTCGACACTGGCAGTAGTACAATAATCGAAATGCATGGAAAAAATCCTCTCACAAGTTTCTTCGATTAGTTTACATGAAGGAATGGATGAAATGACTTGCAAAAGTTGGCATACAGAATCCTGCAACAAACTTTCACGAGTTAGCCGCACAATCAACAACCTAAACATTGTGCCAAAATTTGTCCGCTTCGTCGTCCCAAAAACTTGTCAAAATAGAAAAACTTGGTATGACCTTCGTCCATTAGAACTCCATCCCTGCATATAATATACAGAGATGAAAGGTATCAATATTTCACGCTTATTTTTCATAAATTGGTTCGCTGTGCTCCACGTTTACACCATTTTCTTCCATTCTTTTAATTCCACTCATCCTAATGAAGTCACTTCAGCCCAATAAGTAACTAATAGGCCATATACAAACATTAATAAAAACAGCTGCTGTCTTACCTCAGAAAGGTGTTCTAGAAGTCTTTTACAACATTCCTGATGAAGAAGGGAAACCCCAAATTGGTCTGCCAACAAAAGAAGCTTAAGTAGCAAGACATCGTTGTCAGCAGCGTCTTCATTAATTTCTCCCATATACATGAAATCCAGCATAATTTTGAATGCATCATAGCATATATCTCTCAAGCACACTTTTGAGGACACACTCTCTGTCATTCCATTTGTGAACATCTGTGCCAAACATTATATCACATTAATCAACCCTTCTACCAGCATTCTTAGGTAGTAAGTACATGACTGTCCATGGTTCATCGTAAAGAATCATATTTAGGAAACAAAATAACCTTTTAACCATCGTTTACAAGGAAAAAGCTACAACTATCGGATCAATTTGTTAGAATAAGAAGTTACCTACCTTTGTAAAAGCAGCGCTCCATAAACCAAGGATGATTCTATGTGAATGTGCAAGATGACCACTGCCTTCAATATGAAGCTCCACATCACTGTACTCACCATGTAATCGAAATCTGTTGAGCCTTTTTACATCAATGGGTAACTTGTTTGGAAACAAAGTATGACAGTTGAGGCGGGAGCTCGGACAAGATAGCTCTACAGTTTTTCCACAGTCGAAGAGTTTCTTATTGACTTTAAAGCGCTCCATCATATGGTCGCACTGCTTGGTCAAAGTACAAACTTCAAATTCTGAACTCAGAGCTTTCAGAGAACTGAGATGCGACTCAGGAACCTACATTCGTAATGCACAAAAGATGTGTTATACAGAAAATAACCTTGATGGACAAACTTTTCATTCTACGCAGATGAATTGTGAAACATGCTTTTCTGGAAATCTATTTTGGAAGAAGGATTCAGCCAGGAAGCAAATTTCAGCTTCTTCTGTAATATTTAAAGTTCAGATTCACTAACAGCATTAAATAGCTAGAGAGAGCCAATTTCTAAATTTTTTTGAATGTGACCACATTTCTTAAGTCCCACCAATACAGAGTTAGCTGAAAATCAGCATTAGCATAGAAACATTGGCCGTGGATAAAAGAGTTGCAAAAAGTTAATTCTGCCCTATGTTCTTGAATATTGACAAATGATTACGACATGCCATATAATTTCTATTTCAATTACGAAAATTTGCATGTCTAACTATTGCTGACACCCAGAGAGGCCATCATATAAAATTTCATTGATTCTTTATAGCATCAACTATGAGTTCAGCAAAATAGACTTCAACCACAATCAGAAAAAGATAATGGCAGGGTACAAATGCAACTAACCTTGGTTTTTCCTGTGTAGATATATTCAAGAAGTGCATGAAGTAAAGGATAGGAAACATCATGAAGTTGGATACAATTTTCACTCAAGTTGAAATTTCCAGCGGCGCCCAATATGACCTTATGAGCGGGCACAACTCTATTCTCTCTTCCAACAACAAAACAAACATCCGAAAGTTCCCAATTCTCCATAAAGTTCTCAAGTCCCCAGTTCTCATAATCTCCCATATCTTCTTCCAACCCCTCATCATCGGAATCTTCCATGGCGTTATATTTACCATAATCTACATGCTTCCACAGGGATATGTGGTTTTGTTTCAGGGGCAAAACATTAACATTTCGATATCCAACATGCCTGTCCCAACTGCTGAGTCCAATATACTGAACACTACAATTGGGGTTTGAGTCCAGCCACTGAAAGACCAGATTCTGGAAAGGGTACCTCCCCTTGCCAATGCTTATCAATCCGTCGTATATGCTAATCCAATAACTCTGAAATGTAGAAGAACAATGAAGATCAACCCCAGCAACATCCACAACTGTCTTTCCATCAACCTCTATATTCAGCCTTTTGTTTCTGTGGCTACCTATAATGACAGTGTAATGTGGACTATTATCCTTCTTGTAATGGTAGTGTTGGCTACCTGCAGTTTCCCGAAAGACAACCGTGACATCATTGTGTGCAAAGGCATCAAAAGCAATGCAGCCTCTGCCGGCTTCCTTAAACCTCAAATCATCATGCCAAGCACACTCAAATGGCGCTACAGTAAGAAACTTCTTCTTCTTCTCCATTATATAGGGGGGATGTGCTTCGGTCATCGCCATGCTATTTCTGCAAAATAATCACATTTTATATCCACAGTGGATAAAAAATTTAGAGGCTGAGAGCAGAAAACAGCATAACTAACAAGAAAAGGAGGTACTTGGCACTCCCCAGAGAAAGAAAATTCATTATCAATTGGAAAAAAGAAAAGAAAAGAACATTCATACGTTTAAGAACTGTAAGTGATCTTAGGTATCTCTCCAGAAATTGCTAGATACATTTTTAAAGATTTTAATGGTCTGTAGCCCTTCCCCTTCTTCCGTTTTATAGCAGTCTATAATCCGTATGATCAAATTTGTGCATTCTTATCCATAATATCCACTAAGAAATTCATCTAGTTTAAGATTGAAAGAAGGAATGAAGGATAGAGAGAAACCATATAAAAAAGATCATTGCAAAATTCGAACATTTGTAATTAGGATAAACTGTAAGGTTTGTCTTATCCATAATTATGTCCACATAAGACTATGTTTACCAAGTAAGTTGAAACTTACACTAGGCAAATGAATCAAAAAAAGCCAAAAGAACAAAAGGCAAGTGAATATTGAAAGATTGCATATGAAAAGTTACAGATAGCTAACCAAACAGTAATAGTAAAAACCCAAAAGGAAAATAAGCGACTCAAGAAACGTCTGCACACCTCAAAGGGGGCTGCCTAAATCCGAAAGTGGATCAGATTGGAATAAGATTTTGACTTCCTGTTGCTTTAAGCTTCAGAGTTTGAGACACCACGCCCAATAAGAGGACTAGAATATATAAGTGTTGACAGAGGATACCAAAAAAATCAGATAGCAAGTCATTACAGAAATTTCACCATCACCAGAAAGGAAAGCAAAGAATGGGTGACCTTCATAACCAAATTGAGGTTGTCCTCATCTGATCTAAGCACTGAAACTTCCAGAAGAGGCACAGTCCTCAAAAATAATTAAAAGCCCTAAAGCCCCACAAAATTTACTGCAAATATCCATTCCCTTTTATAATAATAAAATAAAATATAAAAGAAAAAACTGCAAGTTGAACGAATTCCTACGCCACTCTCTTATCCAAAATTCAATAAAAATATCTCCGACGAACTGAAAAATAAAAGATCTTTACAAATAAGACAAAATAGCCACATAAAACGAGTGCCAAAACAACCAAAAACGGAAGATTCGACGGAAATGTGGACCTCAAATTGATGGATTCTGAACACGATGAAATTAAGTCGTGAAACCTGAGAGGATGAGGATCATATCCAGGCCCACGACGAACCATCCCTGTCGAGATAGGCGCTTAGGGTCCGTAATTACACGATTTGGTTATATATAGGAGATCTGGGAACAGTGAATGGAGAAGCGGGCCATGTGACAGGGTAGATCATCATTACGTGGAATCGAGTAAGCAGAGACGAGTTCAGACAACAAACTTGTCGGATTTTTATGGAGGTCAGTCTCTGCATACGTGTTTGTGCCACGCGGCGCCCTGTGAAACCCAATTGAGAGTTGGGGTCGTAGATATTTTGGAATAATCTTTTTTTTTTTTTTTTTCAAATCAGTCTTTTATCTATTTATACTCAATTAGTTTCTACCTTTTGTCTTAATGTACAATTTAATCTTTTTTATAAAATAATCTCCACTTGACACTCTTTTATATTAAATTGACCACCAACCTTTTAAACTATTTCATTTTAGCCCCAAAACTTTAAATAGTAATTTTTATTAATCATATATCAAAAAATGCCCAACATGATTCCGTAAGAAAAATTAAACAAGAACCTCATACTTCGGGTTTGACCGCCTTGTTGCCGGGTCTTTCGAGCTCTGGGATTTTACAGACTCCTTCCAACCACACAACCGTAGCCAATGGTTCACCAGCTCTGGGCTCCTTCAGCAACAGTCAGCACAGTTCTATTTCGTTTCTTACCTTAGGACGTAGCAAGGTTTGGGGCAAAAGAATTTAATTTTAATTTTGGAAGATTATAGATATAGGAAGCCTGGATTTTATTGAAAAAATATTAAAAATATTATTCAAACATAATTTCTCCTAATGGAGAAGACAAACACTTAGCTCCTCACGGCAGAGGATACTAGACTCTTGGGGATGTACCCCATACTATTACTGACACAAAGGAAATTTTTGCAGAAAGAAAATATTACAAATATTTTGAAGAGTTGGGAGGATTTTCGATGCCTTCCATCTGCTTCAAATGTCTTTATTTATAGGCGCCCGCATACTTCAATTGCGGATTCCAAATTTTCTCTAATGCATTTTGACGTCACTGTGTTCGTCACACGCTTTGGATTCCAGCTGGTTACTTTATTGCTGAATTATTAATCTTGGGTGGCATCTTTTGTCAACTTTCTACCTTTCTTTGTCGGCCACTAACTGCCAACTACTCCAGACTTGCTTTGTCGACCTTTACTTATTATATGTTGCCGAAACCTCTTTTTCTCTTACATCCAGTTGTTCTCACTTTGGCTTGTGAAAGTTTTTTGGACGTTTCTACCCCTTTTCTTGTTCGGATCCGGATTTATTCTGATTTACCCGAATCTTTGTGCCGAATAGGGGTTTTTCCTGTTCTGCGCAATATGAGCATATGCGGTTCTCCCATTGGCCAACATGCATCATATTGCCTGCCTTTCTTCTGGTTGACTCAGTTGCTGGCAACTTATTTTCCCAGATGAGTAGCCTATTCTTTTCGAAAGAGGTTTCCGCAAACTCCGTACTTTTCCCTGTTAAAGAATTAACCAGGAACGATCCATTTAAATTATTGGAAAAGATTTTAAATGGATATTTGACCTTTTCCATCTCCGTGAGACAGACCCAAAATCCCCATGCTCGTTTGGTGGGGATTTTATCTTCACTGATGGAAGATACCAGTGGTGCCTTGTCATCAATGGACTTGACTCTGTTGAATCCTATCATATCAGGCCTTTGCAATTTAATAAAATGAAAGACCGGGTATGAACCTTTTCCAACAATTTCTGGTGCTGCTGAAATAAACTTAAGCTTCAGAATATCTCCTCTTTGGAGGTGCGGGTTGTTCTGCCATGATTCATGTACCGCGCTGCTTATCCATCCTGGAAGCTTTTCTATTTCCGGGAACCCTGGTGAGGTAGTATGAACAGATGCTAATGATCCAAAATCATACCACTTTCGAACCTCTTCTGCTTCGATCCTTCGAGCATCCAGACCCTGTTGTATCTTCCGGATGTTTCAATCAACGTCTTGCTGGGGTTAATTCTCTTTTTGGAAACCAGTTGTTCCCATTTTCCTTGGTAGTCCAGCCAGGCTGTAGAGAGGACATTTTCTTCTGAATTAACCTTAAAGGTGCATGTCCTTGGCCTAAGGTTAATTTCTTCCTCTTTTACCCCAGAGGCAGTGGGTTGACTTGAACTTTCGGAAATATGACTTTCCTCTTACTCAACATTTTTGTCGGTATCCGACAATGGTTCCTTTGAAGCAGTGCTTGAATCTGCTTCTTCATATGTGACCACCTTAGTTTTTTGGGCACATTTCTCTTTGTTTACCAGGGAGGCTGACGCCTTCCTGATTGGATCTAATACTGTTTCCCATAGCGCTGTCATTGCTATATGGAAGGTTCATATATTGTTGCGGACCATGTCCACATCGCTCTGTAGTATTTGGCCAGCTGCTCGTGCATTGATCTCGAGCTGTCCAAAATGCTTTAATAGCTCCTCTAGGTTTTCTCTGAGGTGCCTGAATCTCGTTATGATGGAATCTGCTTCAAATGCTTCCATCTCTCGTCAAGAAATCTGCAAGAACATTTTCATGAGATTTTATAACATCAATATCATAAGTATAATATTGACATTCAGCTTGCCATCTGATAATACGAGCTTTTTCAATTTTTGATTCAAGTTTATTTTTAGAAAAGCTCTAACATTGGTATTATCAACCTTTAAAATAAATTTCTTTGCAAGTAAGAATAAAGGCCATTTTTTAAATGTTTTCCATACTGCAAAGAATTCCTTTTCGTTAATGTGCCAAAGTTTGGCTTGTTGTTCAGTGAACAACCCTCCAGTGTATCTACAGGGTTCTTGACCCGTAGTAGTTTTTCTCATGATCACTCCTGCCCATCGAAAGTCATTAGCGTCTGTATAGACTACCAACTCATCCTCATCTTGAGGTATCGCGAATTTCAGCAAACTATTACAGACTTGCTTTAGTTCGCGAATTCTCTTCGTATGGATTTCTTCCCATTTCCATCTAGAGCTTTCAGTCTCTTTCAGGAGTGGTCTAAAATCCTTTCTATATTTTGCAAGGTCTTTTATAAACATACCTGCAAAATTTACAACTCCCAAGAAACTCTGAAGTTGTTTCTTGTCTTTTAATATGTCAGGAAAATTGCGGATTTTCTCCACAATGTGTTCCTGTAACTCTATCTCTGCTTCATCAATTTCAACTCCTAAGAATTCAATTTTGTTAGCAGCGATGGTAGCCTTTTTCTCAGAGAGAACAAGACCTTCCCTGTGACATGGATCTGAAAATATTTCAAGGTGTTTAATATGTTCTTTAATATTTCGAGATGCAATCATAATGTCATCTATGTAGACGAACATAAACTCTAGATAATCCTTAAATAGATTATCCATATTTCTTTGGAATATCTGAGGGGCATTAGAAAGCCCCATTGGCATAACATTCCAAATATATTAGTCCTTGTGGGGTGGAGAATGCTGTGAATTTCTTCGATTCATTCTCCATCTTAATCTGATAGAAACCAGATTTGCAATCAAATTTAGAAAACACTTTAGCACCTTTGATGCAATCGATCAAGTGTTCTCTACTCGGAATGTAATAACCATCAAATTGTATTATTTTATTAATACCTTGATAGTTTATTACCAACCTGGGTTTACCTCTTTTTATTTCACCGTGGTTTCTTACCAAGAATCTAGGGCTACTATAAGCTGAGACTCCAGGCTCGATGAGTTTAAGATTAATATGCTCCTTGATAATTTGCTGCATATCTTTCTTATCTTGCATATTCATTAAGATGGGTTTGTATCGAACATACTTATATTTATATTGTTCTTTTACCTGTAGAGTAGCTTCGATCTTGTTTTTATCCCACCATGCCAGAGGATCCTCGTTAAAGTTTCTCTGGATAAGTCTTTTGACATTTTTGAGGGACAATTTAGTTTCCCCATCAATGTCTAATGAAGTTATATTTAATGACTTCATTTCCTGCATTGCTTCTTTGAGGTTTATAATTTCCTCAATAGAAGCTTCATCGAATCCTTGCTGTCTAAAAGACAACAAAGCCTTACCAAACTTTTTTTTATCCTGCATTTTTGGATGGGTTAGTTTGGCATCATTATCACGACATTTGCTGCGAAATACTATAGGCATTAACCTGTTGAATGCCTTTTCTCTGCGCAACACCTGTATCTCATTTCCACAACTTGTGGTAAATATTAACAAATTTCTTTTGTTATCTTGAACATATTTTGTAAAGGATTGTATGAAATTATTTCCTAACAAAATATCTGCTCCTGTATCATGAAAGTAAATAGGAGGCGTTTTTACCTTATACCAAGGTGTACCAAATGCTCCTCCAATCATAATATTGGCCTGTCGAATACCCTTGTTTAGTACTAAGATTTTTTGGGAAAAATCTCTTCCTGCAATAATGGGTAATGATTCCATAGCTTCGCTAGGGAAAACTCCTGGTTTTGCCGTGCAAATACCTGATCATGAATCAATATAAGCTGCAAAATATTCTGACTTATATTGTTCATATATTATTCCTACAGAGATATAAATGGAAAATGGACTTGTCATTTAATTCTGATGGTGTGACCCTTCAGATTAAATTCTATACCATTATCCTTTCTTACCCATGGTTTATGATTTTCGAGAAAACTTAATCCCAAATCATAACCTCATTATCTTTTCCGGCGGTGCCTAAGACTCTGATCTCATGTCCTGCAATTTCAATTGTTCCTTCATAGGTTCCAATTGATGGTTGCTGCAAGTAGTATAAGTCATCACATGGAAAACGGTTAAACTTTTCAGTGATGTCAAATATTACTCGTATTTCTTTCCATCCTTCAGGGCATTTAATTTTTATATTATCTACCCCGATGGATTGAGGAGTTAGATCTTTGATGAACTCCTTTCCTTTATATGTCATAATTCAGTCTTCCGAAAAAGACATTCGGCTTGCATACTCAATTCTAGCACTCGTTGATCTGTCTAGAATTGGATGATCTCTTATCTGTATGTCTACTCCTCCTAACCTTGGAATCTGGGTAGGATTTGGAGTCATGACTTTAGCAAATTCCTTGAAAATTCTAGGAATTTCTATATATTCTTTCCTGATAAATAAGTCAGAATGATGACTATTGGAAAGTGCATAAGAGATTCTATAAGTTATAGAATATGGCCTGTTCCCTTCTTTCATCAGATCTTTTCTTTTGAAATCCTGATGAAGGGTTAGAACTCTGCTAAAATCTTGGTCAACTAAGTTATAGGAAATTCTGGGATGTATGTCAAACATCAATTTCCCAGCATATAAATTTCCTACCATAGTACCAAGAAGACCATCTCTAAGGTTATCGATTCTTCTATCAGTGACTAATAGATGTAATTCAGAATCAATGCCTTCTTTGAAGGTTGCCTTAGTTACTACTTCGATGGCTCCTATGTGGATCCATTTCATAGTAATGGCAATTTCCTCCTTCATTCTACTTAATTCCTCAAGAATTTCTTCTTTAGGAATTAATTGCATATCCATAACATTACAAGTAAGTTCCATAGGAATTGCAAACTCACCTGCACTTACCTTGTAGATGATGTTATGTCTTCTCTGGTTGAGTCCCATCTGGTTAAGAACTCGTCCAATCCCGCCAATTCTGAATCCGTCATATGGGCTGAGATTGAAATCTTGTCGCATTATTCTTTTCATGGTTCGATTCGATATCGTCATCCTTGAAAAGAATCCAGACAGGTTTTCAGTGGTCTGAATCCTGTCCTCTTCAGTCAGACTCAGTTGAAGATCCATCTGAATATGAGTCCGAGTCACTTCTTAATTCTTCCTCATAGATGCTTTCATCCGAGGGGATGTCTTCAAACTGATAGACTGGTACCAGCTTTCCATGGTAGACCGCGTCCACGATGTCCTCCGTCGCTTCGTACATTCGTATCTCATGATTCTGGGGGCAGTCGGGTGAGATATGACCTCTGGCTCCACACTTCCAACAGTTGCAGTCCTTGAAACTTTCGTTGGCTCGGGTATGGGCTCGTCTGAACATTCTCTTGGACGTCGTTCTCCCCGTGCTCCTTGCTGCTGAGCTAGTTGAGCCTTGGGATGAACTCTTCGTCGTTCCCGTTCTTCGTCTAGTTTTGTATGTTCTGGCCTTGCTCTTGGACCACCATGCTCTTCTTCTTCGGAATGGAGATCTTCTGAAACTCTTACTGTATGAGCCTCGACTCTTCTTCTTTCTTCTCTTTTCTTCTGATTCTCCTATAATTGTTGGAAAATCGTTATTTTCACAGCAAAGAGGGGTTCTTTTATTTTACCTCTTAGTCTCTTGATGTTCTTTTGGGTTGCTGCCTGTTGACACCATTCTCTGAGCTTATCCTTTAAGAAGGACATTCTTCGGGCTATTGAATCTACTGTACCAGGGGGTACTGTGTACGATTCGATCAACATCTCTCGCCATAGGCTGCTGATCTTTGCAAAGAACATGGGACATGCTACTTCTGCTGTCATCTTACTCCGAAAATAGTATTTACGAAACCAGTAGATATATTCATCTACTGCGCAAATACTTCTTAACTCCATACCTAATAGTGCTTGGGTATAGACCTTGATTATTTCGGTTCTCTGTTCTTCAAAATAACCATCTCCTACAAAATGAGTTTTGAATAAGAGGCCAAATCTTTCGCAGATTTTGCTTTTAGATTCACCTTCGAGTATTTGCTCCTTTAAAGCCGCCGTGGAGTTTTTCCAGCCCAGCTTTGCCGATCCTTCGAGACTTAGCTCTATTAATCTGACAAAGTTTTCTTTATCGAGATCCAGGGTGGTTGCTGCAATCTTCATTGAAGCGACCCATTCGTCGATCAGATCTTCGATGTTTTGGAAGTCGATAACATCGAGGTTCAGTGTTATGCCATATGGATTTAATGGTTGTAACATCGTCTTAGCCCAAGGTGTGGATTCTGGTGCTCTACTTGGGTTCCGTCCTGGGTTTCGTCTTACATTGAGATGCACCTCAGGATACCTGTTCATGTGGAAGTCTGTGCTTTCCCTTATTGGGACATCAGGCGGTCCATCGTGGGTTACGTTGGATCTTGATTCTTCCGTATAACCCAATTGAAGAACTTTATTGGGTTTTACATTAACTAGATCCATAATCCCAAGTTGGGAAAATAATTATGCTAATTCTTGTGATTTCTGCTTTGGAACCATAGTTGCTTTACTTTTTTGATGTAAAGCTTGTACGGGTCCGAATGCATCTCTAATATTGGTTTGGTTATTCTTGGAAGATCCAGAAATATCCTTTTGCCTTTTCTTGATATCCAAAATATCAAATTTCAGATTTAAAATCTCTTTCTTTAGATCTTGAAATAATTTCAAGATCTCTTTTGTTGATTGATTCAAGTTATCTATTTTTCCAGATAAAATTAATACCCGGTTACCATAATCTTGAATCGTCTTTTGGATTTCTCTTAAGTCTTTTTGAGAACTTAGAGCTATCCAGATCAATTTATTTCCAGTCAGATCCTCTCATTTTCATGAAAGAAATCACTTTTAATTAAATCTTGTCTTATAGACAAGTTCAAGAATTTCCTCTGGAAATTTCTATTTTTTATTTTCAAAATTTGGAAATAACTCGTTGGTTTCAAATTAAATGAATTCATTAAATAATTGGATCTTCACCATTAAGAGATAAAATATTACAAATAATATAATTAATATGTTCTTCAATAAAACCTAGGCTCTGATACCAATTTTCATGCGGATCCGAAGTCATATGGACAATAAAATTATTTATGTTTTGAAAGAGGACCCTTTTTGTACCAAGTCAAATCTTCCTAGGGCCTTAATGAAAGATTTTGAAAGTTTGGGGTTAAATATAAAAATGGGTGTAACACCTCGGATTTGATAACCCAGGCCGGGATGCCACCGCCACACCTCCCTAGCAAGATACAGATTTTCCGAGCTTGCTAAAGAGATGCAAGACTATGGGTATTGAAAAGAGTTTTAAAACAAGTCCAGAATTACTTAAAAATAATAATGTATCATCATCCACACACGACAGTAATAATAAATAATAATTTGCAGCGGAAATTTAAAGATAGGGCCGACATGGCCAAAACTCGGGTTAAACAGGCCCGATATGCAAGTATCATGAAAAGATAAAATAATGTTCCAAAGGAATCCCTCCAAATGCACATCCTCATGCATTTTCGCCATACTCTGGAAAGAAAAGAGAAAACAACAATTTTATCAGTATTATAAAATACTGAGTAAATCGATTCTAACATAGCAATAAAGGGGTTTAATTTAATAGTTAAGAATTATACTCCTAATCATGCATGCATTACATTTCGTTTACCAATTTAAGAATAAGAATTAACTTACATACTTGAAAGACACATTAAATTTCATAAATAATAATTTAAGCACGGGTATAAAGTTAAGACATAATCTAAATGCATAAATAAAGACCTAAATAATTAAATAAGTAAATAAAAGGATTAAGTCTTTTAATTTCCTCCCGCTACGCCACCATCTCCACAATATTTAGTTTAGCTGGCAATCCGGCGGCCGCAGCTGTAACACCCCGGTTTTTGATAACCCAGATCGGGATGTCACCGCCACACCTCCCTAGCAAGACACGGTTTCTCCGAGCTTACTAAAGATATGCAAGGCTAGGTATTGCAGTATTTAAAATATTTAAAACACTTAAAAACAGCCCATACATTATAATTGAAAATAAGATCATCATAGTGCAGCGGAAAATAATATTAAGTATAAGTATTGTAGCGGAAAGTTTAAATAGGGCCAACATGGCCAAAACACATGTTAAACAGGCCCGTTCATGTCATAGTCTAATGCAAAATTTAAAAACAAAGTTCCCAAAAATTCCCATGCATGTACGTGCTCATGCATGCTCCACATACTCTGTAAGAAAAAGGAAAGAAATGGTTTGGTCAGCACAACTTGTTGAGTAAGTTAACACATACATGATTGTGGGGTTTCAAAGCCATTAATCAATATTTAAATAAAAGCATGCTAATAAATCATAAACAATTCAACTTAATTAACTAAATAATTTGCATAATTTAATTCATGGATTCTAACTAATAATACATTTAGCATAATTTAAATAAAAGCCATAATTAATTTAAATAAAGCACTAAATAATTTAAATGGACAATAAATAAATATTTTAATTATCCCCATTACACCCAAGATCTAGTTTTTCATGTATTTCACGATTGCATCGCAATGTCGACCAGTTTAGCCGGTAGCCCGGCGGCCGCAGCCGTATCCGCCATACCCAGTACCACTCCGGAGCCTCGGGAAACCCATATGGTTATTCTCAAGAGTGTAGGCCATATATCTCATGCCGTTTTGGCAATATATCTCAAATTTCGCGCGGGGTCACCATCGTCCATAATGGCACGAAGTGAATAGTTAGGGGGGCACCCTGCAGAGCACTCACCCCCTAATTTTAATTAATCAAGTTGTAACGGGATTTTTTAAAATTCTTATTTCATGTATTTTATTTCAAAGGAAATTTCCAAACGTTTAAACCTTAAAGGCCAAATTCACCGTTTCAACAAGATTTTCAACGCTGTTTACTCCAAAATTAATTAAAAATCCGTTTTAAGTCAGAAAATTCTGAAAATTTAACAATGACTCGAAAACACAGAGACAAACAAGTTTTGTGTTTTAAGTTTTTAGATCCGAGTTAAGAAACAAGTCAAAAACGTGGATTTTCATCAAGATATTAATCTGTCTGAATTTTCACAGCAACAATTTCTTAATTTCGAAATCTACCATAGCAAACGAACTCCAAATTTGATGAAATTTTACAGGAAGATGCTTAAGACATAGATCTACAAGTTTCATGTTCGACTAAAGTTCTAAATCGCTTAGATCTATTGTCAAAATCGAGTACAAGTTCGGACTAAGATTCTGCCAAGATTTCAAGATCCAAGATTTGAACAGAAGTTTTGGACGATTTCAGATATCAAAACTTGATGAAAAATTACAAAATTTTTACAGAACCTAGATCAGTGTCTTAGGAACGTTTTTTGTGTTTTAAGTTTTTCCGTTTGAATAGTTTTAAGGGTTTGAAAAATTTACGCGAAAACGCTGCACCGTAGGGTTTTTCATATTGACAGATTTTTAGTTTCTTGATTAGATCTTTACGTTAGGCGATTTTAATTCGCCCAAAAAAACATAGTAAGGTTAACTTACAGATTTATGGATGTTCCGGCACGTCGATTTGAAGGCGTGGCTTCCAGTTCACCGTTTGTCTCTGATCCGTCGGGATATTCGTTCACGACGACGAGGGTCTCCAAATTCGTCCAAGTCTCAGTCTTTGAATGCCTTCGTGCCTCCGACGACTCCGGATTAGGGTTTGATATGTAGAGAGATTTTAGTAGGGTTTGAAGAGTGTTTGGGGTCGAATAAGACAATTATTTATAGATGTAGGGGACCTAGGGGACGTCCAAGGTCTGCCCTAGGGAGTCTTGAGCCGAAAGGTAAGCAACCGAAGTCGAAAAATCCGGAATCGGGCGAGAGAAAATCTCGCCTTGTTCGTCACTGCTCGCCGGCGCGGGGTTGGCGCAGCAATTGAAGAAACCCCGCGCAGCCACCGCCTGGACTTCGGTCCAGGCGGGTCGTGCGATCCGTCGAGTTTTTCCTCCTCTCTTTCGGACTTCTATCCCTCTATGTTCTCGGACTCCGATTTCCGGATTTTTTTCGGACTCCAATTCCCTATCTAACTCTACTCGGGTCTGGATTTAATGTTGGCCACGAATTCTCGAGTCCATTAGTGTCGGGTTCCCGTGTACAATTTATTTGATTAAATTATCTTTGACTTTACGGGTATTGAAAATTTAATTCCTTCTTAAATTAAATTCCATTTCTCTAGTAAATTCCATTTCTCATTATGATTCCTTATCCATGTATTATGTTTATTTATTTATTGCATTTATTTATTTTATGTTGCAAAATTCTCGGGTATTACAGTCTACCCTCCTTAAGAATCAACTTCGTCCTCGAAGTTGTGTTTCGGCTTTTCTCGTGCTAAGATCTAATCCTTTTGTTTATTTTATTATTTTGTGACTGAACTTAGAATTAAAATTTCTAAGCTGCCTACGTACCCTGTGAAGGGATCAAGCCATAACGTAGTTCAAAACAATTTGAATTTGTTTGGTTGTTTACAAAAGTGCATGGAATTTACACGGTGTGACATCCTCTCCCCCTTAAGATTACAGTTATGTCCCGATAATTGTGTCGGTGTCGTTTTGGAAGAGTGTCGGGTAACGTTCTCTCATGTCGGATTCCAACTCCCATATTGCCGTTTCACTTTCATGGTTCGACCAAAGAACCTTGACCATCTTGACAGTTTACTCCTCGTTACTCGCTCTTTAATGTCTAGAATCCACACTGGAACTTCTTCATAAGTCAAATCATCATCGAGGTCGATTACTTCCGGCTGAAGTACATGTGTCGGGTCCGGCACATATTTCTTTAGTTGTGAGACATGAATACATTATGAACTCGATCTAGTTGTGGTGGTAAAGCCAGTCGGTAGGCCAAATTTTCGACTCGTTCTAGAATTTCATAAGGTCCTATGTATCGAGGACTCAACTTTCCTCGTTTGCCAAAGCGCATCACCCCCTTCATGGGTGATATCTTTAGCATGACCTTATCTCCCACTTGAAATTCTAGGTCTCGTCGTCTCACGTCAGCATAACCCTTCTTACGGTCTTGAGCGGCTTTCATTTTCCCTTGAATCACCTTTATCTGTTGAGCCATCTCTTCGACAAGTTGTTGTCCCACTACCACAGACACATCGCTCTCTTCCCAACTCAACGGGCTTCGTCACCTTCGTCCATACAACGCCTTGAATGTTGCCATGCCAATGCTAGCATGGTAGCTATTATTATAGGAAAACTCAATTAAGGGTAAATGAGTTTCCCAATTTCCCTTAAAGTCCAACACACATGCTCTCAGCATGTTTTCTAGTGTTTGGATCGTTCTCTCGGTTTGTCCATCCGTCATCGGGTGGAATGCGGTGCTCATTTTGATTTGAGTACCGAGAGCTTTTTGTAACTCCGTCCAAAAATGAGAGACAAATCTACTGTCTATGTCAGAAATGATGTCATGTGGTACTCCATGTCGTCGTACCACATTATCAATGTAGGCTCGGGCCAATTGGTCCATAGTCCACGTGTCCTTCATTGGGATAAATATGGCTGTCTTTGTTAGCCTATCCACAATCACCCAAATCTTGTTCATGCCTTTAGGTGATCGCGGTAATCCCGAGACAAAGTCCATCAAGATGCTATCCCACTTCCAACTTGGAATCTCCAGTGGTTGCATCAACCCTAAGGGTTTATGTCGTACTGCCTTAACCCTTTGGCAGGTGAGACATTTCGCCACGAAGTCTGCAACTTCCTTCTTCATCCCCGGCCACCAGTAGATCCTCTTCAGATCCTTATAAAGTTTGTCACCTCCGGGGTGCACTGAATATGGTGTGTTGTGCCCTTCATTCATCAACCTTTGCTTCAACTCGGCACACTTCTGAGGCACGCACCATCTCCCCTTGAAGCGAATGCTTCCATCCTCATGGATAGAAAATCCTATTGCCTTACCTTCGGCAATATACTCCTTTATCCTCTCCAATTTCGCGTCGCCCGATTTGGCGAGTCTAATCTCGTCCAATATTGGAGTTTCTACAACCATCGCATTGATCGTTTCACTCACTGTGCCCGGATGCACAAGTTCCACATCCAATCTCGCCAAATCCATGTACAATGCCGGCGGAATTACCAACGAGTTTGTCACGTGTTGGGTCTTCCGTCTTAGGGCATCGACTACCACATTTGCCTTCCCTTCGTGGTAGGATATCTCCAAATCATAATCCTTGATAAGTTCCAACCACCTTCGCTGTCTCAGATTCAACTCCTTCTGAGTGAATATATATTTCAAGCTCTTGTGGTCGGTGAACATTCGACACTTTCGCCCGTAAAGATAATGTCTCCATATCTTTATAGCGAAAACGACCGCTGCCAACTCCAGGTCGTGTGTCGGGTAATTTTCCTCGTGAGGCTTCAGTTGGCGTGATGTGTATGCAACGATCCTCGAGTCCTACATCAAGACGCATCCTAAACCTTCCTTCGAAGCATCGCTGTACACTTCGAAGTCACCATTCTCCTATGGTAGCGTCAATACGGGTGTAGTTGTGAGTCGTTTCTTCAGCTCTTGAAACGCAGCCTCACACGCCTCTGTCCACTCGTATTTTACTCCCTTCTTCAGTATCTGGGTTAAAGGACGTGCGATTTTTGAAAAATCCTTCACGAAACGTCTATAGTACCCAGCCAATCCAAGGAAACTCCTTATTTCCGTTGGACTCGTCGGCGCTGCCCACTCTGTCAACGGAAGAAACCTTCGTCGGGTCCACTGAAACTCCATCAGCGGATACTATATGCCTAAGAAATGCTACTTCCTTTAACCAGAAATCGCATTTGGACAATTTTCAGTATAGTTGATTCTTTCGTAAGATCCCTAACACTTGGTGCAAGTGTTGGGCATGCTCTTCCTCGCTCTTCGAGTAGATCAGGATGTCATCAATGAACACCACGACACACTGATCTAACAACTCTCGAAACACATTGTTCATGAGGTTCATGAACATTGTTGGAGCATTTGTTAACCCGAAGGATAACACTGTGAACTCGTAGTGGCCATATCGAGTTCGAAACGCCGTCTTCGGAATGTCTTTCTCGGCGATTCTCAACTGGTGATCTTTCAAGTTTAAGCTTCTTGCAAAGTACTGCAGGCAGATTCAGCGCCAGATGGAGACCTGGCATCATAATCTTGAAGAAACGGTCCATTCCTGCGAGTTGTACCTCCATTTTGAGCTCCAAAGATACCAAAATACCCAAAAGCACCGTTAAATATAGTAAGAAGTGGCTGAAAACTGATTGAGTTGTTTGGTCTAGATTAGAACAATTTATGTACTCCGGGCGATTCAGAAGATTTGTTTTGCTGGATCCTCCTCACCAGCATAGCGGGGTGGCTGGTAGGGATTCGCCATCGCCAGATAGTTGGGGCGAGCTTGGGGCGGAGGTACCGTCGCAGCTTGCCCTTGGTTAACTTGCGCGTTCCCTAGCTCCACTAAGACTTCTTCTATCGTCTGAAGACGATCGCCCACATTGTTCGGTGCGGGGGCGTCCTGCGCACCTTGGGGTTGTGCTCCTACAGGTTGAGCAGGTTCCGTAACATTATGTGGCACTTCAGTAGTAGGTTGGGGAGCAGGTTGGGTCTACCTCTGGGTGCCATTATGTTACAAATGGTGTAGATTAGGACACGAGAATGTAACACCCCGGATTTGATCACCCAGGCCAGGGCATTACCGCCACACCTCCCCAAGCAAGACGCGAACCATTTCGAGCTCACTTGAGAAGATGCTAAGGCTAAGTTGTACCAATACTTAAAAATAATTTAAAAACCATTCAATAAGTGCCCGAAGGTTTAAATCAGAGTTAAGTCAAATATACATAAATTAAAACAGTGCGGAAGCTAAGGGCCAAACACGGCCAAACATGAGTTCGGAATTCGTAAAATAATTTAAAAACAAGTGCGACGAGTCCTCGAAAATTCCCATCCCAAGTGTAATGCCATGTGCTAATCTTCAACATCTGAAACAAAAAATAGAGACAACGTATCTATCAGTACAAAGGTACTGAGTAAGTTAATGTATAGCATAACGAATTTTAAAGTTTTTAGAAGAGAGATTTAAAAATAGAATTTGTAATTTAAAATGGAAGGTCGAGTAAAAATAATTCCGGAAGATTCTTACACTTTGCCATACGAATAATATATCATTATTCATTTTTTGATTGAGAACAACCTTTCTTGGGGAATCAAACCCGCAAGAGCTCAAACACATTCTTTTACCATTGTTTCCATATCATCGAGGACCTCATTGTTTCCAGAACTTAAATACCTTCGTTTACCATTGTTCATTATGATCGAGGACACCTCGTCCTTGGGGAATCGAACCCGCAAGAACTCAATATACATCCTAGGGAATCGAACCCATAGGAGTCAACAATATCCTGGGGAATCGAACCCGCAGGAAAAACATACACCTTGGGGAATCGAACCCGCAAGGCAAGTGAAAGCAGCGGACCCTATACAGACACACTCCGGAGCCCTAGGTAACCCATACGGATACACCTAGGAGTATAGACTCATACAATCACGCAACATAATTTCCTTGGCGCCGTTTTGGCCACCAAAAAGAGGGGGCGGCCCAACGAGCTCACGCCAAGTGCACTTACCCTCCAAAATTGGGCATCTAACTCGATCAAAACTCACAAAGTTTCAAAATCCACATTTTAATCATTCCAACACATGTCTACATTTCCAGAATTCATAAGCTTCATAAAAGAGTAGCAATCGACTCAAAAACTATCGAAACGTACGAAACCAAATTTCACCGGTGAGACCACACCGTAGCAGTTTTCAAAATCGTATTAGGAAATGTAGTAAAACTTCGTGAAAAATTCTGAAAATTTTATAGCTACTAGGAGACATCAAAATAAACGTTTTTCTCAGAAATAGGCCTTAGCAAATTCGGACTCTAAGTTGCTCAAAAAAAATCATTACAGAAACTTGTTTTCAAAAGGGTGCATAGGTCACTGTTCATCCGACCACAGTTTACTTAAAAATCCATACCAATTCGAAGGTTGACCCAAAAATTCTGAAATTTCACAGGAGTAAACTAGACACATAGATGAACAATTTTCATGAAGAAACTAACCATCAAAAACAACCATAGCTAGGAGAAATATGAACTACAAAACTGAACATGCTAGAAGTTGAGATCTGTCAACATGTGTAGCAGAAAATACCAGATCTATTTTCGACGACCAAATTAAGTCCAAAAATTATGAAGGGATCATCTTTAAAGTGTTAGGAACAGTTTTCATTTAGACAAGTTCTACCAAAAATGAACGGATCTTGATGAAAAACGCTGAACAATTAAAACTATTCGGATAGAAACCCTAATTGACAGTTTTAGCGTAGGATGGAAATCGAACTCTAACTCAACGAATACTCAACCAAAAACTCTAAAAATTGGTATGCACATCATTAACTTACATATCAAGAGATTGAGATCGAAAATCCTCAGATTTGAATCGTCCAACGTGATCTCCACCCGCGAAACAGTCTGCTATCCCCGAATGAACCTATAATCAATCGGTTTGACAAAACTCTTGTGTTTAGGGCAAGAAATCCGATTCTAAGGACAAGGATTTGGATTAGAACACTTACCTAGATGTAGGAGAAAGGATTAGGACCTCTCAATTCGTCCAAGATCTCAAGAACAAGAAGAAAACCCACACAATCTCACCAACTCTCCAAAGGAAATCTGAAATTCGGATGGTGAATTGGGGTGGTTTTGGTGGATGGTTTTGGATATGTTATGGGGTGTGTCTTGTTCCAATGGCTGCCTTGATGAGCCTTGGAAGTGTAGGAGGGGTTATGGCAGTCAATACCTCGGATTTGGAGCCCCCATTACTCCTTATTCATCCCACAATCTTATCCATCCCCCTAACACAAACTTATGCATGAACCACCCTTGATTTAACTAAGTAGAGGCTCTAGATCCTTCTAGAACCATCCAATGATGTCTCAAAACACTCACAAACATCTGGGAAGGGTGTTAGGATTGATTCAAAGCATCTAAGACCAAAATAAATGCCAAAATCGAGCAAAACGCGTAAGCAGCGTTTGCTGCTGGTGTTGGCGCGGTCTCGGCGCGGTTGTGGCGCGGTCCGCGCCATTTTTTTTTTTTTATAATATTATGATTTTTATTTTCTAAAAATCATAATACGGAATTATCCGGGATCGTTGGGATAATTCGATAACTCTATTCGAGTTGCTATCGTCCGAAAATATTTAATTCCGCTCTCTAGGAATTATTTCGGTTGCGATAGTTAAATCCAATTCTTTAATTTTCGGATTTAAATTCTCGACGTCGATTTCTCGGGTATTACAGTCTACCCCCCCTTAGAAATCAACTTCGTCCTCGAAGTTGGGTCGCACTCGGAAAGCAACACCAACATAAGTAGTTTTACACGGATAGAATTATTGAGGCTCGAAAATTAAATTCTTACCTCAACGCGTGATATCTCTGTGGGGTATCACATCCTCTCCCCCTTAGGACCGCAGTTATGTCCCCATAACTGCCTATGAATTTTCTAGCTGGTTGCGATTCTGTTGTGGTCTCTGTCCTTGATTATTGGGATGATTTGGCCCAGTCGGCCGATTCTCGTGTGGAGGGTTCACCAGATCCAACCTCTTCTCGATCATCTCCTCGCGAATGTTGTATTCTCTAATCATGTGGTCTTCCCCACCACATCTATAACAAGTTCCACGCTTAGGGCACTCGCGTACCAGATGAGCTTTGTGGCACTGCGGACATCGTGGTATGGATGTACCACGGGTGTCATTTCTTCTGTTGTTCAAACCTCTGTCCACATTCTCCTTAGGTCCATCGAACCTAGTTTGACCATTGTCCTACCTCAATTTGTTATTATTGTTGTTTCGATTCTTTTTCTCAAATCCTTGCGAGCCCTTGCTCGACTCACCATTGTCCTTACGCTTCAATCGCTGAACACGAGCGGTTGCTACAGCTCGGTCATACACTGCCTGTAGTGTATTGTGTTGTCCTCCAACCAGTATCTCTCGGATACTAAGGTTTAGCCCCATCTCGAACTTCTGGGCCTTGTCGGAGTCAGTTGGTACAAGTCTCGGAGCAAAGCGAACTAGCTCCTTGAACTTGGTATAGTATTCTTGCACCGTTTTTCCTCCTTGTCTTAAGTTAATAAATTCTTCATACTTTGCAGCCTTGGTGCTCAGTGGATAAAACCTCTCTCTCAACGCTTCTTTAAATTCTTCCCATGTATAAACCTTCTCAACCTCGGCCAAATCTCCTTGGAGATGTTGCCACCACTCGTCCGCCTCTCCATCCAGATAATAGGTCGCCAACCGAACTTTCTCGTTCTCGGGGCATTTGACGGCAGTAAGAAGCTTGTCAAAAGTTCGGATCCAATTCTCCAACTTGGTAGGGTCCTCTTGGCCGTCATAATGAGGTGGTTTGTAGGGGTTCACCAATGCTAGGTAGTTGCCTCGAGCTACCGGCGGTGGTACACCCGCTTGTGCACGTTGCACCTCGGCATTTCCTAGTGCTACGAGAACTTCCTCGATATTCCTTAGACGCTCATCCATATTGTTGGGAACAGTTGGCACTCGCCCTCCTATGTTTTGGGGAATGTCATTGTCGTTAGGTGCGTTAGCACCATCGTTGTTTGGGACTACCCTCCTTGGCCTTCCCTTAGGTGCCATTTCTGTTATCCAAGCACGCGAAGATGAGTTTCTAATCTAAGGCACGCTAACAGTTAGGAAGATCTAAATGATAGGAAGGGTAAGAGGAGAGAATAGATATGGGCAAACTAAACACCCTTGACCAAGTTCTAAGGCTAAAGCAAGGTTAGATTCAAGTTAGTGGCTCTAAGGCAAGGTCAATCGACATACCAACTAAGAACATTATCAAATACACGTGACATGCATATAAATACTTTGGAGCATTTAAAAAAAATGATGGATGTATGCAAATGCATCCCCCCCCAAAAAAAATTTTATGCATTTTTTTCAAGACCTGTCGGAACAATTATTATATAATTCCCATGGGTTTTAAAATAAAATTCATTTCCATGGAAATAATATTTGAAATGCTTTAAAGTAATATTTAATATTTTGGGCCTCTATAGTGGGCCGAAAAATAATAGCTTTAAAAAAAAATTTCCGGGCTCTGATACCACTTTGGTATCAGATAATATCTTTAAAATAATAGCTTTAAAATATTCCGGGCTCTGATACCACTTTGTAACACCCCGGATTTGATCACCCAGGCCAGGGCATTACCGCCACACCTCCCCAAGCAAGACGCGAACCATTTCGAGCTCACTTGAGAAGATGCTAAGGCTAAGTTGTACCAATACTTAAAAATAATTTAAAAACCATTCAATAAGTGCCCGAAGGTTTAAATCAGAGTTAAGTCAAATATACATAAATTAAAACAGTGCGGAAGCTAAGGGCCAAACACGGCCAAACATGAGTTCGGAATTCGTAAAATAATTTAAAAACAAGTGCGACAAGTCCTCGAAAATTCCCATCCCAAGTGTAATGCCATGTGCTAATCTTCAACATCTGAAACAAAAAATAGAGACAACGTACCTATCAGTACAAAGGTACTGAGTAAGTTAATGTATAGCATAACGAATTTTAAAGTTTTTAGAAGAGAGATTTAAAAATAGAATTTGTAATTTAAAAAGGAAGGTCGAGTAAAAATAATTCCGGAAGATTCTTACACTTTGCCATACGAATAATATATCATTATTCATTTTTTGATTGAGAACAACCTTTCTTGGGGAATCAAACCCGCAAGAGCTCAAACACATTCTTTTACCATTGTTTCCATATCATCGAGGACCTCATTGTTTCCAGAACTTAAATACCTTCGTTTACCATTGTTCATTATGATCGAGGACACCTCGTCCTTGGGGAATCGAACCCGCAAGAACTCAATATACATCCTAGGGAATCGAACCCATAGGAGTCAACAATATCCTGGGGAATCGAACCCGCAGGAAAAACATACACCTTGGGGAATCGAACCCGCAAGGCAAGTGAAAGCAGCGGACCCTATACAGACACACTCCGGAGCCCTAGGTAACCCATACGGATACACCTAGGAGTATAGACTCATACAATCACGCAACATAATTTCCTTGGCGCCGTTTTGGCCACCAAAAAGAGGGGGCGGCCCAACGAGCTCACGCCAAGTGCACTTACCCTCCAAAATTGGGCATCTAACTCGATCAAAACTCACAAAGTTTCAAAATCCACATTTTAATCATTCCAACACATGTCTACATTTCCAGAATTCATAAGCTTCATAAAAGAGTAGCAATCGACTCAAAAACTATCGAAACGTACGAAACCAAATTTCACCGGTGAGACCACACCGTAGCAGTTTTCAAAATCGTATTAGGAAATGTAGTAAAACTTCGTGAAAAATTCTGAAAATTTTACAGCTACTAGGAGACATCAAAATAAACGTTTTTCTCAGAAATAGGCCTTAGCAAATTCGGACTCTAAGTTGCTAAAAAAAAATCATTACAGAAACTTGTTTTCAAAAGGGTGCATAGGTCACTCTTCATCCGACCACAGTTTACTTAAAAATCCATAACAATTCGAAGGTTGACCCAAAAATTCTGAAATTTCACAGGAGTAAACTAGACACATAGATGAACAATTTTCATGAAGAAACTAACCATCAAAAACGACCATAGCTAGGAGAAATATGAACTACAAAACTGAACATGCTAGAAGTTGAGATCTGTCAACATGTGTAGCAGAAAATACCAGATCTATTTTCGACGACCAAATCAAGTCCAAAAATTATGAAAATTTACAGGGATCATCTTTAAAGTGTTAGGAACAGTTTTCATTTAGACAAGTTCTACCAAAAATGAACGGATCTTGATGAAAAACGCTGAACAATTAAAACTATTCGGATAGCGTAGGATGGAAATCGAACTCTAACTCAACGAATACTCAACCAAAAACTCTAAAAATTGGTATGCACATCATTAACTTACATATCAAGAGATTGAGATCGAAAATCCTCAGATTTGAATCGTCCAACGTGATCTCCACCCGCGAAACAGTCTGCTATCCCCGAATGAACCTATAATCAACCGGTTTGACAAAACTCTTGTGTTTAGGGCAAGAAATCCGATTCTAAGGACAAGGATTTGGATTAGAACACTTACCTAGATGTAGGAGAAAGGATTAGGACCTCCCAATTCGTCCAAGATCTCAAGAACAAGAAGAAAACCCACACAATCTCACCAACTCTCCAAAGGAAATCTGAAATTCGGATGGTGAATTGGGGTGGTTTTGGTGGATGGTTTTGGATATGTTATGGGGTGTGTCTTGTTCCAATGGCTGCCTTGATGAGCCTTGGAAGTGTAGGAGGGGTTATGGCAGTCAATACCTCGGATTTGGAGCCCCCATTACTCCTTATTCATCCCACAATCTTATCCATCCCCCTAACACAAACTTATGCATGAACCACCCTTGATTTAACTAAGTAGAGGCTCTAGATCCTTCTAGAACCATCCAATGATGTCTCAAAACACTCACAAACATCTGGGAAGGGTGTTAGGATTGATTCAAAGCATCTAAGACCAAAATAAATGCCAAAATCGAGCAAAACGCGTAAGCAGCGTTTGCTGCTGGTGTTGGCGCGGTCTCGGCGCGGTTGTGGCGCGGTCCGCGCCATTTTTATTTTTTATTTTTTATAATATTATGATTTTTATTTTCTAAAAATCATAATACGGAATTATCCGGGATCGTTGGGATAATTCGATAACTCTATTCGAGTTGCTATCGTCCGAAAATATTTAATTCCGCTCTCTAGGAATTATTTCGGTTGCGATAGTTAAATCCAATTCTTTAATTTTCGGATTTAAATTCTCGACGTCGATTTCTCGGGTATTACAGAGAACGTAATATATTGTCTAGACAAGTGACTATAAATGTGTTTGTATTTTCGCACATAGCGCTTGATTGGGCTTAAAAGTGACGCAAGATTTTGTTTCATTTTGTTTTAATTTTTTTTAGGGTTGGGGTTCAGGGTTTAGGGTTCAGAGTTAGGGTTTTAGGGTTCGATTTTTTTTCCCGATTAAATGAATACATAAATAATCTTGTATTTTATTTCTTGAATGAAATTTTTAGTATCTACTAAAGATAGAATTTCCTATCGCCTCTAAGCTTCTTCCGGCAGGGTAGTAGGATCCTCCTCCAGGTCTTCCTCCACCGAGCTTGGCGGCAGTAGGTCGTCAAAAATGTTGTTCAAGTCCTCCCCATGAGCATTGACATGTTCCTTTAAAATTAGATTTTGCGTAGTGAGGTTTTGGATTTGGTGTTCGAGCTTATTTATACGGTGGTGGTCCGCCTCTCTTAAGTTGCCCATGTGGTGCAGATTTGCCTCCAATTAAGCTATGCGATGTTTCATTTGTTGTATGATTTGTTGGGAATCAATGTGAGCGTTCATCATTTTGACCATCAGGTTCATCATATCTTGGTTGGCCATCTAGCGCAAGCAAAAGATCTAAGTTAGATCGTGACACCCTTCTAAGTTCTCTAAGTTTAGGAAATGCAGTATGCACATGCAAATGATGATTCCTCCCAAAAATAATTCATCCACTGTATATGTATATATATATTTTTCCTATTTTCCATGGGTTTTAAAAAATAAAAATTTATTCCATGGAACTACTGCTTAAAAAAAATTTAAAATAATTGTTAAAATTCTTGGACCTCTATATTGGGTCAAAAATAATTAACATTCGGGCTCAAAAATATTTGGGGCTAGGAATGTTTAGAAATAATAATTTGGGCTCTTATAGGTAATAATAATAATAATAATAATAATAATAATAATAATAATAATAATAATAATAATAATAATAATGAGTTAAAAATAATAATGGTTTAAATAAAAATTATAATGGCTTAAAAATAATAGTTTCAAAATAATAATAATCTAATAGTTTAAAAGTAATAATGGTCTAATAGTTTAAAAATATTCGGGCTCTGATACCAACTTGTAACACCCCGGTTTTTGATAACCCAGGTCGGGATGTCACCGCCACACCTCCCTAGCAAGACATGGTTTCTCCGAGCTTACTAAAGAGATGCAATGCTAGGTATTGCAGTATTTAAAATATTTAAAACACTTAAAAACAACCCATACATTATAATTGAAAATAATATCATCATAGTGCAGCGGAAAATGATATTAAGTATAAGTATTGCAGCGGAAACTTTAAATAGGGCCAACATGGCCAAAACACGGGTTAAACAGGCCCGTTCATGTCATAGTCTAATGCAAAATTTAAAAACAAAGTTCCCAAAAATTCCCATGTATGTACATGCTCATGCATGCTCCACATACTCTGTAAGAAAAAGGAAAGAAATGGTTTGGTCAGCACAACCTGCTGAGTAAGTTAACACATACATGAGTGTGGGGTTTCAAAGCCATTAATCAATATTTAAATAAAATCATGCTAATAAATCATAAACAATTTAACTTAATTAACTAAATAATTTGTATAATTTAATTCATGGATTCTAACTAATAATACATTTAGCATAATTTAAATAAAAGCCATAATTAATTTAAATAAAACACTAAATAATTTAAATGGACAATAAATAAATATTTTAATTATCACCATTACACCCAAGATCTAGTTTTTCATGTATTTCACGATTGCATCGCAATCTCGACCATTTTAGCCGGTAGCCCGGCGGCCGCAGCCGTATCCGCCATACCCAGTACCACTCCGGAGCCTCGGGAAACCCATATGGATATTCTTGAGAGGGTAGGCCATATATCTCATGCCGTTTTGGCAATATATCTCAAATTTCGCGGAGGGTCACCATCGTCCATAACGGCACGAAGTGAATAGTTAGGGGGGCACCCTGCAGAGCACTCACCCCTAATTTTAATTAATCAAGTTGTAAGGGGATTTTTCAAAATTCTTATTTCATATATTTTATTTCAAAGGAAATTTCCAAACGTTTAAACCTTAAAGGCCAAATTCACCGTTTCAACTAGATTTTCAAAATTCGACTTCTACAAGACGCTGTTTACTCCAAAATTAATTACAAATCCGTTTTAAGTCAGAAAATTCTAAAAATTTACCAGTGACTCGAAAACACAGAGACGAACAAGTTTTGTGTTTTACATTTTTTGATCCGAGTTAAAGAAACAAGTCAAAAACGTGGATTTTCATCAGGATATTAATCTGTCCGAATTTTCACAGCAACAGTTTCTAAATTTCAAAATCTACCATAGCAAACGAATCCCAAATTTGATGAAATATTACAGGAAGATGCCTAAGACATAGATCTACAAGTTTCATGTTCGACTAAAGTTTTAAATCGGCCTAGATCTATTGTCAAAATCGAGTACAAGTTCGGACTAAGATTCTGCCAAGATTTCAAGATCCAAGATTTGAACAGATTAGTTTAGGACGATTTTAGATATCAAAACTTGATGAAAAATTACGAAATTTATACACAACCTAGATCAGTCTCTTAGGAACATTTTTCATGTTTTAAGTTTTTCCGTTTGAATAGCTTTAAGGGTTCGAAAAATTTACGCGAAAATGCTGCGGCGTACGGTTTTTTATATTGACAGATTTTTAGTTTCTTGATTAGATCTTTACGTTAGGTGTATTTTAATTCGCCCAAAATCATAGTAAGGTTAACTTACAGGTTTATGGATGTTCCGGCTCGTCGATTCGAAGGCGTGGCTTCCAGTTCACCGTTTGTCTCCTTGATCCGTCGGGATCTTCGTTCACGACGACGAGGGTCTCCAAATTTCGTCCAAGTCTCAGTCTTTGAATGCCTTCGTGCCTCCGACGACTCCGGATTAGGGTTTGATATGTAGAGAGATTTTCGTAGGGCTTGAAAAGTGTTCGGGGTTGAATAAGACGATTATTTATAGATGTAGGGGACCTAGGGGACGTCCAAGGTCTGCCCTAGGGAGTCTTGAGCCGAAAGGTAAGCAACCGAAGTCGAAAAATCCGGAATCGGGCGAGAAAATCTCGCCTTGTTCGTCACTGCTCGCCGGCGCGGGGTTGGTGCGGCAATTGAAGAAACCCTGCGCGGCCACCGCGCGGCCACCACCTGGACTTCGGTCCAGGCGGGTCGTGCGATCCGTCGAGTCTTTCCTCATCTCTTTCGGACTTCTATCCCTCTATGTTCTCGGACTCCGATTTCCGGGTTTTTTTCGGACTCCAATTCCCTATCTAACTCTACTCAGGTCTGGATTTAATGTTGGCCTCGAATTCTCGAGTCCATTAGTGTCGGGTACCCGTGTACAATTTATTTGATTAAATTATCTTTGGCTTTACGGGTATTGAAAATTTAATTCCTTCTTAAATTAAATTCCATTTTTCTATTAAATTCCATTTCTCATTATGATTCCTTTTCCATGTATTATGTTTATTTATTTATTGCATTTATTTATTTATTTATTTTATGTTGCAAAATTCTCGGGTATTACAGTCTACCCTCCTTAAGAATCAACTTCGTCCTCGAAGTTGTGTTTCGGCTTTTCTCGTGCTAACAACTAATCCTTTTGTTTATTTTATTATTTTGTGACTGAACTTAGAATTAAAATTTCTAAGTGCCTACGTACCATGTGAAGGGATCAAGTCATAACATAGTTCAAAACAATTTGAATTTGTTTGGTTGTTTACAAAAGTGCATGGAATTTAGACGGTGTGACATCCTCTCCCCCTTAAGATTACAGTTATGTCCCCATAACTGTGTCGGTGTCATTTTGGAAGAGTGTCGGGTAACGTTCTATCATGTCGAATTCCAACTCCCATGTTGCCGTTTCACTTTCATGGTTCGACCAAAGAACCTTGACCATCTTGACGGTTTTACTCCTCGTTACTCGCTCCTTCACGTCTAGAATCCGCACTGGGATTTCTTCATAAGTCAAATCATCATCGAGGTCGATTACTTCCGGCTGAAGTACATGTGTCGGGTCCGGCACATATTTCTTTAGTTGTGAGACATGAAATACATTATGAACTCGATCTAGTTGTGGCGGTAAAGCCAGTCGGTAGGCCAAATTTCCGACTCGTTCTAGAATTTCATAAGGTCCTATTTATCGAGGACTCAACTTTCCTCGTTTGCCAAAGCGCATCACCCCCTTCATGGGTGATATCTTTAGCATGACCTTATCTCCCACTTGAAATTCTAGGTCTCGTCGTCTCACG
The DNA here is from genome assembly GCA_030278955.1 of Hygrophila difformis. Lineage (NCBI taxonomy): Eukaryota > Viridiplantae > Streptophyta > Magnoliopsida > Lamiales > Acanthaceae > Hygrophila > Hygrophila difformis. Next base: position 29,356,104 of record JAOANR010000013.1, on the reverse strand, counting down.
TCAGCATAACCCTTCTGACGGTCTTGAGCGGCTTTCATTTTCCCTTGAATCACCTTTATCTGTTGAGCCATCTCTTCGACAAGTTGTGGTCCCACTACCACAGACTTATCGCTTTCTTTCCAACTCAACGGGCTTCGGCACCTTCGTCCATATAACGCCTCGAATGGTGCCATGCCAATGCTAGCATGCTAGCTATTGTTATAGGAAAACTCAATTAAGGGTAAATGAGTTTCTCAATTTCCCTTAAACTCCAATATCCGATACCTTCGTTCCACTACCTAAGTATCCGATATCGTTTCAACTTAGTGTAACGGGATTTGTGAAAATATAGCTTTATCGTATATCAAGGTTTCGATCGTTTGTTTAGAAATTTCAAAATCTCGCCAATTTAAAGCCGTTCGTCGTCACAATTTACGCCTTTTTAATTTAAAAATTCAATTCAAGGCCAATTAATCTGAAATTTTTACTGCATATCAAAAACATCCTAACGAAAACTTTCGTGTTTTAAAAATTTCGAAATAAGGTGAGGAAACATGTCAAAAATCGAATTTTCTACACAAACAGTGTGCTGCCAGGATTCAGGTTCGACGCAGTTTAAAAATCCGATTTTTCGACTCATCAAATGGACTCCAAAAATTCTGAAATTATGTGGACACATACTAGACATGATTATCTACAACTTTTGTTTACATTGAAAAGTTAGTTCGGAATAGAAATAGTAGAAACATGCTCATCAAGTTCTAAGACATGCGCTGTCAGTTTTTGTAAATTCCTTGAAATCACAGATTATGTTCAACACGATTTGGGGTAGTAAATCTCGATGAAACTTTCTGAACTTTTTACACAACATAGCTTAAGGTATTAGGATCAAAATTCTAGTTTTGGGTTTTTCGGTTTGAACTCTCGAAATAGGGGTTTTGGTCGGATTTCAGAAAACGCGCGAATTGGGATTTTTAGGTTCGATTTTTACGGTTCGTTTCAAAACTAGTATTCCGGACGCCCCTAGACCACCCGTATTGATATGAAAGGAGTCGACTTACTATAATAGAGTTCTTGAACGTCCTAGGGTCGACCGATTTGTCCAAAATCACCACGAACGGATCTACGCAACACGTCCTCCTTCTCCTTCGGCCACGAACGCGTTTGCAAGTAAAAATTCGTAGGTTAGAATGATGTTAATGATCTTAAAACGAATAGGAAATCTGATTCACACCTTACCAATAATCCTAACCCTGAAATCCTTGATCTACACACTCCCACGGTCGGTTTTGGTCGCCGGAAAGTCGCCGGAAGGTCGTCGGAAAGTCGTCGGAAAGGTGGCTTTGGTTTTGGGAGAGTTTTGGATGAAGAGGGGTTTGGAAAATTGATGAATGGGGCTGGAGATCATCCAATCCCGTCCTAAAAGCCTTCCCCTCGTCTGAGATTGACTTACCTTAATCGGGGGTCGAAATTTTGGCAAGAAATCGCCGAGATCATGCGATTTGCAGCTGGAAGTGTAGTGGCTGGTAGTGTAGTGGCGCGGTGGTGGCGCGTCCTCGCGCGGAGACCGCGCGGCTCCAGTCTGGACTGCGGTCCGGACCGGATCGTGCGATCCGTCGGGTCTTCTCTCCTCTCTTCCGGACTTCTATCCTTCTACATTTTCGGGTTCATTCTCGGATTATAAATTCTATCTTAAATCTATTTCGACTTAATATTGATTTTGTGTTTGAAATTTTAAGTCCGTCGGTTTTGGATTTGTCGGCTTCTAATTCGTCGTCTTTGACTCCTGTGCATTTCCGACTTACGGTTTCTCGGAATCAAAATCCTTTTGCTTCTCGGATTAAATTCTATTTTATATCATAAAATTTACGGGTATTACAGTCTATCCCCCTTAAGAATCAACTTCATCCTCGAACTTGCGTTTTATCTCCTCGCGAGTTCGGAAATTGTTTGATTGTGTGATTGTATTATTGTGTGTTGTTGTTTCTTATTATTTGACTGAACCCAGAATTAAAATTTCCAAGCTGCCTACGTACCCCGTGAAGGGATCAAGTCATTACGTAGTTCAAAACAATTTGAATTTGTTTATTTGAAATGCAAAATGTTCGGACAAAATATTTGGGTAAATATTTGGGTCGTTACATCCTCCACCCCTTAAGATTACAGTTATGTCCCCATAACTGTGGTTGTATTGTCTTGGAATAGGGTCGGGTAACGCTCCCTCATGTCTGCTTCCAATTCCCTGTTGCCGTCTCAGTTTCATGGTTCGACCAAAGAACCTTAACCATTTTAACGGTGTTATTCCTTGTCACTCTCTCCTTGAAGTCAAGAATTTTCACCGGAAGTTCCTCTTAGCTTAAATCATCGTCCAATTTGATTTCTTCCGGTTGGAGTACATGGGTCGGGTCGTGCACATATTTCTTCAATTGTGACACGTGGAACACATTGTGGACACGAGCCAATTGTGGTGGTAAGGCTAGTCGGTATGCTAGATTACCTACTCTTTCTAGAATCTCATAAGGTTCTATGTATCTAGGACTTAGCTTCCATTGTTTGCCAAAGCGCATCACCCCCTTCATAGGTGATATCTTCAGCATGACCTTATCCCCAACTTGAAATTCTAGGTCTTGTCGTCTCATGTCGGCATAACTCTTTTGCCGGTCTTGAGCAGCTCTCATCTTTCCTTGTATTACCTTGATTTGTTGAGCCATGTCCTCAACAAGTTGTGGTCCAACTACCACAGTCCTATCGCTCTCTTCCCAGCTCAACGGGCTTCGGCACTTGCGTCCATACAGTGCCTCAAAAGGTGCCATGCCGATGCTAGCATGGTAGCTATTGTTGTAGGAAAATTCAATTAAGAGTAAATGATTTTCCCAGCTACCTTTAAACTCTAGGACACACGCTCTCAGCATGTCCTCCAAGGTTTGGATTGTTTTCTCAGTTTGTCCATCCGTCATTGGGTGAAATGCTGTACTCATCTTAATCTGCGTACCGAGAGCTTCTTGTAACTTGGTCCAAAAATGAGGGACAAATCTACTGTCTCTATCAGAGATAATGTCACGTGGTACCCCGTGTCGTCGTACCACGTTATCAATATAAGCTCGGGTCAATTAAGTAGTGTAGGGTAAAGCAAAATAATGAAAACAAATAAAGAAGGAAAAAAAAAACGTTTTCCAACCTCCGCGCAGTGGCCGCGCGGTGCGTCCCGTTTCCGTGCCGGGACCGCGCGGCCGCGGCAGGTTGAAAAATAAGAACACACGGGGTGGGGTGCGCGAGCCTCACCCCATTTCCCTTCCATTTCCGAAACAATACTCACCTCCCTCTCAAATTCAGCCTCTTGCTCTCAAATTCCCTTAAGTTCGACTTCAATTTCACTTGGCAAGGTAAATATCTACTACCATTACTCACCAATTTCAATTTTTATGCTTCGGTTTACTTGATTTTTGGATAGATTTAGGGACTAGGGTTTAGGTGTAAAATTTGGGGATTTGTTAATTTTAGGCTTGTTTTGTGTGATTTAGCAAGCATATGGGATAATTGATGTTATTTTTATTGATTTGATTGAGTTTATGCCGCAATGTGTATGTGTTCTTGGCAAATTCTTGTTGGTTTTGAGTACTTAGGGAAGATATGAAATTCTCGATTTTTGGTGGTATTGTGTCGTGGAAATGAGTTCATTGTTATTGTTTTGTGCCATATTGTGATGATGAGTTGTTGCCTAAGCAATCGTTTCAATTTGTGGACAATTTCCATGTGTTTGCAAGTAAACTTTGAACTTGGTTTATTGCGCACATAACGTGTTCGACGAAATGCCACAAAGGGTTTTGGAATTTGTTTAGACATATTCTTTGTTTATGTAATACCCGAGAAATCGACATCAAGTTGTAAAATCCGAAAGTTAAGAAATTTGGATTTATTTATCGAAATCGAATTATTTCCGAGAGAACGGAATTAAATATTTCGGATAATCGCGACTCGGGATAGATGTATCGAATTATCCCAAAAATCTCGGATAATTCATATTATGATTTTTAAGAGATTAAAAATCATAAAAAAAAAAAAAAACGCTGCCTGGTGGCCGCGCGGTGCGCGCCACCAGCGCGCCACCAGCAGCAGACCTGCTATGCAGGCGTTACAAGTGGATTCTTGCATTGATTTTCGTTGTGCACGTCTCCAATCGATTTGAATTCAATCATCAGACATTGTGGACGTTGTGGGGGGGTTATGATTGGGTTGAGAAGCATTAACACCCCACAAACTTAGTCTTTAAGCTCACACAACACACCTTGGAGGATCCTATGGAGCTATGAGAGGAGTGGGGGAAATGGATGAGGTTTGGGGGTGTTAATTCGGGGGTTATGGGTTAGAATTTGTTCCTTCACATTCCCACTACCCCATGGCAGCTTTTGGAGCAATTACCCCTCTATAAATAGCCCCTACTCAGCCTCCATTGCACTCATTTGCATCCCATCCGAAATTTGAGTTCAAGAGAGAGTAGTGAGAGTTTTGTGAGTTGTTCATCATCCTTCCAGGGAGTGTGGACGTGTTCAAGTGATCCAAACCTTTCTCCTACGTGTAGGTAAGAGTTCTACTTTATTTCCTTGGTCTTAGATTTGAATCCCTTGTCCTAGAATTGAGAATTTCCTCCGACAACTCCATTATAGGTGCATTCGGTAGAAGTGTTGATTGTTGGGGTCGAGTTGGACGATTTCCAGGATTCCACCAAGGGGATATTCGGTTCTAAACTCATCTCAAGTAAGTTAGTATTGTGCACGTCGATTTTTAGGAGTTTTGGTTGAGTATAACTCGAGATATAGGCTTATCTTTTCATTTGACAAAATCTGCCAAATAGGGTTTTCCTATGACCAATTTTATTGTTCTGTGAATTCGACCATGATCCGTACATTTTTAGGAGAACCTTCCAAAATGAAACTTGTTCCTAATGTCCTAAAGATGCTCTCTGTAAATTTTTATAATTTTTGGACATGTTTTGGTCACCCAAATTCGATCTGGTATTTTCTGCACATGAGTTGACAGATTTAGTGTATGTATGTAGTCAGTTTTGTTGTTCGATTCACTTTTGCCTATGATCGTTTTTAGTGCTTGATGCCTTCATGAAACTTGTTCTAATATGTGTCTAGAACATCCCTGTAAAATTTCATGATTTTTGGAGCATATATGAAATTGTTATGAATTTTTGAACTCACTGTGGTCGGATTTACTGAAGCATGAGGAATGGTAATTCAATAGCTTTCTGGAATGGGATAAAATGACCTACTTAGAGTCCGAATTTTGAGATGGCTATTTCTATGAAAAATGCTTATTTTGATGTTTTCTAGCTACTGTAATTTTTTTCCAGAATTTTTAAAAATAATTTGTTGCATTTTTAAATGCGATTTCGAAAACTGCCACAGTGTTACTTTTAGTCGGTAAAGGCTATTTGGTATATTCGATGAACTATGAGTCGAGTGTTACTCATTTTTGAAGAATATGAAATCTGGAAATGTGGAGATATTATGAAATGATAAAATGTGGTTTTAAAACTTTGTAAGTTTTGATCGAGTGGGATGCCCAATGTGGTGAAAATTATGTCGCCCCCTCTCTTGTAGCCAAAACGGCATTGATTATTGTGATGTATGAGTCTATACTCCTAGATGTATCCGTATGGGTTATCTAGGGCTCCGGAGTGTGTCTGTATAGGGTCCGCTGCATGCACTTACCTCGTGGGTACGAGTCCCAGAGGTTGATCCCAAGGGTTCGTCCCTAGGATATGTTTGAGTCCTTGTGGGTATAAAGTCCCAAAGGTTAGTCCTGTGGGTTCGTCCCTAGGATATGCTAATGGGGTGTCCTCGATCATAACTAACATTGGTAAAGTGTTCGTGGAATATGTGTAAGAGATTTTAAATAAATTTTATTTACTCGTCTTTTAAATAAATATATTATTTTGTATATTCTCCTAAAAAAAAAAAACTTTTAAAATTCGTTGTGCTATATATTAACTTACGCAGTACCTTTGTACTGATAAATTGTTGTTTTATTTTTCTTTCAGATTTCGCAGAGTAAGCATCGCATGGAGGGATGGGATTTCCATTTTTAAAAGAAGACTTGTCGCATTTTATTTATTTTTAATTTATGCATTGGACTTAGACTCTCGTTTTGGCCGCATGTTTTGGCCCTGTTTATTTTTGCTTCCGCATTGCTTATTATTATTATGTGTGTTATACTCTGATTAAACTTCGAGCTTATTTGAATGGTTTTTAAATATTTTTAAATCAATGATGCAACTTAAGCCTTAGCATCCTTTTAAATAAGCTCGATTTAATCGGGTCTTGTTTGGAAGGGTGTGGCGGTAGCATCCCGGCCTGGGTGACCAAATCCGGGGTGTTACAAAGTGGTATCAGAGCCCGAAATATTTATTTTTTAAAAGGCTATTATTTTTCGGCCCAATATAGAGGCCCAAAATATTAAATATTATTTTTAAGCTTTTTTTATTATTTCCATGGAAAGAAAGTTTATTTTAAAACCCATGGAAAATATATCTCAAAAATTCGACAAGTCTCAAAATATTATTTTTGGGGGTTGCATATGCATTAACATATGTGCTTGAAATGTGCAAGATATTGATTTGTTAAAAATTTATTTTTAGATGGCCGACCCAAAGCTTTTTAACATGATGACCGATATGCTATGTTCGATGACTAGCATCATGCATGAGTTAAGACATAGCCGTGATGAGGTTAGTGCATATAAGGACCATGTAAAAGGTATCGAGAAAGAGTTGGAGAAATTGAGGAATGCTCGACAGGAGGATTTGGGCCGCATCGCTGCTCTTGAAACTCTGTTTCATGAGGAGCAACACAACAACCACATGCTTAGGGGACGTGTGTTCACTTTGGAGCATGAGATTGTTGACCTTCAAAACCGACTCAATGCACCGGAACCTGAGGAGGAGGACCCGGACATGTATATTGATATTGAGGGCGTGGATGAGGAGGAACCAGAGGCAGAGATAGTGGACCCACCGATACCTCTTGACTCCGATGGGGAGTATGAGCATGACAGGGCACTCCTCGGCTATTCTCCCGATTATCTACTAGATTGATCGCATCATATCGTTGGATTATCTATTGCTTTCCGTATTTTATATTACCTTGATTTGCCTTCCATTGTAGCTGCTTTATAATTTTTCCTAAATGATCTAGTGAAGCATTTTCCTTTTCCTTTGTTGCGTCGTCTCTTTTAGAATTCTGCGTAGAGATGTTAGAACTTACTAACTTGACTACTAACCTACCGTAGAATTTGATTCTTACCCTTGCGTGCTTATCTAACAGAATGCCGCCAAGGGGAAGACCGCGAAGGGAAAACCCTGCTGCTAACAACGCCAACCCTAATGTACCAGCCGAAGGTGGGGCACCACTGAACCCGGACGGGGCAAATGGACCAGTGGGTGCAAACCCACCTAACGTTGGAGGTCAGGCGGGCGCTGTACCCAATGTTGTAGACGCACGGCTGAGGACAGTAGAGCAAGTCCTCATAGCACTGGGCAACGCCGAAGTTAATAGGGCCCAAGCGGCGGTACCTCCGCCGGCAGCCCGTATTAACTATCTGGCAATGGTAAACCCATACCAACCGCCCCATTACGAGGGACAAGAGGATCCCGCAAAGCTAGAAGACTGGATGAGGACATTTGACAAGCTTTTGAACGCCGTCAGATGTCCCGAGAATGAGAAGGTGAGAGTAGCTACGTACTATTTAAGTGGGGAGGCGGATGAATGGTGGCAGAACCACCAAGGGGGACTAGCGGATGGCGAGCAAGTTTATTTTTGGGAAGAATTCAAGGAGATGATGAGAGAGAGATTTTACCCTCTTAGCACGAAGACGGCTAAGTACGAAGAGTTTATCAACCTTCGTCAGGGTACTCAGACAGTACAGGAGTACTACGCGAGATTCAAGGAACTCGTCCGTTTCGCTCCAAGATTGGTACCGACTGATGCCGACAAAGCCCAGAAATTTGAGATGGGGCTGAACCTCAGCATCAGAGAGATTCTAGTCGGCGGACAGCACACAACTCTGCAGGCTGTTTACGATCGTGCAGTGGCAATCGCACGGGTTCAACAGCTGAAGCGCAAGGACCATGGGGAGTCGAGCAAGGGCTCGAATCAATTTGATAAGAGGAACCGGAACAACAACAATGGTAACAACTTTAGGAAAGGGAACGATCTGGCAAAGAATGAAGGACAGAGAAGAATTGAGAACAAAGGGTTCAACCAAGGAGGGAATGGAAATCGGAGGCCTGGGAATCAGGGTGCTTTCATACCCCGATGCCCGCAATGCAACATTCCGCATCTGGTGCGCGAATGCCCGAAACCTGGGTCTTGTTATAGGTGTGGCAGAGAAGGCCACCTGAGAAGGGATTGTAGAGTTCGAGAGGAGACAATCGAGAAGAGGCTGGACTTAGTGATTCGTCCAACTGGGAATCACCCAACTGGGCCGAATCAGCATAACAATCAAGGACAAAGGTTCCAACAAGCTCAAGGGCCACCCCAGAATCACAACCAGCAGAGAAATCAAGGCGGAGCCGTGGGACGCTTGAACGTGATCAACCAAGCGGATTTGGCCGCTCAGGGAGAAGTGATCACTGGTACGTTTACTGCTTTAAGCGTACCCGTTAAAGTTTTGTTCGATTCAGGCGCGAGCTGTTCTTTAATATCTACAAGGATTATATCTGCCTTAGATCTACCAGCGCCTACGAACATTAACTTAGGAATTCAATTACCATCGGGCAAGGTGATATCGTGTTTGAAACGATACGATGGAACCCCGATAGTAATCAAGAATCTAGAATTCTTCACGAATTTAATTGAGTTTGATCTTGGGGACTTCGACGTCATCTTAGGCATGGATTTTCTGACTCAATACAAAGCTGTTATTGAGTGCCAGAAGCAGAAGATTTCCTTAGCCAAGAGTCGAGGGAGGAAGGTTGTGTATTACATGCAGCCTCGAAAGAAAAACGCTAAGGTAGTGAATGCCTTGAGGTTCTACAATCTCATACGGAAAGGCTATCACTTATATGCATGCTATGTGCATAACCTCAACGATGGGGGAAACAAGATAGACGAGATCCCAGTCATAAATGAATATCCTGACGTGTTCCCAGAAGATATTCCAGGGATGCCACCTGAGCGAGAGATTGAGTTCACGATTGATCTGGTACCTGGAACCGAACCGGTATCCAAGGCACCATATCGCATGGCACCAGCAGAAATGAAAGAGCTGAAGGAACAACTAGAAGAGTTGTTATCAAAAGGTTATATTCGACCGAGTACGTCACCTTGGGGAGCGCCAGTCCTATTCATTAAGAAGAAGGACGGTGGGCTTCGGTTATGCATAGACTACAGAGGTCTTAATCAAGTCACGATTAAGAACAAGTACCCGCTACCCAGGATCGAAGACCTTTTCGATCAACTGAGAGGAGCTTCGGTATTTTCCAAGATCGACCTGAGATCGGGATACCACCAACTGCGTATAGCCGAGAAGGATATACCGAAGACAGCGTTTCGTACGAGATATGGGCAATACGAATTTACCGTAATGTCCTTTGGTCTCACAAACGCTCCCGCAGTATTCATGAACCTCATGAATAGTGTTTTCCGAGAGTTGCTAGATTCTTGTGTCGTCGTATTCATCGATGACATTCTAGTTTACTCAAGGGACGATGAGGAGCATACGAAACACTTGCATCAAGTACTCGGAACTCTGAGGAGAAATCAGCTGTACGCAAAACTATCGAAATGCGAATTTTGGATGAAGGAAGTCGCGTTTTTGGGGCACATAGTATCGGCTAAGGGAGTGTCGGTTGACCCGGCAAAAATATCGGCAGTGATTGATTGGCCGGCACCGACAAGTCAGACAGAAGTAAGAAGCTTTCTTGGACTAGCCGGATACTACAGAAGATTCGTGAAAGATTTCTCCAAGATTGCAAGGCCAATGACCCAACTGCTGAAGAAGGGGTTAAAGTTCGAATGGACTACAGAGTGCGAAAAGTCTTTCCATGAACTCAAGAAAAGACTTACAACAGCGCCAGTCCTGATACTTCCATCAGAAACGGAAGATTTTGAGGTATACAGTGACGCTTCAAAAGAAGGACTCGGGTGTGTACTTATGCAAAACCAGAGGGTTATTTCCTACGCATCGCGACAACTCAAGCCGCATGAGGAGAATTATCCGACGCACGATCTAGAATTAGCCGCGGTGGTGTTCGCTCTCAAGATTTGGCGACACTACTTATACGGACGAACGTGTCGGATGTTCACGGACCACAAGAGCCTCAAGTACATATTTACTCAAAAGGAGTTAAATATGAGGCAGCGGAGATGGCTTGAGTTAATCAAGGACTACGACCTGGATATAGCCTATCACGAAGGAAAGGCAAACGTCGTGGCTGACGCATTGAGCCGAAAGGCGAAGCACACGACAAATACTCTTATTTTACCGTCAGGACTATATATGGACTTAGCAAGGTTAGATACTGAACTAGTCCATTATGGGACTGTGGTGGAAAGGGTGAATGCCGTGACGATTGAATCTACCGTATTTGACGAAATTCTGGCAGCTCAGCCGGATGATGAGAATCTCAAGAGGATCAAGGAGAAGATGGACGAGGGAAAAGCAGTAGGATTCACAATCCACGATGACGGGAGTATTCGCTTTAAAGGGAGGTGGTGTGTTCCTCACAAGTGTGAGGAATTGAAGCAAAAATTGATGGAAGAAAGCCACAGAACGCCATATTCGGTACACCCTGGCGGTGATAAGTTGTACAAAGATTTGAAGAAAATCTATTGGTGGCTGAGGATGAAGAAAGATGTTGCGGAATTTGTGGCTAAATGCATAACTTGCCAAAAAGTAAAGGCAGTACGGCAAAAGCCATTGGGATTGGTGAAACCGTTGGAGATCCCAAGTTGGAAATGGGATAGTATTTCCATGGACTTTGTCTCGGGCTTACCAAGATCTCCTCGAGGGATGAACAAAATTTGGGTAATAGTTGATCGGTTAACAAAGACTGCCATCTTTATACCAATGAAAGACAATTGGTCGATGGATCAACTAGCCAAGGCATATATCGATAATGTGGTTCGAAGGCACGAAGTGCCACATGATATTATTTCGGACCGAGACAGTAGATTTGTCTCAAATTTTTGGACAAAATTACAAGAAGCCTTGGGAACCCAAATCAAGATGAGCACAGCCTTTCATCCGATGACCGACGGTCAAACTGAGCGGACGATACAAACACTTGAAGATATGCTTAGAGCGTGTGTACTTGAATTCAAGGGAAGTTGGGAGAACCACTTACTGCTAATAGAATTCTCGTATAACAACAGTTACCATGCTAGTATTGGCATGGCACCGTTCGAAGCTCTCTATGGACGCAAGTGTCGCAGTCCGCTATGCTGGACAAAGGATGAAAATTCTGTAGTTGTTGGACCTCAGCTCATTGAAGATATGAGTAAACAGATCCAAATTGTCCAGCAAAAGATGAAGGCCGCACAAGATCGCCAAAAGAGCTATGCCGATACGAGGCGACAAGAGTTGGAATTCCAAGTGGAAGACAAGGTTATGCTAAAGGTGTCACCCATGAAGGGGGTGATGCGATTTGGCAAACGAGGGAAGCTGAGTCCTCGTTACATTGGACCATACGAGATTTTAGACCGTGTAGGTACCTTGGCCTACCGATTGGCTCTTCCACCGGAATTATCACGGGTGCACAACGTGTTTCATGTTTCTCAGCTGAAGAAATATGTGCATGATCCAACTCACGTCTTACAAACTGATGTGATTGAGCTGGATGATGACCTGACGTATGAGGAGTATCCGATCGAGATACAGGACGTCAAAGAAAGAGTCACAAGAAACAAGACCGTGAGGATGGTAAAAGTACTATGGTCTAATCATGGTACCGAAGAAGCGACGTGGGAGTTGGAAGCGGATATGAAGCAGAAATATCCCAACCTTTTTCAACACGACTCGTGAGCAGTTATGGGGACATAACTGTAGTCCTAAGGGGGGGAGGATGTGATACCCCGCAGGGAGTCGTCACGCGCCGAGGTAAGAATTTAATTTTCAAACCTCAAATATTTTATGCGTGTCAATTATTGCATGCATTACTATTAGTCCGAGTGCGACCCAACTTCGAGGACGAAGTTGATTTCTAAGGAGGGTAGACTGTAATACCCGAGAAATCGACATCAAGTTGTAAAATCCGAAAGTTAAGAAATTTGGATTTATTTATCGAAATCGAATTAATTCCGAGAGAACGGAATTAAATATTTCGGATAATCGCGACTCGGGATAGATGTATCGAATTATCCCAAAAATCTCGGATAATTCATATTATGATTTTTAAGAGATAAAAAATCATAAAAAAAAAAAATGCTGCCTGGTGGCCGCGCGGTGCGCGCCACCAGCGCGCCACCAGCAGCAGACCTGCTATGCAGGCGTTACAAGTGGATTCTTGCATTGATTTTCGTTGTGCACGTCTCCAATCGATTTGAATTCAATCATCAGACATTGTGGACATTGTGAGGGGGTTATGATTGGGTTGAGAAGCATTAACACCCCACAAACTTAGTCTTTAAGCTCACACAACACACCTTGGAGGATCCTATGGAGCTATGAGAGGAGTGGGGGAAATGGATGAGGTTTGGGGGTGTTAATTCGGGGGTTATAGGTTAGAATTTGTTCCTTCACATTCCCACTACCCCATGGCAGCTTTTGGAGCAATTACCCCTCTATAAATAGCCCCTACTCAGCCTCCATTGCACTCATTTGCATCCCATCCGAAATTTGAGTTCAAGAGAGAGTAGTGAGAGTTTTGTGAGTTGTTCATCATCCTTCCAGGGAGTGTGGACGTGTTCAAGTGATCCAAACCTTTCTCCTACGTGTAGGTAAGAGTTCTACTTTATTTCCTTGGTCTTAGATTCGAATCCCTTGTCCTAGAATTGAGAATTTCCTCCGACAACTCCATTATTGGTGCATTCGGTAGAAGTGTTGATTGTTGGGGTCGAGTTGGACGATTTCCAGGATTCCACCAAGGGGATATTCGGTTCTAAACTCATCTCAAGTAAGTTAGTATTGTGCACGTCGATTTTTAGGAGTTTTGGTTGAGTATAACTCGAGATATAGGCTTATCTTTTCATTTGACAAAATCTGCCAAATAGGGTTTTCCTATGACCAATTTTATTGTTCTGTGAATTCGACCATGATCCGTACATTTTTAGGAGAACCTTCCAAAATGTAACTTGTTCCTAATGTCCTAAGGATGCTCTCTGTAAATTTTTATAATTTTTGGACATGTTTTGGTCACCCAAATTCGATCTGGTATTTTCTGCACATGAGTTGACAGATTTAATGTATGTATGTAGTCAGTTTTGTTGTTCGATTCACTCTTGCCTATGATCGTTTTTAGTGCTTGATGCCTTCATGAAACTTGTTCTAATATGTGTCTAGAACATCCCTGTAAAATTTCATGATTTTTGGAGCACATATGAAATTGTTATGAATTTTTGAACTCACTGTGGTCGGATTTACTGAAGCATGAGGAATGGTAATTCAATAGCTTTCTGAAATGGGATAAAATGACCTACTTAGAGTCCGAATTTTGAGATGGCTATTTCTATGAAAAATGCTTATTTTGATGTTTTCTAGCTACTGTAATTTTTTTCCAGAATTTTTAAAAATAATTTGTTGCATTTTTAAATGCGATTTCGAAAACTGCCACAGTGTTACTTTTAGTCGGTAAAGGCTATTTGGTATATTCGATGAACTATGAGTCGAGTGTTACTCATTTTTGAAGAATATGAAATCTGGAAATGTGGAGATATTATGAAATGATAAAATGTGGTTTTAAAACTTTGTAAGTTTTGATCGAGTGGGATGCCCAATGTGGTGAAAATTATGTCGCCCCCTCTCTTGTAGCCAAAACGGCATTGATTATTGTGATGTATGAGTCTATACTCCTAGATGTATCCGTATGGGTTATCTAGGGCTCCGGAGTGTGTCTGTATAGGGTCCGCTGCATGCACTTACCTCGTGGGTACGAGTCCCAGAGGTTGATCCCAAGGGTTCGTCCCTAGGATATGTTTGAGTCCTTGTGGGTATAAAGTCCCAAAGGTTAGTCCTGTGGGTTCGTCCCTAGGATATGCTAATGGGGTGTCCTCGATCATAACTAACATTGGTAAAGTGTTCGTGGAATATGTGTAAGAGATTTTAAATAAATTTTATTTACTCGTCTTTTAAATAAATATATTATTTTGTATATTCTCCTAAAAAAAAAAAACTTTTAAAATTCGTTGTGCTATATATTAACTTACGCAGTACCTTTGTACTGATAAATTGTTGGTTTATTTTTCTTTCAGATTTCGCAGAGTAAGCATCGCATGGAGGGATGGGATTTCCATTTTTAAAAGAAGACTTGTCGCATTTTATTTATTTTTAATTTATGCATTGGACTTAGACTCTGGTTTTGGCCGCATGTTTTTGCCCTGTTTATTTTTGCTTCCGCATTGCTTATTATTATGATGTGTGTTATACTCTGATTAAACTTCGGGCTTATTTGAATGGTTTTTAAATATTTTTAAATCAATGATGCAACTTAAGCCTTAGCATCCTTTTAAATAAGCTCGATTTAATCGGGTCTTGTTTGGAAGGGTGTGGCGGTAGCATCCCGGCCTGGGTGACCAAATCCGGGGTGTTACAGTTTAGATTACCCTCCGGTTTGTATGGACGTACGATTGGATTTGATGTTCTTGTGGATTACTCACGTTGGAAGTCTATGTCGATGTCTCTGTGTATTTCTGCTTGATAATTTAGCCTTATAATTGGTGTTGGATATTTGCAGGATGTTGCTCTTTATGTGGGTTGTTCTGGCGTCTCTCATGTGTCCTCCAGGGGTCAAGAGATGAGCTACTCGGCGTGACACTGCTAGCTTTAGTACTGCTGCTCCGGTGATGCCGGATGTAGATGACAGTGAGTCTAAGGAGAGGAGCAGTAGCGGGGCCCGAGACTTCGGGATTTTCCTCATGATGAGCGTCCTCGCCGGCACGATAGATGTCGATTCGCATCTATGGCCGCTCAGGACTTTTACTTTGACAAGCTGCGCAGGAACTGGGTCTATGTTCCTGAGAGAGGCATTCATCCCCGTCATATGGATGACGACAGGTTCCGGACTGTCTTAGATCACCTCCAGTGGACAGGGCTTGCGCGCCACCCTGAGGGTCCAGCTTCAGGATACCTAGCTGTGGAGGTTATTGCCAACATTAGCAGGTTGGGGGAGCATGCTGATATGTCCCGTGTCTGGGTTCGCGGCCGTTACTTGGATTTTAGTGCCCGGGCGATCAACATGTATCTGGGTCTACCCGACAAGGGCGAGTTCCGGGCACAGCCCGAGGGTCGTATACCTCCGCCTCCTATGCACCGAGGTGGCGCCTCGGATCGAGCATGATCATGAGCTGCGTTTGACTACTATGGACACTCCTTGGCGTGCCCTTACTCAGCTATGGTTGGGACGCGTTTGGCCGATTACTCGGAGTCACATTGCTTGGACCACGTGTACGAGACCATTTGCTTTATCGTCCGAGGCGGTAGGGTTAATGTGGGAGCTTGTATCGAGGACAACCTGAGGGGTATGCGTCGAGGCCGGGGTAGTAGGGTGATTACACATGTTCACCTCATTTGTGGTCTTTGTGCGGCACAGGGGATACGTACTTCTCCGGAGACAGATCCTTATGAGCTGTATGCAGGTAACTATTACCTCATTCTGTCCTAAACTGCTCGGCGTAATGCCTTTCATCGCGGAGCACCTCGGGCCGTACTTAGGCCAGAGCCCGAGGATGGTGATTTGATCTTGGTCGTTCCTCCGGAGCAGCCACCTCCACCTCCAGTAGTTCCACCTCCCGCAGTGCCACCGCAGGGCCAGGAGATGACACAGATGCTGCAGATGATATAGGAGATGCGGGTAGGCATGGACGCCGGGTTTGCGGCTGGGCAGGCTCGATACGACGCCTTGGACGCTCGCTACGATGCTTTGGATGCTAGGATGGACCTCTACCAGGCCCGTATGGACACGATCACTACGAGGCAGATACAGCAGCAGGCCACTATGACTGACATGTACGCCTATATGCGACAGATGGATGAGTACATACGTCGGCAGTTTCCGCCTCCTGATCAGTGATCTTTCGTCCTTTCATTTAGGGTTCGTAGTAGAAGTATTTAGTTCGGTTGTTTCCTTATGAGACTGTATGACGGTGATTCTGTTGACTGTGGTTCGTAGTTTATGCTTCCGTTGTATTACTGCCTAGTTATTTGTTTGGATTGTTGTTTCTAGAATGCGGTTGAATTGTTCTGCCTTAGTTTATGATTTCGCAGTAGAAGTACATGCTTCTTCTTTTTTTTTTTCCTTTTTTTTTTGAATCTCAAGGTTTCAGGGTTTAGGGTTTGAGGTACCCTGATTTGATTGTTACCCCTTTATTAAATATTTCCATATATTATTTAGTATCTTGTACTTTTGTTTGGTTGAGTCTCAACAAGGTATTTGAGAAAAAAATAGTTTAATAAAATGTAAAGAATAATATACTTATGTATAAAATAGATGCTTGTAATTTTATTGCCCAAAAGGAAATTTTATTCGATACAAGCGGTAGGAATCACAATGATAGGAATAGTTCGGAAAATAAGAATGGAATAATAGGAATAATGTATCAAAAGATCCCTAAGTCTAGGGAGACTAGGTGGCCGAATCCTCTATGGGATCGTCCTCATCACTTGAATCCTCAATAGTGCCCATGCCAAGAGGTCCATGGAACACTGGGCTTGCTGGCCAATTGGGCCCAGCAGGAGCAGGATCAGCGGCGGCAACAGGAAGAGGAGCGGCGGCGGGGACAGCGGCGGGATCAGCAATGGGGTTAGCTGCAGGAGGAATTCCCGGGCTATAAGAGGCATGTGGGAACAAGTCATCAGGTTAATCAGCTCATTTTCCAAGTCCCCTACTTGTATCTCTTTGTCATGGTTCTTGGCCTGGAGTTCAGCCTCGTGGGCTTGGAGTTCGTCGACCTGAACCTTGAGTTGGGTCAGATCGTGTTGATCTGCTTCCCTCAGATTCGCTAGGTGGGCCAGGTTAGCCTCTAGTTGTTCTACCCGCAATTTATAATTGTTTACGTTTTGTGGTGATTCGAGATGTGCTTCGATCAATCTCATCATAAGTTTGATCATGTTCGCATTTGGTTCGGCCATCTAATGTCAACAAGGTAGGTTAGAGTTAGAACGTATTTCAAGCAGATTAGGATATGCAAGAATTTAAATCTACATGTAATATGCACATGCAATCCCCCAATAAAAAAAATTTAAATTTGGTGTGTTTTTAAATTAAATTTAGTTCATGGATAATAGTAATTAAAAAGTTGGGCCTCTATATTGGGCCAAAAGTAATAATTTGGGCTAAGGTAACAAAACATGGGTATTGGGCCAAAAATAAGAAATCTTTGGGCTTAAAATATTGCACTAAGTAAATAAAAATTTGGGCTCAAAATAATACTAGTAATTTTAAAGATAATAAGTTTAAAAATGATACTATTTTAAAATAATGGTTTACAAATAATAATAGTAGCTTTAAAATATATTCTGGCTCTGATACCAACTTGTAACACCCCGGATTTGATGACCCAGGCCGGGATGCCACCGCCACACCTCCCTCGCAAGACACGGATTTTCCGAGCTTGCTAAAGAGATGCAAGGCTATGGGTATTGAAAAGAGTTTTAAAAACAAGTTCGGAATTACTTAAAAATAATAATGTATCATCATCCACACATGACAGTAATAATAAATAATAATTTGCAGCGGAAATTTAAAGATAGGGCCGACATGGCCGAAACTCGGGTTAAACAGGCCCGATATACAAGTATCATGAAAATGATAAAATAATGTTCCAAAGGAATCCCCCCAAATGCACATGCTCATGCATTTTCGCCATACTCTGAAAAGAAAAGGGAAAACAACAATTTTATCAGTATTATAAAATACTGAGTAAATCGATCCTAACATAGCAATAAATTAGTTTAATTTAATAATTAAAAATTATACTCCTAATCATGCATGCAATACATTTCGTTTACCAATTTAAGAATAAGAATTAACTTACATACTTGAAAGACACATTAAATTTCATAAATAATAATTTAAGCACGGGTATAAAGTTAAGACATAATCTAAATGCATAAATAATTAAATAAGTAAATAAAAGGATTAAGTCTTTTAATATCCTCCCGTTACGCCACCATCTCCACAATATTTAGTTTACCCGGCAATCCGACGGCCGTAGCCAGTTTCGTAAGTTTTTGTTTAGCCGGTAGCCCGGCGGCCGCAGCCTATCCGCCATACCCAGTACCACTCCGGAGCCTCGGGAAATCCATACGGATACTCCCGAGAGTGTAGGCCCAAAATACATTCCCGTTTTGGCATAGTTTTTCATTCAAGTATCTTGCGTCCATTATAGGCACGCCGAAAAAGGCTAGAGGGGCACCCTGCAGAGCACTCACCCCCTATCTAAGTATCCGATATCCTTTCAACCTAGTGTAATGGGATTTTTGAAAATATAGCTTTATCGTATATCAAGGTTTCGATCGTTTGTTTAGAAATTTCAAAATCTCGCCAATTTAAAGTCGTTCGTCGTCACAATTTACGCCTTTTTAATTTAAAAATTCAATTCAAGGCCGATTAATCTGAAATTTTTACAGCATATTAAAAACATCCTAACGAACAACTTTCGTATTTTAACAATTTCGAAGTAAGGTGAGGAAACATGTCAAAAATCAAGTTTTCTACACAAACAGTGTGCTGCCAGGATTCAGGTTCGACGCAGTTTAAAAATCCGATTTTTCAACTCATCAAATGGACTCCAAAAATTCTGAAATTTTGTGGACACATACTAGACATAATTATCTACAACTTTTGTTTACATTGCAAAGATTAGTTCAGAGTAGAAATAGTATAAACATGCTCATCAAGTTCTAATACATGCGCTGTCAGTTTTTGTAAATTCCTTGAAATCACAGATTATGTTCAACACGATTTAAGGTAGTAAATCTCGATAAATATTTCTGAAAGTTTTACACAACATAGCTTAAGGTATTAGGATCAGAATTCTAGTTTTGAGTTTTTCGGTTTGAACTCTCGAAATAGGGGTTTTGGTCGGATTTCAGAAAACACGCGAATTGGGGTTTTTAGGTTCGATTTTTACGGTTCATTTCAAAACTAGTATTCCGGACGCCCCTAGACCACCCGTATTGATATGAAAGGAGTCGAATTACTGTAATAGAGTTCTTGAACGTCCTAGGGTCGACCGATATGCCCAAAATCACCACGAACGGATCTACGCAACACGTTCTCATTCTCCTTCGGCCACGAACGCGTTTGCAAGTAAAAATCCGTAGGTTAGAATGATGTTTATGATCTTAAAACGAATAGGAAAACTGATTCACACCTTACCAATAATCCTAACCCTGAAATCCTTGATCTACACACTCCCACGGTCGGTTTTGGTCGCCGGAAGGTCGTCGGAAAGTCGTCGGAAAGGTGGCTTTGGTTTTGGGAGAGTTTTGGATGAAGAGGGGTTTGGAAAACTGATGAATGGGGCTGGGGATCATCCAATCCCGTCCTAAAAGCCTTCCCCTCGTCTGAGATTGACTTACCTTAATCGGGGGTCGAAATTTTGGCAAGAAATCGCCGAGATCGCGCGATTTGCAGCTGGCAGTGTAGTGGCGCGGTGGTGGCGCATCCTCGCGCGGAGACCGCGCGGCTCCGGTCTGGACTGCGGTCCGGACCGGGTCGTGCGATCCGTCGGGTCTTCTCTCATCTCTTCCGGACTTCTATCCTTCTACATTTTCGGGTTCGTTCTCGAATTATAAATTCTATCTTAAATTTATTTCAACTTAATATTGATTTCGTGTTTGAAATTTTAAGTCCGTCGGTTTTGGATTTGTCGGCTTCTAATTCGTCGTCTTTGACTCATGTGCATTTCCGACTTACGGTTTCTTGGAATCAAAATCCTTTTGCTTCTCGGATTAAATTCTATTTCATATCATAAAATTTACTGGTATTACAATGGGGATGTCCACTAGCCCATTTTAATAATACTAAATGACTATTTTGGCCATTTTATGCATTTGTAGAGGACCATTTGGGTATTTTGAAACATAAAGGACTATTTTAGTTTTTAGCGAAGATAAAGGACCATTTTGGCCTTTATTCCTAGATATTTTCCATTCCACTAATTCTCTGTAAGTCGTAGTGACTCGTAATTTTTGTAAACTAAAGGGGTATTTGCCGAAATACTAGTTATTATTATTATTTTTTTAACAAGTACTACCTCTGTCACATTATAATTGCCGAAATACTAATCCACCAGAGAGGTATACTGATACATATTTTTAACAGTTAATAACTTAAGTTGTGTATAATAAAAAAATTATAAAAATTTTATATTCTAAAACTGGAAGATTAGACTAATCTAGCAAGATCTCATTTGACTATGTCTTTTCTTATAACAATGATAAAAATTCGAATAAAACTTAAACAGTGAATAGTGCCAAAAATTCAAACATAAAAATCTAAACGAGACGAGAGAAGTAATACACAAGTGTCGCAATGAGTTGTAGGAACCCAAACCACATTTACAAACGGGATAAAGGGGGATAAGGGACGTGGGAATTGAATCCTCAACCATAAGGTTGGAAGTCAGAAGACATGATCATTTGGAAGTCCGCATCCCAAAATAGTTATTTTGAATTAGCTTATTTGTGAGCCAATTTTTTAAAGAGATAAAATAACTTAAAATAGTGTCTTATCAGCCTTTTCTGAATCCATTACAAGGAGAAGTATTTTAGATTTCAACTTATTGTAGGCAAAAAATTGGTCACAAAATATTCTCGTAATCAGTTAACGACTGATTTGACTAATTTATTACTCACATAAATAATTTTAACAGCTAATAGCTTATTACCAAACAGAGCCTAAATTAAACTAAGTTGTAATCGTTCGAACTTTTGGGTTTGGGTAGTCGAAATTTTCTAATAAAAAGGTTGGTGGTCCTAAAATAAAATTAGTGGTGGTATTTTTTTTAAGGGCAATTCCCAGGGTGTGTAACCCTCAACTTATTAAGAATGTCCATTTATACACTCAAACTTATTTTTTTAAAAATTCTATCCGTCAACTGTAAAAAAAGTGCACATGGTTATACTTCCGCTAGATTAAAACGTTAACTTGAAATTCAATGTTAAAGTACCAGGGTAAAATTGTCTACACACAAGTTTTTGCCAATCTCATTCCAAAATTGTCTGGCTTGCACAACCCTAACCCCTAACCCGTCAATCGTCATCAACAGAAGACACCCTCTTTACAATTTCTCTAGCAATTCCAAAAGATTAATAATGGCTGCCAATACTTGCAGATCTAGAAAGCTATAAATTGTAAGTATTCATATTCCTGCGAAACCAACGCCATTGCCGGAATGCTCTTCCCACCCCACTAGGGAATGAGCAGACTAAATATATTTTGGAGAAAAAAGATGAACTTAAAACGAAAGATAAGAAACAAGACATATTAAAGGCATTTAAGATAGATTAATTTTATTCCCTCAAGAAAAAACAATGACGGCTAGGGTTAGGGTTTTCTCTCGCTCTCCTCCAACTTCGGCGGATCCGGCTGCGCATGACCCTGGGGGAAAAGCCCCGAGCTTTGCGGATGTTCTGGATGGGGAAGGGAACGCAGAGAAGACACATCAACCTCGGCAGGATTTATTGGCGAAAAAGCTTATCATCATGAGTTTTGTTGGACCGAATGGCGAGATTCCAAAGTTCATAATTGATGAAACCATCGAGGCGGAGGCGAGCAAGGACTGGGAGGATGCCTTGGTGGTCAAGTTGTTGGGCACGACTGTCGATTTTCACACGCTCCAGGAAAGATTGAAGCGTATGTGGAAACCAACCGGCAACATGAAAGTTATTAATGTGGGGTATGGATGTTATGTGATCAAATTCGCACTGCATGCAGACAGGGATGTTGTGATTAATGGCGGTCCTTGGATGATTTTTGATCATTACCTCGCCATCATGCCTTGGACTAGGGATTTCGATCCGCGAACGACGCAAGTAAACAAGACATTGGTTTTGGCACGTATGAATGACTTGTCCATCTACCGATATCGACCGGACATCCTGTGGGCGCTAGCAACTGGATTGGGCGATGTAGTGAAATTCGATACATGCACGTCAGAGTTTTCTAAAGGCCGCTTTGCGCGGGTTTGTATTGCGTTGGATCTGAACAAACCGGTCACTGGGAAGATGTTGGTTAATGACAGATGGATAACCATATCTTATGAGGGCTTGCATTTATTATGCACTAAATGTGGGCGCTATGGGCATTTTGATAGGGGCTGCCCTCATGTGGTCATTGATAAGGAAGCGTCCCCTGCGGAGGAAGAGGGCGATGCGAAGGGTAAAGGTAAGGCAAGTGAGGGGCTGAGCGTGGGTAAAGGGGTTGTAGGGATGGATTGTTCTGCGGGTGAGGGTGATGGAGATTCTCCGGACGTGGATGCTGTGCCCAAAACTCAACTGCCTGAGGTGGTGGAACCGGCCTATGGGGACTGGTTGGTGGTTACTAGGCGGAGGAATAGACCTAATAGGAGGGGTCCACGGGTGGTGTCAGAACCTGCTAAAGCTGGGAAGGTTAGGGAGAAGGGAGAGAGTAGCATGAGTAAGGATGAGAAAGGTAGTAAGAATAGGCAGGGTGACATCAGCCCTGTGCAGGCAGTGGATGCAACTACCGGGATGGAATTGGTCCTTGCAAATACGGGTGGACAGAGGCCTTCCATAGGTGTATCTGATACAATTGCGCACAACCAGAAAAGACATAGAGTGGATGACCGAGAGGCTTATGTTGGGAGATCGTATGATACTGATGAGATGGTTGAGGATGGGAAGGGTGTTCCTATTCTCCATAATAATGGGTTCGCGGCTCTTGCGGACGACCTTGAGGTTTCGCATGGGGAAGAGGGGTGGCAAGACGCGGATGATGACAGTGTTGCCTAATGGGTGGTTGGTCTTTGTCTTTAATTTTTTATGGATTTTAAGGACTTATGAATTATTTCGTGGAATGTTTGTGGGTTAATGAGTAGAACAGCGTAGCGATGGATGGCAGACTTGATCCGGGAGCATAGGCCGGAAATCTTATGTGTTATGGAGCCTCGTGGGAGTTTTGCTAGGGTTCATGGTTTTTTTGTTAGACTGGGATATTCGGAAGTCCAAATCTAGGAGACGATTGGGATGGGAGGTGGCATTTGGCTATTTAAGGCGATGAACTGCAGCTGTCAAGTTAGTGTATTAGATTGGAGAGATCGAATGATTACTATCGAACTGTCTCAAGGGAGCACTCGGTGGGATTTTACTGCCTTTTATGGTGATCCTAACTACCAGCAAAGGAGGCGTAATTGGGAGGGCCTGGCGGCTGTTGCTGCGGGTAGGGAAGGGTCGTGGCCATTATGGGGGACTGGAACGAAATTCTTGAGATTGAGGAGGTTCAAGGCGGAGTATTCCTCTCTGAGCGAGCTGCAGAACTTCGGGAAACGCTTGATTCTTGTCAACAATTGAGTATACCTGCCACATGACCATTATTCACTTGGACTAGAATGGCGGGGGAGGGCCGACGTATTAGCAAGAGGTTGGATTGAGCTACTGCTAATCTGGCATGGATGGAGAAGTTTTGTAACACCCGAGAAAAGCAAATTCAAATTGTTTTGAACTACGTCATGACTTGATCCCTTCACAGGGTACGTAGGCAGCTTGGAACTAATTTCTAAGTTCAGTCATGAAATAAACCACAAAATAAAATCACAAGATAAATCACAAATTAAGTCATAAAATAAATCACGAGATAAATCACAAGATCGATCGCAAGAACGATAGGAGGAGTTGGAACTAACTTAAACTAGACTACTTAGGCCACGGAAATGTTACGAGCGATAAGCCGAACTCGTAACAAGTTTAAGGTGAAGATGCCGAACCGGAGACGACCCGAGGAGTCGAGCTAACACGTAGGGGGTAGAAAACCGATAAGGGAAAGCAAGGAAAGACCCGACGGAACACGCGAACCGCCGAACCGGCCGGTCCGGCCGGCCCGCGCCCGCCGCGCGGCCACCGCGCGGACGAAGGCGTCGCGATGCCAGGCCTGGCACGCGTGCTCCGCGCGGGCATAGGCGTGGGTGCGCGCCACCTCCGCGCCAGAGGAGCTGAAGGTGTAATCTTTCCTTCGGGGGATGATTTTCTTGCCTAAATTACGATTCCCTTCGAGGGAAACCGAATTCCAGCCTTAAGGAAGGCTTAAGGACGGCTGGGGCACCTCAAAAACCCTAATCCCACATAAAACAATCCCCACAATACTCCCAAACTTCCTCTCCAAGCCAAACTCCCCTGACGAAACTTTCCGGCGAACATTCCGGCGACGACGAGGCGAACGGGACGGAGCCACTGCCTCCTAGA
Source organism: Hygrophila difformis (assembly GCA_030278955.1). Classification (NCBI taxonomy): domain Eukaryota; kingdom Viridiplantae; phylum Streptophyta; class Magnoliopsida; order Lamiales; family Acanthaceae; genus Hygrophila; species Hygrophila difformis. Next base: position 29,331,540 of record JAOANR010000013.1, on the reverse strand, counting down.
ACCTTGGTAAGTCTTAATATAGTGTTCCATCCATCCATAAGTGTAACACCCCGGATTTGATAACCCAGGCCGGGATGTCACCGCCACATCTCTCTAGTAAGACACGGATTCCCCGAGCTTGCCAAAGAGATGCAAGGCTATAGGTATTGCAAAAAGATTTAAAAACAAGTCCGGAATCTATGTAAAAATAATAAGTATCATCCACACATATAGTAGTAATAATATATCGCAGCGGAAAGATGTAAAATGGGCCGACATGGCCAAAACTCGGGATTTACATGCCCGTTATGCAAGTATCGTAAAAAGCAAATAAACAATGTTTAATAAATCCATCCCCCAATGCACATGCTATGCATTATCTCCGTACTCTGAAAGAAAAGAGAAAACAACAATTTTATCAGTATATAAAATACTGAGTAAGTCGATCCTAATATAGCAATAAAGGGATTTAATTAGATAATTTAAAATTCCACTCCTAACATGCATTCACAAAATTTAAAGGAAATAATAATTTTAATTGTGTACTTAAACATGCATCTAATCCACAATAACAATTTAGTCATGATATGAAATTTAAAGACATAATTTAAATGCATAATTTAAAGACATGCAAAAATAAATAAATACTTAAAAATATTAAATCTTTTATTTCCCGTTACGTAACCATTTCTCAGTGTTTTGTATAGCCGGTGATCCGGCGGCCGCAGCCGTTTCGTAAGTATCTCGTTTAGCCGGTGATCCGGCGGCCGCAGCCGTATCTGCCATACCCAGTAACACTCCGGAGCCTCGAGAAATCCATACGGACAACCCGAGAGAGTAGGCCATGTATCTCCCGCCGATTGGCGTAATATCTCATCAAATTCTCTCGTCCATTATAGGCCCGAAGAGAAAGGCTAGAGGGGCACCCTGCAAAGCACTCACCCTCCACCAAGTATCTCATGTATCGTTTAGATTTAATGTATCGGGGTTTTTCAAAAGTGTAGATGTATCGTATTTCAAATCTTTGACCGTTCGTTTCGAAATTTCAAAATCCTTCGATTTAAAAGTATCTTGGCGTCACAGTTTGCGCCTTTTTAATTTAAAAATTCGATTTAAGTCTGAAAAATCTGAAATCTTCACAGTTTATGCAAAACACCCTAACGAACAACTTTCGTGTTTTAACTTTTTCGAAATAAGTTGAGGAAACATGTCAAAAATCGATTTTATTATGCAATCAGAAATCTGTCCGAACTCAGGTTTGACACAGTTCAAAATTTCGACTTTTTAACATATCAAATGGACTCCAAAAATTCCGAAATTTTATATGAACATACTAGACATGATTATCTACAACTTTCATTTAGATTGTAAAGATCAAATCGGACTAGAAAATATAGAAATAAATTCACTAAGTTCGGACATGTTCATAGGCAGATTTCAACACGTTTTGTCAAAATAGTTTCTTTTCGATGCGATTTAAAATAGCAAACGTTAACGAAAATGTCTGACATTTTTACACAACCTAGATTTATGTGTTAGGATTAAAAGTCTAGTTTTGAGTTTCTCGGATTGAATCCTCGAAATATGAGTTTTAGGCCGAAAACAGAAACTGCGCAAGTTGGGGTTTTTAATTTCGATTTTTACGTTTCGTTACATTACGCCTATACCGGACGCCCCGTAATCACCCGTATTGATATGGAAGGCTCAACTTACAGTGATAAGGAGTTTTGGGTCGTCCTAAGGTCGCTGGCTCGTCCAAAATCCCACGAACGGATCCCCTCAACGTCAAGCTTCCGACTTTGGCCACGATTTCGAATCGGATGAAGAAATCCAATGTTAGATCGAGTTTTCGGGTTCAAAAACTTAAATGGAAATCTATGAACGACTTACCACAGATTAGAACACTAGGGATCTTGTATTCCACGCCTCCTTCGTCGGTTTTCGTCGCCGGGAAGTGATCGGAAAGTCGTCGGGAAGTCGCCGGAAAGTGTTTTGGCTTTGGAGAGAGTTTGGGAGAGTTTGAAAGTGAATGGGGAGTTTGGAGACAGATGAAAGGGTGGGGGAGGCAGCCCTAATTCGCCCCTAAAAGCTTCCCCTCGTCCAAAATCTACTTTCCAAAGTCGGGGGTCGAATTATGGTAAGAAATCGCCGGAAACGCGCAAGTTGCCAAAACCTGTAGGGCCACGCGGGGTTGGCGCGCCTTTTGGCCAAACCCCGCCCGGCCAGCGCGCGAGACTCGCCTGGACTGCTGTCCGGGCGGGTCCGTGCGATCCGATCCGTCGGGTCTTTTTCTCCTCTCTTTCGGACTTCTATCCTTTCCCGTTTTCGCGCTCGATTTTCCGGGTCATTTTCGGATTATGCTTCTCATCATAAATTTATTCCGTCTCAATTCGATTACATGCTTGAAATCCTAAGACCGTCGGTTTTGGTCCGTCGGGTTCTAATTCGTCGTCCTTTGACTTCCGTGCATTTCCGCGTCTACGGGTTCTCGGAAACAAAACCTTCTCTCCTATTGGATTAATTCCTATTTTTATATTCTAAGATTTACGGGTATTACAGTCTACCCCCCTTAAGAACCAACTTCGTCCTCGAAGTTGCACTTCATCCTCTCGCGAGTTCGGGAATTGTTTGATTAAGCGATTGTATTATTGCGTGTCGTTGTTTGTTATTATTTGACTGAACCCAGAATTGAAATTTCCGAGTTGCCTACGTACCCCGTGAAGGGATCAAGTCATTACGTAGTTCAAACAATTTGAATTTGTTTATTTGGGGTACAAAGTATTCGTACAAAATATTCAGAAATACTCGGGTTGTCACATCCTCCCTCTCTTAAGATTACAATTATGTCCCCATAACTGTGGTCGCACTGTCTTGGAATAGGGTTGGGTAACGATCCTTCATGTCTGCTTCTAGCTCCCACGTTGCCGTCTCGACTTCGTGGTTAGACCAGAGAACCTTGACCATTCTCACGGTCTTATTCCTTGTTACCCTCTCCTTCTTGTCGAGTATTCGCACTGGAATTTCTTCGTAGCTTAAGTCATCGTCCAACTCAATTTCCTCCGGTTGGAGTATGTGGGTCGGATCATGGACGTATTTCTTCAGTTGCGAGATGTGGAACACGTCGTGGACACGAGCAAATTGTGGTGGTAGTGCTAGTCGGTATGCAAGATTCCCGACTCTTTCTAGGATCTCGTATGGTCCTATGTACCGTGGGCTTAATTTTCCTCGCTTGCCAAAGCGCATCACACCCTTCATCGGTGATACCTTTAACATGACCTTATCGCCTATTTGGAATTCCAAATCTTGCCGTCTCACGTCGGCATAGCTCTTTTGCCGGTCTTGCGCGGCTCTCATCTTTCCTTGGATTATTTTGACTTGTTGAGCCATGTCCTCAACAAGTTGCGGTCCAATTACCATAGTCCTCTCGCCCTCTTCCCAGCTCAATGGGCTTCGGCATTTGCGTCCATACAGTGCCTCGAAAGGTGCCATGCCAATGCTAGCATGGTAGCTGTTGTTGTAGGAAAATTCGATCAAGGGTAACTGATTTTCCCAACTTCCTTTAAACTCTAATACGCATGCCCTCAGCATGTCCTCCAAAGTTTGGATCGTCCTTTCCGTTTGTCCATCCGTCATGGGATGGAACGCGGTACTCATCTTTATCTTTGTACCGAGGGCTTCTTGTAGTTTTGTCCAACAATGTGAGACGAATCTACTGTCTCTGTCCGAGATGATGTCATGTGGTACTCCATGTCGTCGGACCACGTTGTCGACATATGCCCTTGCCAATTGGTCCATGGAACAGGTATCCTTCATTGGGATAAATATGGCAGCTTTTGTCAACCTATCCACGATCACCCAGATTTTATTCATCCCCTTCGGTGAACGTGGTAACCCCGAAACGAAGTCCATTGAAATGCTATCCCATTTCCAACTTGGGATTTCCAATGGCTGCATTAATCCTAAGGGTTTCTGCCGTACGGCCTTGACCTTCTGGCAGGTAAGGCATCTCGCCACAAACTCGGCTACTTCTCTCTTCATGTTCGGCCACCAATAGTTCTTCCTTATGTCCTTGTATAGCTTCTCGCCTCCGGGGTGGACCGAATACGGGGTATTATGGCCTTCCTCCATCACTCTTTGCTTCAGGTCCTCGCATTTCCGCGGTATGCACCACCTTCCCTTGAAGCGGATGCTTCCGTCCTCATGGATTTTAAAAATCCATTGCCTTTCCTTCAGCAACGCTCTTCCTAATTTCCTCCAGCTTTTCATCACCCTGTTGTGCTAGTCGTATCTCATCAAGTATGGTAGATCCTACTACCATCGTGTTGACGACCTCACTTACTCGCCGGAGTGTACCAACTCCAGACTTAATTTTGCCAAGTCTCTGTACAACTCGGCCGGTACCACAAGTGAATTCACCACGTGTTGAGTCTTTCGACTCAAGGCATCGGCCACGACGTTGGCTTTTCCTTCGTGGTACGCGATTTCCAGGTCGTAATCCTTAATCAGTTCCAACCATCTTCTTTGCCTCAAATTCAGCTCTTTTTGCGTGAATATATACTTGAGGCTCTTATGGTCGGTGAACATCCGACACTTTCGCCCATAGAGGTAATGCCTCCATATCTTTAGAGCGAACATGACTGCGGCTAGCTCCAAGTCGTGCGTCGGATAGTTCTCTTCGTGTGGCTTTAGTTGACGTGATGCGTATGCTATGACCCTTTGATCTTGCATTAGTACGCATCCCAATCCTTCCTTCGAGGCGTCGCTGTACACCTCGAAGTCTCCATCCTCCGATGGTAATGTCAACACCGGTGCTGTAGTAAGCCGTTTCTTCAATTCTTGGAATGCGGAATCACACTCACTGGTCCAGTCGTATTCCACCCCTTTCTTTAGTAGCTGTGTCAATGGGTGAGCGATCCTTGAGAAATCCTTTACGAACCTTCGGTAGTACCCTGCCAATCCGAGAAAACTTCTTATCTCGGTTGGGTTCTTCGGTGGCACCCATTCGGTCACTGCCGAGATCTTTGCTGGGTCCACTGCCACTCCGTTGGCGGATACGATATGTCCCAGAAATGCCACTTCTCTTAGCCAGAAGTCGCATTTGGACAGTTTGCCATACAGCTGATTTGCTCGTAAGATCCCTAACACTTTGTGTAAGTGTTCGGAATGCTCTTCTTCGCTTTTCGAGTAGATCAGGATGTCATCTATGAACACCACTACGCATTGATCTAATAATTCCCGAAACACGTTGTTCATGAGATTCATGAACATCGCTGGGGCGTTCGTCAGCCCGAATGATAGCACCGTGAATTCGTAGTGCCCGTAGCGAGTTCTGAATGCCGTCTTTGGGATATCCTTTTCGGCGATCCTTAACTGGTGATATCCAGATCGTAGGTCGATCTTTGAAAATACTGAAGCTCCCTTCAGTTGGTCGAACAAATCCTCGATTCTGGGCAAAGGGTACTTGTTCTTGACCGTGACTTGGTTAAGTCCTCTATAATCGATGCATAGTCGTAGACCTCCATCTTTCTTCTTCACGAATAAGACCGGGGCTCCCCATGGGGACGTGCTTGGCCTTATGTAGCCCTTTTCTAGCAACTCCTCGAGTTGTTCTTTTAGTTCCTTCATTTCCAGCGGTGCCATACGGTAAGGAGCCTTTGAGACAGGCTCCGTTCCCGGAATAAGATCTATAGTGAATTCCAGATCTCTCTCAGGCGGCATGCCGGGAACGTCTTCCGGGAATAGATCCGGGTATTCTCTCACCACCGGAATGTTATCCACCTTGACCTCTTCGGCCTCAAAGTTATGAATGTAGCATGCATATAACGCGTAACCCTTACGCATTAAGCTACATAGCTTCATGGCGTTAACTATCTTGGTAGACTTCTTAGGGGGTTGGGAGTAAAAGATGACTCTCCTTCCCCGACTCTTTGACAACGTGATCTTTTGTTTTTGGCAATCGATCACGGCTTTATATTGGGTTAGCCAATCCATTCCTAGTATGACGTCAAAATCCTGTAGTTCGAATTCTACTAAGTTCGCGAAAAACTCTACGTTCTTTATAACTATCGGAATTCCGTTATATTGCTTAGAGCATGATACTACCTCTCCCGATGGAAGTTGAATCCCTAAGTTAATCACTTCGCACTTAGGTAGATCTAGTTCAGGTAAGACTTTAGATGATATTATCGAACAACTAGCTCCTGAGTCAAACAGAACTCTAAGGGGTGTACTTAAGACATGGAATGTACCTCCCATTACGTCCCCCTGCATAGGCACATCTGCCTCATTGATGACATTCAATCGCCCCATCGGACGTCCCGGGTTGCCTTGCTGGTCCCGGTTCGGGTTCTGATTCTGTTGCTGATTTGGATTCTGTGGGACACGTTGATTCTGATTGAGATTCTGGTTTTGAGGGGGTCTATACCCCTGGTTGTTTCCATTCCGTCCATCCTGGTTGCGAGGCTGGGTTGGCCCCGTGCCTAAGTCCTCCCTCTTGGTGATGTTTTCCAGTCGAGTGCGGCACTCATTCGCCATGTGGCCGTTGCGACCACACCTGTAGCAGGCGCCCTGTTGGGGGCACCCTCTGGCCAAATGAGGCCTGCCGCACCTCGGGCAAGGTGGTACCGGGTTACCCCGGAAAAGGGTTCTATCGTCATATCCTCTGTTGTTGTTTTGAGGGGGTCTGTTCAGATCTCCCCGAAAGTTGTTCCCTACAGCATTGTTTCCGGAACGGTTGTCTCTACCCTTCTTATCCTGACCCTGAGATCCTCGGCTGGGTTCTCCGCTCACTTTCCTTTTTAGTTGTTGCACCCTTGAAATAGCTACCGCACGATCATACACCGATTGCAGGTCTGGGTATGGGACGCCAGTGATCACCTCTCGTATAGCCAAGTTTAGCCCCATTTCAAATTTCTGTGCCTTCTCCACATCTGTCGGCACGAGTCTCGATGCGAAACGCACCAACTCCTTGAAACGGGTGTAGTATTCCTGGACTGTTTGCCCTCCTTGCTTCAGAGATAAGAACTCCTCGTACATGGCTGACTTTGTGCTCATGGGATAAAAGCGATCCCTGATCAGACTCATGAATTCTTCCCAAGAATAGGGTTCCTCGTCCTCGGCTAACTTATCTTGCATGGCACGACACCAGTCATCCGCCTCCCCTCCGAGATAGTACGATGCCACAGGCACCTTCTCGCCAATTGGGCACTTCACCGCGTTTAGTAGCTTGTCGAATGTTCGGATCCATTCTTCAAGTTTAGCCGGGTCCTCTTCTCCGGCGTAGTTCGGCGGACGATATGAGTTCACCATAGCTAAGTAGTTAATGCGGGCCTCGGGTGGAGGTACCGCAGCGGCCTGGCCTTGGTTCACATGCGTGTTCCCTATCGCAATGAGAACCTCTTCTAGAGTGCGTAGGCGCGCGTCCATGTTGTTTGGCATGGGGTTTGCCGGCTCCTGTTGAGCGTGTACCCCTTCGCCGGGTATAGGCATTTCTGGTTGCATGGGGGTTTCGTTGGTGTTTGGAGTAGTGGGCTGGGCGCGTGGTCTTCCTCTCGGTGCCATGCTGTTGCAAGAACAAGAGAGTTTAGATTCTTTTTGTTGAAGTATTATGTAATGCTTATGAAATAATTCGACTAAATAAATGGCGATATTAACAGGTATCAGTCTGTTGGAACCTGTTAGTATAGGTTGTTGGGGTTCAGCGTATTGTTTGTTGTTATTTGGGGTTGGTTCTACTTACTACTTTGTTTTTGTTTTGTTTTGTGTTGTTTTTTTTTCGTGAACAGTAACCTGTTCAGGGTTTTTTTTTTTTGAGACCCTAGGGTTCAGGGTGTTGGGGTTTAGTGTTTCAGGGTTTAGGGTTGGAGATACCCTTGTTCGATAATTATCTCCATATAATGTATATGTATATATATTTACTACTTGTATTTTTGTTTAGTTGTTATCTATAGGTCATTGATTATTGTCATCTTATTCATCTGTTTGATCGGGTTTTAGCAGGGTATTCGAAGAGAAATAATTTAATTAAAATGTAAGGAATACTTTAAATATAATTGTATAAAATAAATGCTTGTAGATTTTCAGCTGATTACAAGCATTCGTAACAGGAATGAAATAGTAGTGCTGGTGCTAGTTTGAAAAAAAAAGAACATAGATAGTAGTGCATCAGTATGGGCTCCTAAGTCTAGGGTGACTAGGCAGGTACATCCTCGATGGGATCGTCCTCGTCGCTGGATACGTCAATCGGTGCTGCAGCATTAGGGTGAGGTCCCGGGTTCTGAAGGACCCCTCCGTCAATCTCATTGGCCAAGGTAGTCAACTCCCAGGCTACGTTCCCTATTTGTTCCTCCAAGTCATCACCCTTGTCTTGGAGTTGGGCCATTTGGGCTTGGAGTTCGGCGACTTGATTTTGCAGCTGGGTTATGTTATGATGATCGGTCTCCCTAAGATGCCCCAGATGGGCCACTTGGCCCTCTAGTTGTCCTACTCGAGTCTTGAAATAGTTGATATGTTGTTGGGACTCTAAATATGCGTTAGTCAGTTTCACCATCAGGTTGACCATGTTCGTGTTGGGTTCGGCCATCTAATGTCAACAAGGAGGTTAGAGTTAGAGTATGTTTCGAATAAAAGTTGGGATATGCAGGAATTTAAAATTTATATGGATATGCACATGCAATCCCCCCAAAATTAATTTAATTTAATCATGGATTTAAAAAGTTGGGCCTCTATATTGGCCAAAAATAATAATTTGGACTTTAAGAAGTAAAAACATGGGTACTTGGGCCGAAATGGTTGGGCTTAAAAATAATTATAAGTATTGGGTCAAAATAATTTAACCCCCTTTGGGCTCAAAATATTATACTAATTGGGTAAGAAAATTTTTGGGCTCAAATTTTTGGGCTAAAATAATAATACTAGTAGCCTTAAAAATAATAATGATAATAATAAATTTAAAAGTAATACTTAGTTCAAAATATTTTAAAATATTAATAATAGTAGCTTAAAAATATTCCGGGCTCTGATACCAACTTGTAACACCCCGGATTTGATAACCCAGGCCGGGATGTCACCGCCACATCTCTCTAGTAAGACACGGATTCTCCGAGCTTGCCAAAGAGATGCAAGGCTATAGGTATTGCAAAAAGATTTAAAAACAAGTCCGGAATCTATGTAAAAATAATAAGTATCATCCACACATATAGTAGTAATAATATATCGCAGCGGAAAAATGTAAAATGGGCCGACATGGCCAAAACTCGGGATTTACATGCCCGTTATGCAAGTATCGTAAAAAGCAAATAAACAATGTTTAATAAATCCATCCCCCAATGCACATGCTATGCATTATCTCCGTACTCTGAAAGAAAAGAGAAAACAACAATTTTATCAGTATATAAAATACTGAGTAAGTCGATCCTAACATAGCAATAAAGGGATTTAATTAGATAATTTAAAATTCCACTCCTAACATGCATTCACAAAATTTAAAGGAAATAATAATTTTAATTGTGTACTTAAACATGCATCTAATCCACAATAACAATTTAGTCATGATATGAAATTTAAAGACATAATTTAAATGCATAATTTAAAGACATGCAAAAATAAATAAATACTTAAAAATATTAAATCTTTTATTTCCCCGTTACGTAACCATTTCTCAGTCTTTTGTATAGCCGGTGATCCGGCGGCCGCAGCCGTTTCGTAAGTATCTCGTTTAGCCGATGATCCGGCGGCCGCAGCCGTATCTGCCATACCCAGTAACACTCCGGAGCCTCGAGAAATCCATACGGACAACCCGAGAGAGTAGGCCATGTATCTCCCGCCGATTGGCGTAATATCTCATCAAATTCTCTCGTCCATTATAGGCCCGAAGAGAAAGGCTAGAGGCGCACCCTGCAGAGCACTCAACCTCCACCAAGTATCTCATGTATCGTTTAGATTTAATGTATCGGGGTTTTTCAAAAGTGTAGATGTATCGTATTTCAAATCTTTGACCGTTCGTTTCGAAATTTCAAAATCCTTCGATTTAAAAGTATCTTGGCGTCACAGTTTGCGCCTTTTTAATTTAAAAATTCAATTTAAGTCCAAAAAATCTGAAATCTTCACAGTTTATGCAAAACACCCTAACGAACAACTTTCGTGTTTTAATGTTTTCGAAATAAGTTGAGGAAACATGTCAAAAATCGATTTTATTATGCAATCAGAAATCTGTCCGAACTCAGGTTTGACACAGTTCAAAATTTCGACTTTTTAACATAACAAATGGACTCCAAAAATTCCGAAATTTTATATGCACATACTAGACATGATTATCTACAACTTTCATTTAGATTGTAAAGATCAAATCGGACTAGAAAATATAGAAATAAATTCACTAAGTTCGGACATGTTCATAGGCAGATTTCAACACGTTTTGTCAAAACAGTTTCTTTTCGATGCGATTTAAAATAGCAAACGTCAACGAAAATATCTGAAATTTTTACACAACCTAGATTTATGTGTTAGGATTAAAAGTCTAGTTTTGAGTTTCTCGGATTGAATCCTCGAAATATGAGTTTTAGGCCGAAAACAGAAACTGCGCAAGTTGGGGTTTTTAATTTCGATTTTTACATTTCGTTACATTACGCCTATACCGGACGCCCCGAAATCACCCGTATTGATATGGAAGGCTCAACTTACAGTGATAAGGAGTTTTGGGTCGTCCTAAGGTCGCTGGCTTGTCCAAAATCCCACGAACGGATCCCCTCAACGTCAAGCTTCCGACTTTGGCCACGATTTCGAATCGGACGAAGAAATCCAATGTTAGATCGAGTTTTCGGGTTCAAAAACTTAAATGGAAATCTATGAACGACTTACCACAGATTAGAACACTAGGGATCTTGTATTCCACGCCTCCTTCGTCGGTTTTCGTCGCCGGGAAGTGATCGGAAAGTCGTCGGGAAGTCGCCGGAAAGTGTTTTGGCTTTGGAGAGAGTTTGGGAGAGTTTGAAAGTGAATGGGAAGTTTGGAGACTGATGAAAGGGTGGGGGAGGCAGCCCTAATTCGCCCCTAAAAGCTTCCCCTCGTCCAAAATCTACTTTCCAAAGTCGGGGGGTCGAATTATGGTAAGAAATCGCCGGAAACGCGCAAGTTGCCAAAACCTGTAGGGCCACGCGGGGTTGGCGCGCCTTTTGGCCAAACCCCGCCCGGCCAGCGCGCGAGACTCGCCTGGACTGCGGTCCGGGCGGGTCCGTGCGATCCAATCCGTCGGGTCTTTTTCTCCTCTTTTTCGGACTTCTATCATTTCCTGTTTTCGCGCTCGATTTTCCGGGTCATTTTCGGATTATGCTTCTCATCATAAATTTATTCCGTCTCAATTCGATTACATGCTTGAAATCCTAAGACCGTCGGTTTTGGTCCGTCGGGTTCTAATTCGTCGTCCTTTGACTTCCGTGCATTTCCGCGTCTACGGGTTCTCGGAAACAAAACCTTCTCTCCTATTGGATTAATTCCTATTTTTATATTCTAAGATTTACGGGTATTACAATAAGTCTCCAAAACTCGAATTCTAACCCTTTTCCTTTGCCACAATTTCACGCCGGAAAACGAACAAAAAGTGATCGGAAGGATTGGCCGTTCGTCGCGACCCTAAGACGTCCAGATACCTGCTCCAGTGACCCTAATCTCTAAATCTGTAAGTTAAGACCTTACTCACAAATTTTTGTGGTTTATTGTTGTTTAAAACTCGAGATCTATACCCGTAACGAAAACCGCTTTTCAAAAACCCTATTTTCGTCCAATTTAAAAAACTCGCCTAAAACCCGACCTTCGGGAATTCAAAACGAAAACTTTCCAACATAGATTTTGTTCCTACGACTTTAATCTATCTTGCGTCCAAATTTCAGCCATTGAAATTAAGATTTGCTATCCCAAATCGCGCCGTAAACTTTCTGTGACAAACCGAACGTTTGAAACCCTTGACAGATTTCATTACTCGACTTGATGCATGTTTTTCACCCGTTTTTAGAATGATCTAACTTTGCATTTATAAACAAAAGTTGTTGATAAATGTGTCTAGATTATGCATATAAAATTTCATGGATTTTGGAGTTTATTTGATATGTCAAACGGCCAAATTTCAGAACTTGTTTTAAGCAATCTTTTGAGTCCGTGCGTGTACAGCGTGTTGTGGTCGATTTTTGAACACCTAAAATTCATTATTTCTAATTTCTTAAAACATGAAAGTTGTTCCTTAATGTGTTTTGTATCTCCTGTAAAAATTTCGGATAATTGGCTTTGAAATGAATTTTTAATCGGCGTCGCACGAACCTGTGACGAAATCAGTTTTTGAGACATAAATTATCTTTTGTAAAGAACTCAAATTTTGACTCACTTCGAAACCTTATTTCCAAAAACTTAAAACATGAAAGTTGTTCGTGTGTGTGTTTTTGAGCTACTGTGTAAATTTCAGAATTTTTGGTGTAAAAATGAATTTTTAATTAAGAAAGGCGCAAACTGCGTCAAACCGGATTTTTCGAACTAGAGAAAACTCGAACTATGAAACGCGATATCGAATCTTTTGATCACTTGAAATACGAACTTTCAAAAAATCCCGTGCACTAGGCTGAGCTGATCTTCATGCTAATCATTATCTTTGAGACTGCCTCGTTAGTGGTCTCCTTACTATCTGAGATTGCCTCGTTAGTGATCTCGCGCGCTGTGTTTTGGATCGCCTCGTTAGTGGTCCTACTATCTTTTGAGACTGCCTCGTTAGTGGTCTCCCATTGTTGTGGACTGCCTCGTTAGTGGTCCTATGTTGAGATTGCCTCGTTAGTGATCTCCCGGTATGGTGTCCTCTTCTTAGTTTGCGTGATAAATTATAAAAGACTTGTGTGAGTGTTAATTACGCTTAAATCCTATTTACCATGTTTTTAAATTACGCATTTAAAATACGCCATTAAATTATGCCTTTAAATTCCGCCTTTAAAATTTAGTCTTTTAAATTATGCATTTTCGTCTTGGATAAATTAATCATGTTTTTCCGCTGCGAATAAAATATGAATTTTAAATGAATGCATGAAAAGGTAAAAATCTTTGGATTTGAAACACATGGAACCCCTTAAATGGTTAGTTAGGGATTAACTTACTCGGTATATTTTTATACTGATAAACCGTTGTTATTTTTCTTTTACAGAGTATGTCGAGTGACGCATTGCATATGCACTTGAGGGAAACCATAATGGACATTTTAAATTCTGCATCGTACTGTTTTTACTGGGTCTGTTAAACCCGAGGATTTGACCATGTTGGCCGTGATTTACTTTCCGCTGCATTTACTCTATTTATTTTTCGCGCATGATGATTACTACTATCGTATTTTGAATTAAGTATTATAAATTTCCGGACTAAATCTTGAAATGTTTTAAATCTTTTACATACCCACAAGCCTTGCATTTTCTTAGTGAGCTCGGGAAGCCGTGTCTTGCTAGGGAGATGTGGCGGTGACATCCCGGCCTGGGTTATCAAATCCGGGGTGTTACAAGTTGGTATCAGAGCCCGGAAATTTTTAAAGCTACTACTATTATTTTAAACCATTATTTTTAAAACCCAAGTATTATTTTTAAAATTATTTATTTTGACTACTCGTATTATTTTAGCCCAAAAGCTTATTTTTACATAGCCCAAAATCTTAGCCAAAAGAAATATTAAATTTTGGCCTACTATAGAGGCCCAACTTTTATTCTTACCCATGAAGTAGATTTATTTTAAAATACATGGATAGATTGCATTTTTAAATGGGGAAAAGAGGGACTTGCACTTGCATGTTGCATATAGATTTAAATTCGTGCATAACTAATCTTGCCTAAAACATATTCTAACCTTAACCTACCTTGTTAACAATAGATGGCCGCCCCAAACGTGAACATGATCAACCTACTAATGAGGTTGATTGAAGCATACCTCGAATCTCCTCAAAACGTGAACAACTTCAGACTAAGGGTAGAACAAATGGAAGCTAACCTGGGCCACCTAACTAATCTGGGCCAAGCAGGACATCAAGATATAACCCAACTCCAAATCCAAATCAACGAACTCCAGACCCGCGAGACTGAGCTTCGGACCCAGATTGACGACGTAGAGACCCAAGCAGGGGTCTTGGGACATCAACTGCATCATTTGAAGGATGATCTGCTTCCACCTGCCCCTCTCAACCCGGGAAATCCTCCTGTAGCTAGCCCCGTTATTAATTCGGTCGTTGTCCCTGCAGCCGTCCAAACTCCAGTTGCTATCGTTGATCCTGCTCCTGCTGCTGGGCCCAGTTGGCCAGCCAGCCCAGTGTTCCATGGGCCCCTTGGCACGGGCACCATCGAGGAATCGAGTGATGAGGATGACCCCATGGAGGACCCGACCACCTACCCTCCTCAGGATTAGAGATTTTTGATACATTATTCCTATTGTTCTCCTTTTCTATTTTCCCGAACTATCCTTAGCATTTTGATTCCTATCGTTTGTACCGAATAAAGTTCCCTACTAAGCAATAAAGTTCACAAGCATCTATTCTATGCGCAGTCTTTACGTTTTATTTCATTGAAACTCAACAAACCAATGGAACGAGACAACAACAAACAAGCAACATATGCACCACAAATCGGCAAAGTACCTAGAACCCTAAATCCTAAAACTCAGGGTCTCGACGCTTCAACCTTTACACCCTTAACATAAATGACTGAACGAATAGATACAAATCTTAACCAACTATTAGTAGGCATCGCTCAATCTAGCAAAACATTTTCTCCCAACACTCCATCAAATGCCCAGAACTCTAAACCTACTTGTGCTCGTATGGTGATAACAGGATGGCACCTAGAGGACGAGGAAGGACCTTCCCTGCCACCCCCAACACCCACGACACACCAGGACAACCCAATGAGCAAGCACCTAACGTTGAGGCGCCAAACCCAGCAGGCCCGATGCCCAACCCTGCGGAAGGGCGAATGAGGAACATGGAGGAACTACACTGATCACACTGGGCAATGCTTACGTTAACCAGGGCGGAGCTGCCGCGGCACCCCCGCCGGAAGCAAGGATCAATTACCTGGCTTTGGTAAACCCCTACCGACCTCCCTACTATGTAGGGGAGGAGGATCCATCTAAGCTTGAGGAATGGTTGAGGACTTTTGACAAATTACTGAATGCGGTGAGATGCCCGGAAGGGGAGAAGGTTCACGTGGCCTCGTACTATCTGGGTGGCGAGGCCGACGAATGGTGGCAAGCTACTCGGGGAAACTTGGCGAAGACGACGAACCGTACTCGTGGAACGAGTTCATGGAGTTACTCCGGGAGCGCTTCTACCCAATGAGTACTAAGGCAGCACTGTACGAAGAGTTCTCATCCCTGAAACAAGGGGAGAAATCCGTTCAAGAATACTATGCTCGATTTAAGGAACTGGTGAGATTTGCGCCTCGGATGGTACTAACAGACGGGGAGAAGGCGCAGAAATTCGAAATGGGGTTGAATTTGTCAATTCGGGAGGTGATCACCGGAGTTAACTACCCAGACTTACAAGCTGTCTACGACCGTGCGGTGGCAGTCGCACGAATACAACAGCTAAAGAGAAAGACTGCGGGAGAATCTAGCCGAGGGGTACTGAAACTTTTGACAATTTCCTACACGAGTATTTTCTAAAATATCCCAAGTTAAATTTATTCAAAGAAAAGAGCTATGATTCGTGGGAAAGGGGTTTAAGGATATACTTCACTTTTTATTACTCATATGGGGTATTCTGAATTCAAACTGCGCTGCATCCTCTCCGGCATTGGCGCCATGAAACTTTTGACAGTTTCATTATGCTGCTGGGGGGTGAAGAACCTCTAAATACAATCTCCAATTTCACGGCGCTGTGATCCTCCACGGCATGAAACTTTTGACAACTTTCACGGTGCAGCCGGGATAGATAGTTCAATCTTGGCCTTCAGTCTGTCACACTGAAGGTCCCCAGTAATTTGCATCATGAAACTTATCATAGTTTCATGTCATGAAGATCCTCGCCATGAAACTTTTGACACATTCCCACTATATGAGCATTTTCTGAAACATAATAATCCTGGTTTTCAATTTTATTTAGCGAAACCAATTTATGAAGATGGAGTTGGGATTAGGGATATATTATAGGTTGTCACGTTTTTATTACTCGTGCTAAGAAAGTGTGCCCCCGAAAGCGCACGGTGTCAAAAATTGCAGTAATTTATAGTAAGACCGGATCGTTCACTGGAGGATGTGCGATAGAAGCAGGGCCCACGTCGTTTACTAAGATTTTCCACTCGGTTACTCGATTCAAGCTTTGCAATGATTTCTAACAACTACTTGACAATAATTTAAAATAGGTTATGAAAGCAGTAAAATATTATTCTACAAAGCATGATAAAATTAGTCTAAAAAGCAATGAGAATTATGCTAAGAAAGCGGATAAAATTATTCTACGAAAGCGAATTAAAATGTGACAGAAGGGACAAGGAGAAAATAATGAAGATTGGACAAGATTCAGATGAAACACAATTGGACTTCCATTTTAATACACAGATCTTTGTTTGGGATAATCCATCAGTTAGCTAACTCTCATGCTCTCTATACCATGTTCCCTTTAGCAGACAGGTACTTATGGTAAGAGTTTACATGCTCTTAAGACCTCAACTTCTAAGATACCACAGATTAATAACTCCCCTTGCAATGCCTTGCAAGAGTATGTTAGTCATATGTGGTGGACAAGCAACACCTAACATATCATTAGTTGATATGCCAAGTACTCCTATCGTCCCCTTTGTCACACCCAAAGTCCAAATCTAACCCCAAACTAATCCATAACTCTTAAACCTTACAACCGGCAGATACATCTCTGCTTCCGAGTGACCTCTATGAAAGCATTTTAAAGAAAGCGGTAAAGAAAGCAGTAAAGAAAGCATTTAAATACCTATCGCTCGGAAGTCTTAAAAGATCGTCACAATCCATTAGCATAAAAGAGCCCCTGGTCTTGGTGACCATATGCAGATTTAGAACTTCCCAAATATCAGTAAGCCACAGGACTTATAACATCCGGTTAGTTATGAGATACAAACATGAGTGGGACAGACCTATGAAGGTTTGTTCCGAATGTACTCATTCAAGACTCAATTTTAGGCTTTGGTGGGAGAAGATAGTAGTTGAAAGAGTACTCAACCCTACCATAGAAATTAACCAAGGCCTATGTGTTGTTCCTCTAGTATTAATTATCACATTTTATCCGAATCCAAGTGGAAACGGATTCGATGCAATGCTTAATAAAAGATTTTCAACACACAGTAATTTTGAGAAGCAAATAGATATTTGAAAATCATTCCCTAAACAGGTACTAAACTCTCAATTAAAACACAGATCCTTTCAGTCTAGGAGAGACCTAATCGCTGACTCTGCTTCTAAGTTCTCAAAATCAACCCCCAGTAGAAGATGAATTAGTCATAACTGTGAAATTATCCCTTACTCAGATCCGGATTTTATAAAGTGATTTTTTGTTGGAAATTCATTGTGCAACATCTGATTTAAATCACGACTTCTATGTCCAAGGGGAAGGATCCCCAAAATAGTAATGACCACAATATCTACATAATAGTATCATGCATACATGTATATGAGAAGTAAAATAAACTACCCCAAAATATATGGTGGGGTTAGACAGAATTCGATACACAAAGATGAATTAGCCTGAGACAAGAAGAATTTGGCTAAAGAGAGTGCCAGAAATAATTGGGGTTATCCGGACGGCAAACATCTGCTATCCGGGTCCCAAGTATTCCAGATGGAATGACTGTTTAGACAGTAGAATGCCTTAAATGACAGTTGCCGCCGTCATCTTAGACTTCACTGTCTGTGAATCTGAATGAAAACCTACATATTCTATTATTGTAATAATTGATAGATGACATTGGCATGTATCATCTATAACTCATACAACTCTAGATTCAGGTTTGAAATTAAGCTAAAGAGAAGAAAAATGTATCCGGATAGGAGTCAGCTGAGCAGCTATTATAATCCCGGATGGACGAACCGCCAAGGCTTCCACCGACCACTACCCGAAACATGCAAAATAACAACTAGTAATTAATACTCAGAATACGAGCTAGTTATCCGTGTGGGAATACCCGCCAACATTAGTCTGATGTATTTCTTACTAGTTGTTCATACACACAATGAAAGAGAAAATAAATAAATTAAGAAAATGTTTTCGGTATTGTGTGAGTGTTAATCACACAATAATTAAGACACTAATGGGTTTGAGATGTGTAATGGATAAAATTAGATGTCGTGGGCCTAGGCCCAATACACCCATGCAACTTACACAACTCAAGAAATAAAATATTTTGGGAGTTTTAAAAATGTGAAGGAAGAAGGCAATTCGGCCTATTGGGCAAAATGCAAAAGAGACCGAATTGAGGATGCATGAGGTATGAAGTAACACCATAACCAATTTATCCTTGTAAAGTCATGAAGCATCCTCTAATACGAATTGTCAAGCAATTCGGTCTAAGCCGAATTGGACAATTCGAATTGATGAAGTCATTCCTTCACTCAAATTGGTTAAGGCATTTACCCCAAAATGAGGGTAATTCGAACTGCCAATTGAATTCGGTGTAGACCGAACTTGGACAATTCGAATTGGTGAAACAGAGAAAATAAACTAAGGCATGAGGGGATGGAATGCATACAATGTGGTCTCCCAAGTCAATTCGGTCTATATGGGCAATTCGGTCTAACCGAATTGCATAGACCGAATTGCATGGAGATCACATGAAGACAACACTTTTTGCTATGCAATTCAATCTCATGGGCAATTCGGTATAGACCGAATTGCCTAGATCGAATTGCATATAAGTCTTTCAAGTAAAGCATTTAACAACTATTTTTGCCATGCAATTCCATTCTCTTGAGTGATTCGGTCTAGACCGAATTACCTCAAATCGAATTTGCACGTCCTTCTTTCATAAGTGTGGGTTTGGTATACATTGTGTGGTTTATGATGGATAAGTTTTACCTAATCCTTCATTTCACATCACTGTCACTTCACAGCCACACTAATGAGTGTTTTAAGGAGAATAGACCTAGGTTATGTGGCTAACAGGCATTGGCTTGAACCAAACCTCAAAACTACAAACAAGCAATCAAAGATTAAGGACTCAAGCATAAACTGAACAAAATAAGAACACATGCTCAAAAACAAGAACACCTACATAATCTAAGGCAACACTAAGCTAAAGAAAGTGACTAAAGCAGCAACTAAAAAGCGAGAAAATTAATTCTAACAAGCCTAAGATTGTCTAAAATCTAAGAACACTTATTTGAGTCTCTGAGGTGTAAGGTCAAGCCACAAACCACTTAGCACACATTTATTGAGAATGCAAGTCAACTAGGGCATAATAAATATAACCTAGTTGAAACAAACAAACATTCTACCATTATTGCTAAGGAAAGCATTAAATAGATGCCAAACACTTGAAATGAAAACCCATTTCTGGATTCTTTCTTGTATTGACACCGGAAAGCAGTAAATAACCCTAAAACCATTCATTAGCTTGAAGGTAGGGTTCATTCTAACTACAAAGCATTTAAGGTTTATGAAAATGGCTACACTAAGGGTGGTAACCAGCTTCTATGAGGCAAAAACTAAGCTCAAAAGCAGTAAAACTACATTACAAGCATGAAAAATAAACTAACTAAACTACACTACCTACCTAACCCTTAAGGGGTGAAGAACCTTCTGCTTCTTTTTGTCTCCCAGCAACTGTCCAAGAGTCTCTGTGTGTCTAAGGGTATTTCTTGTGTTGAGGAAGGTCAGCTTTTATACTTCTTTTCGAAACCCTAGGCCCATTATGCATTTCTCACGTGCTCAGCTGTACTTTTGAATGTGATTCGGTCTCCTCATGCAATTTGGTTTAGATCGAATTGATGCAATTCGAATTGCATGAGGTCTTCCTTCTTGATCATGAGCTGGAATGTGGTAGTTATCCATCAATTCGGTCTATGGGTAGACTGAATTGGCCTTGTCGAATTGAAGATGGTTCCTGCCTGGCTTCTCTACTTTAGGGCAATTCGATCTATGCAATCAATTCGGCTTAGACCGAATTGAATAGATCGAACTCCTTCTTTCTGTTTTGCTCCAAGTCTTCTTTCTTTTCATGGTGCAATTCGGTCTAGGGGTCAATTCGGTTTAGACTGAATTGGTTGCTCTTCTCTTCCTCAACACCTCTTTTTCTTCTTTCTTTCAGCAATTCGGTCTACTGAGCAATTCGATTTAGGTCGAATAGCTTATAGACTGAATTGGTTTTCAACACTTAGCCAAAATTTCAGATTGTGGGATTTTCATTCTTTTCCCCATCTTTTTGATTTTTGTGGGCTATCTTATTCTTTTGCCCATCTTTTCATTCCTTTTTCTTTTCTTTTTCCTTTTTTCATGTTTTTGGATTTTTCTAACACAAATGCAATTAAAATTGCATGTTTTGTGTCTTTCGTTACCAGCTTAATATTTTTACAAACTTGCATCAATCTGTCAAATTCAACTGCTTTCTTATTGAAATAAGATGGGATTTCGATCAAAATGTCCGTCTCAGACACGGAAATGGATTGGAAATAATGGACAATTTTGGCCATTATCAACATCCTCACATTTAATACTGATCGTCCCCGAGCAGTCAGAGTCAGTGCTCCTAAGAGCAAGGACTCTGCATATTCAATCCATTTGCGTGGCTTCAGAAAGTTCATTCTTGTTATATTAGGATAATACAATCAAAATTACAAGTATTAAACTCTCTTGATTGCAGTGTTTAATGAAATGATACTTCTCACGTGGATAGGTATACAAATCAATCTTTATTGTTAATTTTTCTTGAATATATGTATAGAAAATTTCATTGGTTTAATTTTTGAATTCAGGCATGATATGAACATTAATCAATCAAAGCAGAGCCTCACATATAGTAGAGTCGGAAATTTCACTCACTCTCAAGGTTGGCTTTTAAACAATACTCTCATAATCAAATTCAAATAAATTCTCCCATAAGCTTGCAATTAGACCAACTCGCCACCTACTCATTTCCTCAAATCAAGATGCCGAGGTCTTATTCAAGGTTGTAACGGGGCATACGGTTGTAACATTAGGTATGGAAGGGAATTACTAGGCTAAAAGTGACATGAATCCATTCCATCATAAATTGGCATATTTTTCTTTAAACTCTATGATCATCAATATTTCTTTCTTTCTTTTGTTTTTCTTTTCTATTGCATGACATTAGACTTTGTCTAATTTGCTTTGTCAATTGCAATTTGTATTTGTTGAATGAATTTCAGCTCCCCCCCCCTTTTTTTTTTGATCGGTTTATGAATACCGATTGATATTTTTGATGATCATAAACTATAATGCCTTGATGGAATTTATTCGTGTTCACTTGGGTTTGATTTTCTTGGTCTTTTTGTAGGCTAGGAAAAATATAGTGGGTTTCAAAGAAAAATTAGGCTTATAGGCTCAGAGTGGTTAATTCTAAAGGGAAAGTATTTTTGGGTTTGGAATTCAAAAGAAGGCCAAAATTTTGGGTTTTTCTAAGTGCCTCGATCATATGCTTGATTTCGGGAATATGGCATGGTCTTGAATCGATCCCAATTGCAAGTTCTAGTGTCTTTTAATCAAATTGATTTTCACACAACAAAGAAATATTGAGTAAAAATGACTCGGCTCAGATCTCACATGGACGGTTTGATCATGTTATACCTTTATTCTTAAATTTAGCCTTTGACAAATTCTTGCAATTTATTCAATCAAATTCTCAACATGAAAATTTTGTTTTTCTTCCAAGTGATCATATCATTGGATTTTTATAGCTCAAAACCTCAAGAATCTATATCATGCATATTTTTAATTGCTTTATCCCAATGCAATAGTTTGAAAATTTCATCCTTAGCCTAAATTCAACATGTGAATTTAGGTGGCAGATTTATGCTTGTTTTATGTCGGTTATTTAATTGAAAGCGGTAAAAAGACACTGTGAACATGCAAGCATGTCACAGCTTTGTTTTTGGCGTGACAGTCACTTATTCATCTTGGACTGTCACACATCTTTTTCAAAATATTTATGAGAATTCAAGACGAAATTCTCTTTGTAAAAAGCAGTAAATACTGGCTTCCAAAATACATATCAGGCCATCATAAACAACAGTTCCAAGGTTCGTTATACAACACACGACCTTAATCACTGTATTTCATCAATACACTAATTACAGGAGATGCTATACACTTGAGTAAAGTTAGCATTAAAGAGTAGTCAAAAGATCTCCTAAATGAAGTTCCAGTTAGCCCAGTCAAAAGTGAATCTATACAGATTCAGTCCTCCTTCAGCTTCCTTCTCCCCTAACCCTGGAAGAAGATTCTGCTCCAGTGGACGAAGTTGGTCAAGCTGCAGGGCACGCAGTAATCGCCCTCGTCTGCTTCGCCCTCCTCCAGCACTCTTGAGCAGTAAACTCTGGGTCCCTGGGTGCCAAACAGGTCGGGGGTCTCCAGGCTATTAGCCAGCCATGCAAAGACGTTGGTCCCCACATAAGTCATGACTGATTTATCAGTCACTATCCTGTTTGTCATTGCCACCCCCAGCTGGACCTGTTCATTGTCCACCTTACTGAGCAGCATGTAACCCCTGACAAAGATTGAGGCCTTATGGTTGTCCTCAATCCCTGCCTTCAGTAGTTCGCAGGCTTGACCCTCGTCTCCCGCTCCAAATGCTTGCAGCGCCGGTATGAGCTGGAGGTTGAAATTCCCAGCCTCCTCACACTTCAGCAGGAGTGCCTCTTTCTGCTCTTCGACTCCCTGTTGCCACATCTTCACGATGGTGGTCTCCAGCTTGCACCTTTTGTAGACGATGGGGAGGTCTGCCGCATCACGGAGTTTCTTGCATGCCTCCCGAACAACGAACACCTTTTTAATGTCATCCTCTCCGATGCGAGAGAGGATCTCCCCCAAGAGTTCCACTGGAAGGTCCAGCAGCTCAGTCCTTCCTTCTTGCTCTTGATTTGGGTCTGCGGGAATGATGCCTCTGGAAAGACATGGAGTAGTAAACAAGTCTGAAATCAGTAGTCTCACTCCTTCAGCTAGTTCTAAGCATAGGTCGCTGAATGAGAGAGTTGGAACTATTTTAGCGAATTTTTGATAAACATATTCAAGTTGGAAAATCAACATCCTCACATTTTGAGCTAAGCTCTAAATGTGAGTTAATTGGTTTTTTTACTTGAATTTTATTAAGTAAAAAGACATAGAGTTGAATTTTTAAATTCAATCCTTATTGCAACAGAATAGAGAGAGGTAAGAGGAATAAGGATCTGGGATCCTTGCAAATTTTTCTTAGACTATAAATAGTCTAAAGAGGTTTTGGAGTGGTCAAAAAACCAAAAAGTAAAATTTCATAGGCTATTAAGCCTACGAAAGAGATTTGGATTTTTATCACTTAAAAAGTGATTATGTGAAAAAGGTAGCAAGATGATTAATGATGATGAATAAATGCACATGACAGATTATGCAATCACTAGAATGTAGTAATGGATCATGGAGAATAAAATAAACATGCACAAACACAAAAAAGTCATTTTTGGATTTTTATGAGAAGTGTTGACTTGTTTATTTAATAAAATTGGGGGTGTGAGTGGTCCCCCATTTGGATTTGTTTCGGGAAATGGGTGTTAAAGAATGAAACAAGATGTTCCATTTGAATACTTCCCATTTAGCCCAAAATAAAATAAGCACAGGTCAAAACACTTTTAAAAGAAAGAAATATTCTACCACTTTTGTCTTTTTAGACATAAATGCCATGTCGAAAGTGTTGGAAAAAATTTTGGCATGGTTTTGTCTATAATAACATGTTTCCCGTATGTGCATACATCAATTTTCGAGTTGAGTTATCAACTTTTGAGTTGAGTTTGCACTTTGTGGTTAACAAGTACCCGACAAAGGCATTTATTGGCAAAATACACAGTATACAATACATGCATAAATGAAAATAAGACACAGACAATCCATTCACACCATGATCATGCAAAAATTTAGCCAATAACTCATGCTCTAAAAACATAAGTATGCAGTACCATTAGCATGCATATTCGATCAACATTATCAAATCACCAGTAAAATAACACAGTGGTTGTAAAGGGGAACAAACCACTGTGTTTTCCATTTTCACAGATTTTAAACAACAAACACAGTTAACAAAATAAGTATACTAACAACAAAAACAGAACCACAAAACCACATAATGAACAAAAACAAGATTTTTGAGGGTTTTGCAACTCCCATTTTCGAAATAAAACATCCCCAACACCACAGAAAACTCAAAACTCACAACAATGGCAGTTACGATCAAAAGCACAAAAGCCCTAGGTTCTGCCTATTGCGTTCTACCCTCTTCCCAATCACACCCAAACCATTCCGGCCACATTCCGACCATCTCCCACTCGAAAACATGCATCATTCCCTTCCCCATTACTGATTTCGCAAAAATATGGAAGAAACAACACTTGAAATTGCGAAACAGGGTGCGAAATCAAAAACAGGAAACTCACCCGACACTCCCAGTAGGACTAGACGAAGAAGAAGCCATTTTTGAACACTTTGCACAGAGTTGATCACAGAAAAGCTCTGGCTCGAGCTCTGGTTTCGCGAGGGAGACGAAGTTCGCGAGAGGGAATACGAGGGAAAATATCGAAGGGTGAAAGGTGAAAGTGAGAGAAAAGAGGGGGAAGGAGGAATATAAAGGGGTAGGGGATATGGTAGTTCGGTCTATTAGAGACCGAACCATCAATTCGGTCTAGACCGAATTGATGTGGTCTCAGGTGTTTGCGAGGGATTCGGTCTCTTAGGCCAATTCGGTCTAGACCGAATTGGCATAGAGACCGAATTGGCATAGAGAAAGCAAACACACTTGCTGCAATGTGATCTTTTTGAAGTCAATTCGGTCTTAGACCGAATTGGTTAAGAGACCGAATTACAGCACAAAGACCGAACCTGGTTATTTAGAAAAATTATGGGGGATGCTTTTGTGAGGTAATTCGGTCTATATGGGCAATTCGGTCTAGACCGAATTGCCTTATAGATCGAATTTGCTCACTTGCATAAATAAATCTAAGGAAACACAAATGCCTTTTGCAGATCAATTCGATCTATTTTAAAATCAATTCGGCCTAGACCGAATTGCCATAGATCGAATTGCTACTTGGCCAAATTACACAAGGATGGAGGATGTGTCTTGGGGAAATCAATTCGGTCTCTTAGGCCAATTCGGTCTAGACCGAATTTGCTTGGAGATCGAATTGATTGAAAATTTCCAAGGCATACATCCAATGCGATCTGTCTCAAACAATTCGATGTAGACCGAATTGGCTTGGGATGTAAAATAGATCGCATTCAACACTTAGAACAAATTTTGAAATTTTTCGAATTTCAAATTTTCTGACATTATGGATTTTCTCAAAAATTAACACACTGAAAGCACATATTAAACAGAAATAAATATTCCTCTATGGTAAATTGCTTGCATAAATTAGGTTGGATTAACACCCTTATTTTATGGAGTTATTCCGGATTTTAAATTTCTCTAAATTCCGAAATTACTTTCCATTAAATTTGGTATTAATCCAACCGGAAACCTGGTTTTCAAAGCTTTATCCTTCTTTTGGTTGGTTCCATGAATTCCTGCAAGGCAAACATAGGAAAAATTATTAGATTTTCTCCAAATATCAACATCCTCACATTTAGAGTCTTAGTACTCTAAATGTTTAGTTGATCTTCGGGTACTTATCGTTCGAGATGAATAAATACATAATAGATAATTATATTGAAATATAAATATAAATATTTATTGAGCATAGGCCGGCTCTGATGTCATTTGAACTTCCTTTTCGGGGTCGAACTGCCCAAGATACTCCTTCAACCTGTGTCCATTCACCACCAGCTCTCCTTTGTCAGTTCGAATCCTGACAGCTCCACTTTCAAACACGTGCACCACTTCGTATGGCCCTTCCCATCTGGATTTAAGCTTTCCGGGGAATAGCTTCAATCTAGAATTAAATAACAAGACATTTTGGCCAACATAGAAGTGTTTAGACTTTATGCGACGATCGTGTAACTTCTGGGTCCGCTCTTTGTAAATCCTCGAGCTTTCATAAGCTTGCGCACGTATTTTCTCAATTTCATTGAGGTCCAACTTACGTTTACTCTGAGCTACTCGTGGGTCAAAATTAAGCGTTTTTACGGCCCAGTAAGCCTTGTGCTCTAGTTCTACAGGCAAATGACAGGATTTTCCAAAGATAAGCCTGTATGGGGACATCCCAATGAGAGTCTTGAATGCAGTGCGGTATGCCCATAGAGCATCATTGAGTCTACGTGACCAGTCTTTGCGGGTTATCCCCACAGTGGCTTCGAGTATATGTTTGATTTCGCGGTTAGATACCTCGACTTGGCCACTGGTTTGGGGATGATAAGGCGTGCCGATCTTGTGGAGAATCCCATTTTTGCTCATGAGACTTGCAAAAGCTTTATTGACAAAATGGGTTCCTCCGTCAGATATGATCACCCTAGGTACACCAAATCTATTGAAAATGTTGTTTTTCAAAAATTTGATGACTTGGTGACCATCGTTGGTTGGCAACGCAACTGCCTCGACCCACTTGGACACGTAATCGACAACTACCAAGATGTAGTGATTCCCATCAGACGTCGGGAATGGTCCCATGAAGTCAATACCCCATACATCGAAAATCTCAAGGATGAGAATTCCTTTTTGAGGCATTTCATCCCTCTTGGAGATATTCCCTAATCTTTGGCATCTGTCGCAAGCCTTAACAAACGCCTTACAATCCTCGTAAATGGTAGGCCAATAGAAACCACACTCGAGCACCTTGTGAGCTATTCGAGTGGGGCCATGGTGACCTCCATATTCCGATTCATGACATTTTTTAGCGATTTGATAAGCATCGTGCTCAGTTACACAACGTCTAATAATCGAATCTGCACAATGCTTAAAGAGATAAAGATCTTCCCAGAAGTAGTTGACTACATCTTGGTTGAACCTTGCTTTTTGCCTCTTGCTCTGGAATTGTGGAGTTATTCCACATGCTAAAAAGTTAGCAATGTCGGAAAACCATGGACAAGCTTGATCATGAAGATGCAAGGCAAACAGTTGTTCATCCGGAAAATTTTCATTAACGGCTATCTCATTTTTATCATTATCTATCCGAGACAAATGGTCAGCAGCACTATTGTCTTTGCCTTTTCTATCTTTTATTATGATATCGAATTCTTGCAACAAAAGTACCCACCTGATTAATCGAGGTTTGGCGTCTTGTTTGCTGAACAAGTATCTCAGTGCAGAGTGATCGGTGTATACTATGGTTTTCGTACCAATGAGGTATTGCCTGAATATATCAAACGCGAAAACCACAGCATACATCTCTTTCTCCGTGGTGGTGTAATTGACTTGGGCTTCAGTCAGGGCATGGCTGGCGTAATGAATTACGCAATGCCTTCCTTCTTTATGTTGCCCAAGAACTGCACCCACGGCAAGATCACTTGCATCGCACATGACCTCGAAAGGCATTGACCAATCGGGTGGTTGCACTATTGGAGCAGAAATCAACATCTTTTTGAGCGTATCAAAAGCTTGAACACACGCTTCACTTATTACAAAAGCATTTTCTTTACAAAGCAAATTAGTGAGCGGCTTGGCAATTTTAGAGAAATCTTTAATGAATCTCCAGTAAAAACCGGCATGCCCTAAGAAACTCCTAACTGCTTTTATTGAGTTTGGTAATGGAAGGTTGGATATGACTGAGACCTTGGCCCTATCGACTTCGATGCCTGCGCGCGAGATGCGGTGACCCAACACTATTCCTTCGGTGACCATAAAATGGCACTTTTCCCAGTTTAAAACTAGGTTAGTGTCCTCGCATCTTTTTAAAATTTTCGCAAGATTTGTCAAACATTCATCAAAAGTATCTCCATACACAGAGAAGTCATCCATGAAAACTTCAATGCATTTTTCGATAAATTCTGAGAAAATAGACATCATGCATCGTTAAAAAGTGGCAGGTGCATTGCAAAGTCCAAAAGGCATGCGCCTGTATGCGAAAGTTCCATATGGGCACGTGAAAGTGGTCTTATCATGATCTTCACTAGCTATTACAATCTGATTGTAACCAGAGTACCCATCCAAAAAGCAATAGTACTCCCTCCCGGCCAACCTCTCCAGCATCTGATCAATGAATGGCAAGGGAAAATGATCCTTTTGCGTAGCAGTGTTAAGCTTCCGGTAGTCAATGCAGATTCTCCAATCGGTCACTGGACGCGTTGCCACTTCTTCTCCTTGCTCATTAGTCGTTATGCACATCCCTCCACGCTTAGGTACTACCTGCACTAGGCTAACCCATTTGCTGTCAGATATAGGATAGATGATACCAGCATCTAAGAGCTTGATAACTTCTTTCCTTACCACTTCTTGCATATGGGGGTTCAGACGCCTTTGTGGTTGCCTTGAGGGCTTGTACTCCTCTTCCATTAAAATTCTGTGCATGCAAACAGAGGGGCTTATTCCTTTTATATCAGAAATGGTCCATCCAATTGCATGTACATATTTCTTTAGAATGTCTACCAGAGCTTTTTCTTGTTCTTGTGTCAGCAAAGCTGACACAATTACTGGTAATCTTTTATGTTCAGCGAGAAAGACGTACTTAAGATGATCCGACAGTATTTTAAGTTCAAGCTCTGGCGGACATTCAACGGAAGGTAGTAATTTGCGAGAATTGGTTGGGGGTGAGAGATCAGATTTACCTTCGGGACCCTGTGTCAGTACAGGGTCCTCTTCCTCTTCCGTGGTGCTCCCTTCCTCCTCCGGAGTGAATTCAACACCGTCGAACTCTTCAAGATCCCCAGTGATAGGGTCTTCGAAGTGCACAGCGTTGCAACTTCTTTGTTGATCAGCACCTCCAGGCGTCAGTACCTGTTTTGAAATTTTGTCCGTCACAACAGTCATAGAGTCCATGCTCTCATCCTCACACCTACCATCTATTACATCAAATTTGGAACAAGTTTCCTCAGACGGAAACTTTTGCAGCTTTCCCATGTTGAAATTCAATTCTTCTTCTCCGACTCGGAGCTTGATCTGATTTGATCGCGCGTCTATAAGTGCACCACCGGTTGAGAGAAAGGGGCGGCCTAAGATCAGTGGCATCTCATAGTCCTCCTCTATATCCAGAATAATGAAGTCGACAGGAAAGAGGGTCCCTCCCGTTTTGACAATTACATCCTTCAGGATTCCGACTGGATGGGCAATCGACCGGTCTGCCAGCTGTAGTTTCATTGTAACCGGCTCAATTACACCCAAGTGAAGACGTTTTGCCATGGCGAGTGGCATAACATTGATGCTTGATCCCAAATCGCACAACCCTTTTCCAACATTGGTTTTCCCGATGTGGACTGGCAGTGTGATACAGCCTGGATCCTCTCTCTTCTCCGGTAGCACTCTCTGGATGATGGCGCTGCAGCTGCTGTTCAAAATCACCACTTCATCCTGCTCAACTTTTCTCCTCCCTGAAATCATTTCTTTAAGAAATTTAGCATAGACGGGCATTTCTGAAATCATTTCGACCAATGGAATAGTGATCTTGACAGCTTTCAGTCTTTCTAAAAACTTTTTAAATTTTTCATCTTGTTCCTTATTTTTAAGACGTGCAGGGTACGGCACCCTTGGCATGTACTTATTATTATCTATTTTTGGTGGTAAAGAGAAGGAAGTTGTACCTTCACCCATACCCTCTTCAGCTTCATTTGCAGCTTCAGCCTGCCAGTTAGCTGTATCTGATTTATCCTGTACCAGCTCAATACTTTCATCTCCTTCAATCTTTTCCTTTTCCTTTTGCACCTCCAATGAAACCTTTACTTTCATGGCTTTCTTCTTTGCAGATCCAACATTTCCCTTCAGAGTCTTGCCTCCCCGCAATGTGATTGCCTTGCATTGCGGGTTGGCTTCAGTGCTGCTTGGCAGTGTTCCTTTCCCCCTGTTTTGCAATTCCTTAGCCAATTGGGTGACCTGCGTCTCCACATTCTTGATTGATGACTGCAGCTGCTGGTTTATCTCCCTTTGATTGGAAATAAACTCAGTCATCAAATTCTCCAGACGAGATGGTGGCTTTTGGTTGTATTGCTGATTCTGATCAGGTTGGGATTGGAAGTTCTGGAAATTTTGGCCTTGGTTTTGATTTGGCCTCTGTTGGATTTGGGGTTGAAAGTTCTGGTTCTGGTTCTGGAAGTTCTGGACTCTCTGCTGGACGAATCCTTGATTCTGAGGTCTGAAGTTCTGCTGAAGGTTTTGGGTTGCAAACTGGTTTGGCTGTGTCAACAAATGAGCATTGAGTGCACTGTTGTTGGAATAGGAGAGGTTGGGGTGGCGGTTCTGGTAGTTCCCTGCATAATTGCAGCTTTCGGTAGCTAATTGTTGGCATGTGTCAGTTGGATGTGGTCCCTGACATAGCCCACAAATTGCTTCCGATTGCTGTGCTTGTATTTGGCCAGATGAGGTTCCTGCCTGAGAAGTACCTGCTCCCTTTCCTTTCTCTTGTCCTAGCTGTATCGCAGCTACCTGTTCCTGCAATTTTTCGAAATTTGTTTTTCCTTCACTTACAGCAAAAACTTTTCTTGGAGGGTCCGCCTTCTTGTCATTGTTGTTCAATACAGATCTGTTGACAGACATTGTCTCAATCCTTTCCCAGGCTTGATCCATGGGCAAATGGAGTAAATGTCTACCGCCTGCGGCGTCCAACATCATTCTCCATGGATGGGTGAGTCCTCCATAGAATTTCCTCAGTTGCTCCCACGGCTGGTATCCGTGTTGGGGGCATCGCCTCAAAAGGCTGGCGAATCTTTCCTTCGCGTCATACAATGACTTGTCCGGCTTCATCTTGAACTCTCTAATTTTCTCTCGTCCTTCGTCTATCTTAGATTCAGGGAAATATTTCAACAGAAAACTCCTCACCAAATCTGCCCAGGTGCTCCTCTGATTTATGGGCAATGATTTATACCAATCCCTGGCACCACTAAATAAAGAGAAGGGAAATAACATTAGTCTTATGGCATCAGGTGATACTCCCTGATTTTTTATGGTGTCACAGAGCTCCAGGAAGGTTTGGAGATGATCATGGGGATCCTCATGATTTGCATCGCAAAATTGATTGTTCTGCACCAAGTTGATGAGTGCCGGTTTGAGCTCAAAATTGCGTGCAGGAAATTGTGCTCTCCCAGGCCTATCCAAATAGGGCTCCACGATGGGCTGCATAAAATCAGCTGCTGCTTGCTGCTGTTGATTTCCTTGCTCTGCTTGGTTTTGGTACTGCTGGTGATAGTTGGGATTCTGCTGAAAAATATTTTCGGGATCATGGGGATTGTTTTGGAACTGATCCTGATTGAAGGCTTGGTTCTGGTATTGCTGGTTTGGCATATTTTGGTTTTGTTGGTTATATTGGTTAGGGGGTGGTGGTTGTTGGTGGAACTGCTGATACTGTTGCTGATTTGGATTAGGTAGATCTTCCTCCTCGTTTGCACGATTCGGGTGTTCTACCATACCCCCATCAGCTCCATTACCAGGATTATTGGGTGGTTGGTCTAATGGCAAGATCGGGGGAATGTCTTGGTTCTCTGCCATATCGGATATGTCACTGCTTGTGGTTTCGGGTGAGGTACGAGTCCGGGCTTCCTGCTCTTTCCTTCGTCTGGCTTGCGCCCTTAGTTGGCGAGCGGTCCTTTCTATTTCTAGATCGAACGGTAGCTCAGGCAATGTGGCCTTTCTCCTTTGCATAAGCAGTTTGTATCAAGATTTGACAGCACCTGCACAACCCCCAGGTTAGTAATGATTCAAGAATATATACAAACACTATCTATGAGTAAATCAGGAATGTAGTTCTCTTAGTAAACGACGCTGCAACCTCCCCGGCAACGGCGCCATGAAACTTTTGACAATTTCCTACACGAGTATTTTCTAAAATATCCCAAGTTAAATTTATTCAAAGAAAAGAGTTATGATTCGTGGGAAAGGTGTTTAAGGATATACTTCACTTTTTATTACTCATATGGGGTATTCTGAATTCAAACGGCTGCATCCTCTCCGGCATTGGCGCCATGAAACTTTTGACAGTTTCATTACGCTGCTGGGGGGTGAAGAACCTCTAAATACAATCTCCAATTTCACGGCGTTGTGATCCTCCACGGCATGAAACTTTTGACAACTTTCACGGTGCAGCCGGGATAGATAGTTCAATCTTGACCTTCAGTCTGTCACACTGAAGGTCCCCAGTAATTTGCATCATGAAACTTATCATAGTTTCATGTCATGGAGATCCTCGCCATGAAACTTTTGACACATTCCCACTATATGAGCATTTTCTGAAACATAATAATCCTGGTTTTCAATTTATTTAGCGAAACCAATTTATGAAGATGGAGTTGGGATTAGGGATATATTATAGGTTGTCACGTTTTTATTACTCGTGCTAAGAAACTGTGCCCCCGAAAGCGCACTGTGTCAAAAATTGCAGTAATT
Organism: Hygrophila difformis; assembly: GCA_030278955.1. NCBI lineage: Eukaryota > Viridiplantae > Streptophyta > Magnoliopsida > Lamiales > Acanthaceae > Hygrophila > Hygrophila difformis. Next base: position 29,298,940 of record JAOANR010000013.1, on the reverse strand, counting down.
TATAGTAAGACCGGATCGTTCACTGGAGGATGTGCGATAGAAGCAGGGCCCACGTCGTTTACTAAGATTTTCCATTCGGTTACTCGATTCAAGCTTTGCAATGATTTCTAACAACTACTTGACAATAATTTAAAATAGGTTATGAAAGCAGTAAAATATTATTCTACAAAGCATGATAAAATTAGTCTAAAAAGCAGTGAGAATTACGCTAAGAAAGCGGATAAAATTATTCTACGAAAGCGAATTAAAATGTGACAGAAGGGACAGGGAGAAAATAATGAAGATTGGACAAGATTCAGATGAAACACAATTGGACTTCCATTTTAATACACAGATCTTTGTTTGGGATAATCCATCAGTTAGCTAACTCTCATGCTCTCTATACCATGTTCCCTTTAGCAGACAGGTACTTATGGTAAGAGTTTACATGCTCTTAAGACCTCAACTTCTAAGATACCACAGATTAATAACTCCCCTTGCAATGCCTTGCAAGAGTATGTTAGTCATATGTGGTGGACAAGCAACACCTAACATATCATTAGTTGATATGTCAAGTACTCCTATCGTCCCCCTTGTCACACCCAAAGTCCAAATCTAACCCAAAACTAATCCATAACTCTTAAACCTTACAACCGGCAGATACATCTCTGCTTCCGAGTGACCTCTATGAAAGCATTTTAAAGAAAGCGGTAAAGAAAGCAGTAAAGAAAGCATTTAAAAACCTATCGCTCGGAAGTCTTAAAAGATCGTCACAATCCATTAGCATAAAAGAGCCCCTGGTCTTGGTGACCAGATGCAGATTTAGAACTTCCCAAATATCAGTAAGCCACAGGACTTATAACATCCGGTTAGTTATGAGATACAAACATGAGTGGGACAGACCTATGAAGGTTTGTTCCGAATGTACTCATTCAAGACTCAATTTTAGGCTTTGGTGGGAGAAGATAGTAGTTGAAAGAGTACTCAACCCTACCATAGAAATTAACCAAGGCCTATGTGTTGTTCCTCTAGTATTAATTATCACATTTTATCCGAATCCAAGTGGAAACGGATTCGATGCAATGCTTAATAAAAGATTTTCAACACACAGTAATTTTGAGAAGCAAATAGATATTTGAAAATCATTCCCTAAACAGGTACTAAACTCTCAATTAAAACACAGATCCTTTCAGTCTAGGAGAGACCTAATCGCTGACTCTGCTTCTAAGTTCTCAAAATCAACCCCCAGTAGAAGATGAATTAGTCATAACTGTGAAATTATCCCTTACTCAGATCCGGATTTTATAAAGTGATTTTTTGTTGGAAATTCATTGTGCAACATCTGATTTAAATCACGACTTCTATGTCCAAGGGGAAGGATCCCCAAAATAGTAATGACCACAATATCTACATAATAGTATCATGCATACATGTATATGAGAAGTAAAATAAACTACCCCAAAATATATGGTGGGGTTAGACAGAATTCGATACACAAAGATGAATTAGCCTGAGATAAGAAGAATTTGGCTAAAGAGAGTGCCAGAAATAATTGGGGTTATCCGGACGGAAAACATCTGCTATCCGGGTCCCCAAGTATTCCAGATGGAATGACTGTTT